>CM062293.1:401998644-402645237 GCA_031216915.1 Pictodentalium vernedei
TTAGAGGAAAAAAGAGACGAGGTGTCTTTTTTTTAATTTTATGTTTCGGCAAACTGTTTGTTCTGGCGAAATGTACCTTCCGCGAAAAGTGGAGGATTCATTTTTTAACCAACTCGCGTGCAATCTCCATAGAAACGGTCAAGGTTACTGTGCTTCTCTTGATAAAATGGCTTTAACTTTAGTGTGGTGGAGTTGGTCACTTGTCTTGTCGAAAATAAATACAAAATGACACATAATTCTAGCACCATTACCCGTTTCAACTATTTGAGAATTTATTGGATTTCTGTTCACGTTCAGGAATGACATCTTACGTATTTCTGATAAACTCAACCCCATAATATCGCCACTCTTTTTGCGAATGTGTTTGTGATCAAAACCAACTTTATCAAGCCAGGGAACGTAAGTCAACCCCAGGCCAGGCCCCCGTGCTCTGACCAATATTTTAAAATATTGGTTATCATCGAATATCCCTAGTAATTGATTTTTGATGGCAACCTGTAGTTTTAAAATATTGGTCAAACTACTAGGGTCTGTGGTCAAAAGAGGAGGTCTCTGGTCAAAAGAGGGGTGACGTGGAACTGAAGGTGTGGTTCCCAATAAAATTAAAAGTCCAAATTCTCTGATGTCATTGAACATTCTCTCGAAAATACTTTGTTAGAATTTTTCTTGTTACAATTTGTGGTAGAGTGCCAAAAGGTTCTCTTCTTAAATTGTTAAAAGGGCAAAAACACTGTCAATCACTTTTTTTACTGAGCTTAACTCTTATATGCTTAATCTCTTCCAGTTCATTCAAACCAGTAATGCAATCATTAATTGATTAATTTGATTTGAATGAGCCAGAAGAGATGGATCACGTTAGAGGTCATGCTATGCAAGTTTTGCAACAAACAAGAAGCCCAACTAGACCTGAAGTCGCTCACCTTGCTTGAATTCTGTTTTAACAAACTTAAATCTGCACGTACACCTCAAATGCAAGCTGAATGCCAACTCATTATATGCATCGCCATTGGTTCATGAGCTTTTTCTTTTTAAATTTGGACACAATTTGGGGGTATGATTGACACTGCAGGATAAAAATACAAAGTACTTATTTAACCCTTTACCTAACGTAATGGCCAAAACTGGCCAGTGCTATACACGAAAATTGCCATTCATATTTTTATTCAATGAGGGGTCACAACCTATGTTTTGGAAGCAAAAAATGAAAATGTTTAGTTATACGAGAATTTTTTTTTACGGGTATCGTCTGCTAGTAGCGTTAGGTAATGAGTTAACCAAGTTTTACCAATTGGTCATACCTACCTTATGTTGCCTACTTACTGCGGGGCCGGCCTGGACTGGGATAAGGTAAAAAAGCTTGTTCCAATGAGAGTGTCGTAAGCTATGTTTTGGGGCCAAAAATTTATTAATTTTTCTATCCATTTCAAGTTTTCAACAATTCTACATTTAGTAAACATGCAAGATCCAGATGGAAAAGGAACATGGCAGATTTTCTATTGGAATTTGGGAATAAAAAAATAAGACAATTGACAATATTTTCATGTTTTTATTAAGCAGAAGAAAAACATAAAATAAAATCCTCCCTCTTTCGTTGAATTAAAAAAATATGCTTGAAAACCAAAATTTTTGTTTTGGCTGCATCAGATGAATTTCAAATTTTAACCTTAAGGCTAAGGCTGGCCACTGTAGTTTCATTTGACATTGCATACCACGTGAGTACTTTTTCCTGATATTTTATGCCTTTTTTTTCACTTTTAAATGAGCTTTTAAAAAAAGGAGGGTTATTTTGACTCAAAATAATTTTTGACAGGCACAATTTTCAAATGACAGGTACAAATGAGATTGTGCCTGTCATTTTGTCAGGCACAAAATTTGAAATTATAATCAGGCTTGCCTCTAGTGCCGTTGATTCAGCAGATATTGCTCAAGTTTAAACAATCTGAATGCAAAATTCTGTTGGAAGCATCTCTCTCCACAGAGACCGTGGATTAATCTACTCAGGTGTCTGTTGTGGGACATGCCGTGGAAGCTTCCTCCACATTTCGGTCCATTCTATTGCTAGATGGATTCAATTTACTATCCGTACTGCTTATGATAAATTATCTCCAACTCAGCAATCTGTGCTTAAGATTTCAGCTCATGAAGTAAGAGTTCTATCTACATCTTGGGCTTACGCTAATAGTGTTTTTATCTTAGAAATATTGAGTCCATTTCTAGAGATCTGCATTGTTTAGGTCTGTTATCTGTTGCTCAGAATGTCATCCACTAAACAGTTGCAAATATAGTTATGCAGGCTTTCTGTAGGCTTTCTGTTCCGGCAGTGACTCTGTTCTGCTGCCCTCTTTGCTCTGGAGTATTTGATCGAGGGCAAGGTGAAGGGGGGGGGGGGGGGGGGGGGGGGGGTGTTCCCTTAGGTCACCTGCTTTATAGTGAAAAGCAAGGGAATACCTCCTCTGGAGTCAGTAATTTTGAGTCGGTGTCAGGATGGTTTTAAAGTGTAAAGCTAATGTTAACTCATCCATGTAATATTTTTAAAGTGTAGCTCAGTGTGAAGCATTTGTATATGTCATGTGTCATTCGGGCATTAATATACAATCCTCGGACACTTTTAATGAGTATAAAGAGTCTCATTTCTCTTGTCTTCCTTTATTTATTGGCTTTCCTTTAAAAATAATTAGCATAAAGGGTTATACTGGAGGTTAATAGAGATCATTGATGTTATTGTGCTCAATTACAGATTGGTGTTGTGTCTTTCTTTTTTTGATGCAAATAAGAAAGATACATGTAAAGCCTATTTCTTCTTTCTCCTCGAGGGGATAATTCTGTTATATGTAGTTGAGCCTATTGGATTTTCCTTTATGTCCTAGGCCCACCAACCTTTTTACTATTCAGCTAAGTCTGGGTCATTGGTACAGTATAAAAATGTTAAAAAATTTATAGTAATTTATATATTTTTTATACTTAACAATGACCCAGACGGGGATGGCCCTCCCATGAGTTGGGAACTCAAACCTCCCCGCTGAGTACATAACGCTTACCAGGCTCTGGTTGTAAGAATGATAATTGCGCCAATTTCGAGGCTTACCAGGCTCTGGTTGTAAGAATGATAATTGCGCCAATTTCGAGACCTACTTGACACTGCGCATACGCAGTGGAGTAAAAGTATGTAGGACCATATAGGACATGTATTTTTCGGTTTTTGATGCAAATTTGGGGGATTGGGGGGGTAAAATTTGTGTTTGGCCCTAAATATTTAAGAGTTAGCACCAGCTAAGTCTGGGTCATTGGTAAGTATAAAAAATATATAAATTACTATAAGTTTTTTAACTTTTTCAACTTCTCAATTGTACTTCATGTGGGCAGATGTGACCCACTCATTAGATGAAGGGTTAATTCAATCAATTGTTCATGTTGAATTATATCATTCATTTCAGTCAGGTTACATCACAAATTACATAATTCTGTCGCTGCAGGGCTCCAAATTTAAAAAAACCTGATTCACTGTAATTTCCTCCTCTAGAATTCAGTTTGCATGTGCAGTTTGCCATGAGCACTGTTTATTATGTATTACAAATATGGTTCTCTTAATGTTAAAATAGCAATGTAATGTTTAATGTTCATGAAATTATAATTCAAAACCTTCTCAAAAGAGATGAAAGAACCATGTGTTCAAACATTTTTCAAAGTATTGCAAGCAAAGTTATTAGACTGTTATTATTAACCTTGAATGGATCTGATTTTTTGATGAAGAGTATTTCATCCACTCTTTTCTACTCACCAGAAACATTTCCTTGTTGAAGAATTTTGTTTCCACACAGTTGTTCAGGAAATAGTCATATTATTGGACTCTTCAGTTAACAGTTGTCCTGGGAGCCACAGGAACTACCTGTCTACATACAAAGCTAAAATATTTAGATGTATGTTGTTTATCCAAGATTGAAGAACTTTTGGAGAGTTGCCAGTGATGAAGCAGATTTGGAAATGTACAAAATACTTTCCTAAAACAGCTCCATGATTACAAAAACAGTGCTGGAAATGAACAAAATTGACGGGTGCAGTTTTAAGCTCCCGTGAATTCAGAGACGGGAGTAAATTGCACCTGTGAAATGTTAGTACATGAATTTTCGAGGGAATACTGTCACCAAACACCAGAAACCTTAACCCTTTGAACTCTAGTGGTATCTTTCTTACCAGTTCAATGGCAGCAATTAGAAGAGTCAATGGGGCGCGGTGGCTCAGTAGGTAGAAGTGCAGGCTGCAAGCCGAGAGGTCCTCTGGTTCGAATCCCATCTGCAGCAATCGCATTGTGTCCTTGGGCAAGACAGTTCACCCCCATTACCCACGTGGGGGCAAGGTGATGCTGTGTATTAAGGCGTACTGCACGTCGATGGTGCACCTGTCTTCAACCAATGCTAACCCTGCTTGTGTGGAGTTAGTATGTTGGGGAGCTGACAGTTGCTCGGTGGTTCTCTCCGGGTACTCCAGCTTCCTCCACCCGTAAAACTGTCGAGGTCATGATTAGCCATTGTGCAGAAATATGTGACCTTAAACACCAATAAAATAAATAAATAGAAGAGTCGGTATTCATTATTTGGGGTAGACCAATCAATATTTTCAACGTGCAGTCTTGGGGCTGCACGTTGAAAATATTAATTGCTCTACACCACACATTTACTGAACAGCCATCCTATTTAATGACATTATAGCGTATCATGTTCCTGGCCAGAAAAGTGCCCGATCGGGTTCAAGGAGCTAAATGTATAAGGAATTGCTGAATTATGACAGTAACTTGCCACTGGTTGCAGAGTGCAGTTTTCTCAAAACATCACACATTTTTTGCCCTCACAGTATATTACTGCTCCACAATATTTTTCAACGAGTGCATTTTTTTTTAGCTCCCATTAAATAGAAAACACTGGTGCTGACGGGAGCAATTGCACTCTCACCCGTCTCATTTCCAGGACTGCAAAAAACAGAGAGTATGTGTCATCACACCTGTAATTTTTAGTTTTTGTGAGTAGACAACCATGCACCTCAGTTCCATCTTACCACCTATCAAGCATTCTACCCTTTCCAAATGAATTCTCTGCATCCACTGCATATGCAGTAGAAACAGTTTCAACAAAACCATATCATGTAATCCCCCCATTAGAACAAGCTTGGCTCATTAGAATGAGCTTGTTAAGCTTGTTCTAGTGAGAGGTCACATGGCATGGTTTTGTTGAATTTTTTTTTAAGGAAAAAATAAAAATTATGATGTCATGTTTTCTGTAAAGGCCAAAATCTAGTCTTGGGAAATAGGCCAAATAATACATTGTGTACAGGAAAATGTGAATGAATTATACATGTACATGTAAGCTGTAACAAAAGCTTATTCGAAAAATCAGGTAATATTTTTTGAATCCCAACTTTCTGTGCACCACTGGAGAGAATGGTGTGCAGACGTTTATTATTATTTTTCTTGAAAACATTTTCCCGACGTTGAGACTCAACAGTAGTGCACTTCACTTGAAATGGCAGCGAGCAGTACACTGTGTACTTCACATTTTCAAAAGACTGCTTAATAAGCAAGAAATATTCTCTAATAATTAGAGACGAACAAAAGCCAGTTTTTTAAGAACTTGACAATTTTTCAGAAATACAGCAGGTATTGAATTAATTGGAATTAGGTGCCTTGCCCAAGAACACAACAGAATTGCCTCTGGTGTGGATGGAATGTGTATCTTTAGGTATGAAGGCTGATGCCTTAACCACTGATCCACTCCCTTCTCGATACAGCCGATTAAATTCCAAAGTTATTTTGTGGGTAACTATTGTTCCACCAGCAGGTTAAGATTTCCTTCATAAAATATTGTGATATGAAGATAGAATCAAGGAAAAATAGTACCTGAAATTCAATTTTCTTTGCATTTTTTATTGGTAGGCAAGATTTTATAGTGTTGTGGAGAGAAAAGAAGAAAGATAGTTTTGACTGGGCTGCGATCCAGTAGAAATTCTCTGCCTGCTTTTGCACTCCCAGTATTGTAGACACCGAGATCTTTGATATCGGCAAACAGATATTAACCATAATCTCAAGTTAACTCTTTACTTAACAAATCAGTGGTATCCCACCATGTAATATACAAATTCAGCAGTTGAAAAAAAACCTTTTTTTTTAAAAATTACAACAAAACCATATCACATGACCCCCTCATTGGAACAAGCTCAATGAGCTTGTTCCGATGAGAGGGTCACATGATATGATTTTGTTGACTTATTTTTAAGAACTTGAAAAAATAATATTTAAAATAATGAATTTTGTTATCATCTGCAGTGTGTAAAGGGTAAAGTTGTCTACGCGTAAATTTCTTTTCAGTATGGTCATTTTGTTTAGATTGTGTTGTGTGTATTTTTTAATGTGTGAGGAATGTTGCATGAACATCAGGTTATTTATAAGTTCATGTAAAACGTTGTGTTACATGAGGTTTATTTTTTTTCCTTCACCAAAAACTCAGTATTCCGACATTGCCCATTCTTACAAGGACATGCAGAAGAGGTGGACAAAAGGTTAGAAGATTGGAAGAGCTACAAAAAGAGTGTGCCAACTTATGGAGGAATTCTTCTAGATCCCAAACTTCAATATGTGAGTTTATTTTTGTGTTCTCTAGCATTATTCAAACTGTTCACAAATTCACAACAAAACCCATAGCACTATAATTGGCACCAACTACAAGGGAAAAGAAACATTTAACAGCTAGCTCACTTGATTTGGGTTGTAAAAATTTGGTCACTTATGCCTCAAAAAGTTAAAAATCTGTTTTTCAGGCCCTTCCGCATTGGTCCGTTGGTTGCCACATACTCTCTTTTTATAACAAATGCATACTTAAAAAAATGAATAAAATTGATAAATTTGTCCCTTGACTGCAACAAGGCTTTGCAATGCTTTTTGCACTCAACTGACTAAATACACCACCACCCATCCTATTCTGTAGATTATAAGGTCTAAAACATGAAACAAACCAAGGACATGAACTTTTGATATCAAAGAAATAATTACAAAAAATAAACAATGAAATAATAGAATGCCTGCCCAAATGCAAGTCTCCAAAAAAATGACATGAGAAACAAGATCTACCTTGTGGGGCCTAACTGCTTTGTAAAAACAGTAAGATATAACATAGAATTTCTGCCAATAAGGTGTTTTGAATTGTGTGTGGGGTCAGTAGGTCAACCACGAAGACTATTAGGAGTACTTGAAAACAATCTTATTCACTACTGCTACTATTTTGAGCCTTGAAAATGGTTTCTGAACTTGAAAGGATACAAAAGGCACCTGAAAAGTATATTACAGATTACTATTGATTTCTTGTTCATTTTACAAAGTGTCTTCATTGGTAGAATGCCAAATTTCTTTTTGATGTCAAAGCTTGTTGACGTGTCTTTGCTGTGTTACTCACCTCTGAATTGTAACAAAGCAAATCCATATAGATTAACCCCTGGCACTCTGGTAGTGCAACAGAATTTTCTGCTATCACTCCATTTTTCTCTTGTTTAACTAAAATTTAACCAATTATATCTTGTTTGACAGAGCTCACTAAGCTCTGTCAAGCAAGATATATTTGGTTAAAGATCAAATTGCATTATGGGGAAATTTGCTGCTGAAATTAAATAATTTCACTTCAAAGATAATATGAAGCACATCCACAGAATATAAAGCTTTTAACCCTTTACCCAACGCAGACGATATCAAAATTTATTATTTTAAATATCATTGTTTAAAATTTTTCAAAAAATTTCAACAAAGCCACACAGTTAAAACTAGAAGTCCTGTCACGAACTGTGTGCTTATCTAGGCATAATTGCACATAGGAATTGTGCGCAATTGCCATATCGAATGGCATCCAAAGCACGACAGGTTCTCCTGGTTACTCATAGCAAACACAGGCAATGTTTTTGCAATGTGCTTATGCACAGGCCATATGTACAGAATTTGATAGCCTTACTATGGTCATAACACGTAGATTAATGCGCAGTTCAACGTGCTATTTGTGTGCATTTCATGACAGGACTTCTAGTTTTAACTGTATGATGTGACCCCTCATTAGAACGAGCTCGACAAGCTCGTTCCAAAGAGGGGTTACATGATATGGTTTTGTTGAATTTCTTTGTAAAATAGTATTTTTTCAGCTGCTGAATTTGCATATTACGCAGGCGGATGTGGCTGATTCATTGGGTAAAGGGTTAATTGGCAGTACCTGCACTTCAGATTGAAGCTTCCATCACTCAACCAGTGAAAAGTTCTTGAAAACTGTTATCAAAACATCCTTGGGTATTCTGAAATGAAACCCAGAAAAATCCTGAAATCCATGAATTCAGTTGTTGAAATTGTGGGTGCTCCCTGGACAATAGCTTCATATGCTTTTTGTTATAAAAACTTTGTTATATAAACTTTGCATTCATCTAGAAGCAAACAATAGTTTGTTCTCACAGGCACCTGTAGGGATCGTGGTGGCTCAGTGGTTGACTGTTGGACTTCTATGCTAAAGATCCCGAGTTCAGTCCCCGTCCGTGATGACCCACGTTGTGTCTTTGGACAAGGCACTCTATCCTGGTTGCCTACATGGGTGCATGATGATGCCGTGTACTATTGTGTATTGCTTGTCGATGGTGCATGTCTTCAACCACTGTAACCCTGCTTAAGCAGAGCTTGAACAGAGTTAGAATGTTGAGCTGACAGTTGCTCGTCAATGCTCGGTGGTTCTCTCTGAGTATTCCGGCTACCTCCACCAGTAAAACTGTCAGGGTCACGATTAACCATCATGCATAAGTATGTGACCTTAAACACCAATAAATAAATAAATAATGCAGGCACCTGTAAATAAAGTACATGTAGCAAGGAAAGAATTCTGATACCAAACCTAGTTTATCACTCTTCAGTGAAAAAATAAAATTCTCAAGCTCCATGTTGATCTTGTTCACTTTGTAGAAGATTGAAATGAAATGAAATAATTTATTCAACAATACACATTGAAAGAAAATTCATGAACAGACAAGTTCTTTTCAGAAACATTTTACATGGGTGTTGTTTCGAGATGGCTTAGCTGGATTAGCTG
Organism: Pictodentalium vernedei; assembly: GCA_031216915.1. NCBI lineage: Eukaryota > Metazoa > Mollusca > Scaphopoda > Dentaliida > Dentaliidae > Pictodentalium > Pictodentalium vernedei. Next base: position 402,007,737 of record CM062293.1, read on the forward strand.
TATTCCTGTCATCCCCTTAGGGGTTAATTTGATAACAGCACCAAGGACGGATCCAGAGCCAATTTGATACCTCTCACAGGTATGTGTGCCCAAACTCTGGAGCCCAAATGTCCCAAATTCCTGCAGGAAAATGTCATTCAATTTTGAAATCTACAGTTTGAAGCATTTATTTCCAATTTTTAGTAGAAATCTATACACATGCAGTTGATAAAAAACACTTCAAGACACATGCAGTGGCCTATTCATCTGTATTAAGACATCTCAATTTATTTGAGGACATCCTCAATTGAGAAAAACAGGTGTTCCCAAAGAGTTCCTGGACCTGTCCCTGAATAGCATACTGAGCAAACACTAATGGTATGATGATCCCGAATGGAATGGTTTAACGCACCGAAGGCGCGCAGGGACGGTATGGGGAGCAGGCCCCTTTCGACCCTCATTGGCTGTAAATGATTAATTTCCACATGTCTACTCGTGTTGAAGGAGGAACAGGTGCAGGTGTCACCGGTTGCGGCGTGAAGGTCTCTTTGACTGATGTCGGTTGAACCCTCGGGTGAGGACCAGTGTGAGAGGTTGGGTCCTCTCACCAAGGTACTACCTCTCCCCGAGGGTGCAGTCAATTTGATTTCAGGCAAGTATAGTCTGCCACTTCGGAGATGATGTTGAGCGATGGCCATCACTGGCAAGTATAATCTGCCGCAGGCTGTCTCTGTTTGATAGGATGTCTTTGAAGGAAACAACAACGACCCCTTTCGGGGACCACCAAGAAGAAGACCCGAACGTCCCTGGTTCGGGGGCAGGCCTGCATTGTAATCCTAATGGGTTGGGACAAAAAGATGTGCAATGCGCTTACAAAAAGGGGCCGAGGTGGGACGCGGGACCAATGCTCGCCTCCCTCAAAGTGGTCGACCACTTTTAGGGATGGAGTGGAGGATGTACAGGAACCATGGGGGTTACCATTTCTGTAACGGTTGAACTGTCAATAGCGGTTATTGGGGTGCTGGTTAAAAAGCATCTTCTGTGTACCTGCTTAAAAGAAGAAGGCAGAATTAGTTTTCATTAGAATATATAGAAATAAAAAGATAAAAGTAGCACATTATGTTTTAATTGTGATCACAGTTAAGCTGTTGATCTGCCTGTTAGATCACCTTCTTAGGGTGATGGTGAGTTTGCAGTGGGAGGGTAACAGGTTTAGACACTAAACCACACCCGAGGGTGTTTCTGTTATGCCCTTCGCTGGTTTCGACCATATTTTGATTAGTTTGAGCTTATTTTGGATCCCGATTAAACACTGCAAATCCCTCCTCCAGCCGGGGAGGCCCAGCCCACACAAAACGCTCTCGCTTGGTATCCCCCCCTTCCCCCCCCTCCCCCCCAGCCGGCGGAAATGAGATCTACAGTATCCAATCGTGATGTAAGTTTAGTGAGTCGCTGAAGGCAGCCCTTTCTGGTAGAAGGCCACAGTTAAGCTGTTTTTCTGCCTGTTTATTCACCTTCTCGTTCCCTATTTATTTAGTTCTATAACAATATTTGATCCTGATGTAATTTTACTTGAGTCGGTGAAGGCAGCCCTTTCTGGTAGAAGGCCACAGTTAAGCTGTTTTTCTGCCTGTTAGTTCACCTTCTCATTCCCTAGTTTTTTACGAGTGGTCTTAGTTTTGATTGCAATTTTTGGGCTTTTGTCGGCTTTCGCAAATGGCTCCAAGTTTGGAGAATAGTTCGCTGTCGGCTAACCGGTCATGATTTTTCACGGCCAGGGTGGCTAGGCGGTCTTTAATGGTGGGGATATCGGCCCTGTTGAGGAGCATTTTGATGGGTGTGTCCCATGGGGCTCGGAGGGCAACTCTAAGTGCATGATTTTGTACCTTTTGGAGTTTTCCCATATTAGTTTGATTGAGGTCAGTTAGTATGATTGCACCATATTCGAGTACTGGGTGCACAAAGGCTTTGTATAATCTGAGTAGGGTGGACTGGTTGGCTCCCCATGAAGTTCCCTTAAGCATTTTCAGTAAGTTAATGCGTTTGGTGGCTTTTTTCACCATGTCTTCTGTGTGTTTGTTAAAGGACAATTTTTGATCAATGGTGATGCCCAGGAATTTCGCCTCTTTGCATTCTGGGAGGGTGTTATCCATAAGTTTTAGGTCAAAATCACGTTTATTTTTCTTGCGAGTAAAGGTGATTCGTTGGGTTTTATTGGCATTTAGCTTAATTCTCCATTTGGCACATCATTGTTCTAGGTCATCGAGAGTGCGTTGCAGGGGTTTTTGGAGCAGATTGGCCGTATTGTTAGAGTCCCAGAGGCCCTTATCATCCGCGAATTGGGAGACTTGAACACGATCCTCGGAGAAGTTAAGGTCATTTACATAGAAGATGTAAAGGAGGGGCTTAGGATGGATCCTTGGGGGGTGCCTGCTTCGAGGGGGACACTGTCAGACATGTCATTATTCACTCTGACTTTAATTTCGCGATCATTTAAGAAAGAGGATAGTAATCTGAGCAGTTTCTTGGGGAGTTTCATTTTTAGCTCAACTTTGGCAAAGCCAAATTTGAGCTTTTGTCATGGCCCGTCTGTCCGTCTGTCCGTACGTCAACAATTGGATACGGCTCGGGCTAGAGGCCGTATTTGTGAACCGATCTTTACGAGAATTCTTGCGTACCTTTGTTATGACCGTGGGACGAGAACGAGTGTTTTTGGGTGCGGTCCAAAATTCAAGATGGCTGCCAGCTGCCATTTTGTACCGACGATGCAGAAATCTGTTTTTTGTACAGAACTTTCATATGAAAGCTCTGATTTGAATAATTTTTTGTATGAATGTTTAGTACCATGGGATACATAACATATAATACAGGTTTTTTTCTCGTGCGTAAATTGTGCAAAGTAGACTAATTTTGATGTTTTTTTGGGTTACTTTCATCACTGTAAGTGCAAATGCCAATACGGCTCGGGCTAGAGGCTGTATTTATGAACCAATCTTTACGAAACTTCTTGGGTACCTTTGGTATCACTGTGGGACGAGAACGAGTGTTTTTGGGTCCAGTCCGAAATTCAAGATGGCCGATGGCAGCCATTTTGTACAAAATTAGGTGCAATCAGATTTTTGTGCAGAACTTCCATATGAAAGTGCTGATTTGAATAATTTTTTGTGTGAATGTTTAGTACCATGGGATACATCACATATAATACACGTTTTTTTCTCGTGCAGAAATTATGCAAATTAGATGAACTTTGATTTTTTCAGTGCGACTTACACACAGTAAGTACACATGTCAATACGGCTCAGACTAGAGTCTGTATTTATGAACTGATCTTCACGAAACATCTTGGGTACCTTTGTTATCACCTTGGGACGAGAACGAGTGTTTCTAGATGCGGTCTAAAATTCAAGATGGCTGCTAGTGGCCATTTTGTACCGAAATTAGGTCTAATCAGTTTTTTGTACACAACTTCTATACAGCTCAGACTAGAGGCCATATTTATGAACCAATCTTTACGAAACTTCTTGGGTACCTTTGTTATCACCGTGGGATGAGAGGGAGTGTTTTTGGGTGTGGTCCAAACTTCAAGATGGCCACCAGCAGCCATTTTGTACCGAAATTAATGCAATGAGTCTTTTGTACAGAACTTCTGTATGAAAGTTCTGATTTGAATAAATTTTTGTATGAATGTTTAGTAACATGGAATACATCACATATTGTAAGGGGTTTTTTTTCGTGCAGAAATTATGCAAAGTAGATGAACTTTGATTTATTCAGTGCTACTTACACAATTTAAGCACACATGTCAATGCGGCTCAGGGTAGAGGCTGTATTTATGAACCGATCTTCACAAAACTTCTTGGGTACCTTTGTTATCACCTTGGGATGAGAATGAGTGTTTCTGGGTACGGTCCAAAATTCAAGATGGCTGCCAGTGGCCATTTTGTACCAAAATTAGGTCCAATCATTTTTTTGTCACAAGTTCTATACAGCTCGTATTTATGAACTGATCTTCACAAAACTTCTTGGGTACTTTTGTTTTCACCTTGGGACAGGAACGAGTGTGTTTTGGGGTGCCTTTGTTATCACTGTGCTATGAGAACAAATATTTTGGGGTTCAGTCAGAACCACTCTGGGACTCAAAGATTTTTTTCTAGTTTAGCATCTGACTGTCACCCACCTTTACAATACTTTACCTATACATTTGTTACATGCAACAGTCAGTATTTATGTACAGACCGTTACAATACTTTATATGTACCTTTGTTATCAGGTCACTACCTAGATGTTTGTGATTGCTGTATCACATACTATACATGTACATGTCTTTGTCTTGACAAGTTGAGCTACAGTGTCATTGACACTTTCATTGATAATTTGTAGCGCATTCCATTGTGCCAGACGGAGTCAAATGCTTTTTCAACGTCTAGCAGGACTGCCGCACCTATTTGCTGATTGTTGATAGCGGCTTTCATTTGGGTGACGAGTCGGTAGACATATTCGATGCCTTCTTTGCGGTTTCTATAGGCTCTTTGCCATTTATTAAAAAAATCGTCTTCAAGGTGCCCCCTGAACCGATTGGTAAGGATTCGTTCGAATGTCTTACCAATGTAGCTGAGTAGGCTGATTGGGCGGTAGCTGGCTGGATCGGAGGGGTCCTTGTCCGGTTTTGGTATCATGACACCGATGGCTTTTTTCCAACATTTGGGAAAGTAGCCATGGGTGAGGCATGCATTGAACAGTTTGTTTAGTTTTTCGATTAGGGAGTATGGGCTTTGTTTTAGAATTTTGTAGCTTACTTCGTCTTCGCCGGGTGAGGGGGAATTTTTGCGTTTTTTTATGACGTTGATGATTTCGTCATTAGTGATGGGGATGACGAGGTCATCGTCATCCCCGTCTTCTGGCTCGTTATCGAATTTGGGGTCACGGTAGATATCAGGGTGTGCATTGATGAAGTCATCAATGGCGTTTATGGCGGCGTCATCGTTGCCCGCACCTTGATGCGGGCGATGCGTTTTTCTTAGGAGGTCGGCAAAGGTGTCGGCCTTGTCTTTGTCAGTGCGTGTGAAGGAACTGTCTTCCTTCTTAAGAGGTTTTCCTGCGGCTTTGCGGCTTTTGTTTTCTTGCCCAGTTAGGGTTTTGAAAGAGTCCAGAATTTTTTGGCATCCTGGACTCCATTTAGATCGGCTGTTGCCTTTTCCCAGTTGGCTTGTTTTTCAGCTTGGAGGGCTTTTTTGACCTCGCCATGAAGGCGGATGTATGTTTTTTTGAGGTCAGCTTTCTTACTGGGGTCAGTTTCATTTTTAAGAGCTCGAAGAGCTTTCCGTTTAGTTTTGATTAGTGAGAGTGTGTCGTCTGAGATGGTATTTCTCCAGGGGCACACTTCTTCTTTTGGGCACATTTCGTTTAGGGTTGAGTTAATGATTTTCTCTATGCCCTCGCATTGGGTTTCGATTTCCGCTGCATTGGATGGGGGGGGTGGTGTTTGTGAGTTTGACATTGATGATGTCACGATAGAGGTTCCAATTATTTTTTCTAAAATTTCTGCGGAGAGTTGGGGGGTACCTGAGTGGGCTATTGTCTAGCTGCAGTGAGGCATGGACTGGGAGGTGATCGCTGCCTAAGTCATCATCGCCGACCCAGTGGTCATCGATGTGGTTTATCAGAGAGTCACTGGCGATAATTAGATCGAGGATGTCAGATGAAAATAGTGGGTTGTTACTGATATAGGTTGCTGAGTTGTCGTTCATAACCACATGGAGGTTATGTTTTTTTGTTATTTCGAGTAGGGCTTCACTGTTGGGGCTGGTTTTGTTGCAGCCAAAGTACAGGTGTTTGGCATTGAAGTCGCCAAGGAAAATGCAGTGTTTGTATTTCCTCGTAAAGAAATCAAAGACAGTGTCAGAAATAATTTTGCTTGGGTCGTTATAATAACAGACAATAGCGATGTTTTTATTGTCGACTGTGATTTCAGTTGCAATCACCTCTGCATCGAGGTGATTTGTTTTTATTGTTTTAGTTTTGATGTTCTGCTTTATTAGAAGAGCGATGCCTCCACCTTTAGTGATGTGTCGGTCTCTTCTAATAATGCTGAACCCGCTAACTGAAAAATTTTTGCTGCGTTGAAGCCAACTTTCGCAGATACAGACAATGTCTGTATCTTCGAAGTATCGGCTCATTTGAAGTTTTTTATTATTATTAATGCTTCTAGCGCTCCACACGGCTATTTGTAACGTATTCATGGTGGGGTTGATATTTAGTTACGGTGTTCAGATAAGGATAGACGTTAGTTTTAATTAGTGTTGATAGCGGCTTTTACTAAGGATTCAGAGATTTGGGTCTTGAAGAGTCGGGTTGCGGATCAGCTGACATCTTGGCAGATGTCACCCAAATTGGTGTTGACATGTTTTTGTAAAACTGTGTAGAGTGCGCCCGTGATAAGGGAGCAGACGGCATGAGGGGATGAGACATTTTCAGGCTTCGTTAGGTGTAGGTTTTTTAGTTCTATGATTGTTTTAACCTTCTTGTAATGGGGACATCCTCGGTAGCTGCTTGGGTGGTTTCCTTTACAATTGGGGCAGGAGGGGGATTCTAATCTGCATGATTTGCTGAGGTGATTACCTCCACATTTCATGCAGGTTAGGATCCCTCTGCATTTGTTGGCTATGTGTCCGAACTTCTGACATTTGTGGCACTGAATCGGGGGAGGAGTATATCTGTATTCTTCCACAACGTGCCGTCTATTGTTAATGATTATTTCGTTGGCTAGTACTCCTGATTTGGTTTCCTGATTGGGGCATATGGCTTTTATTTTCCATGTCGCCTTGCCTGTGGCCTTTGACGTAAAAACACTAATGGCAACATATTTTCCCCTTTTATATAGGTGAGTTAAAGATTATGCATGTCCACACCCACCTACAATGTTCAGTTTATTCAAAAACAGATATTCAAAGTGCAAATTATTGGCATCTATGAACATGTCAGTTGTTGCCTCATTGTATAGAAGACCTGATCTGTAAACACCAGTTGAGTATTATGTCAGAAACCCAGTACGTCATTAGCAGTGTGAAATTTTTGCATAAAAATATAACACTAAATATTCATGAAAGCAGAGAACTAGAAAAAAAAACTGCTTTCCAATGCAAATCCCCCCATTTCTCTGATGCTCCATGGCATAAGGAAGAGTGTGATCAGTAACTAAAAATTATAACAATCTCTTAATTATTGTTTAGGTAGCGCAGCATGGTATATTGGTAAACTGACACATACTGATATCCAAACCAGTATCGATGGAATACTGGTGGAATTACAAAAATATGGGTTTATCGTTATTATTTATTTACCCACTATTTAATTTTCAAGATGTCGTGAGTTTTAACTGTAGTCCCGAATAAATAATATTTACTCTTTACCCAACGAATCAGTTGCATCCACCAGCATAATATACAAATTCAGCAGTTGAAAAAATATTTAGAAAAATTTTTTCTACAAAATTATATCATGTGACCTCTCATTGGAATAAGCTCATTCCAAGGAGGGGGTCACATAATATTGTTTTGTTGAAATTTTAAAACAAATTACATAAAATAATATTAAAAATTATAAATTTTGATATCATCTGCATTGGGTAAATGGTTATTCAAACTGCATCATTAAGTATGCTGATTCATTCTGACTATGATGGCTCAAGTCCCAATTGTAGTACGTATGTTCAGATATCTGAATAGTCTTTTGATATACCGGAATACTGCAGTATTTTTTTGAATACCGATACTGGTATTCAGTTTTTAATACTGTGAAGCCCTATGTTTAGGTTATCACTTAAAATATACAATAAAACAGAAAAAAACAAATGGCAGTAACTTTCAGTTTTCAATGAATCTGCATGGGCCTCGAATATGGACAAGACAATGTTAATTTAAAACATCATATCAAAAGTTTTTGAAATCAGGTCATTGCTTTTCAAGTTATCACATAGAAAATTCATGTAAACAAACTACAGAACAGCTGTCGTGGACTGGTAAGTTTTCATGGGTGGGCAATATTGCAATAATATTAGATTCCAAACACTAATTATAGGAATAATCATCAAAATTTTAATTAATGAAACACCGGGTACGTTAAAATTTTTATGATGATGATTTTTAATACCTGGTAAACAGATGCGTGGACATCACTGCCCAGGTATGGATTATGACCAGTCCACAGTGACTGTACTGTACACAAAGGGCAATCAGTTGTCTTAAATTTTGATAATTCGCAATGATTGTTCCAAACAATGTTTATGTAAAGCAGGATATCAAAATTTATTATATGATGGCCTGTGAATTATTGCAAATTATCTAAAAGATATTTCTCGATATCTGTCGACTTGATTGATAACAAAGAATATCCCTCAGTAGCTTCCTAAATGACATCATGCTTTGGCACATCACTTTGCCTTCGATACTGTTATAAGTTATATAGTTGGTTAAATTATCATGGTAAAGTGGGACTATTTTTAGCTCACCTAACTGAAAGTCAGGGGGAGCTTAAGTGATCACTTTCTGTCTGTCTTCTGTCGTCCGTCCATCATATGTGAAATTTACATTCTCAACTTCACCTCATAACGGGGCCGAATTGAACCAAATTTGATGTGCTTGTTCAAGGCTTTAGTTTGGTCTAATTTGGGGACACCAGATTCAAGTAAAAAATGTCCCCAAAATATGAGAAACTACATGATTAGTCAATTTACATACAAATAGAATATAATACAGGGCTTTCTAAGACCTATTTTGCATGGTGCAAAAGTATTTCTTAACAAATATCTTCATTTTAGAATGTTACAAGCTGTTGGTAGCCATCTCCTAACTTGGGGACACCCTTTACAAGCTTGAATTTGGGGTAATATAAAGGTCTGTTTGTTCCTTATCATATGTCAATTCAAGTTTGTTCAAATAATGTTGCCAAGCCCGCAGGGGGGCACCACAAGGGGCAGTACTCTGATAGCACCCATAAATTGTTTAACAAAATTAAAAAAATCTGCTTCTCCAGAACCATCAAATGGAATCTTTTGATATTTGGTTTATAACATCTCTAGGGGGGTCAGATTCAAGTTTGTTCAAATCAAGTCCTTGGGTTAATATTTGGTCTCCCTATGAGAGCCCAAATTTGAACTTAGTTCAATATGAGGAAATTTCTTTAAAAATCTCCTTCTTCAGATCCACCTGTCAGAATCCTTAGAATTACTTAGTGCAATATGAAGGAATTTCTTTAAAAATCTTCTTCTCCATAACCCTGAGTTAGAATCTTTTGATATTTGGTATACAATATTTTCAGTGGGGTCAGATTCAAGTTTGTTCAAATTGAGTCCCTGAGTTTTAACTGTGCAATATGAAGGAATTTCTTTAAAAATCTTCTCCAGAACCATTAGTTAGAATGTTTTGATATTTGGCATACAATATTAGCTGGGTCAGATTCAAGTTTGTTCAAATTGAGTCCCTGGGTTAATATTTGGGCTCCTCACTGGAGCTCGAATTTTAACTTAGTGCAATATGGGGAAATTTCTGTAAAAATCTTCTTCAGATACAACAGTCAGAATGCTTTCATATTTGGTATACAACACCTCTGAGGGGTTCAGATTCAAATGTGTTCAAATGTAGTCTCTGGGTTAATATTTGAATTCCCTATGGGAGTCTGAATTTTAACTTAATTCAATATGAGGAAACTTCATTAAAAATCTTCTTCAGATCTACCAGTTCCGAATGCTTTCATACTTGGTACACAATGTCTTTAGGGGTGGGAATGTTAGGCTGTGAGTGTGTCAGCTTCTAGTTTGTTGAAATCGGGTCCCTGGGTTAATATTCGGGCTCTCTATTTGATAGGAAGGGGGGGGGGGGGGTTAGTGACATAACAACCTTTGGAAGTTTGTCAGTGCTTTTTGATAGAATTGGAAGCAGTCAGGAAGACCCAGGATAATAATCCACTGACATGGACTCTACAGTTATGAATAATTTCATGACTTCATTCCTCTGTAGTGTTGAACCATGACTAACTGAATGTGACCCAAAATAGTTCTTTGAACCACTTTGTCAGGTGAGCCAATAAGGCCCTGTGGGGCCTCTTGTTTTTCTGTTTGAGTGATTTGGCTAGTGCAGGCTTGAACTAGCGATCAGCTGATCTTTGTTAATGTTTTGAAACGTACATGCTTATGGTCGAATATTGTGCAGTAAAATGTCACATAGCATGTAATAAAAAGAAAATGTATGCTATTTTAGTGAATATCAGGAATTATCTCATGAGTGTGGACCTGAAAGATTTATTTTTCACTAGTACCTGTGCAAGTGAAAAATAATATATTCAGGTCCACACAATTGAGACAATTCACCCATATTGTGCTAGACAAACCTCTATTTATTGTACTCTGATATTTTACCTAAGTGTGTGTAGACCAATCCTCTATTTATTATTGTCTGATATTTGCTTTTCAGCTAATCATATAAACATTAAAAATTCAAGGAATACAGATTAAACAAAGGGCACAAACTCCTTGAATTTTCAAGAACTAATTGTGGTTTTGAAACTTGTACAGGACATTATTATTATTACAAAACAGCACATTAAAATATATATATATTGAAATATGATGTTTACTGTTCAAGTTATTGCATACAGAATTAAATCTGTGATAAAAGGGCAATAAAGCTTTCACCTTTTTAGCTCACCAGACTGCTGCAAGTCAGTGTGAGCTATTGCCATCACTTGTCCGTCATCCATTAACTTTTGCCTCTTCTACACAACCATTCAACCAAATTCAAACATATCTTGCACAAACCATCTCTGGAGTATACCCGTATACCCTTTCTGTTTTGTTCAAATGAAGCGGCTGCCTTCTTTGGGCTCTGGCCAATGATGCCAAAGCCTAAAAATCTTTAAAAATCTTCTTCTCATGAACCACCAGAGAGATTGCCTTGATATATGGTATGGAACACTCTTTCATGTTGAAGATTAATGTTTGTTCAAGGGAAGTTTGTAGATCAATATTTGGGCTCTCTGTTGGCACATACCCATTTTGGGCTCAGCCCCAAATTTCTATTTCAAGAACTGATGCTCCAATTTGAACCAAATTTGGCATGTAGTATAAGTGGGTCCAAAGTACTTGATTGATGACTGAATTTTTTTTTTCGTAGCCCCGTGGGTACCCCAGGGGTTAAAAATAGGAAAAATTCAAATACCCATATTTCCCAAACTACACGGAACAGAGAACTGTTATTTGGTATGAAGCATCCTTTTGACCAGTAGAATGGATTAAAAAAAGAAAATGGCCATCGGTTGTGTCAGGGTGTTTTGTAGGGACGTTTGAAAAAATGCTGAGTCAGCATATTTGCAAAAATTGAAAAAAAAGTTTTCTTCAGAACCACTCATCAGAATCTTCTGATATTTGATATGCAACATCCATAGGATGGTCAAATACAAGTGAGTTCAAATTGAGCCCCTCAGTTCATATTTGGGCTCAACAAAGGAGCCCAAATAGTTAACTTGGGGCGCTATTGGGAATAAGCTTTAAAAATCTTCTTCTCCAGATCAAACAGTCAGATTCTTTTGATACTTGGTATACAACTTCTCTACAAGGGTCATATTGAAGTTTGTTCAAATCGAGACCCTGGGTTAATATTTGGGCTTCCTATGGGAGTCTGAATATTAACTTCGTGCAATATTGGGAATAATCTTTAAAAATCTTCTTCAGATCCACCAGTCAGATTCTTTTGATATTTGGTATGCAGCATCTCTAGGGGGTTTAGATAAAAGTTTGTTCAATTGGGATTCCTGGATGAATATTTGGGCTTTTTATTGGAGCCCAAATTTCAACTCGGTGCAATATGAGAAAATTTCTTAAAAAATCTTCTTTTTCAGACCCACTAGTGAAAATCCTTTCATATTTGGTATGTGACATCTCTAGAGGTGTAAGGTTCAAATTTGTTCAAATCGAGTTCCTGGGTTAATATTTGGGTTCCCCAAGGAGCCCAAATATTTACTTAATGCAATATGGGGAATTATCGTTTAAAATCATCTTCTTCAGATCCAGCAGTCAGATTCTTTTGATATTTGGTGTACAACACCTTGAGGAGGGTAGGGTTAGATTGAATGTTGTTCAAACCAGGTCCCTGGGTTAATATTTGGGCTTTTTATTGAAGCCCAAAGTTTAACTTAGTGCAATATGAGAAAATTTCTTGAAAATTTTTCAGGTCCATCAGTGGGAATCCTTTAATATTTGGTAAATAACATCTCTGGGGATGTCAAATTCAAGTTTTGTTCAAATCGAGTCACTTTGTCTTTTTATTTTATTTTATTTTTTTTTTGGGGGGGGGGGGGGGGGGGGGCTAGAGAGAACCACAGTAGTTGAAAACAAAACAAAAATTTTGTTTGGTTGTTGTTTTTTAATACTTCATAGAACAGAGCTTGCTAGGAAGCTTTCCTAGGACCAGCAGAAATGAATGGCCAAAAAGTTGCCCCTGGTTGTGTCATAGCAAATCAAAAAATTGCTCTTGCTGCTGATCACTTCCTGATACACTCATCTCTTTTGACAATTTGAGCTAGGTGAGCGTATTGGGCTCACTTGAACCTCTGATTTTGAAATGACTGTGATTTTCTAACTTGTGCACGACTTTGTTAGCCCTTTGAACTCAGGAGGCCCTTTTTCTAGACCTGTAATGAATATTCTAATTTACAAATTAGAATAACAAATGACGCTTATTCGAATACAAAATCAGTATTCGAATATTTGTACTTCCATGCTGTTTGTCTAAAATCACAGAGAACATCAAACAATCATTCAAACTTTGCTCTGTGATCACCCACAAAGGCAGAAATTGACAACAAACTTTCAGGCAGTTGGAAATAATTCCCTTTCATCTGAAAGATACATTGCATGTGTCCGTGATACGTGGTGTTTAATTATAAACCAATGCATTGAATCACAATCTCACACAAATTAGACTTGCATAACTAACTTTGTATCCAAGTGCCGACAGTCGAGTGCAGGCTTTTTTCTGTGTGGGCAGCATTGAACACATGTCTGTCTGGTATGACTTTCTCTTTAATGAAGTGCTTTAGTTGCAGGTTATAATGCTGAAAAATCTCTGAGTGTGAGTAATGCTGCTTCCAGAAAAAATTGACTCTTAATAGCACTTTACCAAAATGTTTTGTATGAAAACCAATAAACCATGTTCTGGTTTTATTAAACTGCTTAAAACTTTGAACGTATATCATATAAAAAAAACCTTATTTTAAAATCTAACATTAAAATTTGTTTTTCACTGGTGACTGTCAACGAAAGGTTGTTGGACAATTGTGCATATAATAATTTCTTACCACATTCTTCTGATGACTTGAAATGCACACCCGCCAGGAATCTCCATTGCGTAGAATAGGTAAACATCAAACTGTTTGTGATATTTATCTCGGCAGTGAATTGAAAATTAAGAGTACATCATCATCACATGATCAAACTCAAGCCACTCAAGGTAAGAGGTTCTTTACATTTAAATATGCCTAATTATAAACCCATTGGAGAATTTTCAACTAATATAAATAAATTGGCCCTCACTTTGAATGTGCGCCCGTGGGAACAAATTGAACACAAAGATTTTGTTCAGGTGCACGACATAACAAGCACCAGTGTTTTTAGCTCAACTTTGACGTAAGTCAAATTTGAGCTTATGCCATGGCCAGTCGTCTGTCTGTCCGTCAACAATTCAATACGGCTCGGGCTAGAGGCTGTATTTATGAACCGATCTTTACAAAACTTATTGGGTACCTTTGTTATGACGGTGGGACGAGAACAAGTGTTTTGGGGTCCGATACGAAATTCAAGTTGGCCGCTGGCAGCCAAAATATTTTGTACAAAATTAGGTGCAATCAGATTTTTGCGCAGAACTTCCATATGAAAGCTCTGATTTGAATAATTTTTTGTATGAATGTTTAGTACCATGGGATACATCACATGTAATACGGGGTTTTTTCTTGTGCATAAATTATGCAAATTAGACTCACTTTGATGTATTTAGTGTTACTTTCAGCACTGTAAGTGCAAATGCCTATACGGCTAGGGCTAGAGGCCACATTTATGAACTGATCTTTACGAAACTTCTTGCGTATCTTTGGTATCACCGTGGGACGAGAACGAGTGTTTTGGGGTCTGGGCTGAAATTCAAGATGGCCAATAGCAGCCATTTTGTACAAAATTAGGTGCAATCAGATTTTTGGGCAGAACTTCCATATGAAAGCGCTGATTTGAATAATTTTTTGTGTGAATGTTTAGTACCATAGGATACATCACATATAATACAGGTTTTTTTCTCATGCAGAAATTATGCAAAATAGATGAACTTTGATTTTTTCAATGTTACTCACACACAGTAAGTACACATGTCAATACGGCTTGGGCTAGAGACTGTATTTATGAACCGATCTTCACGAAACATCTTGGGTACCTTTGTTATCACCCTGGGACGAGAACGAGTGTTTCTGGGTGCAGTCCAAAATTCAAGATGGCTGCCAGTGGCCATTTTGTACTGAAATTAGGTCTAATCAATTTTTTTGTACACAACTTCTATACGGCTCAGGCTAGAGGCAGTATTTAGGAACCAATCTTTACGAAACTTCTTGGGTACCTTTGTTATCACCGTGGGATGAGAACAAGTATGGTCCGAAATTCAAGATGGCCACCAGCAGCCAATTTGTACCAAAATTGGTGCAATCAGTTTTTTGTACAGAACTTCTGTATGAAAGTTCTGATTTGAATAAATTTTTGTGTGAATGTTTAGTACCATGGGATACATCACATACAATACAGGTTTTTTTCTCGTGCAGAAATTATGCAAATTGGATGAACTTTGATTTATTCAGTGCTACTTGTACACAGTAAGTGCACATGTCAATACGGCTCTGGTTAGAGGCTGTATTTATGAACTGATCTTCACGAAATTTCTTTGGTACCTCTGTTATCACCTTGGGACGGGAACGATTGTTTCTGGGTGCAGTCCAAAATTCAAGATGGCTGCCAGCGGCCATTTTGTACCAGATTAGGTCCAATCAGTTTTTTGTCACAACTTCTATATGACTTGTATTTATGAACTGATCTTCACGAAACTTCTTGGGTACCTTTGTTATCACCTTGAGACAGGAACGAGTGTATTTTGGGGTGCCTTTCTTATCACTGTGCTATGAGAACAAATATTCTGGGATTCAGTCAGACCCACTCTGGGACTCAAAGATTTCTTTTCTAGTTTAGCATCTGACTGTCACCCACATTTACAATACTTTACCTATACATTTGTTACAGGCTACGGTCAGTATTTATGTACAGATCATTACAATACTTTACCTTTGTTATCAGGTCATTACCTAGATGTTTGTCTTTGCTGTGTCACATATTATACATATACATTTCTTAACAAGTTGAGCTACAGTGTCATTGACACTTTCATTTAAACGATAAGGTCTGCAGTGTGATCAGTACTGCTATCATCGTTTTTCTTTCATACATAATGGTCATAATATGTTGTAATGTTGTTTCATCGAATATTTAAATACGAATCAAATGTAGTCTGCAAATATTCGAATAGAAAAATTTGGTATTTCTTTCAGCACTACCTTTTTCTGGTCTAGGGAGATGATACATAATGATTTCATTAAGAAGGATGTTTGCTAAGTGAATGTGTGGGGAAGACCAATCAATATTTTCAATGCACATTCCAAGACTGTGTGTGGTCTACCCCCAAATAATGAATATGGACTCTTCCAATCACTGCCTTTGAACTGACATGGAAAATACCACCAGGGTTCAAAAGGTTAATAACTTAATATGCAGTAGCACACCCAAATTAATTGAAATCTGATAACTGTTATTGAAGTTATCACAGGAACAAACTTCTGACTAGATGGAGGGGCAGTCAGATGGATGGACAGTCAGATGGTTGATTGGGGTGCTTATTATCTCCCACCCCAATGGGATGGGGGAATCTAAAAAGTCTAATTTATTTTGAAGCCTTTTTTCAGCAATATTTGTTGTAGTGCTAAGTCTATTTCATCTTTGTAGTGTTTATTGGTACAAGGCTTTTGGACCAAGTCAAGCTGGGGATTTCCCAAAGGTAAAGTTAATGAAGAAGAAGCTCCACATGATTGTGCTGTTAGAGAGGTAATACTATACAAGTGCTGACTATTATATAGATATTAAGTTTTTATTAAGGCCTAAAAAGTTAAAAATCCATTTCTCAGGCCCTCCTGCATGGTCCTTTTGGCTGTAACATGCTCTCTTTTCATAACCAATGCAGACTTAAAAAAATAAAAATTAAATGGTTTATGTTGATATTTTAACCTAGTTAATAAAATTGATAAATTTATCCCTTGAGTGCAAGAAGGCCTTGTTGCACTAAAGGGATGAAAAAAATATAAAATAAAAAAACGCCTGCCTTCCCACATGTAATTTTACAAAAAATGGCCTGAGAAACAGAAGATATACTTTGTGGGGCCTAACCTTAGAATTGTGATCTTTGTAATTTGTGCAAGACTTTTCTATCATTGAGGTATTTGAAAACCTGTTCAGTATCACAATCTGTGTGGCCAATGAATAACTTAAAAGTCATGGGTTGAAAAATTGAGCATGAGGACCAGAATGGATGGGCAAAATCCAATTTGAAGGGCTGAGTTTTTGGTGCTGTCAGTAAAATCAACAGCTGCGAGTACAGAGGGTCTTCAATTTGTGAGGGGTCTTAACTTGGATTTCATATTAACTCTTACCTTATGTAAGGATCATATCTGGTCTATGCTCTTCACAAAAATCTAGAACTGGGAAGTTTTGATTTTTCAGATTCGGTTTTGGTTCGGTTTCAGGAAAAAACTTCGTTTTGGTTCAGATTTTTCTGTGTTAACCCCCTGCACACTCATGTCGAAATATAGAAAGTTCAGAGTGCAAATTTTCCTCCCCATAATTCAACTGGAAATTTAACCAATTCAATCTTGTTTGACAGAGCTCATTGAGCTCTGTCAAACAAGATTGAATTGGTTAAATTCCCAGCTGCATTATGGGAAAAATGGCTACTTGAAATCTGGATATTTTGACATCAGTGTGCAGGGAGTTAAGAACAAAAACTATGAATTAGGGTAACAAATGAATAAAATTCTTCTAATCTATGTTGTGTTCTCATTGTCACATTTTCTATCTTATTGACTTGTCTGGAGCACGGTGGCATTGTGGTAACCGGTTCTTGTCAGATCACTGAAGTTAAGCAATGTCAAGCCTGGTTAGTCCTTGGATGGGTGACTGTCTGAGCGATTGATTCGGACTTCCACATTGCATCCTTGGGCAAGGCACTTAAACCCGATTGTCCACATGGGAGCACGATGACACCGTGTACTAAGGTGTACTGCTCGGCGATGGTGCTCACGTCTTCAACCAGTCTAACCCTGCCTGTGCTGCAGTACGGAGTTATGATGTTGGAGAGCTGGCAATTACTTGTTGCTCTGTGGTTCTCTCCGGCACTAAGGCTTCCTCCACCCATAAAACTGTCACTGACATGGTATGACTTTGGCTGTTAATGTGTCATTAAACCTTAATAAATAAATAAATAAATAAATAAATAAATAAATAAATAAATAAATAAATAAATAAATATAAATAAATAAATAAATAAATAAATAAATAAATATTGACTTGTCTTACTCCAGCCATAAAACTGTCCGACACGAGGTGACCCTGGCAGTCAAAAGTGTTGCTAAACCCCTGTAAAAATAAAAAAATAGACTTGTCTAAGGCCCCACAAAGTAGATCTTCTGTTTCTCAGGCCATTATTTGTAAAATTGCATGCGGGCAAGTGGGTTTTTTTTTTATTTTTTATTTCTGTAATTATTTCTTTGCCATCAAAAGTTCATGTTCTTGGTTTATGTTTTAGGCTTCATAATCTACGGAATAGCATGGTGGTGGTGTATTTCGTCCCTTGAGAGCAAGAAGGCTTTGCAATGCTAAAGCATTGCAAAGCCTTCTTGCACTCAAGGGACAAATTTATCAATTTTTTTAACTTGGGTAAAATATCACACATAAACCATTTAATATTTTTATACTGTACCAATGACCCAGACATAGCTGGTGCTAACTCTTAAAATATAGGGCCAAACACAAATTTTGCCCCCCAATCCCCAAAATTTGCATCTAAAACTAAAGAAAACATGTCCTGAGAGGCCCTCCACACTTCGCCCCTACTGCGCATGCGCAGTGTCAAGGACGTTCCGAAATTGGCGCCATTTATCATTCTAAGTTTGGCCCTTCATCAGTTAACATCTGACTGATCTTTGTGCTTTTAAATCTCAGTTTAAATGATGCCAGACACATAAATATTAGTGAAATGGTGATTCTAAGGAGGATAGAAAAGGAGGAGAGGAAAAGAATGTGTGACAGAATATTATCAGGGCTGTAACTTAAAATTTTTTAATGAAATTATGTTAAGTTACCTATTTTCAAGGCAGCAGCCATTTTGTTGTCATTCTGATTATTTAGTTACACTGTTTTTTCAAGTGTTTTTCCTCTCTCCCTGTCCTTTAAGTTCCCCCTGGCTATTCTCCCATGCTTTTGGCATAATTTCTGTAATTATTATTACTAAAATTTCTTGGGAGTTTAGCTGAATAACAGAATGAATTCTGTTCTTTCCCCATGTTTACGTCTTCACCTACGGGTGGTTAGGCGTTGTGTTCTGCATCTACCATCTGATGTTCTGCAGTTTCTTCCCTGGAAGTCTCTGTTTTGCATCAGATGGTGTATTTTTGGTAACTGATTTCGGGCCTAGGTGCCTGGAGTCTTATTTTAGTGTTTTTACACTCATTGTTTACATTTACAACAGCCCTCTGTGTGAGGGGGGGATTTCTAAATAATAATATCTTTATGTTATTTCAATCATAACTAGATACATTATTATTGTTCGTAAGTGTTGAATAAATTGTTTAAAATATTTTTAAAATTTTTGTCCACACTTAGGCTTGGGATCCATTGGGGCTCAACGTTACTTTTCAGAAACTTGGGCTGTTCTGAAAAAATATTTTTTCAAAATATTTTGATTTCAATTATTTTTTCTATATTAATGGATCATATTATTATTATGTATTTTGATTGCCAGGGATTAGTGCGAGTACCAGGACTTGTTTTCTTTTCACATTGAAAGGATATTGATCAATTGTTTTAAGAGGAAGTCTTCCTCTGACCTTATTATCATTCTATATGTGGTCAGTGTACTCGCATTAACTCCGGTTCTGTATCGTATGATTTCGATGACAATATGGGAAGCGTATGTCACGGTATGTTGTTGGGGATTTGGACACTCCGGTCCTTTCCCCGCAGGGTCACTCTACTTTATCAATTTCTATTTCAGACGATCAAGATTAGGGTGATGTATCTGTGATGTCTTCCAACAGTGTGCCTCCGTCGTCACAATTAATGAAGGGCTAGCGGAAAAGTGCTCATGAAATACGCCAATTGCCTAAGAGGACCCTAGTAGGTTCGACGGCCTTTGACGTCCGCTAGCTCGCCCGGTGTAGCGTCCATTCACCGAATGGTTCGGCAGCCGGGTTCGTCCGTTGCGGTCTAGAAGGAATTTTGGGGTGATGCGAGCACTATAAAATTAACTTAATGCACACCCAGTGACGGCGGATCGGAGGGAGAACGGAGGAAGCCTTTTAGTCCGGTTCATAGCTCGTTCCGGTCCATCCGGACGGCAAGCGAGAGAGGCCCCTCTCTCGTTCAACAACATCTGGCCCCAGATGTTGTGGTACAAATGTGTCGTTAGCGGAGCATACGTCCGTCGCTCGGGACGCTCCGTTGTATAGGCAGTCCGCTGAGACTGCTAAGGCTTCCTCTTCTCGTCAGCGCACACGACCGCACCTTGGCTGCGTGACCGCCGATATATTACCAGCTTCGCCGATCAAGGATTCTTCGGCGACCAGGTCACACCATCCGGCAGCCAGGGATTCGAGACCGATGGACTCCGGACCTTCGCATAGGAAAAGTATGCGGGAGCCATCTGATGCGGAGCTGCCCTCGGCGAAGCAGCGATAGACTGCGCCTCCGCAGGTCTCGACGCCGGACATTCTTGTGCACATAGCACAGCTTATCGCAGCATCCCAGCAGCCGACAGAAACGGTGTCGGATCGAGAATTATCCGACAGCGCTGGGTCGGTAGCCGGGGACCCGAGGCCTGCAGACTCCGGACGTTCGCATAGGAAGTATGCGGGAGTCAACGTACACGGAGCTTCCAGCGGCAATGCATCGTAAGTCCGCTACTGCACAGGCCTCGGGAACGGACGTGCTTTCCTTAATAGCACAGTTTATCGCAGCATCCCAGCATCAACTGAATCTGTCGCATATATTTTATCCGACGATGCTGGGTCGGAACGCTCCGCGGAAGCGGGTACGGACGTCCGAAAGTTTCATCCAGTCCGACGGGATACCGAAAGGGATTCGGTGGATTTCAAGCTTTCCCTTTCGGAACAACATATGCTGCGATGCCGGATAAGAAACTGATAGCGTCGGTGGACTTAGAAATTTTTGGTTCGGTTCAGGGACATCGTCCCTCAGTTCCGACATAGTCCAATAATGTCACACAAACTTTCGAATTATTGAACGACGCTATATATATTATTATTTTATGCTTGCTATCCAAGCATTTCTGGTTTCTTGTTCGAAGAATTATGGAGATGTCTTTCAAAAGTGTGCCTCTGTCGTCATAGTTAATGAAGAGTTAGCGGCAATAAGTGCTCATGGAATATGTCTATCGCTTACGGAGTGACATTCGCTAGCTCACCCGGTGTAGCGTACATTCATCGAATGGTTCGGCTGCCGGGTTCGTCCGTTGCGGTCTAGGAAGGAGATTTGGGTGATGCGAGCACTTTAATTACTTTAGTACTCACCCAGTGACGGCAGATTGAGGACAGATCGGAGGAAGCCAACAACATAGGGGACCGCATGTTGTGGTTCAGATATTTTACATTCGGAGCATATGTCCGTTGCTCGGGACGCTCCGTTATATTGACAGTCCGAGAGACTGTCTTTAATGCTTCCTCATCCTCTCAGCAGGGCACACGACCGCACATTGGCTACGTGACCTCGAGTATCCGAGCAGTTTCGGCATTCAGTGATTCCACAGCGAATAGGTCGCGCCATCCGGTAGCCAAGGGACATGAGGCCTATACACTCCGTTCGCTCGCATATTGGAAGTATGCACGCGGTAACGATCTCGGAGCTTCCTGCGGCAATGCATCGTAAGACCGCTGCTCCTCAGGCCTCAGTGACGGACGTGCTATCCGAGTTAGCACAGTTGTTTCGCAGCATCCCAGCAATTGACGGTTTCTCGGTCGAATCAGGAATTATCCGACGGCGCTGGGTCGGTGCGGTCCGCGGTTGCATCAAGCTACGGACGACCGAACGCTTTATAGGGTCCGACAGGATGGCGAAAGGGATTCGAAAGATTTCGAGTTTTCCCTTTAGTAGTATCGGAAGATGCCTTTCATATCTTCTGGCATTTCTTCCAGTGATTATTTTTCGGACTTCATTGCTGCGATCTTGGATAAGAGACTTATAGCGTCATTGGACTCGGATTTTTCGATCGGTACAGGGACTTTGTCCCTGACTTACCGACGCAGTCCAATATTGTAATTACAACATGTGTTTTATTTTTCGACGCTATATATTTATATATATATACAAGCCTGCTACTAAGCATGATAGTTTAGTTTCTTGTCCGCGTGGCTCATTTCTGCCATTTTATCTTTTTTACATATAGTTTATTTTGGCAGAGCAGGGCATACCGAGAGTTCATATGCGTCTAGACGGTGTGATTAAAGACTGCATATATTCTTTTTCACCGTTTATGTCTTTTCCAATTTCAATGTTGGGAACGACATTATGTATAGTAGACTTAACTTAGACGCTTTATTATACGTAATCCGCCTTACTGAGGCGTTATCATTACGTCTTCAAGAAAAGATTTACGGGATATTATTCTCAATGTAATTTCTTTTGAGGGCAGTAGTTTGTTCACGTATAACTCCGCCCTTCTGTGGCTGATTGGAGTTGGTTAGACGTGAGGCAGCCCTAGCTACATCCACGCGTGGATAGTAGGTTAAGAACTCTCTCAGAGTCGCTTCGTTCTCGGAGGAGCTTCTCTTCGACGGCAACTTCCGGCAATCCATGAATTGCTTGATTTATACATTCTCTTGTCTATCTAGTGTTACAAGAGATTCAGACTGGGGCAAACATTCGGTGGTTGACTCAGAGAGTGCCGCCACAGTTGCCGGACCCGAGTGTGGCTGTTATGACGGTTGCCAGTCAAACAGATTGGGATATATACTGATCCCTACGGATTCGAAGTGCCGGGGTCTTTGGGTTCCGCAGTCTTTTAGCTATCAGTTAACTTCCGCGGAATAATGTTTTTTAGGCTTGCTTTATGTCATTGCATGAACATTATTCAGAAACGCATGCCCAAATTCCTGTCCTTTAATTCGACAGTAGTGGCGTATCTCCGGAACCAGGGAGGCACTCTTTCGTTTCCGTTATTCAATTTAATGGAAAGAATCCGTCTGTTGGTTATAGTACACCAAGTTCAGTTTTGGTCCGTCATATTCCGGGTCGTCTGATTGTTTTATCGGACTCCCATTTTCTTACGGGTCGCTTGTTGCTGTCAGAATGCACTCTCAACAAACAAGTATTCAATCAGATTTGCTATCTTTGGGAGCGCCCAATGATGTTTTATTTATGTCACAGCTGGCTAATCAATTGCAGACGTATGTGTTGGCTTGTCCAGATCTCTGAGCTAATACTGTTAACGCTCTATTGATCTATAGGACGGAATGATAGGATACGCGTATCCTCCGGCGCTGTTGTTTTTAGCAGGTATTGCTAAGATAAACAACCACAATACATTTCTGTTGATAGCATCTCTATCTTCACAGAGATCATGAGTAATTTACTCTCTTGTCTACTGTGGATCTTAACGTGAAATCTTCCTCTATGTGAGGATCTTTTTTCACTGGGTAAATCGTGTCATCTTTATCACAACCAGCAAGGTCGCAACCTTCATGTATTCCGTTGTGTGGTCCGTATTGCATTGTAAGCACTGTACTGGACGAGCTTTGGACGCGATTTCTTACTATAGGAGATCCTCTTCTTCGCTATTCTATGCGACTAGAGTGGAGGCTCTTCCGTCGTGGTGTAGGGATCATTATGTTCATATGGTTGATCCCTCCATACTACTCATTGCTATTTTTTAGTATACTTGTTTCACAAGATCTACTGCAGCCTGTTGTTATTTAGGTTATAGGTTTATGTTACCTCATACCTATGCACTCTACGATTGTTTACAATTGAGTCTTTTGTCTCTTTATCTAAGTCAATTAGTAACTTTTTGATAAATAGACTTAGAATCTTTAGATTAAATTCCTATACGGATTTTAACTTCAGCTTCTTATTTAGCTAAGTAATCATTTGAGCCTCTGGAAACAGTAGTTTTCAAATTCTGACCTTTTAGACAGTAATTCTGTTGGTTTCTCTTTTACTGTAGAGTCAGTGAGTTTCATGCACTATCGATGGATGATTTTCACTTTCATAGTTTCGGAATCAATACTTCCGTTACTATTTAGGTTGGATTGTTGCATAAGAGTTAGGCTCCTATTATCCGGAACCTATTATTTTAAGGTCCTTCCGTCTTCGTATGGGCATAGGCCTTTACTCTTTCCGGGTACAGTTTATGTATTTATAAACAGATATCTGTTTATTACAAGGGCGTAAGCTTCTTCTGTCTTTGATGTCTAGTAGAAGGACGTTACGCTCCATTTTATTGTTAATGGATTCTATTAACTAGCGTACTGCTTATGGTATATCATTGGCTTAGCAGTTGTGCTTAAGATTTCGGCTCATGAAGTAAGAGTTCTTCTACTTCTTGGGCTTACATTAATAGTGTTGCTATTATAGATTTTTGAAGGCTGCTCATTGCGCTCAGCCATCCATTCATGAATTTTATCTCAGAAATATCGAGTCCATTTCTGGAGGCCTCTATTGTTAGGTCTATTATCTACTGCTCAGAATGTCATTCACTTAACAGTTGCTACTATAGCTAGGTAGGCTGTCTGTTTCGGCAGTTCTCCGTTCGGCTGCCCTCTTCGCTCTGGGCTATTTGACCCAGGGCAAGAAAAAGGGGGGGGGGAGGGTGTTCCCTTGGGTCACCTGTTTTTACTATGAAAACAAGGGGATACCTCCTCCGGAGTTAGTAATTCTGAGCTGTTATTGGGATGGTTGTTTAGTGAGAAGTTTAAGTTTATAAAATTCATTCAAGTCTTAGTTTTTAAAGTATAGCTTTTGAATATTGCATATGTCAACGGACATGATTATGCAATTCTCACACACTTTTAGGAGTATAAGAGTCTCTATTCTCTAGACTTACTTTATTATTGGCTTACTTTAAAAATTATTAGTATAAGGATTATTGGATATTAATAGAGTACATGGATGTATGAAGCTCAATTTTTGGAAGGTGTTGTATCTTTCTAATTTATCATAAATAAGAAAGATACATGTAAGGCCTATTACTTCTTTTCCCTACAGGGGATGACTCTATTTTATTTTATTGAGCGTATTCCATTTTGCTCTATGTCCTTGGCCCTCCAGCCTTTTTACTATTCAGCTATGTCTGGGTCATTGGTACAGTATAAAAATGTTAAAAAATTTATAGTAATTTATATATTTTTTATACTTACCAATGACCCAGACGGGGATGGCCCTCCCAGGAGTTGGGAACTCTTGCCTCCCCGCTGAGTACATAGCGCTTACCAGGCACTGGTTATTAGAATGATAAATGGCGCCAATTTCGGAACGTCCTTGACACTGCGCATGCGCAGTAGGGGCGAAGTGTGGAGGGCCTCTCAGGACATGTTTTCTTTAGTTTTAGATGCAAATTTTGGGGATTGGGGGGCAAAATTTGTGTTTGGCCCTATATTTTAAGAGTTAGCACCAGCTATGTCTGGGTCATTGGTAAGTATAAAAAATATATAAATTACTATAAATTTTTTAACTTTTATTTTTTTAAGTTTACATTGGTTATAAAAAGAGAGCATGTGGCAGCCAAAAGGACCATGCGGGAGGGCATGAGAAACATATATTTTTATACTGTACCAATGACCCAGACTTAGCTGGTGCTAACTCTAACAAAACCAGGGCCAAACACAAATTTTGCCCCCCAATCCCCAAAATTTGCATCCAAAACAAAAAGAAATCATGTCCTAAAGGACCTCCATACTACGCCTCTACTGCGCATGCGCAGTGACGCAGACGTCCCGAAATTGGCGCCAATTATCATTCTCTGTTTGGCCCTTCATCAGTCAACATCTCACTGACCTTTGTGCTTGTAAATCTCAGTTTAAAGGATGCCAGACACGTAATTTTTGGAGAAAATGTGATTCTAAGGAGGATAGAAGGAGGAGAGGAAAAAGAAGTGACAAAAAATAATCAGGGCTGTACTTAAAATTTTTTGATGAAATTATGTTAAGTTGCCTATTTTCGAGTCATGGGCCTCTTGTTGTCATTCTTGCTAATTGTTGCACTGCTTATTCAGTGTTTCCTCTTCCCTAACCTTCTAAAGTCCCCCTTTGCAATTCTCCCATGCTTTTGGCATATTTTTGAGAAATTTCATTTCTAAAATTTCCTGGGAGAGTTGCTTGGTTACAGAATGTTTTCTGTTATTTTCCCCATAGTTACGTTTTCACCCATGGGTGTATAACGTTTGTGTTCTGCATCTTCCATCTGATGTTCTACAGATTCTCCCCTGGGAGTCTCTGTTTTGCATCAGATAGAGTGTAATTGATGACTGATTCCGGGCCAGTTTTTTCAGTGCCTAGAGTCATGTTTTCTGGTGTTTTTACACTGTTTGTTTTCATTGGCAACAGCCTTTTTTGAGGGGGCTGTTTGCCTTTGCTGTAGTTTATCTCACTATAAGATACATTTATATTATCCGAAAGTGTCTCATTAATTATTTAATATAAATTGAAAATTTTTGACCACACTTTGCCATCGGATCCATCGGGGCTCAACGTTACTTTTCAGCAACTTGGGCTTCGCTGAAAAAATATTTTTTCAAAATTATTTTGTTTTGCAATTGTTTTTTCATTTATTAATGGATCATGTTATTATGTATCTTTGTGTCAGGGGTTTTTGCGAGTAACTAGGACTTATTGTTGTTCTTTCACAATGAAGGGACATTGTTCAAATTGTAATAGGAAGAAATCTTCCTCTGACTTTCATGATCATTGTATTAATTGTAGTCAGTGTTCTCGCATTAATCCCTGTCCTATATGTGAATATTGGGATGAGAAACATTGGAAACGTGTGTCACGATATGTTGTTTCTGGAGAAAGAGCGATTCCGGCTCTTTCTCCGCAAGGTCACTCTACTCTCTCAGTTTCTATTTCAGAGGAACCAGAACAGTGTGATGTTTCCATGTTATCTTCTTCAAGTGTGCGTCCGTCGTCACAAATGAATTCAGAGCTAGCGGCAAAAGTGCTCATGGAGATTAGACAAATGTCGGCCGCTAGCTCGCCCGGTGTAGCGTCCATTCACCGAATGGTTCGGCAGCTGGGTTCGTCCGATGCGGTCCAAGAGGAAATTTTGGGTGATGCGAGCACTATAAACATAATAGATGCACACCCAGTGACGGCGGATAGTAAGCGAGAACGGAGGAAGCCTTTGAGTCCGGTTCCTAGCTCGTCCAGGTCCAGCCGGGCCGCGAGCGAGAGAGGCCCCTCTCTCGTACAACAACATCTGGGACCAGATGTTGTGGTACAAAATGTGTCTTTAGCGGAGCATACGTCCGTCGCTCGGGACGCTCAGGTGTATAAGCAGTCCGCAGAGACTGTTAAGGCTTTCTCTTCTCGTCAGCGCACACGGCCGCACCTTGGCTGCGTGACCGCCGATATATTACCAGCTTCGCCGATGAAGGATTCTTCGGCGACCAGGTCACACCATCCGGCAGCCAGGGATTCGAGACCGATGGACTCTGGACGTTCGCATAGGAAAAGTATGCGGGAGCCATCTGATGCGGAGCTGCCCTCGGCGAAGCAGCGAAAGACTGCGCCTCCGCAGGTCTCGACACCGGACATTCTTGTGCAGATAGCACAGCTTATCGCAGCATCCCAGCAGCCGACAGAAACAGTGTCGGATCGTGAATTATCCGACGGCGCTGGGTCGGTACGCTCCGCCGAAGCATCGGGGGCGGACAACCGGGAACATCATGAGGTCCGACCGGATGGTGAAAGGGATACGGATGACTTGGAGCTGTCCCTTTCGGAACAACATAAAGCTGCCGTCGACTTCATCCGGCACTTTCTCCCTCAAGTTGTTCCGTTGGGCCAGACTGCTGCGCTTCCGGACAAGAGAATTATAGCGTCATTGGACTCTGAATTTTTTGAGCGGTTCAGGGACATCGCTCCCGAGTTTCCGTCGCAGTCCAATAATGTTGCAAGAACATTTGAATTATTGAACAACGCTATATTTAAACTTGCTTCCAGGACGGGGAAAGCAGGTTTCTTGTCCGCTAATACTCTCAACCTGCCTTTCATTAATGCAAGGAATAAATTCGATACGGCAGAACAGGGTATACCGAGAGTTCCTCTGCGTATGGACGACGAGGCGGAAGACTTAGAGCTATCATTACCGTCGTCAGCTTCTATTCCAACCGCTGTGTTGGAAACAGCTATTGCGTCTAACAGAGCCAATTTAGATGCCTTATCTTACGCAGATCACCTTACTAAGGTGTTATCACTGCGCCTTCAGGGGAAAGAGTTTCAGGATATACAATCCTCTTTAAGACTTCTTTCAAGGGCAGTAGCTTATTCCACGTGTAACTCCGCCCTTTCAGTGGCAAATCTGGAGTTGGTTAGACATGACGCAGCCCTAGCTACATCCACACTAGTGGATTCTAAGGTGAAGAACTCTCTTAGAGTCGCTTCGGTCTCAGGAGAACTTCTCTTTGACGGCAAGCTTTCCGCTATTTATGATAAAATTAAAAAGAAAGCTAATGATTCTCTGTTGTTCAGATCTGCTCCTAAGAAGTCGGATACAGCAGACACGAATAAGACAGGCACTTCTGGGTCTAATGTGCCCAAGAGAGATTCCTATAGAGGTTCCGGTGCGTCCTCTTGGTCTTATTCGAGAGACCGTCAGGATAGCGACTCTCGTTCGGGACGTCCTTCAGGCCGGGACAATCGGTCGGACGCCCCGAGGTCGACGAGGCGAGGTGCGGGTCGTGGAAGACGTGGTTTCTCCTACCGCAGGCCTCGCAGGTCCAGGAGGTGATGGCTTAAATCTCTATCGCGTTCCGGTTGGCGGAAGGTTGTCGAGCTTTTCACAAGAATGGGCGTCGATTACGGACGACCCTTGGGTGAGAGGAGTGACTTCGGAAGGTCTAAAGATATCCTTCAAACGAAAGCCTCCATTAACTCGAAGTCCAAAGTGGACTCATCTTCCGTCAAATCCACAGAAAAGAGACACTCTGTTATCAGAGGTGCAGTCTCTTTTAATGAAGAACGCGGTAGAGGTCGAAGAAAACCAGGAATCTCCGGGATTCTACAGCCATCTGTTTCTGGTTCCGAAACCAGACGGCTCGTTCCGTCCAGTCATAGATTTGAGCTGGATAAACAAGCTGATCGTCGCTCCGAAGTTTTATATGTAGACGATTCGATCGGTCAGAGCGAGTATTCGGGTGAACGATTATGCAACGAGCATAGATCTCAAAGATGCGTACTTTCACGTCATGGTACATCCGACATTCCGAAAGTATCTACGCTTCGCAGTCCTAGGAGTGGTGTATCAATTCCGGGCGATGTGCTTCGGATTGAATCTAGCACCCTGGGCTTTCACTCGGGTAATGAACTCGGTAATGATCTACTTCCGAGCTCATTCGTCTGCGGTAACGTCGGCCTACCTGGACGACATTCTTCAGAGGTACGGCAACGAGTTAACGCTTCAGAACGATGTTCAGAATCTTCTTCTATTGCTCCGACATCTCGGTTTTATAGTAAATGAGGAGAAGTCGGATCTGGTGCCGTCCAAGTCAGTCACTCATCTGGGAATGAGCTTCGAGACGCACAACAATCTCGTTCGTCTGCCGTTAACCAGAGCGAAATTAGTCAGTTGTTACGCTCGCTATTGTCTGCACGCAGAGAAAGTCACGGCGAGAGAATTTATGAGACTGATAGGTCTGTGTGGAGCCGCCGCAGATCTCATTCCGATGGGGCGGTTACGCACACGTCCTCTTCAAATTTTCCTGACTCAGAATTGGAGTGTGAAAATTCATTCGCTCGATGTAGACGTTCTCTTGTCAGATCAAGTGAAACAAGAGATACAGACTTGGGCAAACATTCAGTTGTTAACTCAAGGAGTTCCGCTGCAGTTGCCGGATCCGAGTTTTACCGTTATGACGGATGCCAGTCAAACAGGTTGGGGTGCATCATTAATCCCAACGGATTCGAGATGCCAGGGTCTTTGGGATCCGCAATTCCTGTGCAAGCACATAAACATCAAGGAAATGATGTCAATTTGGCTTGCGTTACGTCACTGGATGGACATTATTCACGATGCTCATGTCCAAATCCTATCCGACAATACGACAGTAGTGGCGTATATACGGAATCAGGGAGGCACTCATTCAGTTCCGTTGTTCAATCTAACGGAAAGAATCCTTCTGTTTGCGTTAGAACATCACGTTCTTCTTTCGGTCCGTCACATACCGGGTCGTCTGAATGTGCTAGCAGACTCCCTTTCACGAAAGGGTCGCTTGTTGCCGTCGGAGTGGACTCTCAACAAACAAGTATTCAGTCAGATTTGCTACCAATGGGAACGGCCAATGATAGACTTATTTGCGACACATCTCAACAATCAGTTGCAGACGTATGTGTCTCCGTGTCCGGATCCAAGAGCTTTTGCAGTAGACGCTCTGTCGATCCCTTGGGACGGAATGATAGGATATGCGTATCCTCCAGCGCCGTTAATTCAACAAGTATTGCTAAAGATAAAACAATCTCAATGCAAGATTCTGTTGGTAGCATCTCTGTCGCCACAGAGACCGTGGATAAATCTACTCAGGTGTCTGTTGTGGGACCTACCGCAGAAGCTTCCTCCACGGGAGGATCTTCTTTCGCAGGGGAAATCGCGCCAACTCCATCACAACCCGCAAGGTCTCAACCTTCACGTTTTTCCGTTGTGCGGTCCTTCTTGCATGGCAAGCACTTTACAGGACGAGCAGTGGACGCGATTTCTAACTGTAGGAGGACCTCCTCTTCGCTAAACTATGCGGCTAAGTAGGGCTGGGCGATGTGGGAATCTGAATACCGGTAACGATATCAGAAAAAATATCGCGATATACCGGTATATCGTGCACCAGTGTGTGAAACACATATTAAGTGCAAAGGATATCATGAATAAAAAAGATATTTTTGGAGCAAAAGATAGAAGTATCACTTACTGCTCTGGAAAAATGAGTGATTTGAATTGAAGACCATAATAATCCATGTCTACAAAGTTATTGAACCTATTGTTTAATACGAAAATAAGCCATAAAATTATCATGGGTTTACTGGCTTTCATCTGAATCTGGGATACAAGTAAATTAGTCTTTGTCAATTTAATTCCTGTAAAAACATGGCCAGCCTCTCTTGACTGATAAGCGTTTAATTACTGAGCCAGTCAATTGTCACATTATGTTAATTGCGTATGTGTGGCTTCATGAAAACTGTGGCAAACAAAACTTTTTATCAAAACAACGGGTATCCAGTTGATGGAATTCCGAGGGCCTGGTTTCACAAAGAACCAGTAGTAGCTCCTCCCCTTCTCCTATCTTCCAGCAGTGAACTTCCTAAGATGACAATGTCAAATGTCATCTGTCACATGCCAGGCCAGTCGGTCTGTTGCTATTAAGCACGCCTCCAAGACGTGTTCACCCTTCCCTTTCATGATAGTCTGCAAGTGTCAATCACCAGCCGACAATGTTTTCTCCCAGTGATGGAATCACACCTCTGTCATATTTGACAAAAATTGTTGCACATTTCACAATTGTGAATAGTGTGATTTGAAACATTTTTGTGTCAGATTGCTGACAATGAATTAAGCGATAAGTATGGCTTGCTGATTACAGTTCAAACAAATGCGACCAACAGCAGGTGACCGTGTTTTTACAGCGTGACAGTCGGGTGTGTTTTCCGTTACTCTCATCATCTCTCGCTGTTTATCATTTGTTCACGAAATAAGGAAAGATAAACTTCCTGTATTTTCAAAGCAACTTTCTGTGTGATTTTACGAAAAAAAACATGTTGAAATTTTATTATCATGTGACCCAAACCAATATCGTTACAGACGATATACCGGTATTGCCAAAAAATAGACGATATTTAACCGGTACTGATTTCAATACCGGTATTTACCGGTATATCGAAATATCGCCCAGCCCTACGGCTAAGTGGAAGGTTTTTCGTCGTTGGTGTAGGGATCATTCTGTAGATATATTCGATCCCTCTATACCAGACATTGCAAACTTTCTAGTATACTTGTTTGACGAAATCAAACTGCAGCCTGTTACTATAAAGGGTTATAGATCTATGTTATCTGATACCTATGCACATCATGATAGTTTACAAATTGGATCTAATGTCTCTTTATCGAAGTTGGTTAGAAACTTTTCGATAAATAGACCCAGAACTCTTAGATTAATTCCTAAGTGGAATTTAGCTTGGGTTCTCCTTAAATTGAAGGAAAAGCCATTTGAACCTCTTGGGACAGTAGATTTCAAATTCTTATCTTATAAGACAGCTTTTCTCTTAGCTTTCTCTTCTGCCAGAAGAGTCAGTGAGCTTCATGCACTATCGGTGGATGATTCTCATTATCGTAGTGTTGGGAACACTATCACCTTCACTACTAATGTGGGTTTTTTAGCTAAGAATCAGGCTCCTAATAAATATCTGGAACCTATTGTTATTAAGGCTCTTCCGTCTTCAGACGGGCGTAGGCCTTTACTCTGTCCTGATAGAGCACTACGTATTTATAAACAGAGATCTCAGTTTATCAGAAAGGGACGGAAACGTTTCTTTCTGTCTTTGATGCCTAATAGAAAGGACATTTCAGTCCATTCTATTGCTAGATGGATTCAGTTAACTATCCATACTGCTTATGAAGATTTATCTTCTTCTCAGCAGTCTGTGCTTAAGATTTCTGCTCATGAAGTAAGAGCTCTTTCTACTTCCTGGGCTTATGCTAATAGTGTTGCTATTACAGATTTAATGAAGGCTGCTTATTGGTCTCAGCCATCCACATTTACGAATTTTTATCTCAGAAATATTGAGTCCATTTCTGGAGACCTGCATTGTTTAGGTCCGTTATCTGTTGCTCAGAATGTCGTCCACTAAACAGTTGCAACTATAGTTATGCAGGCTTTCTGTTCCGGCAGTGACTCCGTCCGGCTGCCCTCTTCGCTCTGGGCTATTTGACCCAGGGCAAGGGGAAGGGGGGGGGGGGGGGGGTGTTCCCTTAGGTCACCTGCTTTATAGTGAAAAGCAAGGGAATGCCTCCTCCAAGTCAGTATTTCTGAGTCGCTTCCGGGATGGTTTTAAAGTGTAATATTAATGTTTAAATTCATTCATGTCTTATTTTTAAAGTGTAGCTCGGTGTGAAGCATTTGTATATGTCAAGTGTCAAACGGGCTTTAATATACAATACTCGGACACTTTTAAATGACTATAAAGAGTCTCAATTCTCTGGACTACTTTATTTATTGGCTTGCTTTAAAAATAATTAGTATAAGGGTTATACTGGATGTTAATAGAGAACATGAATGTTATTGTGCTCAATTATTAAGGGTAGTGTATCTTTCTAATTTAATATTAAATAAGAAAGATACATGTAAAGCCTAATACTCCTTTTCTCCTTAAGGGGTTACCTCTTTACTATATAGTTGAGCTTATTGGATTTTCCTCTATGTCCTAGGCCCTCCAGCCTGTTTACTATTCAGCTAAGTCTGGGTCATTGGTACAGTATAAAAATGTTAAAAAATTTATAGTAATTTATATATTTTTTATACTTACCAATGACCCAGACGGGGATGGCCCTCCCTGGAGTTGGGAACTCTTGCCTCCCCGCTGAGTACATAGCGCTGACCAGGCACTGCCAGTAAAAATGATAATTGGCGCCAATTTCGGGATGTCTGCGTCACTGCGCATGCGCAGTAGAGGCGTAGTATGGAGGTCCTTTAGGACATGATTTCTTTTTGTTTTGGATGCAAATTTTGGGGATTGGGGGGCAAAATTTGTGTTTGGCCCTGGTTTTGTTAGAGTTAGCACCAGCTAAGTCTGGGTCATTGGTAAGTATAAAAAATATATAAATTACTATAAATTTTTTAACTTTTTATTTTTTTTAGGCCTAATGGATGAGTCAATGAGGGAGAAAGTATGACAATGAGAACATGATGTATTCACATCTTTACCGGATAGACTAAATGATGAGAGTGATTTGGGTCACTAGTTCAGTTTCTTTCTAGCGAGTTAGTTTGATCAGTTTATCCACCAGAAACCATTGCTTAGTCAGTTTTATCACAGTTACTGGAAGTTGTGGCGGCAACCACTTTTTTCACTTATAACAATGAAAGCACCACATCAGTCCTGACCCTGTGTTACACATACAGTAGTCTATATAATAATAGACAAGTAATGAAAGCCTATTTTGCCCTGACCGATACCCCCTTCCCAGTTCAGTTGTGAATTCGTTCATTGAACAAAGGTTCATCAACACAGTTTTCTTGTACAGCTATCCACAAGGTATTTAACTTCATGTGTATCATAAATTAATAATCAAATCATCATACTACGGCTTCTTTATTTGATAAAAAAACACTCTCCATTCAACATTTTTGCCCACGACTCGACGCCATTGGAACAACAATGATGACGTAACGTTTCTAATGTCTAAAAATACTGTCTAAAAATGATTGCAGTTCTTGTTATCTGCTTTGCAGTGATAGTCGGTGAATTTTTAGACTGCAGTCGTATGTTTTATGCTATTTATAATAAGAAAAAGGAAGTACTTAGAAGCTGGATATGTCTGCAGCAGTATCTGTGTGTGTGGAAAATGTGCAGCTAATGTTATGGTTAGTTCAAAGGAAAAAATTAAATAAATGAAGTCTAGGCCTACCCCCACATCACCTCATTGGTGTTGCTTATTTCGTTCTCTCAGGTTATTTGACTTTGGAAATGCGCCGCAATCTAGGGGTGGCCCAACATTCCCCTGATGTAGGTATATGACCCCCACCCCGGGGGGGGGGGGGGGGGGGGGGGGTCTAGACAATTTATTTATTGGTATTTAAGGTCACATATTTTTGCACAATGGCTAATCATGCCCACAGAATGAGTATCAACTCAACACTAGGGGTGAGCGCTAATAAACCATGTTGCCTATTTTAGAAAGGGTTTACACCTCCCAAGAATTGGTGACTGGGTCCTATTTTACCAGTAAAACAGAGCCTGTTTACCACAGTGAATAGGCACTGCTTTACTTCCCGGGGTTCCCGCGGGCAGGGATCTGGAAATCCCAGGGCCGACCATGGTTTTCCCAGATGTGTATAATTTTTGTTTTAATTGGGAAAAAGTCACAATAGGCTTATCCATGAATCCAGAGGCAAGAAAGCCAGTAACTGCGAGCAGCCAAGTTAACATAAACTACAGATTCTGAAGATATCTTCCAATAATATAATAATACCATGAGTTTGGAAGGCCTTGCGGTTTATTACCGGCCCGAATGAAGAGAGTTTTTTTATCAAATAAAGAAGCAGTAGAATGATGATTTGATTATTAATTTATGATAAACATGGAGGTAAATACCTTGTGGATATCTGTACAAGAAAACTGTGTTGATGAATCTTTGTTCAATGAATTCACAAATGAACTGGGAAGGGGGTATTGGTCAGGGCAAAATAGGCTTTCATTACTTGTCTATTATTATATAGACTAGAGTATGTGTAACAAGGGATCAGGACTGGCGTGGTGCTTTCATTGTTATCAGTGAAAAAGTGGTTGCCCGCCACAACTTCCAGTAACTGTGGTTTTATCTGATGAGAGAGCAATAAATAAATAGAATTCACTAAGCCTTTAAGGATATGTTCAGAATCTTTGACAAGAATCAAATTAACATTTTTCACAAATCAAAGTTGATTCTCATTGTTTCTTTTGTGAGAATCATTTGTGAGAATCGATTCAGATTCCCATAGGGATTTTAAACCCTGTATGTAGAATATATGTAAGGAAATGCAGACATAATCAAATTGATTAAACTGTACAACAGTCAGTCCATTTGGTTAATACTTGTGGAAATAGCCCCCCCTTGTTGTTCCTGTTATATTTTACAGATTGGTTTTTGTGTGAAGTGTACAGGTGAAAGAACCATCGCCCAAAAATTATCCCAGTTTCACTAGTCACTACCACCGCTGAAAGCAAATCTAAAGTTCCGAAGCAATATCACTGAGCTCTGTCAAACAAGAATGATTTAGTTAAATTCTCAGTTGCATTATGGGAAAAATGGCTACTTGAAATTTGGATATTATGACCTCAGTGTGAAGGGAGTTAACCCTTTACCTAACAAATCTGCTGCATGTGCCCACATAATTTACAAACTGAACAGTTGAAAACAAAAGAAATGTAAAAAGGTTTCAACAAAAAAAAATATCTCATGTGACTCCCTCACTGGAATGAGCTCATTGGCCTCATATCAGTTTGGGATCACATGATATGGTTTTGTTGAAAATTTTTGAAATATTTAAAAAAGAAATAAAATCAATTTTGATATCATGCATTGGACAAGGGATTCATTTTCATTGTAACAATTTACATGTACCAGCATGAGTGTCATCGAAGTTGTCATTTCAAAGTCAAGAACTGGGCTTATTTACAAGGACTAGGAGGGGACTCAAGTTGAAATCTGAAAGGTTGGTAGGTGAGCTTATTTTCGGTTATGAGCTTACACCCAGGTCAGTACAATAGATGCAGTTTACAAGGCTCTTTAGTTGAGAAATAGCCTATTAACTGGTAGAGTGCTGGAAGCCCTATTTTGGGCTTTACTAAAATGACAGGCAATAACTGTCTGTAGCTACATTCTGCCTGAGGAAGCCTTTATTGTCCCTGATATGAATCACATTTTTTATACAATACCTTGCTCTCTGACATTTAATTGGATAGTTCCTATAAGACACTATCCAATTAAATGTAATAGAGCAGTACATGATGAGCTTTGATTTGTTGTCAGAAAAAAACTCAGCACTTTACCAGTTAAGTGTGATTCACAGGTCTGCTGTTTTCAAAATATGCATAACCCATTTATCATTCACCTGGTCTGAACTTTGGTAACTTATCGTTCGTCCCCCTGTACTTGATTCAGGTAACTCATTATGTAGCCTAAATATATATGTATCTCAATTATACTGATATATGAACTGGTGTATCATACCTACAGTAAAAACTAGAAGTCCTGTCATGAACTGTGCACTTATCTAGGCTTAATTGCGTGTAGGAATTGCACGCAATTGCCATATCGAATGGCATCCAAAGCTCGGAAGATGCTCCTGGTTACTCATGGCAAACACAAGCAATGTTTCTGCCATTGGACCTCCGGGTTACACGGAGGTCCATTGGCTGAAACCTTGCTTGTGCACAGGCCATATGTACAGAATTTGATAGCCTTACTATGGTCCTAATGTGTAGATTAATACGCAGATTGACGTGTTATATGTGTGCATTTCATGACAGGACTTCTAGTTTTAACTGCAAGTTCTTGCTCCTGTGGGCAAAATCCTGATAAACAGAGATGAATCCTTAGGAACAATAATGAGGCTGTGTTGCAGAATTCAGATACAAAGCAGTTGCAATTATTGTCTTACCTTTGCAATGGCTTCCATACTTCAAAAGAGTACTGCATCCATGATCACTACTTGTGGCAGATACATGAATTATTGCCATTTCCTGTTTTGTACCTTTGTTACATCTTAAGATGTTCAACAGTTTAAAATTATGTTGAGCATCGACCAATCATCAGCATAGGTGTTTGCATCTGCCAAAGTATAGCTGCTCTGTTGGCCAATAATCAATCAACAGAACAGCTGTACTTCAGACAGATGCCCGTGAAGCTGGTTGATGCTCATATATGTAGGGCAACATTTGTAGCTATGGTTGATACATGTACATAAAGAAAGAAATTTAACTGGAAAAAATTATTTTTTCATTGTTTTAGGTGTTTGAAGAGACCGGATTTGAAACGAGTTCCCTCATAAACAAAAATGAATTTTTAGAGAATCAAATGAATGATCAGTTAACACGGTTATACATAATTCCTGGCGTTCCTCTTGCCACAAAATTTCAACCACAGACAAGAAAGGAAATCAAGGTACATGTCTTTTTCCTTAATGCTCACTGTCATATGCAGCCACCAAACTAAGCCAAGGACTCTGCAGCTGCCACAAAGCCTGAGAGAATGTATGTAAGCAGAGCCACTCTTAGTCTAGTCTACTTGCCTCTGACAATGTTCACACAAAAACGAAACCGGTTGGGCTAACAATCCAGACCAAATACGGGATGCTGAAGCACAGGCCCCCACAAACTCGATTGAGTTGATCTATTACTATATTTGCATTTTATATTTGTTGCTGAAGTTGTGGCAGCACCAGTACCAGCCGCAGACTCAATTAGTGACTTAAGTTTAGGGTCGAGTTGCAGCACAATGACCATTTCGATGTCAAACAAAGATGAGCAGCAAGCTAAGAGATGCTGCGCACCATGACCTTCGTTAATGAAGATTACAAGCCTGGTTATTGCCACTTCAGAAATCTATGCATAAAAAACTTAAACTCCAACTCCATCACCAGGCATTATTCCTGGAGAAACACCTGTCATTCAGCCTTTCCCCCACGGGGCTTAGACCAACAATACCTAAATCTATAAGTGAGATCCCTGAAAACAGATTACAGGACACGTTCATCTAAGCGAGCGGCCAGATCCTCCAAATCACACTCGACCATGTAACATGGGGAGAAACAAAAAGATGCTTTAATATCCACATACACTACCATTTAGTACATACTAAACACAATTGGGACACCCCCATTGCTATCTATTTCAGTGGAACTAATCACTCAGTATCTGACATTCGCTTTCATGTTGTACAGGTACTACACTCCAACCCAGAGGGACCTAAAACTAATGAACAGCGCAGACTTTGTGAAGCCCATTTGATCTTCACTTTAAAAATGTGACAATCATTCGACTTGAACAGAAAGTACTTTTAAAGTGATCTATTTATGCACATGTACAGTTGAAACTAAAAGTCCTGTTACAGTTAGTGCAGAAGATGTTCATTGTTAATGTGCGTCTTACTGCAGAAGAATGAAGTACTCAAAGTGATATACACAAAAATATTTTTTCTGTGCAATACAAAATGTAATGTGCTATTAGCAAGGTCAGTTCCAGAGCTTTAAATCAGTCTAATTTGGGCACAACAGCAAATATGGATGTTTCCTGCTTGGTTGGAGAAAAAGTACCAGTATTTTCTTCTTTTTGACATCTGTTTTAGGTTTTAGGTCCCCCGTCTTAACCCTTTACCCAACGTAATGGCCAAAACCGGCCAGCGCTGTTCTAAAAAATCGGCAATTGATATTTTTATACTGTACCAATGACCCAGACTTAGCTGGTGCTAACTCCAACAAAACCAGGGCCAAACACAAATTTTGCCCCCCAATCCCCAAAATTTGCATCCAAAACAAAAAGAAATCATGTCCTAAAGGACCTCCATACTACGCCTCTACTGCGCATGCGCAGTGACGCAGTCGTCCCGAAATTGGCGCCAAATATCATTCTCTGTTTGGCCCTTCATCAGTCAACATCTCACTGATCTTTGTGCTTGTAAATCTCAGTTTAAAGGATGCCAGACACGTAATATTTTTATACTGTACCAATGACCCAGACTTAGCTGGTGCTAACTCCAACAAAACCAGGGCCAAACACAAATTTTGCCCCCCAATCCCCAAAATTTGCATCCAAAACAAAAAGAAATCATGTCCTAAAGGACCTCCATAGTACGCCTCTACTGCGCATGCGCAGTGACGCAGTCGTCCCGAAATTGGCGCCAATTATCATTCTCTGTTTGGCCCTTCATCAGTCAACATCTCACTGATCTTTGTGCTTGTAAATCTCAGTTTAAAGGATGCCAGACACGTAATTTTTGGAGAAAATGTGATTCTAAGGAGGATAGAAGGAGGAGAGGAAAAAGAAGTGGCAAAAAATAATCAGGGCTGTACTTAAAATTTTTTGATGAAATTATGTTAAGTTGCCTATTTTCGAGGCATGGGCCTCTTGTTGTCATTCTTGCTAATTGTTGCACTGCTTATTCAGTGTTTCCTCTCCCCTAGCCTTCTAAAGTCCCCCCTGGCAATTCTCCCATGCTTTTGGCATATTTTTGAGAAGTTTCATTTCTAAAATTTCCTGGGAGAGTTGCTTGGTTACAGAATGTTTTCTGTTATTTTCCCCATAGTTACGTTTTCACCCATGGGTGTATAACGTTTGTGTTCTGCATCTTCCATCTGATGTTCTACAGATTCTCCCCTGGGAGTCTCTGTTTTGCATCAGATAGAGTGTAATTGATGACTGATTCCGGGCCAGTTTTTTCAGTGCCTGGAGTCATGTTTTCTAGTGTGTTTACACTGTTTGTTTTCATTGGCAACAGCCTTTTTTGAGGGGGGCTGTTTGCCTTTGTGGTAGTTTATCTCATTATAAGATACATTTATATTATCCGAAAGTGTCTCATTAATTATTTTATATAAATTGAAAATTTTTGACCACACTTTGCCATCGGATCCATCGGGGCTCAACGTTACTTTTCAGCAACTTGGGCTTCGCTGAAAAAATATTTTTTCAAAATTATTTTGTTTTGCAATTGTTTTTTCATTTATTAATGGATCATGTTATTATGTATCTTTGTGTCAGGGGTTTTTGCGAGTAACTAGGACTTATTGTTGTTCTTTCACAATGAAGGGACATTGTTCAAATTGTAATAGGAAGAAATCTTCCTCTGACTTTCATGATCATTGTATTAATTGTAGTCAGTGTTCTCGCATTAATCCCTGTCCTATATGTGAACATTGGGATGAGAAACATTGGAAACGTGTGTCACGATATGTTGTTTCTGGAGAAAGAGCGATGCCGGCTCTTTCTCCACAAGGTCACTCTACTCTCTCAGTTTCTATTTCAGAGGAACCAGAACAGGGTGATGTTTCCATGTTATCTTCTTCAAGTGTGCGTCCGTCGTCACAAATGAATTCAGAGCTAGCGGCAAAAGTGCTCATGGAGATTAGACAAATGTCGTCCGCTAGCTCGCCCGGTGTAGCGTCCATTCACCGAATGGTTCGGCAGCCGGGTTCGTCCGATGCGGTCCAAGAGGAAATTTTGGGTGATGCGAGCACTATAAACATAATAGATGCACACCCAGTGACGGCGGATAGTAAGCGAGAACGGAGGAAGCCTTTTAGTCCGGTTCCTAGCTCGTCCAGGTCCAGCCGGGCCGCGAGCGAGAGAGGCCCCTCTCTCGTACAACAACATCTGGGATCAGATGTTGTGGTACAAAATGTGTCTTTAGGCGAGCATACGTCCGTCGCTCGGGACGCTCCGTTGTATAAGCAGTCCGCAGAGACTGTTAAGGCTTCCTCTTCTCGTCAGCGCACACGACCGCACCTTGGCTGCGTGACCGCCGATATTTTACCAGCTTCGCCGATGAAGGATTCTTCGGCGACCAGGTCACACCATCCGGCAGCCAGGGATTCGAGACCGATGGACTCCGGACGTTCGCATAGGAAAAGTATGCGGGCGCCATCTGATGCGGAGCTGCCCTCGGCGAAGCAGCGAAAGACTGCGCCTCCGCAGGTCTCGACGTCGGACATTCTTGTGCAGATAGCACAGCTTATCGCAGCATCCCAGCAGCCGACAGAAACGGTGTCGGATCGAGAATTATCCGACGGCGCTGGGTCGGTACGCTCCGCCGAAGCATCGGGGGCGGACAACCGGGAACATCGGGAGGTCCGACCGGATGGTGAAAGGGATACGGATGACTTGGAGCTATCCCTTTCGGAACAACATAAAGCTGCCGTGGACTTCATCCGGCACTTTCTCCCTCAGGTTGTTCCGTCGGGCCAGACTGCTGCGCTTCCGGACAAGAGAATTATAGCGTCATTGGACTCTGAATTTTTTGAGCGGTTCAGGGACATCGCTCCCGAGTTTCCGTCGCAGTCCAATAATGTTGCAAGAACATTTGAATTATTGAACGACGCTATATTTAAACTTGCTTCCAGGACGGGGAAAGCAGGTTTCTTGTCCGCCAATATTCTTAACCTGCCTTTCATTAATGCAAGGAATAAATTCGATACGGCAGGACAGGGTATACCGAGAGTTCCTCTGCGTATGGACGACGAGGCGGAAGATTTAGAGCTATCATTACCGTCGTCAGCTTCTATTCCAACCGCGGTGTTGGAAACAGCTATTGTGTCTAACAGAGCCAATTTAGATGCCTTATCTTACGCAGATCACCTTACTAAGGCGTTATCACTGCGCCT
The DNA here is from genome assembly GCA_031216915.1 of Pictodentalium vernedei. Lineage (NCBI taxonomy): Eukaryota > Metazoa > Mollusca > Scaphopoda > Dentaliida > Dentaliidae > Pictodentalium > Pictodentalium vernedei. The sequence goes on from CM062293.1 coordinate 402,049,397, forward strand.
TCAAGGGGAAGAGTTTCAGGATATACAATCCTCTTTAAGACTTCTTTCAAGGGCAGTAGCTTATTCCACGTGTAACTCCGCCCTTTCAGTGGCAAATCTGGAGTTGGTTAGACGTGACGCAGCCCTAGCTACATTCACACTAGTGGATTCTAAGGTGAAGAACTCTCTTAGAGTCGCTTCGGTCTCAGGAGAACTTCTCTTTGACGGCAAGCTTTCCGCTATTTATGATAAAATTAAAAAGAAAGCTAATGATTCTCTGTTGTTCAGATCGGCTCCTAAAAAGTCGGATACAGCAGACACGAATAAGACAGGCACTTCTGGGTCTAATGCGCCCAAGAGAGGTTCCTATAGAGGTTCCGGTGCGTCCTCTTGGTCTTATTCGAGAGACCGTCAGGACAGCGACTCTCGTTCGGGACGTCCTTCAGGCCGGGACAATCGGTCGGACGCCCCGAGGTCGACGAGGCGAGGTGCGGGTCGTGGAAGACGTGGTTTCTCCTACCGCAGGCCTCGCAGGTCCAGGAGGTGATGGCTTAAACCTCTATCGCGTTCCGGTTGGCGGAAGGTTGTCGAGTTTTTCTCAAGAGTGGGCGTCGATTACGGACGACCCTTGGGTGAGAGGAGTGACTTCGGAAGGTCTAAAGATATCCTTCAAACGAAAGCCTCCATTAACTCGAAGTCCAAAGTGGACTCATCTTCTGTCAAATCCACAGAAAAGAGACGCTCTGTTATCAGAGGTGCAGTCTCTTTTAATGAAGAACGCGGTAGAGGTCGTAGAAAACCAGGAATCTCTGGGATTCTACAGCCATCTGTTTCTGGTTCCGAAACCAGACGGCTCGTTCCGTCCAGTCATAGATTTGAGCTGGATAAACAAGCTGATCGTCGCTCCAAAGTTTTATATGGAGACGATTCGATCGGTCAGAGCGAGTATTCGGGTGAACGATTATGCAACGAGCATAGATCTCAAAGATGCGTACTTTCACGTCATGGTACATCCGACATTCCGAAAGTATCTACGCTTCGCAGTCCTAGGAGTGGTGTATCAATTCCGGGCGATGTGCTTCGGATTGAATCTAGCACCCTGGGCTTTCACTCGGGTAATGAACTCGGTAATGATCTACTTCCGAGCTCATTCGTCTGCGGTAACGTCGGCCTACCTGGACGACATTCTTCAGAGGTACGGCAACGAGTTAACGCTTCAGAACGATGTTCAGAATCTTCTTCTATTGCTCCGACGTCTCGGTTTTATAGTAAACGAGGAGAAGTCGGATCTGGTGCCGTCCAAGTCATTCACTCATCTGGGAATGAGCTTCGAGACGCACAACAATCTCGTTCGTCTGCCGTTAACCAGAGCGAAATTAGTCAGTTGTTACGCTCGCTATTGTCTGCACGCAGACAAAGTCACGGCGAGAGAATTTATGAGACTGATAGGTCTGTGCGGAGCCGCCGCGGATCTCATTCCGATGGGGCGGCTACGCACACGTCCTCTTCAAATTTTCCTGACTCAGAATTGGAGTGTGAAAATTCATTCGCTCGATGTAGACGTTCTCTTGTCAGATCAAGTGAAACAAGAGATTCAGACTTGGGCAAACATTCAGTGGTTAACTCAAGGAGTTCCGCTGCAGTTGCCGGATCCGAGTTTTACCGTTATGACGGATGCCAGTCAAACAGGTTGGGGTGCATCATTAATCCCAACGGATTCGAGATGCCAGGGTCTTTGGGATCCGCAATTCCTGTGCAAGCACATAAACATCAAGGAAATAATGTCAATTTGGCTTGCGTTACGTCACTGGATGGACATTATTCACGATGCTCATGTCCAAATCCTATCCGACAATACGACAGTAGTGGCGTATATACGGAATCAGGGAGGCACTCATTCAGTTCCGTTGTTCAATCTAACGGAAAGAATCCTTCTGTTTGCGTTAGAACATCACGTTCTTCTTTCGGTCCGTCACATACCGGGTCGTCTGAATGTGCTAGCAGACTCCCTTTCACGAAAGGGTCGCTTGTTGCCGTCGGAGTGGACTCTCAACAAACAAGTATTCAATCAGATTTGCTACCAATGGGAACAGCCAATGATAGACTTATTTGCGACACATCTCAACAATCAGTTGCAGACGTATGTGTCTCCGTGTCCGGATCCAAGAGCATTTGCAGTAGACGCTCTGTCGATCCCTTGGGACGGAATGATAGGATATGCGTATCCTCCAGCGCCGTTAATTCAACAAGTATTGCTAAAGATAAAACAATCTCAATGCAAGATTCTGTTGGTAGCATCTCTGTCGCCACAGAGACCGTGGATAAATCTACTCAGGTGTCTGTTGTGGGACCTACCGCGGAAGCTTCCTCCACGAGAGGATTTCCTTTCACAGGGGAAATCGCGCCAACTCCATCACAACCCGCAAGGTCTCAACCTTCACGTTTTTCCGTTGTGCGGTCCTTCTTGCATGGCAAGCACTTTACAGGACGAGCAGTGGACGCGATTTCTAACTGTAGGAGGACCTCCTCTTTGCTAAACTATGCGGCTAAGTGGAAGGTTTTTCGTCGTTGGTGTAGCGATCATTCTGTAGATATATTTGATCCCTCTATACCAGACATTGCAAACTTTCTAGTATACTTGTTTGACGAAATCAAACTGCAGCCTGTTACTATAAAGGGTTATAGATCTATGTTATCTGATACCTATGCACATCATGATAGTTTACAAATTGGATCTAATGTCTCTTTATCGAAGTTGGTTAGAAACTTCTCGATAAATAGACCCAGAACTCTTAGATTAATTCCTAAGTGGAATTTAGCTTGGGTTCTCCTTAAATTGAAGGAAAAGCCATTTGAACCTCTTGGGACAGTAGATTTCAAATTCTTATCTTATAAGACAGCTTTTCTCTTAGCTTTCTCTTCTGCCAGAAGAGTCAGTGAGCTTCATGCACTATCGGTGGATGATTCTCATTATCGTAGTGTTGGGAACACTATCACCTTCACTACTAATGTGGGTTTTTTAGCTAAGAATCAGGCTCCTAATAAATATCCGGAACCTATTGTTATTAAGGCTCTTCCGTCTTCAGACGGGCGTAGGCCTTTACTCTGTCCTGTTAGAGCACTACGTATCTATAAACAGAGATCTCAGTTTATCAGAAAGGGACGGAAACGTTTCTTTCTGTCTTTGATGCCTAATAGAAAGGACATTTCAGTCCATTCTATTGCTAGATGGATTCAGTTAACTATCCGTACTGCTTATGAAGATTTATCTTCTTCTCAGCAGTCTGTGCTTAAGATTTCTGCTCATGAAGTAAGAGCTCTTTCTACTTCCTGGGCTTATGCTAATAGTGTTGCTATTACAGATTTAATGAAGGCTGCTTATTGGTCTCAGCCATCCACATTTACGAATTTTTATCTTAGAAATATTGAGTCCATTTCTGGAGACCTGCATTGTTTAGGTCCGTTATCTGTTGCTCAGAATGTCGTCCACTAAACAGTTGCAACTATAGTTATGCAGGCTTTCTGTTCCAGCAGTGACTCCGTCCGGCTGCCCTCTTCGCTCTGGGCTATTTGACCCAGGGCAAGGGGAAGGGGGGGGGGGGGGGTGTTCCCTTAGGTCACCTGCTTTATAGTGAAAAGCAAGGGAATGCCTCCTCCAAGTCAGTATTTCTGAGTCGCTTCCGGGATGGTTTTAAAGTGTAATATTAATGTTTAAATTCATTCATGTCTTATTTTTAAAGTGTAGCTCGGTGTGAAGCATTTGTATATGTCAAGTGTCAAACGGGCTTTAATATACAATACTTGGACACTTTTAAATGATTATAAAGAGTCTCAATTCTCTGGACTACTTTATTTATTGGCTTGCTTTAAAAATAATTAGTATAAGGGTTATACTGGATGTTAATAGAGAACATGAATGTTATTGTGCTCAATTATTAAGGGTAGTGTATCTTTCTAATTTAATATTAAATAAGAAAGATACATGTAAAGCCTAATACTCCTTTTCTCCTTAAGGGGTTACCTCTTTACTATATAGTTGAGCTTATTGGATTTTCCTCTATGTCCTAGGCCCTCCAGCCTGTTTACTATTCAGCTAAGTCTGGGTCATTGGTACAGTATAAAAATGTTAAAAAATTTATAGTAATTTATATATTTTTTATACTTACCAATGACCCAGACGGGGATGGCCCTCCCTGGAGTTGGGAACTCTTGCCTCCCCGCTGAGTACATAGCGCTGACCAGGCACTGCCAGTAAGAATGATATTTGGCGCCAATTTCGGGACGACTGCGTCACTGCGCATGCGCAGTAGAGGCGTAGTATGGAGGTCCTTTAGGACATGATTTCTCTTTGTTTTGGATGCAAATTTTGGGGATTGGGGGGCAAAATTTGTGTTTGGCCCTGGTTTTGTTGGAGTTAGCACCAGCTAAGTCTGGGTCATTGGTAAGTATAAAAAATATATAAATTACTATAAATTTTTTAACTTTCATAATATTTTCATTTTTGTCTCAAAAACATAGGTTATGACCTCTCTTTGGATCGAGTTCGTTCCAATGAGGGGTCATAACTATGTTTTTGAGACAAAAAATGAAAAAAAATGGTTATTCAAGAATTTTGTTTGCAAGTGTCGTCGGCTTTTCATGTTGGGTAAAAGGTTAAAATGCTAGTTTACAACCCCTTGTTATAGGCCTTCACCATTATCACTGGTTCCCTCCCACCACCCTTTGACATAAGTTTAATTGACTAACTCCAGAAGGCTTCTTAATTTCCCAGTGTCGACCCAAAGGTCTATTTGTATGTAAATTACGCATGGCTTTTACTGAGAAATGCCACAAACATGAATACATGTATAATAGATTTCAAGCTTTATGTGCATGATCATATGGAATTTGCCACAGAAAAGCAATCGGTGTCAACAGTGTCATATACAACACTGACAGTGCTGATTGCTTTTCTATGGTGAACTCTGTGGGTTTTAAATTTTTTTTATTTATTTGTTGCATTGTTTGATTCGAAGGTAAGTTCTAAGCTATATAGCAAGCATCAAGGAAACTTGGCCAAACTATATACTGCCAAAACACTGCAAAACTTTGGAAAGAGTTTCTAACTATGCATAATTTAGGTGCAATTATCTTATTTGGGCACAGCATGTACCATCATTAGTTGGGAAGAATTTAAAGGCTTGGCCAGTTCACAAATTGAACCGATCAAATGGAAAAATTGAGTCTAACGTATGTGGAGATTGGATTACTACTGAATTGCTGTGACATATATTTTTCACTTGGCAATTATTTACAATTTCTGAGAACAAAACACCTGCAAATCTTCATCACATAGACCACCAGGTCAGATACCTAAACTTTCTCACAAGATTGTTTCTCATTTTACTTTTTCCCTTCCAGTAGGTTTGTCAGAAGAATCAGTGGTGCATAAATCATATTTCATTGGATGTTCTTGCTTCTTTGGTGGACTAGGGTTCCTTGAAGGCCGTATCAGTTGAGGGAGAGCTCATATCGAAGACGCTTATGAACAATAAGTCATCGGCAGCAGCCTTGGAGTCAAGGAGGCTATTACTTTGAGTTATACCAGTTCACAGGTGGGTGAGCCATCCTGCATAGGCTTGGCTGAGGCAATCTTCAATACGTTCACGCTAGTGGGAGAGAGAATGTACCCTCCTGGCAATTCACTTGCCTTGTTGTGAAGTGGATCAACCAAAATTACCAGAAGCACCTTTACCACAATATCTTCAACACCACTCCCTTAAACACCACTCCATCCAGAAGAAATGCAAACTATGATTCCTTACTTGGCTATGGATCAACTTTCAGATCGCCATTCTCTTAGTATGAAAGGAATAGAGATTCAACACACATCCACGCCTTTTCTTCACATCATTCATGCAAATGTTCTAGCATCTCCCATCTTCGTCTAGACATCATGATTGTCTTTTACAACTGGATTCTGTGTTGGGACAAACTTTTGCAAATTTGCTCTTGCATGCATTCTATGTGCAAAATGCACCCTTTAGAACAATATTACTCTTCAGAGACTGCTTCATATTACTTGGACTCCCGATTGGATTGTTTGGATGACAGAGATCAAGGGTCATCCCACTCTGTTCTGGAAGAGTCTACAGATGACGATAGTTGTCCATCTCTATCAACGCTACACATGGAAGTGCATTTTATCCATCCATTATTCTTCTAGATCTTGTTTCTAAGGATCTCCAAAGCACTTCATTACTCACAAAACCCTCATCTGCTTTGGAAACGGTTCATTGTCACAAGAAAGCATATTCTCAGAGGCTTGTGAGAGAATTAATGGTCTTCTTTTACAGAAAGCTGATACAGCTTCCTTCTTATCCCAAAAGGATTCAGCTTTACTGTTTACTTAATTGAAGTTCTCCAGGACAGTCGGTCCATCCATCCACTTCAATTGGATAGAAAGTCTCACGATCTTAACATCCATTTGACGCCTCAGTGTACCATTTGTATGTCTCTTTTGGATTAAACTATTGAATCCTCTAGGGGCTTACTGTATGTTCTTTCCTTTGCTGGTCATAAAACTCTCGCTCTGGTTAAATGAGTGAAAGACGAATTTGAAGACATTCTTTCTCCACTGAGAGTGTTATCTTGATCCCTTATGGCTTCTATCCATACAGCAGCTCAGACTGTTGGTAACTTTGAGCTGGTTAGATGGGACAATGCCTTATTGCCAGCATCTAGTTTAGACAAAGCTCTTAAAACTTCTCATGGCGCAGGTCCTCTGATGGTGGGGGGGGGGGGGGGGGGTCGTCGATCTTCAACAATCAAGTCACTTTCGTACATGAAGAGGTTACTAAATAAGCCACAAGTAGTCTTATTCTTCATACTGCACCAAATTTTTCTAGTTCCAAGAAAGCGAGGTGTTTTGGAACTAAGAAATCTTTTGGCTCGTCGAATCCCAAATCTTCAGATCCTGATAATCAGTCTCCATTCTCAACAGTTGAATATGACGTTTGCAGTCTTCCAGTGGCAAGTCGGCTTGCAGAAAACAAAATTTCTCCTATCACAAGCCTCAGGGAGGTTCAAGATAGGCTTTCAACATCTATTTTCTTCCGACTGGCGGAAGGCTTTCCCACTTTGTGGAAAATTGGAAGAAAATTACAAAAAATCCATCGGTTCTACAAGTTATTCTAGTGTGATTAATTATTTCTTTCAGAAGAAAACCTCCTTTGTCAAGAATTCACATATATACAAATCTTCCTGCTGACCTTACCAAAAGGAACTGTCTTCTTGAAGCAGTTAACTTGATGATCTCAAAGAAGGCAACGCAGGTTGTAGAAAATATTTTGTCTCTTGGTCTTTATTCAAGAACCCTCATGGTGCCAAAGTCGGATGGTTCCTTATACAAGTCATAGACTGGTCATAGACCTAAGCTTGATCAAACAAGCTCATTCTCGGTCTGAAGTTTTATATGGAAACTATCTGATCAGTGAGGAACAGCATCTGAGCAACGATTTTGCGACCTCAAGGATCCTTACTTTCATGTAATGATACATCCTTCGTTAAGGAGATACTTGAGGTTTGCCTTAAACGGCAAAGTTTATCAGTTCTGAGCGATATGCTTTGGATTGAAACTTGCTCCATGCATCTTCACTTGGATTATGGACTTTTGTCATGTCTCACTTCCGAGCTCATACAACTGTTCTGACTTCGGCTTATCTGGATGATATCCTCCAAAAACATTTCCATGGGGAAATTCTTCTTCAGGATTTTCAGAAGCTTCTAATACTCTTGCAGTCACTGGAGTTTCTCTTTAACATACAAAAGTCAGATACAACCACTTCAACCATTTTTCGGCATCTGGGGATGGAATTTCAGTCTCATTTGAATCTTGTCCATCTTCCTCTGGCCAGAGCTTGTCTCATAAGAACATTCTCCCTTTATTTTGTTCAAGTGGGGACAGTGACTGCAAGGGAATTAATGAGACTTCTGGGTCTATGAGGAGCAGCAACAGACTTAATAACATTTTGACGTCTTTACACCCAGCCTCTTCAGTTTTACTTTCTAGAATACTGGAAAGCTGTTGTCAACAGTCAGAATCATGTTACTTGCCTTTTCTCTGGCTATCAAGGAGAAAATTCAAATTTGGACAAACATGGAGTGGATGGCACAGGGGATACCATTGGTTATCCCCCATTTTCCACCCACCTCCTTCATTCACTCACATGTCAGACACATGCAATCAAGGATGGGGTTCTACCTTGGTTCCAGAGAATCTAAATTGCTTTGGTCAAAGGAATCAGCAACAGTCCCTTCTACACATCAATCAGCAGATGTTGGCTATTCTCCTAAGTCTTTTTCCTTGAAAAAGTCACCTTGCAAACTCTCAGCATCTTTCACACAATTCAGGTTCAGATCAATCCGAGTCAAAATTACTAAAAAATTTTTCCATTAAAAGTGCCTAAAACTTTAAGGCAAATTACAAAGTGGAATCTAGCCTAGGTCTTGTTGAAACTCCCAGAAACTCCATTTGAACCTTTAGCTTCTGTGGAGTTTTAAGTTTATGATGGTATTCTTGCTTGCTTTTGTGTCAGCTAGTAGAGTCAGTAAACTTCATGCCCTTTTTATTGAGATTTTGCATTATTGTAGTATGGAAAATTCTGTTATCCTTACTGCTCAAGAAGGCTTTCTAGTGAAGAATCAGGGGCCAGATAAACTGCCTGCTCCTGTAATTATTTGTGCTTTGCTGCCTGTCAATAATTCTATACCCTTACTACAGTATGGCTGTCTTGGACTGGCAATATTCCCACGGATGCAATAATATTAGATTCCAAACATTAATTATAAGAATAATCATCAAAAATTTAATTAATGAAGCACTTGGTACACCCCAGTGCTTCATTAATTGCAATTTTGCTGTTGAGTTTTATGTTTTTGTACTGTGGATTTTAATTTCCCGGTAAATGCATGCATGGACATCACTACTGATTGCATGGATTACGGCCAATCCATGGTGGATGTACTGTATGTGCAGTAAGGGCTCTAAGAATATATGTGAAGTGGTGTAGTTTCATAAGGAAAAAAAAAAGACTTGTTTTCCCTCATCCCAGGCAGAAAGGATATTTCAGTTCATTCCATTTCTATATGAATTCAGCCAATTAACTGTACTGCTTACAGAAATGTAATAGGGATAGTGGAGTGAATAGAATCTGCTCACCATGTTAGAGCTTTATCATCCTCCTGGGTATATGCTAATTCTATTGCTCTATCAAGTATTATGAAGGCTGCTTACTGGATGCAACCTTATACCTTTGCTACTTTCTACATGGGCAATCTAGAATCTGTGGCAGGGGATCTAAGATGTCTAGGTACCCTGTCTTGCAAAACGGGTGGGAGGGGGGATGGGAGATGGGGTGGGTTCTCACACACTGTTTGTCTTTGTAGTGAAAAGCCTGTGAGCCTTTCTCTTGGCTGTGGTGGACCACAATTAATGCCAATGCTTGGTATATTGTATATTTGTATACAGTTTTACAAGTCATGAGCCCATTCCATAAATAACCCATGATTTGTAATCTTGGTATTAATAGTCTCATGTTACTTCTGAACGCATTTATATTTTGGTCTCCCTAACCTAATTTATAGCATTTGCGATACGCTATGGTCTTAGAAGAGGTATGCAACCTTACTCCAGTATGGATTCTTGTATCCTATTTATTTATTGGTGTTTAAGGTCACATACTTATGCACAATGGCTAATCGTGACTGTGACAGTTTTATGGTTGAAGGAAGCCAAAGTATCCAGAGAGAACCACCGAGCATCGACGAGCAACTGTCAGCTCCTCAACATTCTAACTCTCTTCAAGCTCCGCTCAAGCAGGGCTACAGCAGTTGCGTGCACTATCGACATGCAGTATGCCTTAGTACACAGTGTCATCATGCCCCCATGCAGACAACCGGGATAAAGTGACTTGCCCAAGGACACAACGCCGGTCGTCCCAGATGGGGATCAAACTCGGGTACTCTAGCATAGAAGTCCAACAGTCTACCACTGAGCCACCGCGCTCCCTTCTTGTATCCTATAAGTATTGCATCCAACATTGATATTCATCTATCACTCTTGGATGTAAATAAATCCTATATTATCCATAACTGGTAGAGTGCTGGAAGCCTATATTTGGTCTTTACACAGAAGTCTAGGTACTGTAACTTAAAGGCATCATATTCAGTGGATATGCTTCACATTATCTTTAAAACAAAATTAAATAGTCTGTATGGATTTTCCTTGTTATAATGTATAGGTGCGTGCCTATAGGCACTCTCCCATAAATTGTAACAAGGCAAAGGCATGGGAACAAATTATGGTGATAAAAAATAATTTAGCTCACTATAGTGCACAAGTTGTTTAAGGTTTCCTGCAGTTTGGTGTAAGCAATAGTCTCCTTGTTATTGTTTTTTTTCTTTCAGTCCTGTTTTTGCCCTCCATCCTATTATCTATTCAGCATGTCTGGGAAAATGGTAATGTTTGATAAATAATGGAAATTTCAAGTAATTTCTGTATTTATCATACTTTTCACTGGCCCAGACTGGAAGTGCTCTCCGTGAGTTTATTTACTTGCACCTCTCCACATTAGAACTACTATACTCAGCAGGCATCACAAAAAAATGGTTATTGCGGGAATTGGGGACACTTCCTTGGCTCTGCTCATGCCCAGAAGCCTTGTATGGAGGACTGTACAGGACTTTAGTTTTTTTTTTATTGCTTTGTGTTAATTCTTGGAGTTGGGGGGGGGGGGGGGGGGGGTCAACATTAAGCATTTGGCCTGAATTGTTATGAATAGAGTGCCAGAATGTCTGGTCTAGAGATGTGCAGGATAAATAGAGAAATTACTTGAAATATCCATTTTGTTGTAATGATCTTTTCGTAATTAACTCACAGAAATTTGAAACGGAATAGAGTACTAAATGAATGCCAACCCATTTGGGGGTAGAGGGGTTTGTAAAAATTAAAACTGTTCTCGTGAGAACAGATACAGCTGTATCTAAAACTGAAATAATATTAATATACATTTTATAATAATTAATAACATTATTTTTGATGGCACTGAGGTCTATAAGAATGATCAGACATAGGACTTTATTTTTATGAATGTTCAAGATCAAAAGCAAGCTTACATATGATGTCACTTCTGTTTTACCCTTCATGAAGGGAGCTGTTGGAGGAGTGTCCGAGATATCCACAATGTCTAAAATGACTGAAATTTAGCATCCCCAAAAAAGTGCTTATGTAGAAATTAAATTGCACGAGTGGTGGGTGCTCAAAAAAAAAAGTTGCCTGCAGCGGATTTCTATCACTGAAGAAAAGCAAAAGGAAAATGCATTTAATACGGTGTTTTAGTTTGTTTTTCTTGTCTCACTCTTGATTTTGTTGAATTTAATTTTTGAAATCTTGATCCACAGATGTAAATGCGTTGTAATTAGTAAAGTTGAGGGTCCATAAGCTTTTTTTTTCAAGTTTCAAGTCATGAGAAAGAAGGATTTGTAAGGCCATAGTTTATTAATTTTCAGTTTAACATTATTCGCCTCATTTCTCACATTTTTTTTTATTATTAGCTCCAAAAATGGGTCACCTCCTTTATAGGGCCAGAAGAATACGCCATTTCATGTTTCTTCTTCATTCATTGAAATGACAGATTATTGCCTCATTATAACAATCTGGCAATAATGAGGCAATACTCTGGTGTTATTAAGAGTAAAATGTTGACAAATGGTACATTTTGTTTAGAGCCGAAAATAATTAACTGATTAATCGATTAAGCCTTTTGCGACTCAGCCAAACCGACCCCCCAGACTTGGGATATTGGGGTTAATTTCTGGATCTTCTCATCCATTAGATAAAGGTATAAAACATTCCATTCATTTGGATTGTCAGGTAAGTCAAGATTTATCTTCCCAGCTTCAGAAGATGGGATATCTAATGGAACAAAATCTGTGCATTTTTCCCATTGAAAAATTGGACCAATTCCATGACCATGCTAGCTCCCTCGTATTCTGCCATGTCCCTGACCAGCACTTTTTTTCTGCCGTGTCCCTTCCCACTGGCCAGTCCTATTCCACGCTGTCATCTGGATTATTACTGGCAACATCATCTGAACGTCCAGCACTCATAGTAGTGTCATATGTGTCTGCTTGATTTGAGCCAGACTGTACTGCAGAATCCTTTTTCCATGGCGCTATCAATTGTCATCTTCGTCCGTGGAATTACTGTGAGGTGCAGTATGCACTAAAACTGTAGCCAATCAACTAAAGAGAAACAACTCTAAATTCATTTGGGCATGAAATTACTTCTGTGGACTGATAGAGATACACTCACCTCACACATGGACAGAGGTGAGAGTTCATGTAGATGCATTACTATGCCATTGGCACGCATCGCACCAACAGGTTAGTAGTGTCAGTTTACCACTGGCGCGGCGCTCCGATGAGTCACGAAGGGGTTAACCAATGATCAATGTCTTGATCGATCAAAAAAGTAATTGATCGATTAATCGTTACTTTTAAGCTACTGTATTATATGGGGTAACAAAGGAACAAACTTGCCCTAAAACAGCCAAACATGTCACACTGACTCACATCAATTATAAGAGACAGAGTAAAGCATGCAAGTTACGTGCTAACATATTTGTTCGCTTACATGATCATTATACTGTGTCAATAGCTGGAAAAGGTCATTCTTAACCCTTTACACACTGTGGGTAGCAGACTATACTTGCAAAATAAATTCTTGAATTACTAAAAAAATTTCAGTTTTTGTTGCAAAAGCATAGCTTGTGACCTCCTCATTGGAACAAGGTCATCGAGCTCGTTCTAATGAGGGATCATAAGCTATGTTTTTGCGACAAAAATTGAAAACACAGTAAAATTTGAATGGATATTTTTGTATATAAGGCTGGTCGTTTTTTCCCTTTATGTTGGGTAAAGAGTTAATGCTGTAAATCATCAACGGTATGGCAGTTATTCAGCTACCTATTAGGGCAAGTGATTAATCGGTTAACCATGGTTAATCCGTGTGATTAATCAATCAAGAAAACTCTTTAGCCGTTTCATCTCTAATTTTGTTGTAGGCTGTTCTGTATATGGCCCTGCCCAGTGAAAGTTCTATTATCTGAGACAACCTACACATGCAAGGAAGCAGTGTGCAAGTGCAAAATGTTAAATATGCATCTTGTGGATGGGGATATATTATGCCATTTCCCCACAAAGCTATAATTAATAATTATAATCTCATTCTCCATTTTGCTCTGAACCTGGAATAATGCGAAACTGAAAATTAACTAACCATGGCCTAAATATACTGTTGTGTTAGGTAAAAAGTTAACAGAATTTGATATGCATGTTACCTATATCAAGGAGTGGTGTTCCCTGCTGACCTCAACCATATTTAAGGCAAGCCTGAAAATAAGCAATCTGTCATTTGCAGAATGAGGTCCCCAGGGGGTGAGTGTGCTGATGCTATCCCATACCGTGGGCCATTGTAACTCTGGGTACCTCTTTCTGTTTAGGTTTGAGACCTTGCTTCAGATTGAGGTTCACAGAGGGTAAATTTAGTGATGCTACCCTGCTGTGCAGGGTAGCATCACCAAATTCACCCTATGGGGACCTCATTTTGCAATATTTTTATACTGTACCAATGACCCAGACTTAGCTGGTGCTAACTCCAACAAAACCAGGGCCAAACACAAATTTTGCCCCCCAATCCCCAAAATTTGCATCCAAAACAAAAAGAAATCATGTCCTAAAGGACCTCCATAGTACGCCTCTACTGCACATGCGCAGTGACGCAGTCGTCCCGAAATTGGCGCCAATTATCATTCTCTGTTTGGCCCTTCATCAGTCAACATCTCACTGATCTTTGTGCTTGTAAATCTCAGTTTAAAGGATGCCAGACACGTAATTTTTGGAGAAAATGTGATTCTAAGGAGGATAGAAGGAGGAGAGGAAAAAGAAGTGGCAAAAAATAATCAGGGCTGTACTTAAAATTTTTTGATGAAATTATGTTAAGTTGCCTATATTTTTATACTGTACCAATGACCCAGACATAGCTGGTGCTAACTCTTAAAATATAGGGCCAAACACAAATTTTGCCCCCCAATCCCCAAAATTTGCATCTAAAACTAAAGAAAACATGTCCTGAAAGGCCCTCCACACTTCGCCCCTACTGCGCATGCGCAGTGTCAAGGACGTTCCGAAATTGGCGCCATTTATCATTCTAAGTTTGGCCCTTCATCAGTTAACATCTGACTGATCTTTGTGCTTTTAAATCTCAGTTTAAATGATGCCAGACACATAAATATTAGTGAAATGGTGATTCTAAGGAGGATAGAAAAGGAGGAGAGGAAAAGAATGTGTGACAGAATATTATCAGGGCTGTAACTTAAAATTTTTTAATGAAATTATGTTAAGTTACCTATTTTCAAGGCAGCAGCCATTTTGTTGTCATTCTGATTATTTAGTTACACTGTTTTTTCAAGTGTTTTTCCTCTCTCCCTGTCCTTTAAGTTCCCCCTTGCTATTCTCCCATGCTTTTGGCATAGTTTCTGTAATTATTATTACTAAAATTTCTTGGGAGTTTTAGCTGAATAACAGAATGAATTCTGTTCTTTCCCCACGTTTACGTCTTCACCTACGGGTGGTTAGGCGTTGTGTTCTGCATCTACCATCTGATGTTCTGCAGTTTCTTCCCTGGAAGTCTCTGTTTTGCATCAGATGGTGTATTTTTGGTAACTGATTTCGGGCCTGGGTGCCTGGAGTCTTATTTTAGTGTTTTTACACTCATTGTTTACATTTACAACAGCCCTCTGTGTGAGGGGGGGATTTCTAAATAATAATATCTTTATGTTATTTTAATCATAACTAGATACATTATTATTGTTCGTAAGTGTTGAATAAATTGTTTAAAATATTTTTAAAATTTTTGTCCACACTTAGGCTTGGGATCCATTGGGGCTCAACGTTACTTTTCAGAAACTTGGGCTGTTCTGAAAAAATATTTTTTCAAAATATTTTGATTTCAATTATTTTTTCTATATTAATGGATCATATTATTATTATGTATTTTGATTGCCAGGGGTTAGTGCGAGTACCAGGACTTGTTTTCTTTTCACATTGAAAGGATATTGATCAATTGTTTTAAGAGGAAGTCTTCCTCTGACCTTATTATCATTCTATATGTGGTCAGTGTACTCGCATTAACTCCTGTTCTGTATCGTATGATTTCGATGACAATATGGGAAGCGTATGTCACGGTATGTTGTTGGGGATTTGGACACTCCGGTCCTTTCCCCGCAGGGTCACTCTACTTTATCAATTTCTATTTCAGACGATCAAGATTAGGGTGATGTATCTGTGATGTCTTCCAACAGTGTGCCTCCGTCGTCACAATTAATGAAGGGCTAGCGGAAAAGTGCTCATGTAATACGCCAATTGCCTAAGAGGACCCTAGTAGGTTCGACGGCCTTTGACGTCCGCTAGCTCGCCCGGTGTAGCGTCCATTCTCCGAATGGTTCGGCAGCCGGGTTCGTCCGTTGCGGTCTAGAAGGAATTTTGGGGTGATGCGAGCACTATAAAATTAACTTAATGCACACCCAGTGACGGCGGATCGGAGGGAGAACGGAGGAAGCCTTTTAGTCCGGTTCATAGCTCGTTCCGGTCCATCCGGACGGCAAGCGAGAGAGGCCCCTCTCTCGTTCAACAACATCTGGCCCCAGATGTTGTGGTACAAATGTGTCGCTAGCGGAGCATACGTCCGTCGCTCGGGACGCTCCGTTGTATAGGCAGTCCGCTGAGACTGCTAAGGCTTCCTCTTCTCGTCAGCGCACACGACCGCACCTTGGCTGCGTGACCGCCGATATATTACCAGCTTCGCCGATCAAGGATTCTTCGGCGACCAGGTCACACCATCCGGCAGCCAGGGATTCGAGACCGATGGACTCCGGACGTTCGCATAGGAAAGTATGCGGGAGCCATCTGATGCGGAGCTGCCCTCGGCGAAGCAGCGATAGACTGCGCCTCCGCAGGTCTCGACGCCGGACATTCTTGTGCACATAGCACAGCTTATCGCAGCATCCCAGCAGCCGACAGAAACGGTGTCGGATCGAGAATTATCCGACAGCGCTGGGTCGGTAGCCGGGGACTCGAGGCCTGCAGACTCCGGACGTTCGCATAGGAAGTGTGCGGGAGTCAACGTACACGGAGCTTCCAGCGGCAATGCATCGTAAGTCCGCTACTGCACAGGCCTCGGGAACGGACGTGCTTTCCTTAATAGCACAGTTTATCGCAGCATCCCAGCATCAACTGAATCTGTCGCATATATTTTATCCGACGATGCTGGGTCGGGACGCTCCGCGGAAGCGGGTACGGACGTCCGAAAGTTTCATCCGGTCCGACGGGATACCGAAAGGGATTCGGTGGATTTCAAGCTTTCCCTTTCGGAACAACATATGCTGCGATGCCGGATAAGAAACTGATAGCGTCGGTGGACTTAGAAATTTTTGGTTCGGTTCAGGGACATCGTCCCTCAGTTCCGACATAGTCCAATAATGTCACACAAACTTTCGAATTATTGAACGACGCTATATATATTATTATTTTATGCTTGCTATCCAAGCATTTCTGGTTTCTTGTTCGAAGAGTTATGGAGATGTCTTTCAAAAGTGTGCCTCTGTCGTCATAGTTAATGAAGAGTTAGCGGCAATAAGTGCTCATGGAATATGTCTATCGCTTACGGAGTGACATTCGCTAGCTCACCCGGTGTAGCGTACATTCATCGAATGGTTCGGCTGCCGGGTTCGTCTGTTGCGGTCTAGGAAGGAGATTTGGGTGATGCGAGCACTTTAATTACTTTAGTACTCACCCAGTGACGGCAGATTGAGGACAGATCGGAGGAAGCCAACAACATAGGGGACCGCATGTTGTGGTTCAGATATTTTACATTCGGAGCATATGTCCGTTGCTCGGGACGCTCCGTTATATTGACAGTCCGAGAGACTGTCTTTAATGCTTCCTCATCCTCACAGCAGGGCACATGACCGCACATTGGCTACGTGACCTCGAGTATCCGATCAGTTTCGGCATTCAGTGATTCCACAGCGAATAGGTCGCGCCATCCGGTAGCCAAGGGACACGAGGCCTATACACTCCGTTCGCTCGCATATTGGAAGTATGCACGGGGTAACGATCTCGGAGCTTCCTGCGGCAATGCATCGTAAGACCGCTGCTCCTCAGGCCTCAGTGACGGACGTGCTATCCGAGTTAGCACAGTTGTTTCGCAGCATCCCAGCAATTGACGGTTTCTCGGTCGAATCAGGAATTATCCGACGGCGCTGGGTCGGTGCGGTCCGCGGTTGCATCAAGCTACGGACGACCGAACGCTTTATAGGGTCCGACAGGATGGCGAAAGGGATTCGAAAGATTTCGAGTTTTCCCTTTAGTAGTATCGGAAGATGCCTTTCATATCTTCTGGCATTTCTTCCAGTGATTATTTTTCGGACTTCATTGCTGCGATCTTGGATAAGAGACTTATAGCGTCATTGGACTCGGATTTTTCGATCGGTACAGGGACTTTGTCCCTGACTTACCGACGCAGTCCAATATTGTCATTACAACATGTGTTTTATTTTTCGACGCTATATATTTATATATATATACAAGCCTGCTACTAAGCATGATAGTTTAGTTTCTTGTCCGCGTGGCTCATTTCTGCCATTTTATCTTTTTTACATATATAGTTTATTTTGGCAGAGCAGGGCATACCGAGAGTTCATATGCGTCTAGACGGTGTGAATAAAGACTGCATATATTCTTTTTCGCCGTTTATGTCTTTTCCAATTTCAATGTTGGGAACGACATTATGTATAGTAGACTTAACTTAGACGCTTTATTATACGTAATCCGCCTTACTGAGGCGTTATCATTACGTCTTCAAGAAAAGATTTACGGGATATTATTCTCAATGTAATTTCTTTTGAGGGCAGTAGTTTGTTCACGTATAACTCCGCCCTTCAGTGGCTGATCGGAGTTGGTTAGACGTGATGCAGCCCTAGCTACATCCACGCGTGGATAGTAGGTTAAGAACTCTCTCAGAGTCGCTTCGTTCTCGGAGGAGCTTCTCTTCGACGGCAACTTTCCGGCAATCCATGAATTGCTTGATTTATACATTCTCTTGTCTATCTAGTGTTACAAGAGATTCAGACTGGGGCAAACATTCGGTGGTTGACTCAGAGAGTGCCGCCGCAGTTGCCGGACCCGAGTGTGGCTGTTATGACGGTTGCCAGTCAAACAGATTGGGATATATACTGATCCCTACGGATTCGAAGTGCCAGGGTCTTTGGGTTCCGCAGTCTTTTAGCTATCAGTTTAACTTCCGCGGAATAATGTTTTTTAGGCTTGCTTTTTGTCATTGCATGAACATTATTCAGAAACGCATGCCCAAATTCCTGTCCTTTAATTCGACAGTAGTGGCGTATCTCCGGAACCAGGGAGGCACTCTTTCGTTTCCGTTATTCAATTTAATGGAAAGAATCCGTCTGTTGGTTATAGTACACCAAGTTCAGTTTTGGTCCGTCATATTCTGGGTCGTCTGATTGTTTTATCGCACTCCCGTTCTCTTACGGGTCGCTTGTTGCTGTCAGAATGGACTCTCAACAAACAAGTATTCAATCAGATTTGCTATCTATGGGAGCGCCCAATGATGTTTTATTTATGACACAGCTTGCTAATCAATTGCAGACGTATGTGTTGGCTTGTCCAGATCTCTGAGCTAATACTGTTAACGCTCTATTGATCTATAGGACGGAATGATAGGATACGCGTATCCTCCGGCGCTGTTGTTTTAGCAGGTATTGCTAAGATAAACAACCACAATACATTTCTGTTGATAGCATCTCTATCTTCACAGAGATCATGAGTAATTTACTCTCTTGTCTACTGTGGATCTTAACGTGAAATCTTCCTCTATGTGAGGATCTTTTTTCACTGGGTAAATCGTGTCATCTTTATCACAACCAGCAAGGTCGCAACCTTCATGTATTCCGTTGTGTGGTCCGTATTGCATTGTAAGCACTGTACTGGACGAGCTTTGGACGCGATTTCTTACTATAGGAGATCCTCTTCTTCGCTATTCTATGCGACTAAAGTGGAGGCTCTTCCGTCGTGGTGTAGGGATCATTATGTTCATATGGTTGATCCCTCCATACTACTCATTGCTATTTTTTAGTATACTTGTTTCACAAGATCTACTGCAGCCTGTTGTTATTTAGGTTATAGGTTTATGTTACCTCATACCTATGCACTCTACGATAGTTTACAATTGAGTCTTTTGTCTCTTTATCTAAGTCAGTTAGTAACTTTTTGATAAATAGACTTAGAATCTTTAGATTAAATTCCTATACGGATTTTAACTTCGGTTCTTATTTAGCTAAGTAATCATTTGAGCCTCTGGAAACAGTAGTTTTCAAATTCTGACCTTTTAGACAGTAATTCTGTTGGTTTCTCTTTTACTGTAGAGTCAGTGAGTTTCATGCACTATCGATGGATGATTTTCACTTTCATAGTTTCGGAATCAATACTTCCGTTACTATTTAGGTTGGATTGTTGCATAAGAGTTAGGCTCCTATTATCCGGAACCTATTATTTTAAGGTCCTTCCGTCTTCGTATGGGCATAGGCCTTTACTCTTTCCGGGTACAGTTTATGTATTTATAAACAGATATCTGTTTATTACAAGGGCGTAAGCTTCTTCTGTCTTTGATGTCTAGTAGAAGGACGTTACGCTCCATTTTATTGTTAATGGATTCTATTAACTAGCGTACTGCTTATGGTATATCATTGGCTTAGCAGTTGTGCTTAAGATTTCGGCTCATGAAGTAAGAGTTCTTCTACTTCTTGGGCTTACATTAATAGTGTTGCTATTATAGATTTTTGAAGGCTGCTCATTGCGCTCAGCCATCCATTCATGAATTTTATCTCAGAAATATCGAGTCCATTTCTGGAGGCCTCTATTGTTAGGTCTATTATCTACTGCTCAGAATGTCATTCACTTAACAGTTGCTACTATAGCTAGGTAGGCTGTCTGTTTCGGCAGTGTCTCCGTTCGGCTGCCCTCTTCGCTCTGGGCTATTTGACCCAGGGCAAGAAAAAGGGGGGGGGGGAGGGTGTTCCCTTGGGTCACCTGTTTTTACTATGAAAACAAGGGGATACCTCCTCCGGAGTTAGTAATTCTGAGCTGTTATTGGGATGGTTGTTTAGTGAGAAGTTTAAGTTTATAAAATTCATTCAAGTCTTAGTTTTTAAAGTATAGCTTTTGAATATTGCATATGTCAACGGACATGATTATGCAATTCTCACACACTTTTAGGAGTATAAGAGTCTCTATTCTCTAGACTTACTTTATTATTGGCTTACTTTAAAAATTATTAGTATAAGGATTATTGGATATTATTAGAGTACATGGATGTATGAAGCTCAATTTTTGGAAGGTGTTGTATCTTTCTAATTTATCATAAATAAGAAAGATACATGTAAGGCCTATTACTTCTTTTCCCTACAGGGGATGACTCTATTTTATTTTATTGAGCGTATTCCATTTTGCTCTATGTCCTTGGCCCTCCAGCCTTTTTACTATTCAGCTATGTCTGGGTCATTGGTACAGTATAAAAATGTTAAAAAATTTATAGTAATTTATATATTTTTTATACTTACCAATGACCCAGACGGGGATGGCCCTCCCAGGAGTTGGGAACTCTTGCCTCCCCGCTGAGTACATAGCGCTTACCAGGCACTGGTTATTAGAATGATAAATGGCGCCAATTTCGGAACGTCCTTGACACTGCGCATGCGCAGTAGGGGCGAAGTGTGGAGGGCCTTTCAGGACATGTTTTCTTTAGTTTTAGATGCAAATTTTGGGGATTGGGGGGCAAAATTTGTGTTTGGCCCTATATTTTAAGAGTTAGCACCAGCTATGTCTGGGTCATTGGTAAGTATAAAATATATATAAATTACTATAAATTTTTTAACTTTCGAGGCATGGGCCTCTTGTTGTCATTCTTGCTAATTGTTGCACTGCTTATTCAGTGTTTCCTCTCCCCTAGCCTTCTAAAGTCCCCCCTGGCAATTCTCCCATGCTTTTGGCATATTTTTGAGAAGTTTCATTTCTAAAATTTCCTGGGAGAGTTGCTTGGTTACAGAATGTTTTCTGTTATTTTCCCCATAGTTACGTTTTCACCCATGGGTGTATAACGTTTGTGTTCTGCATCTTCCATCTGATGTTCTACAGATTCTCCCCTGGGAGTCTCTGTTTTGCATCAGATAGAGTGTAATTGATGACTGATTCCGGGCCAGTTTTTTCAGTGCCTGGAGTCATGTTTTCTAGTGTGTTTACACTGTTTGTTTTCATTGGCAACAGCCTTTTTTGAGGGTGGCTGTTTGCCTTTGTGGTAGTTTATCTCATTATAAGATACATTTATATTATCCGAAAGTGTCTCATTAATTATTTTATATAATTTTAAAATTTTTGACCACACTTTGCCATCGGATCCATCGGGGCTCAACGTTACTTTTCAGCAACTTGGGCTTTTCTGAAAAAATATTTTTTCAAAATTATTTTGTTTTGCAATTGTTTTTTCATTTATTAATGGATCATGTTATTATGTATCTTTGTGTCAGGGGTTTTTGCGAGTAACTAGGACTTATTGTTGTTCTTTCACAATGAAGGGACATTGTTCAAATTGTAATAGGAAGAAATCTTCCTCTGACTTTCATGATCATTGTATTAATTGTAGTCAGTGTTCTCGCATTAATCCCTGTCCTATATGTGAACATTGGGATGAGAAACATTGGAAACGTGTGTCACGATATGTTGTTTCTGCAGAAAGAGCGATACCGGCTCTTTCTCCACAAGGTCACTCTACTCTCTCAGTTTCTATTTCAGAGGAACCAGAACAGGGTGATGTTTCCATGTTATCTTCTTCAAGTGTGCGTCCGTCGTCACAAATGGATTCAGAGCTAGCGGCAAAAGTGCTCATTGAGATTAGACAAATGTCGTCCGCTAGCTCGCCCGGTGTAGCGTCCATTCACCGAATGGTTCGGCAGCCGGGTTCGTCCGATGCGGTCCAAGAGGAAATTTTGGGTGATGCGAGCACTATAAACATAATAGATGCACACCCAGTGACGGCGGATAGTAAACAAGAACGGAGGAAGCCTTTTAGTCCGGTTCCTAGCTCGTCCAGGTCCAGCCGGGCCGCGAGCGAGAGAGGTCCCTCTCTCGTACAACAACATCTGGGACCAGATGTTGTGGTACAAAATGTGTCTTTAGCGGAGCATACGTCCGTCGCTCGGGACGCTCCGTTGTATAAGCAGTCCGCAGAGACTGTTAAGGCCTCCTCTTCTCGTCAGCGCACATGACCGCACCTTGGCTGCGTGACCGCCGATATTTTACCAGCTTCGCCGATGAAGGATTCTTCGGCGACCAGGTCACACCATCCGGCAGCCAGGGATTCGAGACCGATGGACTCTGGACGTTCGCATAGGAAAAGTATGCGGGAGCCATCTGATGCGGAGCTGCCCTCGGCGAAAGACTGCGCCTCCGCAGGTCTCGACGTCGGACATTCTTGTGCAGATAGCACAGCTTATTGCAGCATCCCAGCAGCCGACAGAAACGGTGTCGGATCGAGAATTATCCGACGGCGCTGGGTCGGTACGCTCCGCCGAAGTATCGGGGGCGGACGACCGGGAACATCGGGAGGTCCGACCGGATGGTGAAAGGGATACGGATGAATTGGAGCTATCCCTTTCGGAACAACATAAAGCTGCCGTGGACTTCATCTGGCACTTTCTCCCTCAAGTTGTTCCGTCGGGCCAGACTGCTGCGCTTCTGGACAAGAGAATTATAGCGTCATTGGACTCTGAATTTTTTGAGCGGTTCAGGGACATCGCTCCCGAGTTTCCGTCGCAGTCCAATAATGTTGCAAGAACATTTGAATTATTGAACGACGCTATTTTTAAACTTGCTTCCAGGACGGGGAAAGCAGGTTTCTTGTCCGCTAATACTCTTAACCTGCCTTTCATTAATGCAAGGAATAAATTCGATACGGCAGGACAGGGTATACCGAGAGTTCCTCTGCATATGGACGATGAGGCGGAAGACTTAGAGCTATCATTACCGTCGTCAGCTTCTATTCCAACCGCGGTGTTGGAAACAGCTATTGCGTCTAACAGAGCCAATTTAGATGCCTTATCTTACGCAGATCACCTTACTAAGGCGTTATCACTGCACCTTCAAGGGGAAGAGTTTCAGGATATACAATCCTCTTTAAGACTTCTTTCAAGGGCAGTAGCTTATTCCACGTGTAACTCCGCCCTTTCAGTGGCAAATCTGGAGTTGGTTAGACGTGACGCAGCCCTAGCTACATCCACACTAGTGGATTCTAAGGTGAAGAACTCTCTTAGAGTCGCTTCGGTCTCAGGAGAACTTCTCTTTGACGGCAAGCTTTCCGCTATTTATGATAAAATTAAAAAGAAAGCTAATGATTCTCTGTTGTTCAGATCGGCTCCTAAAAAGTCGGATACAGCAGACACGAATAAGACAGGCACTTCTGGGTCTAATGCGCCCAAGAGAGGTTCCTATAGAGGTTCCGGTGCGTCCTCTTGGTCTTATTCGAGAGACCGTCAGGATAGCGACTCTCGTTCGGGACGTCCTTCAGGCCGGGACAATCGGTCGGACGCCCCGAGGTCAACGAGGCGAGGTGCGGGTCGTGGAAGACGTGGTTTCTCCTACCGCAGGCCTCGCAGGTCCAGGAGGTGATGGCTTAAACCTCTATCGCGTTCCGGTTGGCGGAAGGTTGTCGAGTTTTTCACAAGAGTGGGCGTCGATTACGGACGACCCTTGGGTGAGAGGAGTGACTTCGGAAGGTCTAAAGATATCCTTCAAACGAAAGCCTCCATTAACTCGAAGTCCAAAGTGGACTCATCTTCCGTCAAATCCACAGAAAAGAGACGCTCTGTTATCAGAGGTGCAGTCTCTTTTAATGAAGAATGCGGTAGAGGTCGTAGAAAACCAGGAATCTCTGGGATTCTACAGCCATCTGTTTCTGGTTCCGAAACCAGACGGCTCGTTCCGTCCAGTCATAGATTTGAGCTGGATAAACAAGCTGATCGTCGCTCCGAAGTTTTATATGGAGACGATTCGATCGGTCAGAGCGAGTATTCGGGTGAACGATTATGCAACGAGCATAGATCTCAAAGATGCGTACTTTCACGTCATGGTACATCCGACATTCCGAAAGTATCTACGCTTCGCAGTCCTAGGAGTGGTGTATCAATTCCGGGCGATGTGCTTCGGATTGAATCTAGCACCCTGGGCTTTCACTCAGGTAATGAACTCGGTAATGATCTACTTCCGAGCTCATTCGTCTGCGGTAACGTCGGCCTACCTGGACGACATTCTTCAGAGGTACGGCAACGAGTTAACGCTTCAGAACGATGTTCAGAATCTTCTTCTATTGCTCCGACGTCTCGGTTTTATAGTAAACGAGGAGAAGTCGGATCTGGTGCCGTCCAAGTCATTCACTCATCTGGGAATGAGCTTCGAGACGCACAACAATCTCGTTCGTCTGCCGTTAACCAGAGCGAAATTAGTCAGTTGTTACGCTCGCTATTGTCTGCACGCAGACAAAGTCACGGCGAGAGAATTTATGAGACTGATAGGTCTGTGCGGAGCCGCCGCGGATCTCATTCCGATGGGGCGGCTACGCACACGTCCTCTTCAAATTTTCCTGACTCAGAATTGGAGTGTGAAAATTCATTCGCTCGATGTAGACGTTCTCTTGTCAGATCAAGTGAAACAAGAGATTCAGACTTGGGCAAACATTCAGTGGTTAACTCAAGGAGTTCCGCTGCAGTTGCCGGATCCGAGTTTTACCGTTATGACGGATGCCAGTCAAACAGGTTGGGGTGCATCATTAATCCCAACGGATTCGAGATGCCAGGGTCTTTGGGATCCGCAATTCCTGTGCAAGCACATAAACATCAAGGAAATGATGTCAATTTGGCTTGCGTTACGTCACTGGATGGACATTATTCACGATGCTCATGTCCAAATCCTATCCGACAATACGACAGTAGTGGCGTATATACGGAATCAGGGAGGCACTCATTCAGTTCCGTTGTTCAATCTAACGGAAAGAATCCTTCTGTTTGCGTTAGAACATCACGTTCTTCTTTCGGTCCGTCACATACCGGGTCGTCTGAATGTGCTAGCAGACTCCCTTTCACGAAAGGGTCGCTTGTTGCCGTCGGAGTGGACTCTCAACAAACAAGTATTCAATCAGATTTGCTACCAATGGGAACGGCCAATGATAGACTTATTTGCGACACATCTCAACAATCAGTTGCAGACGTATGTGTCTCCGTGTCCGGATCCAAGAGCATTTGCAGTAGACGCTCTGTCGATCCCTTGGGACGGAATGATAGGATATGCGTATCCTCCAGCGCCGTTAATTCAACAAGTATTGCTAAAGATAAAACAATCTCAATGCAAGATTCTGTTGGTAGCATCTCTGTCGCCACAGAGACCGTGGATAAATCTACTCAGGTGTCTGTTGTGGGACCTACCGCGGAAGCTTCCTCCACGAGAGGATCTTCTTTCGCAGGGGAAATCGCGCCAACTCCATCACAACCCGTAAGGTCTCAACCTTCACGTTTTTCCGTTGTGCGGTCCTTCTTGCATGGCAAGCACTTTACAGGACGAGCAGTGGACGCGATTTCTAACTGTAGGAGGACCTCCTCTTCGCTAAACTATGCGGCTAAGTGGAAGGTTTTTCGTCGTTGGTGTAGGGATCATTCTGTAGATATATTTGATCCCTCTATACCAGACATTGCAAACTTTCTAGTATACTTGTTTGACGAAATCAAACTGCAGCCTGTTACTATAAAGGGTTATAGATCTATGTTATCTGATACCTATGCACATCATGATAGTTTACAAATTGGATCTAATGTCTCTTTATCGAAATTGGTTAGAAACTTTTCGATAAATAGACCCAGAACTCTTAGATTAATTCCTAAGTGGAATTTAGCTTGGGTTCTCCTTAAATTGAAGGAAAAGCCATTTGAACCTCTTGGGACAGTAGATTTCAAATTCTTATCTTATAAGACAGCTTTTCTCTTAGCTTTCTCTTCTGCCAGAAGAGTCAGTGAGCTTCATGCACTATCAGTGGATGATTCTCATTATCGTAGTGTTGGGAACACTATCACCTTCACTACTAATGTGGGTTTTTTAGCTAAGAATCAGGCTCCTAATAAATATCTGGAACCTATTGTTATTAAGGCTCTTCCGTCTTCAGACGGGCGTAGGCCTTTACTCTGTCCTGTTAGAGCACTACGTATCTATAAACAGAGATCTCAGTTTATCAGAAAGGGACGGAAACGTTTCTTTCTGTCTTTGATGCCTAATAGAAAGGACATTTCAGTCCATTCTATTGCTAGATGGATTCAGTTAACTATCCGTACTGCTTATGAAGATTTATCTTCTTCTCAGCAGTCTGTGCTTAAGATTTCTGCTCATGAAGTAAGAGCTCTTTCTACTTCCTGGGCTTATGCTAATAGTGTTGCTATTACAGATTTAATGAAGGCTGCTTTTTGGTCTCAGCCATCCACATTTACGAATTTTTATCTCAGAAATATTGAGTCCATTTCTGGAGACCTGCATTGTTTAGGTCCGTTATCTGTTGCTCAGAATGTCGTCCACTAAACAGTTGCAACTATAGTTATGCAGGCTTTCTGTTCCGGCAGTGACTCCGTCCGGCTGCCCTCTTCGCTCTGGGCTATTTGACCCAGGGCAAGGGGAAGGGGGGGGGGGGCGGGTGTTCCCTTAGGTCACCTGCTTTGTAGTGAAAAGCAAGGGAATGCCTCCTCCAAGTCAGTATTTCTGAGTCGCTTCCGGGATGGTTTTAAAGTGTAATATTAATGTTTAAATTCATTCATGTCTTATTTTTAAAGTGTAGCTCGGTGTGAAGCATTTGTATATGTCAAGTGTCAAACGGGCTTTAATATACAATACTCGGACACTTTTAAATGATTATAAAGAGTCTCAATTCTCTGGACTACTTTATTTATTGGCTTGCTTTAAAAATAATTAGTATAAGGGTTATACTGGATGTTAATAGAGAACATGAATGTTATTGTGCTCAATTATTAAGGGTAGTGTATCTTTCTAATTTAATATTAAATAAGAAAGATACATGTAAAGCCTAATACTCCTTTTCTCCTTAAGGGGTTACCTCTTTACTATATAATTGAGCTTATTGGATTTTCCTCTATGTCCTAGGCCCTCCAGCCTGTTTACTATTCAGCTAAGTCTGGGTCATTGGTACAGTATAAAAATGTTAAAAAATTTATAGTAATTTATATATTTTTTATACTTACCAATGACCCAGACGGGGATGGCCCTCCCTGGAGTTGGGAACTCTTGCCTCCCCGCTGAGTACATAGCGCTGACCAGGCACTGCCAGTAAGAATGATAATTGGCGCCAATTTTGGGACGACTGCGTCACTGCGCATGCGCAGAAGAGGCGTACTATGGAGGTCCTTTAGGACATGATTTCTTTTTGTTTTGGATGCAAATTTTGGGGATTGAGGGGCAAAATTTGTGTTTGGCCCTGGTTTTGTTGGAGTTAGCACCAGCTAAGTCTGGGTCATTGGTAAGTATAAAAAATATATAAATTACTATAAATTTTTTAACTTTTCTGTCTTGATTTAAGGAGAGCACTCTATTAATCGCTTTGATATATTTGTTGGGGAAATGCTTGCTGTTTATCGAAATGGTTATCATATTTTTATACTGTACCAATGACCCAGACATAGTTGCTGGTGCTAACTCTTAAAATATAGGGTCAAACACAAATTTTGCCCCCCAATCCCCAAAATTTGCATCTAAAACTAAAGAAAACATGTCCTGAAAGGCCCTCCACACTTCGCCCCTACTGCACATGCGCAGTGTCAAGGACGTTCCGAAATTGGCGCTATTAATCATTCTAAGTTTGGCCCTTCATCAGTTAACATCTGACTGATCTTTGTGCTTATAAATCTCAGTTTAAATGATGCCAGACACATAAATATTACTGAAATGGTGATTCTAAGGAGGATAGAGAAGGAGGAGAGGAAAAGAATGTGTGACAGAATATTATCAGGGCTGTAACTTAAAATTTTTTAATGAAATTATGTCAAGTTACCTATTTTCAAGGCAGCAGCCATTTTGTTGTCATTCTGATTATTTAGTTACACTGTTTTTTAAGTGTTTTCCTCTCTCCCTGTCCTTTAAGTTCCCCCTTGCTATTCTCCCATGCTTTTGGCATAGTTTTTGTAATTATTATTACTAAATTTTCTTGGGAGTTTTAGCTGAATAACAGAATGAATTCTGTTCTTTCCCCATGTTTACGTCTTCACCTACGGGTGGTTAGGTGTTGTGTTCTGCATCTACCATCTGATGTTCTGCAGTTTCTTCCCTGGAAGTCTCTGTTTTGCATCAGATAGTGTATTTTTGGTAACTGATTTCGGGCCTGGGTGCCTGGAGTCTTATTTTAGTGTTTTTACACTCATTGTTTACATTTACAACAGCCCTCTGTGTGAGGGGGGGATTTCTATAAAATAATATCTTGATGTTATTTTAATCATAACTAGATACATTATTATTGTTCGTAAGTGTTGAATAAATTGTTTAAAATATTTTTAAAATTTTTGTCCACACTTAGGCTTGGGATCCATTGGGGCTCAACGTTACTTTTCAGAAACTTGGGCTGTTCTGAAAAAATATTTTTTCAAATTATTTTGATTTCAATTATTTTTTCTATATTAATGGATCATATTATTATTATGTATTTTGATTGCCAGGGGTTAGTGCGAGTACCAGGACTTGTTTTCTTTTCACATTGAAAGGATATTGATCAATTGTTTTAAGAGGAAGTCTTCCCCTGACTTTATTATCATTCTATATGTGGTCAGTGTACTCGCATTAACTCCTGTTCTGTATCGTATGATTTCGATGACAATATGGGAAGCGTATGTCACGGTATGTTGTTGGGGATTTGGACACTCCGGTCCTTTCCCCGCAGGGTCACTCTACTTTATCAATTTCTATTTCAGACGATCAAGATTAGGGTGATGTATCTGTGATGTCTTCCAACAGTGTGCCTCCGGCGTCACAATTAATGAAGGGCTAGCGGAAAAGTGCTCATGTAAATACGCCAATTGCCTAAGAGGACCCTAGTAGGTTCGACGGCCTTTGACGTCCGCTAGCTCGCCCGGTGTAGCGTCCATTCACCGAATGGTTCGGCAGCTGGGTTCGTCCGTTGCGGTCTAGAAGGAATTTTGGGGTGATGCGAGCACTATAAATTAACCTAATGCACACCCAGTGACGGCGGATCGGAGGGAGAACGCAGGAAGCCTTTTAGTCCGGTTCATAGCTCGTTCCGGTCCATCCGGACGGCAAGCGAGAGAGGCCCCTCTCTCGTTCAACAACATCTGGCCCCAGATGTTGTGGTACAAAATGTGTCGCAAGCGGAGCGTACGTCCGTCGCTCGGGACGCTCCGTTGTATAGGCAGTCCGCTGAGACTGCTAAGGCTTCCTCTTCTCGTCAGCGCACACGACCACACCTTGGCTGCGTGACCGCCGATATATTACCAGCTTCGCCGATCAAGGATTCTTCGGCGACCAGGTCACACCATCCGGTAGCCAGGGACACGAGGCCTGCAGACTCCGGACGTTCGCATAGGAAGTGTGCGGGAGTCAACGTACACGGAGCTTCCGGCGGCAATGCATCGTAAGACCGCTACTGCACAGGCCTCGGGAACGGACGTGCTTTCCTTAATAGCACAGTTTATCGCAGCATCCCAGCATCAACTGAATCTGTCGCATATATTTTATCCGACGATGCTGGGTCGGGACGCTCCGCGGAAGCGGGTACGGACGTCTGAAAGTTTCATCCGGTCCGACGGGATACCGAAAGGGATTCGGAGGATTTTGAGCTTTCCCTTTCGGAACAACATATGCTGTTGTGTATGTCATCTGACTTGGTCTTCTACAGCTTCTTTCATCGGACCAGAATGCTGCGATGCCGGATAAGAAACTGATAGCGTCGGTGGACTTAGAAATTTTTGGTTCGGTTCAGGGACATCGTCCCTCAGTTCCGACATAGTCCAATAATGTCACACAAACTTTCGAATTATTGAACGACGCTATATATATTATTATTTTATGCTTGCTAACCAAGCATTTCTGGTTTCTTGTTCGAAGAGTTATGGAGATGTCTTTCAAAAGTGTGCCTCTGTTGTCATAGTTAATGAAGAGTTAGCGGCAATAAGTGCTCATGGAATATGTCTATCGCCTACGGAGTGACATTCGCTAGCTCACCCGGTGTAGCGTACATTCATCGAATGGTTCGGCTGCCAGGTTCGTCCGTGGCGGTCTAGGAAGGAGATTTGGGTGATGCGAGCACTTTAATTACTTTAGTACTCACCCAGTGACGGCAGATTGAGGACAGATCGGAGGAAGCCTGTTAGTCCGGTTCCTGGCTTGTCCAGGTCCGCCCGGGCTGTGAGCGAGAGAGGTCCCTCTCTCGCCCAACAACATAGGGGACCGCATGTTGTGGTTCAGATATTTTACATTCGGAGCATATGTCCGTTGGTCGGGACGCTCCGTTATATTGACAGTCCGAGAGACTGTCTTTAATGCTTCCTCATCCTCACAGCAGGGCACACGACCGCACATTGGCTACGTGACCTCGAGTATCCGATCAGTTTCGGCATTCAGTGATTCCACGGCGAATAGGTCGCGCCATCCGGTAGCCAAGGGACACGAGGCCTATACACTCCGTTCGCTCGCATATTGGTAGTATGCACGGGGTAACGATCACGGAGCTTCCAGCGGCAATGCATCGTAAGACCGCTTCTCCTCAGGCCTCAGTGACGGACGTGCTATCCGAGTTAGCACAGTTGTTCGCAGCATCCCAGCAATTGACAGTTTCTCGGTCGAATCAGGAATTATCCGACGGCGCTGGGTCGGTGCGGTCCGCGGTTGCATCAGGTACGGACGACCGAACGCTTTATAGGGTCCGACAGGATGGCGAAAGGGATTCGAAAGATTTCGAGTTTTCCCTTTAGTAGTATCGGAAGATGCCTTTCATATCTTCTGGCATTATCTTCCAGTGATTATTATTTCGGACTTCATTGCTGCGATCTTGGATAAGAGACTTATAGCGTCATTGGACTCGGATTTTTCGATCGGTTCAGGGACATTGTCCCTGACTTACCGACGCAGTCCAATATTGTCATTACAACATGTGTTTTATTTTTCGACGCTATATATATATATATATACAAGCCTGCTACTAAGCATGATAGTTTAGTTTTTTGTCCGCGTTGCTCATTTCTGCCATTTTATCATTTATACAAATAGTTTATTTTGGCAGAGCAGGGCATACCGAGAGTTCATATGCGTCTAGACGGTGTGATTAAAGACTGCATATATTCTTTTTCGCCGTTTATGTCTTTTCCAATTTCAATGTTGGGAACGACATTATGTATAGTAGACTTAACTTAGACGCTTTATTATACGTAATCCGCCTTACTGAGGCGTTATCATTACGTCTTCAAGAAAAGATTTACGGGATATTATTCTCAATGTAATTTCTTTTGAGGGCAGTAGTTTGTTCACGTATAACTCCGCCCTTCAGTGGCTGATTGGAGTTAGTTAGACGTGACGCAGCCCTAGCTACATCCACACGCGTGGATAGTAAGGTTAAGAACTCTCTCAGAGTCGCTTCGTTATCGGAGGAGCTTCTCTTCGACGGCAACTTTTCGGCAATCCATGAATTGCTCGATTTACACGTTCTCTTGTCTATCTAGTGTTACAAGAGATTCAGACTGGGGCAAACATTCGGTGGTTCACTCAGAGAGTGCCGCCGCAGTTGCCGGACCCGAGTGTGGCTGTTATGACGGTTGCCAGTCAAACAGATTGGGATATAATACTGATCCCTACGGATTCGAAGTGCCAGGGTCTTTGGGTTCCGCAGTCTTTTAGCAATCAGTTTTCTTCCGCGGAATAATGTTTTTTAGGCTTGCTTTATGTCATTGCATGAACATTATTCAGAAACGCATGCCCAAATTCCTGTCCTTTAATTCGACATATCTCCGGAACCAGGGAGGCACTCTTTCGTTTCCGTTATTCAATTTAATGGAAAGAATCCGTCTGTTGGTTATAGTACACCAAGTTCAGTTTTGGTCCGTCATATTCCGGGTCGTCGGATTGTTTTATCGGACTCCCGTTCTCTTACGGGTCGCTTGTTGCTGTCAGAATGGACTCTCAACAAACAAGTATTCAATCAGATTTGCTATCTATGGGAGCGCCCAATGATGATTTATTTATGACACAGCTTGCTAATCAATTGCAGACGTATGTGTTGGCTTGTCCAGATCTCTGAGCTAATATTGTTAACGCTCTATTGATCTATAGGACGGAATGATAGGATACGCGTATCCTCCGGCGCTGTTGTTTTAGCAGGTATTGCTAAGATAAACAACCACAATACATTTCTGTTGATAGCATCTCTATCTTCACAGAGATCATGAGTAATTTACTCTCTTGTCTACTGTGGATCTTAACGTGAAATCTTCCTTTATGTGAGGATCTTTTTCACTGGGTAAATCGTGTCATCTTTATCACAACCAGCAAGGTCGCAACCTTCATGTATTCCGTTGTGTGGTCCGTATTGCATTGTAAGCACTGTACTGGACGAGCTTTGGACGCGATTTCTTACTATAGGAGATCCTCTTCTTCGCTATTCTATGCGGCTAAAGTGGAGGCTCTTCCGTCGTGGTGTAGGGATCATTATGTTCATATTGTTGATCCCTCCATACTACTCATTGCTATTTTTTAGTATACTTGTTTCACAAGATCTACTGCAGCCTGTTATTAGTTAGGTTATAGGTTTATGTTACCTCATACCTATGCACTCTACGATAGTTTACAATTGAGTCTTTTGTCTCTTTATCTAAGTCAGTTAGTAACTTTTTGATAAATAGACTTAGAATCTTTAGATTAAATTCCTATACGGATTTTAACTTCGGTTCTTATTTAGCTAAGTAATCATTTGAGCCTCTGGAAACAGTAGTTTTCAAATTCTGACCTTTTAGACAGTAATTCTGTTGGTTTCTCTTTTACTGTAGAGTCAGTGAGTTTCATGCACTATCGATGGATGATTTTCACTTTCATAGTTTCGGAATCAATACTTCCGTTACTATTTAGGTTGGATTGTTGCATAAGAGTTAGGCTCCTATTATCCGGAACCTATTATTTTAAGGTCCTTCCGTCTTCGTATGGGCATAGGCCTTTACTCTTTCCGGGTACAGTTTATGTATTTATAAACAGATATCTGTTTATTATAAGGGCGTAAGCTTCTTCTGTCTTTGATGTCTAGTAGAAGGACGTTACGCTCCATTTTATTGTTAATGGATTCTATTAACTATCGGTACTGCTTATGGTATATCATTGACTTAGCAGTTGTGCTTAAGATTTCGGCTCATGAAGTAAGAGTTCTTCTACTTCTTGGGCTTACATTAATAGTGTCGCTATTATAGATTTTTGAAGGCCTCTCATTGCGCTCAGCCATCCACATTCATGAATTTTATCTCAGAAATATCGAGTCCATTTCTGGAGGCCTCTATTGTTAGGTCTATTATCTACTGGTCAGAATGTCTTTCACTTAACAGTTGCTACTATAGCTAGGTAGGCTGTCTGTTTCGGCAGTGTCTCCGTTCGGCTGCCCTCTTCGCTCTGGGCTATTTGACCCAGGGCAAGAAAAAGGGGGGGGAGAGGGTGTTCCCTTGGGTCATCTGTTTTACTATGAAAACAAGGGGATACCTCCTCCGGAGTTAGTAATTCTGAGCTGTTATTGGGATGGTTGTTTAGTGAGAAGTTTAGGTTTTTAAAATTCATTCAAGTCTTAGTTTTTAAAGTATAGCTTTTGAATATTGCATATATCAACGGACATGATTATGCAATCCTCAGACACTTTTAGGAGTATAAGAGTCTCTATTCTCTAGACTTACTTTATTTATTGGCTTACTTTAAAAATTATTAGTATAAGGATTATATTGGATATTAATAGAGTACATGGATGTATGAAGCTCAATTTTGGAAGGTGTTGTATCTTTCTAATTTATCATAAATAAGAAAGATACATGTAAGGCCTATTACTTCTTTTTCCCTACAGGGGATGACTCTATTTTATTTTATTGAGCGTATTCCATTTTGCTCTATGTCCTTGGCCCTCCAGCCTTTTTACTATTCAGCTATGTCTGGGTCATTGGTACAGTATAAAAATGTTAAAAAATTTATAGTAATTTATATATTTTTTATACTTACCAATGACCCAGACGGGGATGGCCCTCCCAGGAGTTGGGAACTCTTGCCTCCCCGCTGAGTACATAGCGCTTACCAGGCACTGGTTATTAGAATGATTAATGGCGCCAATTTCGGAACGTCCTTGACACTGCGCATGCGCAGTAGGGGCGAAGTGTGGAGGGCCTTTCAGGACATGTTTTCTTTAGTTTTAGATGCAAATTTTGGGGATTGGGGGGCAAAATTTGTGTTTGGCCCTATATTTTAAGAGTTAGCACCAGCAACTATGTCTGGGTCATTGGTAAGTATAAAAAATATATAAATTACTATAAATTTTTTAACTTTTCAGAGCTTACAGTGGTTTCCTGTTGATTTACTGCCAGTTCATAGGAATGATCAGACTCCGAAAGAACAACTGAAAATGAATGTAAACAACTTTTTTGTTGTCATTCCCTTTATAAAGTGAGTCTTTTCTATCTTTACCTTTTATTGGTCCTTCATGGGAGATGGGTGTTAGTGCATTAGCACTCACCCTTTCTAATACATTGCAAATAACGAGTACAAATTTAATTTACTGTAATCCAGAATGTAAACTTACAAGAGATAAACTAATCTTATAAATTGTCACAGAGATATGAGAGAAAATCAATGATTGGTTCATATAGTTAGATCAGAGTACTTTTACCCATTCAAATTAATTGTTTTGATGGTAAACTGGACTCTTCCTTCTAACATATTAGTTAAAAACAAGAAAATGCTGGGACTTTTTCTTTGTACATAACTCAATCGGTAATTGCTTGATCCTATCAGCCATGAAACAGAACATCGCCAAGGAAAACCAGAAACAAAGATTAGTGTCGCATTTGCTCCAGGAACGCTGAACAGGTCAGGAAAACATTACAAACCACTGTGCTCTCACAGGTATAGTGGAACCCTGTTAATTGAATAGCCACTTTGTTAATGAAAATTATTCAATTAACAGGAGTTGTGTCACTTTCCTGCATTCTAGAGATAAACTTAGCATTTATTCTATTATATCTTGTTTCTTGGAGGTATGGTAAATGGTTTTGTGTTGGGAAATTATATTCAGTTAACAGGGTTATTCAGTTAAAAGATATCCAATTAAGTGGGATCCACTGTACTCTATGTACACTGATTTTGTGTCAGATTGCTCTCACAGGTATAGTGGAACCCTGTTAATTGAATAGCCACTTTGCCAATGAAAATTATTCAATTAACAGGAGTATTCAATTAACAGGGATTGTGTCACTTTCCTGCATTCTAGAGATAAACTTAGCATTTATTCTATTATATCTTGTTTGACAGAGCTCCATGAACTCTGTCAAACAAGATATAATAGAATAAATGCCTGTATTGGATTACTGGGGTCA
The DNA here is from genome assembly GCA_031216915.1 of Pictodentalium vernedei. Taxonomy (NCBI): domain Eukaryota; kingdom Metazoa; phylum Mollusca; class Scaphopoda; order Dentaliida; family Dentaliidae; genus Pictodentalium; species Pictodentalium vernedei. The sequence continues at coordinate 402,085,192 of CM062293.1, forward strand.
AATAGGTCTATAAACAAAGAAAAACTAGAGAGAGTCCAGGTAATTTCTCGAAAGGTTACAGGATTTTTTATTCAATTAACAGGAGTTTACTCTATAACCTATATTCAATTAACAGGTCAAATTTGTACTGGAGGTATGGTAAATGGTTTTGTGTTGGGAAATTATATTCAGTTAACAGGGTTATTCAGTTAAAAGATATCCAATTAAGTGGGATCCACTGTACTCTATGTACACTGATTTTGTGTCAGATTACAAATTTCAAGTGCTTAGCAGACATTTTCTGCACTCACCTGGAATAAGCCCAGGGGTTGCGTGAAGTAAAAGAGGGTAAAAGTATATGGGCGGGCTTATTTTCGAGACGTCAGGCCTGCAGAAGAATTTGGATGCAAAGTCGACACAAACTTAGGTGACTTGGTATCCCATAACAAAGATGCAGTAATCATTTACTTAATGAATCGACTGCTTGCACCCTCATAATTTTCAAATTGAACAGTTAAAAAAAAGTGAATCAATTTCAACAAAACGATTTCCTGTGGCCCCCTCAATGGAACGAACTTGTTGAGCTTGTTCTATTGAGGGGTCGTGTATTATAGGTTTGTTGAAATTTTTTGAAACATTTGAAAAGGATATAATTAAAATAACAAATTTTGATATAATGTGCATTGGGTAACAGGTTCTTCTTCATTGTAACAACTTACATGTATCACCATAGGTGTCATAAATGTTGTCATTTCAAAGTCAGGGATTGGCTTATTAGCTTGCCTGACTTTTAGTCAGGAGAGCTATGGTGATCACTCACCGTTCGGCGTCCGTGAACATGGTGTTTGCATCTTCTCCTCCAAAACCACTGAAACAATTTAATTGAAATTTGAGAGAATAGTTTGTTATGACATGGCATTTTGATTTTGTACAAATCAAGTTGCCTCGCCCCTCGGCAAGCCCACACCCAAAAAGTGTGCTTAAATCTTAAAAAATCTTCTTCTCATGAACCAGCAGTAGCAGAGACTTGATATATGGTGTGCAGCTTCCTTTTGAGGTGTAGACTCAGATTTGTTCAAGAGAAGTTTGAGGAGCTATATTTGCCTTCATTATGGGAGGGGCAAGAATTTTCACCCTGCCCCAAATTTTTATTTTCCAACCTGAGAGGCTGATTTGAACCAAATTTGATATGAGGGCTTATTGGGTCATAAGTACCTAATTTATGCCCAAAAAAATTTTCCTGTCACCCCATGGGAACCGCAGGAACTAAAAATAGAAACAATTTATAATGCCCATATCTCCAAGAAATGATTAGCATTTCTCTATTAAGCCTCTAGATGAACAGCCGCACTGTAGAGTTCTGTCGCCGTCATCTGGTCACTTTCCACAGATGGGCAGTATTTTCAATGGACGTAATAATATTACATTCCAAACACTAATAATATAGGAATAACCATCAAAAATTTAATTACTGAAGCATTGGGTACAACCCAGTGCTTCAGTTGATAAAATTTTGCTCGTGATGATTTTTATTACCTAGTAAATGCATGCATGGACATCACTGAACCAATCCACAGCGACTACTGCATTAAAAAATACCATGAAAATTCCTTTTTTGTAGCAAAATATTCAAGCTGATCAGAAAATTGTGGTAAAATTCTTCATATTTTTATACTGTACCAATGACCCAGACTTGGCTGGTGCTAACTCTAACAAAACCAGGGCCAAACACAAATTTTGCCCCCCAATCCCCAAAATTTGCATCCAAAACAAAAAGAAATCATGTCCTAAAGGACCTCCATACTACGCCTCTACTGCGCATGCGCAGTGACGCAGACGTCCCGAAATTGGCGCCAATTATCATTCTCTGTTTGGCCCTTCATCAGTCAACATCTCACTGATCTTTGTGCTTGTAAATCTCAGTTTAAAGGATGCCAGACACGTAATTTTTGGAGAAAATGTGATTCTAAGGAGGATAGAGGAGGAGAGGAAAAGAAGTGACAAAAAATAATCAGGGCTGTACTTAAAATTTTTTGATGAAATTATGTTAAGTTGCCTATTTTCGAGGCATGGGCCTCTTGTTGTCATTCTTGCTAATTGTTGCACTGCTTATTCAGTGTTTCCTCTCCCCTAGCCTTCTAAAGTCCCCCCTTGCAATTCTCCCATGCTTTTGGCATATTTTTGAGAAATTTCATTTCTAAAATTTCCTGGGAGAGTTGCTTGGTTACAGAATGTTTTCTGTTATTTTCCCCATAGTTACGTTTTCACCCATGGGTGTATAACGTTTGTGTTCTGCATCTTCCATCTGATGTTCTACAGATTCTCCCCTGGGAGTCTCTGTTTTGCATCAGATAGAGTGTAATTGATGACTGATTCCGGGCCAGTTTTTTCAGTGCCTGGAGTCATGTTTTCTGGTGTTTTTACACTGTTTGTTTTCATTGGCAACAGCCTTTTTTGAGGGGGGCTGTTTGCCTTTGCTGTAGTTTATCTCACTATAAGATACATTTATATTATCCGAAAGTGTCTCATTAATTATTTAATATAAATTTAAAATTTTTGACCACACTTTGCCATCGGATCCATCGGGGCTTTTTCTTTCACAATGAAGGGACATTGTTCAAATTGTAATAGGAAGAAATCTTCCTCTGACTTTCATGATCATTGTATTAATTGTAGTCAGTGTTCTCGCATTAATCCCTGTCCTATATGTGAACATTGGGATGAGAAACATTGGAAAAGTGTGTCACGATATGTTGTTTCTGGAGAAAGAGCGATTCTGGCTCTTTCTCCGCAAGGTCACTCTACTCTCTCAGTTTCTATTTCAGAGGAACCAGAACAGGGTGATGTTTCCATGTTATCTTCTTCAAGTGTGCGTCCGTCGTCACAAATGAATTCAGAGCTAGCGGCAAAAGTGCTCATGGAGATTAGACAAATGTCGTCCGCTAGCTCGCCCGGTGTAGCGTCCATTCACCGAATGGTTCGGCAGCCGGGTTCGTCCGATGCGGTCCAAGAGGAAATTTTGGGTGATGCGAGCACTATAAACATAATAGATGCACACCCAGTGACGGCGGATAGTAAGCGAGAACGGAGGAAGCCTTTGAGTCCGGTTCCTAGCTCGTCCAGGTCCAGCCGGGCCGCGAGCGAGAGAGGCCCCTCTCTCGTACAACAACATCTGGGACCAGATGTTGTGGTACAAAATGTGTCTTTAGCGGAGCATACGTCCGTCGCTCGGGACGCTCCGTTGTATAAGCAGTCCGCAGAGACTGTTAAGGCTTCCTCTTCTCGTCAGCGCACACGACCGCACCTTGGCTGCGTGACCGCCGATATATTACCAGCTTCGCCGATGAAGGATTCTTCGGCGACCAGGTCACACCATCCGGCAGCCAGGGATTCGAGACCGATGGACTCTGGACGTTCGCATAGGAAAAGTATGCGGGAGCCATCTGATGCGGAGCTGCCCTCGGTGAAGCAGCGAAAGACTGCGCCTCCGCAGGTCTCGACGCCGGACATTCTTGTGCAGATAGCACAGCTTATCGCAGCATCCCAGCAGCCGACAGAAACGGTGTCGGATCGAGAATTATCCGACGGCGCTGGGTCGGTACGCTCCGCCGAAGCATCGGGGGCGGACGACCGGGAACATCATGAGGTCCGACCGGATGGTGAAAGGGATACGGATGACTTGGAGCTATCCCTTTCGGAACAACATAAAGCTGCCGTGGACTTCATCCGGCACTTTCTCCCTCAAGTTGTTCCGTCGGGCCAGACTGCTGCGCTTCCGGACAAGAGAATTATAGCGTCATTGGACTCTGAATTTTTTGAGCGGTTCAGGGACATCGCTCCCGAGTTTCCGTCGCAGTCCAATAATGTTGCAAGAACATTTGAATTATTGAACGACGCTATATTTAAACTTGCTTCCAGGACGGGGAAAGCAGGTTTCTTGTCCGCTAATACTCTCAACCTGCCTTTCATTAATGCAAGGAATAAATTCGATACGGCAGGACAGGGTATACCGAGAGTTCCTCTGCGTATGGACGATGAGGCGGAAGACTTAGAGCTATCATTACCGTCATCAGCTTCTATTCCAACCGCGGTGTTGGAAACAGCTATTGCGTCTAACAGAGCCAATTTAGATGCCTTATCTTACGCAGATCACCTTACTAAGGCGTTATCACTGCGCCTTCAGGGGAAAGAGTTTCAGGATATACAATCCTCTTTAAGACTTCTTTCAAGGGCAGTAGCTTATTCCACGTGTAACTCCGCCCTTTCAGTGGCAAATCTGGAGTTGGTTAGACGTGACGCAGCCCTAGCTACATCCACACTAGTGGATTCTAAGGTGAAGAACTCTCTTAGAGTCGCTTCGGTCTCAGGAGAACTTCTCTTTGACGGCAAGCTTTCCGCTATTTATGATAAAATTAAAAAGAAAGCTAATGATTCTCTGTTGTTCAGATCTGCTCCTAAGAAGTCGGATACAGCAGACACGAATAAGACAGGCACTTCTGGGTCTAATGCGCCCAAGAGAGGTTCCTATAGAGGTTCCGGTGCGTCCTCTTGGTCTTATTCGAGAGACCGTCAGGATAGCGACTCTCGTTCGGGACGTCCTTCAGGCCAGGACAATCGGTCGGACGCCCCGAGGTCGACGAGGCGAGGTGCGGGTCGTGGAAGACGTGGTTTCTCCTACCGCAGGCCTCGCAGCTCCAGGAGGTGATGGCTTAAACCTCTATCGCGTTCCGGTTGGCGGAAGGTTGTCGAGCTTTTCACAAGAGTGAGCGTCGATTACGGACGACCCTTGGGTGAGAGGAGTGACTTCGGAAGGTCTAAAGATATCCTTCAAACGAAAGCCTCCATTAACTCGAAGTCCAAAGTGGACTCATCTTCCGTCAAATCCACAGAAAAGAGACGCTCTGTTATCAGAGGTGCAGTCTCTTTTAATGAAGAACGCGGTAGAGGTCATAGAAAACCAGGAATCTCCGGGATTCTACAGCCATCTGTTTCTGGTTCCGAAACCAGACGGCTCGTTCCGTCCAGTCATAGATTTGAGCTGGATAAACAAGCTGATCGTCGCTCCGAAGTTCTATATGGAGACGATCCGATCGGTCAGAGCGAGTATTCGGGTGAACGATTATGCAACGAGCATAGATCGCAAAGATGCGTACTTTCACGTCATGGTACATCCGACATTCCGAAAGTATCTACGCTTCGCAGTCCTAGGAGTGGTGTATCAATTCCGGGCGATGTGCTTCGGATTGAATCTAGCACCCTGGGCTTTCACTCGGGTAATGAACTCGGTAATGATCTACTTCCGAGCTCATTCGTCTGCGGTAACGTCGGCCTACCTGGACGACATTCTTCAGAGGTACGGCAACGAGTTAACGCTTCAGAACGATGTTCAGAATCTTCTTCTATTGCTCCGACGTCTCGGTTTTATAGTAAACGAGGAGAAGTCGGATCTGGTGCGTCCAAGTCATTCACTCATCTGGGAATGAGCTTCGAGACGCACAACAATCTCGTTCGTCTGCCGTTAACCAGAGCGAAATTAGTCAGTTGTTACGCTCGCTATTGTCTGCACGCAGACAAAGTCACGGCGAGAGAATTTATGAGACTGATAGGTCTGTGCGGAGCCGCCGCGGATCTCATTCCGATGGGGCGGTTACGCACACGTCCTCTTCAAATTTTCCTGACTCAGAATTGGAGTGTGAAAATTCATTCGCTCGATGTAGACGTTCTCTTGTCAGATCAAGTGAAACAAGAGATACAGACTTGGGCAAACATTCAGTGGTTAACTCAAGGAGTTCCGCTGCAGTTGCCGGATCCGAGTTTTACCGTTATGACGGATGCCAGTCAAACAGGTTGGGGTGCATCATTAATCCCAACGGATTTCGAGATGCCATGTCTTTGGGATCCGCAATTCCTGTGCAAGCACATAAACATCAAGGAAATGATGTCAATTTGGCTTGCGTTACGTCACTGGATGGACATTATTCACGATGCTCATGTCCAAATCCTATCCGACAATACGACAGTAGTGGCGTATATACGGAATCAGGGAGGGACTCATTCAGTTCCGTTGTTCAATCTAACGGAAAGAATCCTTCTGTTTGCGTTAGAACATCACGTTCTTCTTTCGGTCCGTCACATACCGGGTCGTCTGAATGTGCTAGCAGACTCCCTTTCACGAAAGGGTCGCTTGTTGCCGTCGGAGTGGACTCTCAACAAACAAGTATTCAATCAGATTTGCTACCAATGGGAACGGCCAATGATAGACTTATTTGCGACACATCTCAACAATCAGTTGCAGACGTATGTGTCTCCGTGTCTGGATCCAAGAGCTTTTGCAGTAGACGCTCTGTCGATCCCTTGGGACGGAATGATAGGATATGCGTATCCTCCAGCGCCGTTAATTCAACAAGTATTGCTAAAGATAAAACAATCTCAATGCAAGATTCTGTTGGTAGCATCTTTGTCGCCACAGAGACCGTGGATAAATCTACTCAGGTGTCTGTTGTGGGACCTACCGCGGAAGCTTCCTCCACGGGAGGATCTTCTTTCGCAGGGGAAATCGCGCCAACTCCATCACAACCCGCAAGGTCTCAACCTTCACGTTTTTCCGTTGTGCGGTCCTTCTTGCATGGCAAGCACTTTACAGGACGAGCAGTGGACGCGATTTCTAACTGTAGGAGGACCTCCTCTTCGCTAAACTATGCGGCTAAGTGGAAGGTTTTTCGTCGTTGGTGTAGGGATCATTCTGTAGATATATTCGATCCCTCTATACCAGACATTGCAAACTTTCTAGTATACTTGTTTGACGAAATCAAACTGCAGCCTGTTACTATAAAGGGTTATAGATCTATGTTATCTGATACCTATGCACATCATGATAGTTTACAAATTGGATCTAATGTCTCTTTATCGAAGTTGGTTAGAAACTTTTCGATAAATAGACCCAGAACTCTTAGATTAATTCCTAAGTGGAATTTAGCTTGGGTTCTCCTTAAATTGAAGGAAAAGCCATTTGAACCTCTTGGGACAGTAGATTTCAAATTCTTATCTTATAAGACAGCTTTTCTCTTAGCTTTCTCTTCTGCCAGAAGAGTCAGTGAGCTTCATGCACTATCGGTGGATGATTCTCATTATCGTAGTGTTGGGAACACTATCACCTTCACTACTAATGTGGGTTTTTTAGCTAAGAATCAGGCTCCTAATAAATATCCGGAACCTATTGTTATTAAGGCTCTTCCGTCTTCAGACGGGCATAGGCCTTTACTCTGTCCTGTTAGAGCACTACGTATCTATAAACAGAGATCTCAGTTTATCAGAAAGGGACGGAAACGTTTCTTTCTGTCTTTGATGCCTAATAGAAAGGACATTTCAGTCCATTCTATTGCTAGATGGATTCAGTTAACTATCCGTACTGCTTATGAAGATTTATCTTCTTCTCAGCAGTCTGTGCTTAAGATTTCTGCTCATGAAGTAAGAGCTCTTTCTACTTCCTGGGCTTATGCTAATAGTGTTGCTATTACAGATTTAATGAAGGCTGCTTATTGGTCTCAGCCATCCACATTTACGAATTTTTATCTCAGAAATATTGAGTCCATTTCTGGAGACCTGCATTGTTTAGGTCCGTTATCTGTTGCTCAGAATGTCGTCCACTAAACAGTTGCAACTATAGTTATGCAGGCTTTCTGTTCCGGCAGTGACTCCGTCCGGCTGCCCTCTTCTCTCTGGGCTATTTGACCCAGGGCAAGGGGAAGGGGGGGGGGGGGGGGGGGCGGGTGTTCCCTTAGGTCACCTGCTTTATAGTGAAAAGCAAGGGAATGCCTCCTCCAAGTCAGTATTTCTGAGTCGCTTCCGGGATGGTTTTAAAGTGTAATATTAATGTTTAAATTCATTCATGTCTTATTTTTAAAGTGTAGCTCGGTGTGAAGCATTTGTATATGTCAAGTGTCAAACGGGCTTTAATATACAATACTCGGACACTTTTAAATGACTATAAAGAGTCTCAATTCTCTGGACTACTTTATTTATTGGCTTGCTTTAGAAATAATTAGTATAAGGGTTATACTGGATGTTAATAGAGAACATGAATGTTATTGTGCTCAATTATTAAGGGTAGTGTATCTTTCTAATTTAATATTAAATAAGAAAGATACATGTAAAGCCTAATACTCCTTTTCTCCTTAAGGGGTTACCTCTTTACTATATAGTTGAGCTTATTGGATTTTCCTCTATGTCCTAGGCCCTCCAGCCTGTTTACTATTCAGCTAAGTCTGGGTCATTGGTACAGTATAAAAATGTTAAAAAATTTATAGTAATTTATATATTTTTTATACTTACCAATGACCCAGACGGGGATGGCCCTCCCTGGAGTTGGGAACTCTTGCCTCCCCGCTGAGTACATAGCGCTGACCAGGCACTGCCAGTAAGAATGATATTTGGCGCCAATTTCGGGACGTCTGCGTCACTGCGCATGCGCAGTAGAGGCGTAGTATGGAGGTCCTTTAGGACATGATTTCTTTTTGTTTTGGATGCAAATTTTGGGGATTGGGGGGCAAAATTTGTGTTTGGCCCTGGTTTTGTTAGAGTTAGCACCAGCCAAGTCTGGGTCATTGGTAAGTATAAAAAATATATAAATAACTATAAATTTTTTAACTTTCCAATGATGATTGTGGGTTGTAATTCTATATCTGATAAGAAAAAATTACTGCTTGAAAAAAAAATTAGTTTCACTGGTTGAGGGAAGTTTAGCATAGTGAACCGATAATCAGAATCAGCAATCCGAACTGGCTGGTTATGGGGCATCGGCCAATTATGAAAAATGGCAGTTTCCGGTTATTCTATATTTAACACTGTCTATTAAAAATCTCTGATATCTGGCCATTTCAATAAAGTTTCCCTATTAAAAACGTGTGTAGTGCATAGCAGAATATTTAGGGATTTGCAGAGCCGAGATATTAAGGAATTTACTATCTGCAATCTATACGAGATCGCCTCCATTTCCCAGCTGATTTCCCAAACCATACTAACTCTATTTACCGGAATAAACAATCTTCACAAGAGAACAATATCGTTTGATTGTATCATTAATAACGATCTTCTTCCACCCAACCCCTAAAAGTGCAAATATTATTTTGCAAATATTGCCCAGCACTAAACATGCATACTCTGAGAACTTATGTGGTATTAAGCTTTCATAATTGGTGATTTATCATTTCAATTCTGTAGTATAACAGGCACCAACAGATTTTCTTCTCTGTCCTATTTCAACCATCAGAATTGGCATCAGAGTCAGCATAAGCTGCAGAGAAATAATCGGTAATCAATTCATAGCAAGTTTTAATAACCAGTTCATCACTAGTTTAGCAAGATGGAACAGAAACTAGTTTAACTTTTTCCACCACGAAAGATATGTGGGAAGATTCTCGTGAGACACCAAAACAGGGAATTAAATGTTTGGGGTAGATATCACCTGCTTTCTTGCACTCCAGTGTGACAGAGTATTCTTTTATAATAGTCATGCAGAGAACAGTTGCCAAAAAGAATTCCAAGCAAATAGCACGCTTATCAAAATGCGACAGGGCAAAACTTTATTGTCTCTGGTTTGGCTTGATAAAATTGGATTCTTGGCAGATGGTTCCATACATTTTTAGATTGATAATTTGTAACAAATGGTAAGAGCTCTGAATTCAGTAAGGACATCTACTCATAGATAGACAAACAGAAAGCTCGTTTCCATGGGCATTGAGTCCAAGACAGGGTGGGGGAGTGTTAACAACAACCCACACCCATGACCCCCTTCTCTCAAATAATTTTATCAATAAAATAAATAAAAATAAATATATATTCCCTTGGGATATTTATTTCAAAATTATCCACAGTAATCTGATAGGGCTTTTACAATGGCATTGTCATGGCTTAATTATATGGCTGTAGACTACTTGCCCGAATTTAGCTCATCAAGAATCATAGACAGCATGCGCACAAGAACAGATACTGTAATTCATGGCAGGCAATTTTGGGTCACTCCATTTCTCTCCCCTTCTTTATCGAATCATTGATTTATTGGGGTTTTCGAGATACATTAAACACCCAGGGTCATCTCATATCAGATAGTTTGGTGATGGGGAAGATGGTCTGCCAAGAAAGAAGATATGATAAGAGCACAGGCACGAAACTGTAAATCCCCAAATTACTGATCGGGTTAACCCTTAAAAGCCTATTTCCGACTCTTACAACATCAGAACAGGTCCCCTTAACGTGCCATCATGAGGAGGTCCTGTTGACGGGTAAATTAGGTAAGCAGTGGTTTCTAGTCAAGTCTTGGCTGCCTGTTTAGGCAGCCAAGACTTGACTAGCAAGTGTCGTCTGCTCTTCATGTTAGGTAAAGGGTTAATTTGTGTTGTACTATTTGTTGGCGTAGTATTTTGCCTTAACCTGTAGTTCGTTCGCGTAGTTCAGAATTGCATAATAAACAGTTGTTTCTTTTGCTATTTCAATCTCAGTCATATTTATTACACATCAAAGTTTGAAAGATCGGCTTTAATCAATGTAGATTTGGATTGGTTAAAAATAAAACTGGTAAAAATATGTTTGTGCCACATTTTGATCATGGTGAAATAATTTTGCTGAATTTTAATGATGAGAGAGATGCGTCAGGTGCCTGAGAAACAATATTTTGTTTTTAGTAGCCTTTATTAGTTATGTACTTGATTATCCATGCATGATTATTTCTTGTTTTGAGAGAAAAGAATTATAATTTGCATTTTATCATAGATGATCTGTACTTACATATGGCCATCCCAAATATGGTTTCCGGATGATAACTTTAGTTTCACTGAACGAAATGAAACCAAATTTTATACATAGGTTTATAATCACATAACACAGGTTGGGATTGATAGTGGGCTTGGATCAATATTTTTTGGCAGAGTTATGGCCCTTTTCCAACTCAGGAGACATGTTGATATATTGGTTTCCGGGGATAACTTTAGTTTGACTGATTGAAATGAAACAAAATTTTACACATAGGTTTATAACCACCTAATACAGGTTGGAATTGATAGTGGGCTTGGTCTGATATTTTTTGGCATAGTTATGGCCTTTTCCGACTTAGAAGATATGTTGATATTGGTTTCCGGATGGTAACTTGAGTTACAGGTATCTGATTTCAATCAAAGTTGGGATATTGCTTAGTGTAGACAATATACCAGACAGGTTTGTTTTCAAGTGTGGTGCTGCACTACTGCAGTAATTTTTATCTCAGTTATAACCCCTTTTTGGACTTTGTTAACCACTAAATGTAGTTTATCATAAAGTGGGGGCATTTGTGTCCCATGGACACATTTGGTGCCTGCTGTATTGGTGCTATGGTTTAATGGAGATAAGATATTTATCAATTCAATATCAACAAAGATAAATGACTAGAAGCTCATGCTTGGCAGTGGGGGGTGGTGGGGGGGGGGGGGGCATACCACCCTTGGCATTGCACTCATTTATCATACAGTCCACAGTGGCAGAATTTTAAAAACAATTTGCAAGAATCCGAATAACATCATGCCAATTATCACATACGAACCACCAAATAGCTCATTACGGAAAATATCATTTACAACATGTCTAATACGGGTGTGCTGTCAGAAACCAATGGTAACATTGTAAATGAGTTTGTTTGGGAAGTAGAATTAAGCATCTTCTCTTATTTTTCTCTATCTGTCTACCTAATACAAAAGCAGACAACATTTGCAGAAAATGTTTCCTGAATAACTAAATATTTCCATTTTTGCCATGAAAATATAGCTTACAACTCCTCTATGGAATGAACTTCATGAGATCGTTTCAGTGAGGGTTCATAAGCTATATTTTTGATGCAAAAATTAAAAAAAATAGTAAAATTTGGATGACGATTTTTGTGAACAGTACTGGCCAGCCTTAGGTGTTATGTTAGCTGAAAGATTAAAATACACATTAGGCCCCACAAAATGTGGGAGGGTGTTTTTTTTTTATTTTTGTAATTATGTTTTTGCATCAAAAGTTCATGCTCTTGGTTTCTTTTAAGTTTTAGGCCTCATAATCCACAGAATAGCATAGGTGGTGGTGTAATTCATCCCTTGAGTACAACAAGATTTTTATAGGGGGCGCAGTGGCGTGGCAGTAACCGGTTCTCATCAGATCACCGAAGTTAAGCAACGTCGAGCCTGGTTTGTTCTCGGATGGGTGACCATCTGAGCGATTGATTCGGACTCCCGCATTGTGTCCTTGGGCAAGGCACTTAACCCGATTGTCCACATGGGGGCACGATGATGCCGTGTACTAAGGCATCATGTCTTCAACCAATCTAACCCTGCCTGTGCTGCAGTGCAGAGTTACGATGTTGGGGAGCTGGCAGCTGCTTGTCGTTGCTCGGTGCTTCTCTCCGGGTACTCCAGCTTCCTCCACCCGTAAAACTGTCACGGTCATGATTAGCCATTGTGCATAAGTATGTGACCTTAAACACCAATAAAAAAATAAATAAATTTAATTTTTATTTTTTAAGTTTGCATTGGTTCTAAAAAGAAAGCATGTGGCAGCCAAAAGGACCATGCATGAGGACCTGAGAAATAGATTTTTTTACTGTTCAGGCCTTATGTGATAAAAGAATCTCAGATTTTTCCCGATTTGACATGAAATTTCTGAACCTTGTTCACTAAAACTGATTTAGCCTCTGTAAACCTCTGTTCAGATCTACTTTAGTGAACTTGGTACAGAAAGTTAATAGGACATTGTGACTTATTGGAGATCCTCTATTTCTTTTCTAGAGTCCAGAATAAATTTGCAAGAATCATTACAGTGCAGTCACCGTGGGCTGGTCATAATCCAAGCGTGGGCAGTGATGTCCATGCATAGTGCATTTACCAGGCAATAAAAATCATCATCAGCAAAATTTTAATTAACTGGTAGAGTGCTGGAAGCCCAAATTTGGGCTTCACCCTGAAGTGCAGGTACTGTAACGTAAAGGCTTCATATTCAGTGGATATGCTTCATATTATCTTTGAAGTGAAATTATTAAGTCTGTATAGGTTAGCCGACAGGCACTCTCTCATAAATTATAACAAACCAAAGACATGGAAACAGATTTGGGTATCCAACATTTTTTTAGCCCTCTGCCAGTTAATGAAGCACCGGGTTGTACACAGTGCTTCATTAATTAAATTTTTGATGATTATTCCTATAATTAGTGTTTGGAATCTAATATTATTGCATCCATGGAAATATTGCTCACCTGTGGAATGAGACCAGTCCAAGGCGAACATACTGTACAAAAATCTGATTCCTGTGAAATTCTGCCCCTGGTCCATATTCATTTAGAGGCAGTTAAGAATCTTTCCAATTTTGCTTTGAAAACAAAGCTGATTACCTCTCATTGGAATATGCTTATTGGAATCAGCTCATTGAGCTTGTTCCACTGAGGATCATAAGCTATTTTCTGAGGTGAAAATTGAAAAATAAAATTGTTGGTGAGGGTGGGGGGATTTTTGTAAATATTTCTGGCTGGTTATGACCATTACAGTACATGAAGAGTGGATTGTAACTAAATCACTCAGGGAGTGGAGTTATCACCCAAAGTATCACTTTCAAATTCTGTGCATGTGGACTTAAAACACAAGCAATGTTTCAGCCAATGGACCTCCGGGTATAACCCGGAGGTCCATTGACTGGAACTTTGCTTGTGCTTGTTATGCTTTGCAACAAATTTGCAATTATTGCTTGGGTGGAATCTCCACTCTGCGGGTGATTTAGTGATAATACACTCTCCATGTACCGTACATCATGTAAAAGTTTAATATGGATTTGTTTCATTAAAATTTAAAGGATTAATTTCTTATTAATTTCTCTTTGATTTTTTCTAGGCCTTTAAGGAAGTGGATCCACAATCGAAGAATGAAGTTACAGAAGTCAAAAGATGATCAACGTAATTTCTTTGCTCAGCAGAATCAAAATGAATTCAGCATGTATATGCAGTTAATGAAAGATTCTCAAGAGAAATCAAATGAAATGAAATCTTACAAAGACATGTTTGTGAACAAGGGTAGGGGTGGGAAAACACATGCTGATTCAAATGCTTCAAAATCATCCAACCCAAGAACTCATGGAAGTTCTAAAAAACAGGCTCGAGGACATTATGATAACACAGCCAGGGGGAAAGACAGCAGACCACATCCAGATCCAAATCAAGCTTTCTGTGATCAAAACATATTGCAATACTCAGATCAAAAAACAGGACACTATGAACTTAATAGCCGCAAAATGAACTCAAGTGCTCCGTATAATGTTCAGAATACAAAGGGGATAGACCAACACCCCGGAAGTAATCAAAGAGCTAAAACTAATAAAGCATATTCTGAACAATTTAAAAGTCCAGTCAATATGAAGTCTCAAAGAGGGGAAAAAATTAAAGATTATATAGAAATTACTGGTGATGGACAGTCAACAGGGAAGAAAAGTGATCAGTCTAGGGGAAAACATGAAATGAGTGGTTCAAAGAGAAAGGATCATAAAGGTCATAATGAACAAAGTGGATCTAAACAATCTAAACAACAGAGACAATCTACCCAGTATTCATCACAATCACCAAGAGATGCCGGCAAGCAATTTCATATACTCGTAAGTTGTTAGCAATTTATACATAAACAATTGGGTCACACAAAGTACATCTTCTACAGTACGTGGAGAGTGTATTATCATTAAATCACCCGCAGAGTGGAGATTCCACCCAAGCAATAATTGCAAATTTGTTGCAAAGCATAACGAGTACAAGCAAAGTTTCAGCCAATGGACCTCCGGGTTAAACCCGGAGGTCCATTGGCTGAAACACTGCTTGTGTTTTTTGTTGATATGTACAAAATTTGAAAGTTATAGCTTGGGTGATAACTCCACTCTGCGGGTGATTTAGTTACAATCCACTCTCTATGTACTGTATTTGTCAGACCATTTTTTATAAAAGTGCATGTTGGCAGGCATTTTTTTTCATTTGTCCTCCGAAAGAAATTTCGGGGGACTATTAAAATAGCCGGTGTCTGTGCATCCTTCCGTGTATGCATCCATCTGCCCCGCATTGGTTTCCCAATGATAACTTTAGTTGTAGTTGTCCAAATCAAATGAAATTTGGGATGTAGGTGTATCAACATAAAATACAGGTCAAGTTTGCCAGATTTATGCCACTTTATCAACATCGAAAATTCATTTTTGGCCCAACTTTGACATAGTCAAATTTGAAGTTATTTCATGGCCCATCGTCTGTATAGATTTTTGTATGAATGTTTAGTAACATGGAATACATCTCATATAATACAGGTTTTTTTCTCGTGCAGAAATTATGCAAATGAGATGAACTTTGATTTATTCAGTGCTACTTATACACAGTAAGTACACAAGTCAATACGACTCAGGCTAGGGACTGTATTTATGTACCGATCTTCACAAAACTTCTTGAGTATCTTTGTTATCACCTTGGGACGAGAACAAGTGTTTTTGGGTGCGGTCTGAAATTCAAGATGGCTGCTGTGGCCATTTTGTACCAAAATTAGGTTCATTCAGTTTTTTGTACAGGACTTCTGTATGAAACTTCTGATTTGAATAGATTTTTGTATGAATGTTTAGTAACATGGAATACATCACATATAATACAGGTCTTTTTCTCGTGCAGAAATTATGCAAATTAGATGAACTTTGATTTATTCAGTGCAACTTATACACAGTAAGTACACATGTCAATACGGCTCAGGCTAGAGACTGTATTTATGAACTGATCTTCACAAAATTTCTTGGGTACTTTTGTTATCATCTTGGGACGAGAACGAAAGTTTTTGGGTGTGGTCAAGATGGCTGCCGGTGACCATTTTGTACTGAAATTAGGTACAATCAGTTTTTTTGTACAGAACTTCTTTATGAAGGTTCTGATTTGAATAAATTTTTCAAAGAATGTTTAGTAACATGAAATACATCACATATAATATAGATTTTTTTCTCGTGCAGAAATTATGCAAATTAGATGAACTTTGATTTATTCAGAACTACTTATACACAATAAGTGCACATGTCAATACGGCTTAGGCTAGAGTATATGAAGGTTCTGATTTGAATAAATTTTTGTATGAATGTTTAGTAACATGGAATACATCACATATAATACAGGGTTTTTTCTTGTGCATAAATTATGCAAATTAGATGAACTTTTTTATTCAGTGCTGCTTTTACACAGTTTGTACACATGTCAATATGACTCGGGCCAGAGGCTGTATTTTTTAACTGATCTTCACAAAACTTCTTGGGTGCCTTTGTTATCACCTTGGGATGAGAACAAGTGTTTTTGGGTGCAGTCCAAAATTTCAAGATGGCCACCGGCAGCCAATTAGACAAACTTTGATTTATTCAGTGCTACTTATACACAGTAAGTGCACATTTCAATATGGCTCTGGCTAGAGGCATCTAACTGTCACCCACATTTACAACACTTTACCTGTACATTTGTTACAGGTTACAGTCAGTATTTATGTACAGAACTTTACAATACTTTACATGCACCTTTGTTATCAGGTCATTACCTAGATGTGTGTCATTGCTGTGTCACATACTATACATATACATGTCTTACTCAAGTTTTGGATTTCTGATGATAACTTTAGTTGTAGTTGATCAAATGAAATGAAATTTGGTATGTAAATGTATCAACATAAAATACAGGTCAAGTTCGAATTGGGGTGTGATTTTCCAATTTTTGCCAGAATTCATTTTTAGCTCAACTTGACAAAATCAAGCTGAACTATTGCCGTCACTTCTCGTCCGTCGGCATATGTACGTATGTACGTACATCCACAATTTCCTTTGGCACACTGCGCAGGTCGCATTTATGATCAGATCGCTTTGAAACTTGGTATGCTTGTTTGAGGTGACCTCTAGATGGGATCTATCGCTTTTCTTCCATTTCTGTCAAAAAATGTTGCCACTGGCAATGGCCTTTGAACTTAGTTTAGTCAGACCTCTATATTTCCCTTTGGCACACCCTACAGGGCACATTTATAATCAGATTTCTTTGAAACCTGGTATGCTTATTTGGGGTGACCTCTAGATGGGAGATATCAATTTTCTTCCATTTCCAGCAAAAAATGTTGCCGCTGGCAAATGACCTTTGAACTTAGTTTAGTCATGCATCAATATATTCCTTTGGCACACCCTATAGGGAACATTTAGGATCATATTGATTTGAAACGTGGTATGCTTATTTGGGATTACCTCTAGATAGGAGCTATCGATTATCTTCCATTTCCATCAAAAAATTTTGCCGCTGGCAACGACCTTCAAGGAACTTAGTGCAGTTATGCATCAATATTTCCCTTTGGTACACCCTGCAGGGCACATTCATAATCGGATTGCTTTGAAACTTGATATGCTTCTTCAGTGTGACCTCTAGATAGGAACTGTAAATTTTCTTCAATTTCCATCAAAAATAGTAGCTGTTGGCAACAACTGTTGAACTTAATATAGTCAGGCATCAGTATATTCCTCTGGCATGCCCTACAGGGCACATTTATGATATGCTCGCTTGAAACTTGGTATGCATGTTCTGGGTGGCTTATGGATGTTAGCTTTTGATTTCTTTTTATTTCCATAAAAAATTATTGTTGTTAGTGCCAGCCTTTGGACATTTTTGTAGCAACTTATCCCTTTTGCACTCTCTACAGGGTATGTTTATGAATTTCCATAAAAAAGGATAAAAAGACCTTTGCCACCAGCCAGGACTGTCAAACTTAGTGCATTTGTGCATTAACATCTTCCTTTGGCATGCCTCAGAGGGCGCATTCATTATCGGGTTGTTTTGAAACTTCATATGCTTATTTGGGGTGACAGAGATAGGAGCTATCAATTTTCTTTTCATTTCTATCAAAAACTGTGGCTGTCGGCAACAATCTTTGAATCTATTGCATTTGTGCATTTACTTTCTTTTTTGACATGACCTACAGGGCACATTTATCTTCAGATTGTTTTTGGACTCGATGTGCTCATTAGGCAAAACCTCTATATGTAGATTCATTTCTGTGAAAAAAGTTGCCATTTACAATGACCTCCAAGCTTACTGCATTTGTGTATCAACATTCTTCCTTTAGCCAGCCTTGCAGTTCACATTTAAAATGCATGGATTGCTCGGATGTTGGCACACGCAGTGCTGTTACGTTGAAGTTTCACCAAATAACATTGGAACCAATGATCTTCAAATTTACCATTTCAAGTTTGTCAAGTTGAGCTACAGTGTCATTGACACTTTCATTTTTTGGTTTCCCGATGATCACTTTAGTTGTTGTTGATTGAATCAGATAAAGTTTGTTATGTAGGTGTGTCAACGTAAAATACAGACCATGTTTGAAACGGGGTGTGGTCCAACACTTTTTGCCAGAGTTATGTCCCTTTTTTTTTACTTAGAAAATTAATTTTTTTTGTAACCCGATAACTTTATTTGTTGTTTACCAAATCAAATAAAATTTGGTATGTAGGTGTATCAACATCAACATAAAATACAGGTCAAGTTCAAATCGGAGTTTGGTCCGACATTTTTTCCCAGAGTTATTTCCCTTTTTTGACTTCGAAAAATTAAGTTTTTTTGTACAATAAAACATTACTACCTTGAATTGCACACTTTCTTTTTGGGGGTGGGGTGGGGGGGGGGTTGGGGGTTATGCGGCCGAGCAGTCTTTTATTTATTTTGATGCCCCCGCTATAAAATGGCTGCGGGCATATAGTGTTACCGTTGTCCATCCATCTTTCCATCAATCCATCTTTCCGTCCTTCTGAAATAAGAATTTTCCAGACTTTTTTTCTCCATACATTCATATAATTGACCGATATCTAGTATGTGCTTTGTCATGGGAAATCGAGTTTGAATTTGATCCTGATTGGATGATTTATTGTGGAGTTATTGACCTTGAACTTCAAGAATCAGTTTTCCTGATCCTTTTTTTGCTTTCTGGGATGTACGTGTCATACTGATATATCTAGTTTATTAGCTCCGCTGACAAAGTCAGCAGAGCTTTTCTTATACTGATTCGTCCGTCGTCCGTCCGTTGTCTGTCGTCCGCCGTCTGTCGTCTGTCGTCCGTCTGTTCGTCCGTCCGTCGTCAACATTTTATTTGTCCGAGCCATAATTTCTAAACCGCTGAATATTTTTCCACCAAACTTCATAACAATATGTATTATCAATAGATGGTGTGTCATCAATTATTCTGCGGTCTGTAAATCCACAGGGTCAAGGTCACAGGTCACAGGATCAAGAAAATCTTAAGATATTTTTGATATTTGTTTGTCCAAGCCATAATTTCTGAACCGCTGAATATTTTTCGGCTAAAGTTTGTAACAATATTAGTATTAGAAAACATGCCCATGCGATCAGTGGCCCTCAGCGGAGCTCTCTAGGCGTGACAGGCCTCTTGTTTTGTAGTTATTTTATTTCTTTACCCTCAGAGGGTCATATACTTGGTTTGTTTTATGTTGAAGGACTGATAATCTACAAAATAACATGTGCAGTGGTGTATTTTATCCATTTTATTAACTTGGGTTATTTATCTGACCTAAACCAATTAATTTTTAATTTTTAAAAAATTTGCATTGGCCATAAAATCCACTCAGCAGCCTGAAAGATCATGCAGGAGGGCCTGAGAAATGGATTTTTATCTTTTCTTAGTCCTTAACAATTTTGATTTTACCCTCTGCACACTGTTGTTGAAATACCAAAGTTTCAAGAAGCAAATGGTTCTCGTAAGCAACTAGGAATTTTAAACAATTCAGTCTTGTTTGTCAGGGCTCTAACAACATTGATTTGGTTGAATTCCTATTTGCAGTAACTCCTTTCTCTTATTTTTTCACTAATAATTTCCCTGTGAGAACCCCCTGTAAGTGAAGCAGTGCTTATTAACTGTAGTAAACAAACTCTATTTTACTGCTAAAATAGGACCTGGTCACCAATGCCTTGGGTGGAAGGCCTCTAAAATGGTTAACATGGGTATAAACGATTGGCTGGACTGGACCTTATATCCATGTTGAGGTTATGATTAGCCATGGTGCAGAAATATGTGACCTTAAATACCAATAAAATGAATAAATTCACCAATGATTTCTTGAATTAGACATAGATGATATTTTCATCAAATCTTGTCATGGCTGCTTTACAGCAGCCATGACTGGATTTGATGAAAACTGTCTTGAAAATACTCAGCATAATGAGCGTATTAAGAGTTAAAATTTTAGTATTTTGTGAGAGAGTTAAAGCATCATTTTGTTGGTGAAAATATGTGCAAATGTACTCAAAGGCAATACCATTCCAGGACATGAGGGTTCAAAGGGATAATACATTTTAATTATGTTTGCTATTTTTTATTTTAGAATCGAGATGGTAATATTTCTGGTAAACCAAGAAGGAATCTGATCAACCAATTTGAAGATAACGATAGTGTAGTGCAGAGTATGTTATTTTTGTACAATTCATTTGGGGGGTTTGATATTTTTATACGACAACCAATGGCCCAGACTAGCTGGTGCAAATTCGATATTATCAAGGGCCAAACACAAATTTTGAACACCCCAATCCCCAAAATTTGCATACAAAACCGAAAATTAAAAGTCCTATCTGGCCCTCCATACTTTTACTCTCTGCACATGCACAGTGGTCAGTAAGTGACCAGAATTGGCAGCAACATCATCCTTTGTTTGGTCCTAAAGTCAGCAACAATGAACTGACATGTGTGCTTTTAAATCTCCTTTTTAGCTTAACTTGACAAAGTCAAGATAAGCTATTGTCATAACGCGTGCGGAAGTCTGTTAATCTGTGAGTCTGTTAGTCTGTGAGTCTATTCAGATTTTCCTTTAGCACAGACTACACCCCGTTGTTCTTGTCCAGTTGTCACAAAAGTTCATATGCAGGTTTGAGGTCATGTCTAGATGAGAAAGTCCCCTTTTGGTCGCGATTGGTCAACTGTGATGGCTGCCTGAGCCCAAAACCTGAAAGCCTTTAGCACAATCTACAGGTCATATTTATGAAGGGATTTCATGGTAACTTGGTAGGATGACTCTGTGTAATGTCTAGATGAGGACTTCCCCTTTTGGTCATGATCTGTCAACCATGACAGCTGCCCAAGCCCGAAACCCCAAAACATTTAGCACAGTCTACAGGTCGTATCCAATTTGTAGGGATTTCATTGTAACTTGGTAGGATGACTCTGTATGATGTCTAGATGAGAACTTCCCCATTTGGCAGTGATCTGTCACCGTGTCAGCTGCCCGAGCCCAAAACCCTTTAGCACGCTCTACAGGTCGTATTGATGGAGGGATTTTATTGTAACTTGGTAGGATGACTCCATATAGTGTCTAGATGAGAACGTCCCCTTTTGATTTTGATTTGTCAACTGTGATTGCTACGGGGGCCCAAAGCCCGAAAACCTTTAGCACAGTCTACCCAGTTGTATTTATGAAGGGATTTCCTAGTAACTTGGTAGGATGATTCCAGATAATGTCTAGATGAGAATGTCCCCTTTTGGTCGCGATTGGTCATTTGTGATGGCTACAGGGGCCAGAAGCCCGAAAACCTTTAGCACAGTCTACAAGTCATATTTTTGAAGGGATTTCATAGTATGTTAGTTGGATGGTTCCAGATAATGTCTAGATGAGAATGTTCCCTTTTGTTAGTGATCATTCAATCGTGACAGCAACCCAAGCCCAAACCCGAAAACCTTTAGCATAGACTACAGGTCGTATTTATGAAGGGATTTCATTGTAACTTGGTAGGATGACTCAGTATAATGTCTAGATGAGGACGTCTCCTTTTGGTTGCTATCAATCAACTGTGATGGCTGCACGGGCCCGAAGCCCGAAAACCTTTAGCACAGTCTACAGGCCGTATTTATGAAGAGATTTTATTGTAACTTAATAGGATGACTCGTTTTGGAATAATTTCACTGTAACTTGGTAACTTTGGTTAACATACATTAACTTTGAGGGCCACATTAACCTACCCATCAATTCTTTAGTACAGTCTACACCTCATTAACCTACCCATCAGTTCTTTAGTACAGTCTACACCTCAAATTATTTTTATTGAAAACATCACATACAGGGAACAGAATTAACATATTCTCAATTATCACAATTCTTGTTGTATTTCACAATCCTTTCATAAACATTGAACATTATCCTTTTCATCAAACACAACACGCAGTCAAGTTAAGCTACAGTGTCATTGACACTTTCATTTGAGGATGCCAGACACAAATCAATGGTAAAATTGGTGGATCCAAGGCTGGAAATGGATGATGGAGGTGAACAGCGATAGTTAGAAACATTCAGGGCTGTAACATTATAATAATTATAAAAATTATTTCATGTTTCCCAATTTCATGACATATGCCTGACGTCATCATTCTTGCTAATGATTTATCCACTGTTTGTGAAGTGTTCCTTCCCTATCCCTCCTTGAAGCCCTCCTGTTAAACTCCTAAGCTTTTTGTCTATTTTTTATTGAAATTTTTTATTAAATTTCTTGGGAGTTTAAAGTGTATTACAGAATGTTATTCTGTTTATCCCCATGGTTACGTCCTCACTCTAGGGGTGGCAGGTCGTTTTGGTCTTGCATCTTCTATCCGATGTATCGTTTTTTCTTCGTTTGAAGATCTTGCTTTACATCTGGTAGCTTTAAAATCTGTTACTGACTTTGGGCCTTTTTTCTGTGCCTGATGTCTTGTTTCCGTTTTTTTCCTTTGGCGTTGTTTACATTGGCAACGTCTTTAAATATATGTAGTATTTAGATATATTACTATAGGATTGTTGTAAGATACACTGATTATGATTCCGGTAGTGTAGCTCAAAAAATTTGGATTTTGTCTACACTTGGGCTCTATCGGGATGCCCTTGGGCTCTTCATGTTCCCTTTGAGAACTTAGGCTTTTTCAAAAAAATTTCGAAATTTTTTAGTGAATTTCATTTTTCGATTTTGATTTTGATTGCAATTGTTTATATATCTTTATCATATAATTATTGTGGAGTTTGTAGGAGTATTATTGACTTATTTTGATTGAATCATGAAAGCTTACTGCTCTAAATGCAAGGCGAGGAAGTCTTCCTCAAATTTACATGCTTGTTGCCTTGCCTGTAGTTGATGTACTCCTGCAGATTCTTATCCTACATGTGTGAATTGGGATAACAGACGTTGGGAACGGGTGTCATGGTACGTTGTTGGCAGTGAGATGCCCATGCCAGTGCTCTCACCGCAAGATAATTCGAGTTTTTCAGTTTCTTTTTCAAAGGAACAAGAACATGGTGATGGTATTGTGACACCCATCAAAAGCGTGCTACTGTAGTTGCACTCTGATGAGCAAACAGAGCTAGCTGCAAAGGTGCTCATGAATATTAAGCAAGGGATAAGGCCTCTAGATAGTGTTCTTAATCCCTTGCAAGCAGCTAGCTCGACCGGTGAAGCGGTTACTCTGTCTGCGGGAGCCATGACACTGGGTATGTCCATTGCGGTCAATGGAAGTGTAGATTTGGGTAGAGCGAGCACCTTAAAAACAAAAGCACACCCACTGACGATGGAAATAGGGAGGAAGTCAGCAAGTTTCTTGTCGGGAGGCTTGGCGAGGTCTAACAAGGACTAACAAGGACGCAAGCAGGAGAGGCCCCTGTCTAACCCAACAACATCAGAGGTTGTTATGAGAAACTTGCACAAGCCGGAACCAAGTTTTCTTTTTGGGAGGATCGGTGAGGTCTGATAAGACCATGAGTGGGAGAGGTCCCTCTCTAACCCAACAACATTTGGGGCCAAATGTTGTTTTGAGAAACTTGCACGAGTTGGAGCATACGTCCGCCCGTCGCTCGGGACGCTCCATCTAGACTGCAGCCAGGGTCGGCTTCAGTCACGGCTTCCTCCACTATGTTATAAAAGCACACACAACTGCATGCTAGCTACCTGACTTCGGATATCCAGCCAGATGCGCGAAGACGGAGCCAGTCTTTGCCCTTGAAGTTGGACCACCCTGTAGCTAGCTATCCGAGGCTTTGTTCATCGGGACGTTCGGAGAAGAGATCTATCTCCGGATCTTAGTCCCAGGAGTAGCAAGCGGCGAAAAAACAGAAAACCGCTACTCCTCAAGCTTCAGTAATGGACTTGCTGTCGCAGATTGCACAGCTGATCGCAGCATCCGAGCAAATGCAAGAGCAGCCTCCTGCAGACTCCGGTGTTTGGCAGTGGGTGGGGTTGGGGGGTTGGCATAGCCACTCTTGACATTCTGTTTGAAAAATTATTGTTATAGTGTAGAGAATGAATGTTCTTTGAGTAAGAACTCAGTTTAAACATTGTTATGTCTTTTTCTATTTTCAGGTTCAAATTTTCTGGCATCATTACCCAAACGACACCCTCCAGGAAAAGATGTATTTGTACCAGTGGCATGGAGGAACATCAAGTTTGATATAGAAAAAATATTTCAAAGTTTACCAGGAAATCTGAAATCCATTTGATGAATTACAGAAACTTATGTTGACATGAGTGGCTTTCAGATAAACAGAAGCCAAATCCACCCAATGTTCTTTGTTAACCCTTTACCCAATGCAGACGGAATCGCAATTTATTATTTTAAATATCATTTTTTAAACTTTTTCAAAAAATTTCAACAAAACTAGATCATGTGACCCCTCGTTGGAACGAGCTCGACGAGCTTGTTCCAACGAGCGGTCACATGATATGGTTGTGTTGAAATTTTTTGAAAAATAATATTTTTTCAACTGCTGAATTTGCATATTACACAAGCAGATGTGGGCGATTCGTTGGGTAAAGGGTTAATGGAGCTATGAAGAATTTTTTCACAGTACTATTGAGCTGGGAGGTTTTTTCAGATTAGGTTTTTGTTCGGTGTCAGGTAAAAACCTTGAATTCAGTTCAGTTTTTATTTGTGTTAAGAATGTATAGTAAACGTCACTTCATTCTCCATAAGTTGGAAAACCCACAATAGTTTGTATGACACAATTCGCCACAAAAAGCCCTACCTGTAAATATCTCCTTGAGATTCAGCCTTACTTCCCTCTGATCACTCTTCGAGGTTCAAGGGAAAGGGTTACTAAGCTTATTGAGTCACAGGAAAAACATAAATTAACCGTTTGAGACTTTTATTATCCTGCGGTTCAAACGTCACTGGGAATACAGTTTCTTCAACGTTTTTCAAAATGCGACGTCAAACATCCGAAAGTACAAATAACAATTTTTCACATTAGTGATTATCTGGTTTTGGTGGTCTGAATTTGTTATTCAAACTTGTTTTATTACCAATTATTGGAGAGTGCCCACAGGCACTCTCCAATAATTTCTAATGAAACAAATTTATATAAACAAAATATTATTTCTGTTTGACTGACTATGAAATATAAGCAAGGAAAGTGTTGGCTTTTGCTCTGGTATCCACATTTTTTGAAAGCCCTGATAGTGGCTTCTAGCACTCAACCAGTTAAGAAGTCTTGACAGCAGAATTATGTTAGTATTTTAAGCTGCGATAACATTTGCGGTTATCACTGAGCTCTATTTGGGATAAAATGGGAATTTGAGGTTAAAACTTTAAAAATCGAAAAATAATAACAAAACAAATTACCACAAAGTATCAACGTGCTGTTTGATTTCATACGTAATAACACTTATTTTTGTATCAAAGGGTTAAATTAAACAAAAGATTTTGTACGTAATAACAAATACAAAAGTATCAAAAGGGTTAAGGTAACAAATGAATAAAATTCATCTAATCGATGTTGTGTTCTCATTGTCACATTTTTTTCCACATTGACTTGTCTTGTTTGTCCATAAGGGAGAAAATGTGACAGTGAGAATGCAACATATTTTCCCCTTTGTGTGATAGACTTGGTGATGAATGTCTATTGGGGCCTCTAGTCCATTTCCCTCCAAGCAAAGTAGTTTGATCAGTTTATGCACAAACACAGTAAAACCATTCAGCCATTTTTTGCTAGCTCTTAATATTAGGTGTTCTGGTTTGTCGTAAAAACTGGAACCAACCTTAAAACCAAAAAAAACCAAAAAGCCACCCAGCTCTACAGCACTGTGATCACAAAAACATCAATTTTTTTTTTATCGGATCATCATCTAGTTGTGGAAACATTTACACAAGTGGAACAAAATTTGATAAATAAAATATTTTGATATTTCAGCTGACCCCAAAAATACAAATGAAAGTAGTAACTGCTGTGCTACGTTTTGCATTTCATTTTTGACTGGTTGGATTTTACTGTGATGAGAGCAGGAAAGCAGACTGAGAATTTTGACCAAATCATGGCCCAGTCACGATTTGGTCAAATTCTTAGTCTCTTTTTATGATCATAGTATTCTACCCTCCCCCCCACCCCCTAGTAACACAGAGGCAACAACTTATGAAGCACATGTCAATACCCATTGTAAATGCATTTCTGTCTATCTAAGATTGATAACATAAATGGTTTCCAACTGGACATGTTTGTTTTCAGTGGATTTTTTTATCAGCAAAAGACAACAAAATTAATGTTCCATTTTTGAGCTGCTCTCCGAATTATAGCAAGAGTTATTTGTGTTTCTAACCTTTTTTCGTCCTGTTGGCAGAAAAATAGAAATATCACTTTGGCATTTCTTGCATAAAGTAAACTTAGAGTTATCCATCTTATATCACTTGACAACTATGGCAACCCAACACTTGACAGTTAGATGCAATATGACACCTTCTATCAAATTAACAGCTAGTTTCAATTGGGGGGGGGGGGTTGGTGATTGGGGGTGGAGGGGGGGGGGGGTCAGCTGGGGGGCTTGGCTTTGGAGTGCAAAAGGATAGTGGTGTTTCTGAGAGCTCATCCTGGGACACATCCAGGCACCTTTTACAAAGGAAAGATACCTGAATTGGCAAAGCCAAGGGTAAGGGAGCTGGAGCACATTCATGATCTCCCCCTCCCTCCAATACTCATCCAAATAAAGGTGCAATATGCAATGATTACATTTTGAGGAACACTTAGTGCCTTAATCACACCAAATAATGAATTTAAGTAACATTTACTGCTCTCCTAAATATTGGTTTACAGTACAGTTGCTGTGGGCTGGTTGTAATCCACGGGTGGGCAATGATTATTTATTTATTTATTGGTGTGTCACATGTAATAGCTTTATATAAATATCTGGGGGTGCGGTGGTGTTGCGGTAACCGGTTCTTGTCAGATCACTGAAGTTGAGCAGCGTCGAGCCCGGTTAGCCCTTGGATGGGTGACCATATGAGCGATCGATTCAGACTGCCACATTGTGTCCTTGGACAAGCCACTTAACCCTGATTGTCCACATGGGGGCATGATGACATCATGTACTAAGGCATCCTGCATGTCAATGCTGCGCATGTCTTCAACCAATCTAACCCTACCTGTGCTGCAGTGCAGAGCTATGATGTTGGGGGGCTGGCAGCTGTTCATCGTTGCTCGGTGGTTCTCTCCGGGTACTCAGGCTTCCTCCACCCAAAAAACTGTCATCGATGCAATATGACCTTTGCTGTTAAAGTGTTGTTAAACCTTAATAAGAAATATAATTACATAAATACCTTAAAGCCTGATGAGATGCAAGATATTCCTAGACAATAACTGAACATTCCTAGGGTTCTCACACCTCTCTTAAATCTTTGAATCCCCTGTGGGAACCTGAGAGAAAGTGAAGAAGTGCTTGTTTACTGTAGTGTGTTTACTCAAGGGTGTGTCATGATCTTCAACCAAGGCCATAGCTTCAAGGTCACAGACCATTCATAACATTTTCCAGTTCATTAAAATCATTTGATGAACAGATCACTTTTTATCTTCTGATTATCTTCAGGGAGTATCCATTTTCTCTACTGATATTGTCTCTTTTGTTAATCCAGAAAACAGTTCTCAATATGATATAGAAATTTAACTCCTTATGGCCTTTTTCTGAACAAGATACAGTACGTGGACAGTGGATTATAACTAAATCGCCCACAGAGTGGAGTTATCACTCAAAGTATCACTTTCAGATTTTGTACATGTGGACAAAAAACACAAGCAATGTTTCAGCCAATGGACCTCCGGGTTTAACCCGGAGGTCCATTGTCTGGAACTTTGCTTGTGATAGTTATGCTTTGCAACAAATCTGTAATTATTGCTCAGGTGGAATCTCCACTCTGCAGGTAATTTAATGATAACACACTCTCCACATACTGTAGCTGTACCTGCAAGAAACTCTGAAACTAAATGGAGCAATAAGCTTAAATATGATATAAGCACAGATGAATGGTAGTATTTCTACAAGACAACTCTCACTTCTACCAATGACACCCATTTACAGACACTATACAGTTGAAACTAGAAGTCCTGTAACAATTAGTGCAGCAAATGCTCGTTAGTTAATACATTCCTCACTGCAGAAAAATGAAGTAGTCTGAAATACACAAGAAAGTTTGGGCTGAACAATGTAAAATATAATGTGCTATCATCAAGGTCGGTAGTGAAATCACAAAGTGAACCAATCAAACAGAAAGAAAATATTGAGACTACAGTATGGAGGGTGGATTACTAGTAATTTTCTACTAAATCGTTGAGGGGTAGATTTTTCACTTGGTATTTATACACAATTTCTGAGGACAAGACACAAGAAACACTTGTTCACTTTCTTCACATGGACCACCAGGTTGCACTTGGTGGTCCATGTGATGAAAGTTTGCAAGTGCTTCTTGTCTTGTCATGAATAATTATGATTACTTTTCGAGTGGAAAATATATGGTGCTGCGATGGAGGGTGAATTACTACTAAATCGCCGTGGGATAGATTTTTCGCTCAGTAATTATTTACAATTTCTCAGGACAAGACACAAGAAGCCCTTGCAAACTTTCATCACATGGACCACTGGGTGCAACCCGGTGGTCCATGTGATGAAAGTATTCAAGTGTTTCTCGTGCTATTATGAACAGTTATAAATACTTTTCGATTGAAGAATACATGGCGCTGCGATTAAGTATTAATCCACTCTCTTCATTCTGTATATGCAGTCGAATTTTAATATGTATTTATGTCATTACATATACTTGTATACCAGTAAAGGTTAGAAATGAAACTAATGATTTCTATCTACTAGTATAGAATTGTTGGGCACACTGCTTTTCTACAGGAATTGAGCTACGCTAATGGGGCAGTTTGAGTTTGATAGGGACAAAAAGTGCACTTACTCGGCACACTATTACCTCAAAATAGTGCAGAATACAGTTAAATGACTTTTAGTTTCAAATGTAGTTAAAAAAAATCACCGTATCCTATACCAGTTCTAAATTATTTCATAGTGGTCTTCAAGAAACTCAGCTCTGTAGCTTCTGTCTTAACCAAGCCTGAATATAAGCAACCTGGCATTTGCAAAATGGGGTCCCCAGAGGGTGAATTTGCTGATGCTATACCATACAGTGGGCCAATTTATCCTCTAGGTACATCTTTCTGTTTTGGCTTGAGACCTTTATTCAGACTGAGGTTCACAGAGGGTACATTTTGTGATGCTACCCTACTGTGCAGGGTAGCATCACCAAATTCACCCTCTGGGGACCTCATTTTTTGCAGATGACAGTCTGCTTATTTTCAGGCTTGGTCTTAACTCAAATGAATCAATAACACATCTCTTTTACGATTGTTCAAATTCAAAAATGGTTCTAGAAAAGGTCATTATAGTTTATAATTTAAATGTCCAGGTTAGTCTTAAGGAAGTAATATTAGGAAAACAATTAGAATCTCAGTAGAGGGGGTGCGGTGGCGTTGCTGTAACCGGTTCTCGTCAGATCACCGAAGTTAAGCAACGTTATGCCCGGTTAGTCCTCGGATGGGTTACCGTCTGAGCGATCGATTCAGACTCCCACGTTGTTTCCTTGGATAAGGCACTTAACCCCCATTGTCCACATGGGGGCACGATGATGCCGTGTACTAAGGCGTACTGCACGTCAATGGTGCGCATGTCTTCAACCAATCTAACCCTGCCTTTGCCGCAGTGCGAAGTTACGAGTTGGAGAAACAATATCTAAAATAATTAGTTTAATCTAAATGTCTTCTATAACCACATTGGTCTATGTTCAATATAGATGGAAGATTGCACTTATTCTTTACACACTGTATATTTGTCTATGTATATATGTATTAATGTAATTTACTGAAAAAACTGTAAATTAAAAAAGAAGAAATTTTACTCCTTTCTACTTTTTATTATCGTCAGGACTATGAATTATAAGGAACATAGCCATGGCAATCTAGCTGAGTGTCATATGTTATATACAGTTCAGTGATCTGAATGTAATGGCTAACTCATGTTGCTTCTGTCTTAACTCAAAAGAATCAATAACACATCTCTTTTACGGTGTGTGTTTGGAGGGGGGGGGGGGAGGGTACAATAGTGGGGTAGGCACTACGTTTGGATTGCTGAACAGAGGTCAATAGTGATATTTGAAAAATGGCAGTAAAATGTATCTACCAATGTACATGAAAACAATTTGGCAGTTTCTAAGAATCAAAAGTAATTTTTTTTTTATTTACTGGGATTTCTGGGTTTGATTATAAACGATAACTTCACAAGTGAATTAGGCAATCAACATTTGTGTCATGTATCTATGTGCCCAAACGAAGATGCTTTAATATAATTATCATTAATAATGAAAAGTAATAAACAGAGTAATTGCTTGACTGGACTGGTTATGTGAAATAATTCATTTGAGGCGAGTGACTATATTGTAAAACACTCGAGCACATTTGCGCACTTGTGTTTGTACAACGTCCCTCACCTCTCATGAATTATTTCACGTAACCAGTCCAGTCAAGCGATTACTCTCTATGCCTTCTACTACTATGTGGAAAACCAAGGTTCTCTGCAGTGAATATTTCCCATAATGAAATTAGAAATTTAACCAGCCATCTCATGTTTGACAGACCTCGGTGAGCTCTTTCAAACAAGATATAGTTGATCAAATTTCTAGTCCTATAAGTGCAAAATAGAAGAGATTTCCATGTAGGCCTGTCATGATTAGTTGAGAAGTTGTCTAATCATCAGAAACACCCATAATTAACTACAGTTTGTGAGTCAGTGATTTATGGATGATGAATTATAATCATTAGATGAATTATTAGTTATTATTCACCCCCCCCCCCCCCACCCCATCGTGCTCATAAAAAGTGTCAGAGGCTGTAGAATATCAAAATATATTGTATTTGATATGGGAAAAATGTATAAAGATACAACACATGACACCAGGTCTGGCATTCTAGAAAGTATTGGTGTACAAATAATTGCACTTCTCAGTTTCCCAAGAAGTGCAATTGTCTTCTTAAATCTCAATGCAGGTATCATAAGACTCTCGACCACCTCAGGTCCAAACCTGAGTCTAGACTTAGGTTTGGGTCTCAGGTGGTCAGGAGTCTGAATTGTTCTTGGAGAGCAGTAGGCTTGAAGCATGTCTGCATGCCTGAAGAAACTTCGACCTGAGGAATTGATGGCTAAAAATATTGTTTTCTACACAGTTGTTTCTAGAGATCACAGAAACTGGAATCAATTATTCATCTTCAAAAGTCAATCATGATTCATGAAATTTTATAATCATGCCAGCCCTATTTCCAGGTAAAGAAAAAGTGCCTAGGCTGGTTTTCAGTGATGAAGGAGGTGTGTGAGAATAGTCTAACACATCCTACCTTTTCGTATTAGTATATGGATGAGTAGAAGAAGCTTCCTTGCAGTAACTGAAAGTGTGTTTCGGGGGTGGGGGTAATATATTGTGACCAGCATATCCTCTCTCACAGTTATCTTGTCACCAAAATAGGTTCCTTTGATCACTGTCTAATAGAGAAGTCATCACTGATGGAGAGTGTATTGTAACTAAATCACTCACAGAGTGGAATTATCACCCAGAGTATCACTTTCAAATTCTGTGCATATGGACAAAAAACACAAGTATTGTTTCAGCCAATGGACCTCCAGGTGAACCATTGGCTGGAACTTTGCTTGTGCTTGTTATGCTTTGCAACAAATTTGCAATTATTGTTTGAGTGGAGCCTCCACTCTGTGGGTGATTTAGTGATAATGCACTCTCCACGTACTGTATACTGTATGTGTACCCGACATGGTCAACCACAATTTTTGCTGGTTTTGATAATCATCTGAGAAAAACTCGCCTTAAATATGCTCCACTTACTGTTTTAATTTCTGCCACTCAGTTCCTGGGAGTTGGTTCCTGTGATGGTGGTGGAGTGGGTGGTTGGGTTTGTGTGTGTGTGTGCATGTGTGTGTGTGTGTGGAGGGGGGGGGGGGTCGGGGGGCTGGGGGGGGGGGGGGGGTAAAGATGTTTAACTCACCCACCTCACCTTTGCAAAAAAGTCGTTTCTTGCCAGTGATCATCTGTCAGATACGCAGACCTAAAATGTTTTGCTGCCAAGTGGAGTTTCTGTTCAGTGCCAAAGTGCCAAATGAATGTTTTGGGTGCTAAATGAAAGATTTTTGTGTCAAATGGAATCTGATTGTAAATGAGAACAAACTAACCTACAACTCGACTTGATCTGAATTCCCGGAGACACACACTGTGGTGATAATCTGTATGGAACTAAAATATCCAGAATAGCTAAACATTTGGCACCCGACAGTTTCGGACCAGCGTGAACACTGCCCGTTGGAACCCCAGAGAGTGGAGCAGTGCCTGTTTATTGCGGTAAACAAGTTCCTCTCTACTGGTACATTACGGCCCAGAACCAGTGCCTGGCGTAGAATACCTCCAAATAGGCATCATAAGTATAAATGATTGGCTAAACTTGACTTCAACCTTTGTTGCGGTCGTGATTTAGTCCTAGACGCTGATATTGATCTTAAACACCAATAAAAATCCAATGTGTGTAAAATTCACAGAGGCTGCCATTTTTTATTATTTATGTTTTGGTTTGTAGAAGTTCATGTTGGAACTTGTATATTAATCACCAGCTTCAGCTGTTCCCTTATATACATCTTGTACTTCTCTGCCACAGAGAATATTCACAGTTAAACTGGGTTTTGCTTAACCATGAACAGTTGAGGTTGATGAATGTAAGTGACAACCATGGATACAGAAGAAAGTTTGGTGGGGCGACTGGTCCCCACCATCCACGAACAGTCATGGCGCACTTCTAAAATTTTAATATGTTGTGGTACCACTAAGTACACTCGCCCGCCACTAATTAAACAGTTAAGGTGAAATTCCGATATTTTCTATAGACACCCCTTTCCAATAGTGCCACATGATAAATCCCCAGTAATGGTAAATGAAGGTGTATATAACAAGGTTGATCCCCGTGGATCTTTGCTTGTTTAATCATGGCATACACGTTCTGCTTTACTGGTAAAGAAGGACCCGGAACCAACGCCCGCGGTGGTAGTCCTCTAAATTTGACTTCATACCTATGTTGCGACCATGATATAATCAAAGATGCTGAAAATGACTATATACACCAATACATAAATAATAACAAAGTTGGTCTTTCTTACCAGAGTAGCCATTGATTATGTTATTGAAACAACCTGGTCGGTGTTAATTATACATGCTATTTGCATCGTTTTTTAATTGCAAATCAAGAACTGAAATGACCAGTGGGACGAACGGTTAGGATCATCTAATTTACGTAATCTCTTTTTAGCTAAGCGCCAGTTACAGAATTTTGTGCCCTGTGAATAAGAAAGTTTGAAATTTAATTCTTTGACATGCGTATTATACTACAAAAGATTAGTTGCAGGCTATGACCCTCCCTAGGTATTTGCCCACTAATTTTCAAAACGCCCTGGACCTACCTGGTTTGGCTCAGTGAGGGAATATGCAAAATGGAATTCTCTTTATTATCGGATTTTGGTGAGTATGACGGACGAATTTAATTGCGTTTGTGTGCGTGTGCATTTCGAAGGACACCATCATGTTTTGGTTCCCGCGGAAGTGAAGCAGTGCCTGTTCACTTCTTGCACGAAATGGTTTCGCGCGCCGAAGGCGCGCAGGCACGGTATGGGGAGCAGGCCCCTTTCGACCCTCGTTGGCTGTTCTGGAGAATTCTTTCGATTTCTTTAGGTACTCTTTAGTTTTGGCGGATTCTTCTTTTGCCATCTCTATTGCTCTTAGTGCGTTTTGCACGATGGTGTTAATAGATTGTGGTGGCTGTTCTGTTGCTACTTCCGCTCCCCGGATTTCCGGTAATGAAGGAAGAGGGGTGGGAGGCGGTGAAAAAGCAACTTCCAGTTCCTCCTCAGTCTCCACTGGACGTTCCTCATCCAACTGTACCGGCTCAGGAGCCGGCAGTTGATTGGGTGTACCAGTGGGACTAGGAGGGGAACTGGCGGCTGCCTCCAGAGCCTCCACCCCCTCACTCAACTCTTTCTTCCTATTCCGGAAGGCCTCCAAGCGCCGGGCGTCCCTGTACTTGGTTGATGGACTCCTCTTCTTTTTCTTCTGTTCTCTCTTTTCAGGGCCTCCGTGGCCCTTCGGGTGAGGACCAGTGGGAGAGGGGGTCCTCTCGCCAGAGGTGCTACCTCTCCCCGAAGAGGGTGGTGTCTTGGATGACTCTACCTCAAATTCCAGGCTCAGGTGGACTCTCTTGTCTGTCTCCTGGACAGTCCAGGTGACAGGGCAAGAGATGCCCAGAGCTGATATGGTTCTGACGTCTCTCTGGTAATTCCAGTTTTTCCATGATTGTTAATCAGGTGCTCACGCTCTGAAGTCAGAAGAGTGAATGTTGTTGGACCGCCTGTTCACTGCGGTAAACAGGCTCTGTTTTACTGGTAAAATAGGACCCAGACACCTATGCTTGGGAGGTGCAAACCCTCTCTAAAATGGGCAATATGGCTTATTAAGGCTCAACCCTGGTCTTGAGTTGATACTCATGTTGTGGGCATGATTAGCCATTATGCAAAAATATGTGACCTTAAACACCAATAAATAAATATATAAATAATCATGTTTTGGAGGAATTCAGAATGTTGGTTTCCAACACCTAAACCACTAGACCTTTGCACACCGTCAAAAACGATGGCTGGAATATAGCTTTTTACATCAAGTTCTCATGTGGTTACTTGGTTCACTTTCCTTTCGGCAGGAACACAAAAGGGTGGAACGCACTGGCTGCAGTAGGATGTAAGTGGTTGGCCTCAGACGAAGACTGTCAGGTGCATATGTGTGTACATTGGAAGGCACAGTCTTGTTTTGGAGGAATGCTTTTTTTCTGATTCCCCGCCGGAGATCGAACTCATGGCAATCCCGCCTGGTAATCAGGAGTTCAACGCCCAAACCACTTGACCATTATTGCACATCGTCAAATATGATGGCTGGAATCCATCTTTTTAGATGAAATTTTCGCGATTACATGATTCACTTTCCTTTTCTGCTGCAGCATGAAAGTGTGGAACGCGCTGGCTTCAGTACGACGAAAGTGCTGTGGTTGGCCTCAGATGAAGACTGGCACGGGCCTGTGTGTGTATGTCGAAGGACACATCTATCTGAAGATAGTTATGGTCCTTAACCCTATTCAGCTCCTGGGCTCTAGACCATCCACCAGCTTCATAGCCCTCAGGCCACTGCTTGTCCACAGTCAATATCATCTGTCGTTTGTGCGGCTTCCACTGCAGTCACGCAAAATTATAGTCTGCAACTCTCCGTTGCAGCCTTGTACCATTACTTCTGACTTGTAGCACTACAACAGGCATGCTGGCTATCTCTGTCTCGACTCTTCCCCCGGTCAAGCCTTTAACATGTAGCTTAAACATACTTTATTTGTTTCAAAAAGGGTACAATCCACGGTCTATCATTTTTTCGAACTAGTAGTGTACGTTGGTATACATTGGTGGGCATTTTCAAAGAATACCGTCAGAAAATTGTTCAGTGAGTCATTAATATTGTCTGGTTTACAAATTAGATCTTCCCAATCAATTGAAGAAATAGTCTATTTCTTCAATTGATTGGGAAGATCTAATTTGAGCAAATAGAGCAAATAATACCCCATCTTCCAGAACGGTATGGAATTATAAAAGAGCAGACTTCAGAAAAATGAATTCTATTTCAAATAGAATTCATTTTTCTGAAGTCTGCTCTTTTATAATTCCATACCGTTCTGGAAGATGGGGTATTATTTGCTCTGATATGAGAGATATAGGAGAATGTTGCATTATGGTCAGACAGACCTGCCATATCTACCTGAATGTTTTACACATATTGAGTCGCTAACAATTATTGGGTCGATTAATGTTTCAGTGGTAAGGGTTATTCTTATTGCCTCGGTGATAGTATTGAATTTTGTAATAATTTGTTGTAGAGGGCCAGATGTCTGGAATAAGTCACAGTTGTGTTCACTGGTAATAATAACTGACGGATTTCTGGTCAGAGCTAATTCTATCTTTTCATCAAGTCTTTGCCAGTAATCGGTTATGCATTCTCTAACAGATCTGTAAGTTACACATAGCAAAAATTGTGATTTTGAACCAATTTCAAACCACAATATCTCATCATCAAAACAAAGGTCGGGTATCGGTTTACAAACATTTTCAATACACACGTACACAGCTATTCCCCCACCATATTGACTTCTATCGTGTCTAAAAGGCCCGGAAAAGTTTGGGACACGCAAGTTATGTCATTGTATGATTGATCCAAGTGTGTTTCTGTGAAACATAACATGTTAAATCAGATTGCTTCATTTCCCCCAATCTGTACCATTTTATACAGAGTTTAAATCCCTTATAACATATTTTAATGGGGTTCCGTGATTCCGCAGGTGGGTTGCAGACAGGAGCTTTAGGTGACTACAGTAAAAGCCGATCACACGACAGGTGACAGTGACTATGGACAAGTAGTGGCCTTGGCGCTATAAAAATGATGGATGGTCTAGAACCCATGAGCTAAATGGGGCTAGGCGCCGTAACTATATTCAGATACATGTAGATATCCTCAAAATGTATCTTCAAATAGAACATCACCATGTCATAGGTATCCTCAAATACCGAGATGAGGATAAGAGGAATGGTAAATTCTACCTTTAAAGATTTCCTCGCGGCCCCATATGACAAAAAGGGATTCTATAGCATAGACGGGCTACAGGAATGAATTCCTTGAGACGTGACCATTCGATACCCAGACGAGGATAAGAGTAATGGTACATTATACCTTATTGAGGGATTTCTTCGTGGCCCCATGGCCTCGTACGATAGAGAAGAGGTGCTGAGCGCCGGTCGTTTGCTAGCTAGGGGTGGTGGAGGTGGGGTGCCACGGTATGTGGTCATTCGATACCCAGATGAGGATAAGTACGCTGATAGATTATACCTCACTGAAGGATTTCCTCATGCACCCAATGACCTCATACAACAAAAAAGGGATTGTACAGGCATAGACAGAAGAAGCAGAGCAGAGGATTCTGAAAGAATCCGAACTAGTAAAACTTGTCGAGTCTATTTGGGAAATTCTACGAGGTAACCGAGGATTTGGGGAAAATCCGAACCGGAAAATTACTCATATACAGAGAACCGCACCTATTATTGGAAAAGGGATTCTGGGGGAAATCTGAGTTCGATTCGGTGATTTTCGACGGTTTGGGGAAATTGTCGGATCTATTCGAGTAATTGGTTTTACTCCCTTTGAATCGAACACACCCTCCGAACATACCTCTGTCCTATTAGGAGGTTTTGGGTCACATAGCAACCACATGCCACCATAGAAACCAAGATGGCGCCCTATAGTGTACAAAAAGGGACGACGGAAACACGTAACACCTTAAGACGCACTATGCATGCACACTGACACCACGTGTCACTATGGTAATTACGCCACAACATGACCGTTCACGCCTTCTACTATGACAACACATGACGCCACCGGGTCACGTGACATGACGTCACTTCCGAGGTCCGGGGCGAGGATCGGGTGATCAGGGTCGTCCGGGTACATGATATACTTACTCACGCCGTCAAAAAAGATGGCTGGAATCTAGTTTTTAGATGAAGTTCTCATGATTACTTTACAACTCTCCTTGTGGCTACAGAAACCATGAAAATCCTGTGGTTGGCCTCAGACGAAGACTGGCACTAACCTGTGTGTGTGTTTCGAAGGATACAAGGGAAAAGAGGTAATATACCATACCTTCAGAATTCAGTCCTTTTCTGTCAAACTTCAGATTGTATAGACTTGTATCGGGAAATACGAAAATACCGCTGACCACTCTTTTTCGACGTGTGTGTTTTGCTCTGTATTTTATTTCTATGTTTACTTTCAATACGTCAACCATATAGCAACCCGAAATGTTGAAGAACCCAATATCACTCAGCCCCAACTCCACTACGACCGTCTCTAGTAGCCACTCTTATTTTTTGGACGGCGCCGTTTTCCACATTGACACCACTAAATACTCTCGGACTGGAACGGTACAATTGATACAAATAGTGCCATCAAGAATCGTCACCAACTCGAAAACCACCTTATCTTCGTACCTTTTTTTTCACGCGGTAAAACAACTTACGGGAACATACACAGTCAAAGGTCATTGTCACCTGCCCACTATCGTTAAATCCCTACCCAACGCAAACTACATCAAAGTTTATTATTTTAAATATTTTTTTCAGAATTTTAAAAAAAAATTCAACAAAATCATATCATGTGACCCCCTCATTGGAACGAGCTCCATGAGCTCGTTCCAGTGAGGGGTCGCATGATTTGATTTTGTTTGGAATATAAATGTTTCCAACGTCTCATTTTGGGTAAAGGGTTAAAGAAATGAAAGGTTTCCAAGGACGCCCAACTCTCTTCATCTCTACTAATACACGCACCTGTAGTGACGGGAATGATATGACAAAAACACAGGGAAAAAAATTATAAGCCTTTATAAGCTAAACTTT
This sequence comes from Pictodentalium vernedei, assembly GCA_031216915.1. Taxonomy (NCBI): domain Eukaryota; kingdom Metazoa; phylum Mollusca; class Scaphopoda; order Dentaliida; family Dentaliidae; genus Pictodentalium; species Pictodentalium vernedei. The sequence goes on from CM062293.1 coordinate 402,124,079, forward strand.
TATTCAATAAAACTAACAAAAAATGATAACAAAACATATAAAAACCCCAATGTTCAAGTTTAGCACTCAAAACACTCCCGTTACAATAAACACGAAGACTGCACTGGTCCTTAACTTTATATATTTATTTATTAATTTATTTGTTTATTTATACAACGCGTGAGCGCGAATCAGTCGCTGAAATGGTCACCCATCCAACTACTAACCGCGCGCGACGTTGCTCAACTTCGGTGATCTGACGAGAACCGGTTACCGCGACGCCACCATACCCCTCCTCAACTTTAAAGGTCTGAAAAGGAATAGACAAATAAGAGGAAATAGGTGTCTGCAGTGCATAACCTCCCCAAACACATAAGGGCAGAAATTTATTATTTTAACCCTTTACATAACACGAAAAGCAGACGACTCTTGCAAATAAAATTCTTGAATAACTAATTTTTCTCATTTTTGGCGTCAAAAACATAGCTTATGACCCCTCTTTGGAACGAGCTTAACGAGCTCGTTCCAACGAGGGGTTATAAGCTATGTTTTTGACGCAAAAAATGAAAAAAAATAATGAAAGTTGGGTAGTAATTTTTGTGAATAGCGCTGGACGGTTTTGGCCGTTACCTTGGGTAAAGGGTTAAATATTTTTCAAATTTAAAAAAAAAATACAAAAAAGAATATACCGCTACGAGCTGATTCCAATGATAGCTGATATTTATATCCCCCACCCCGCAAAATGTTGTGGGGTGGCGGGGTATACTGGAATCATCTTGTCCGCCCGTTTGTTCGTTCGCCAATCCGTCCGTCCGTAGACATTTTCGGAGATTTTCTGAGACGTTTATGTACCAATCTGCTCGAAACTTGGTATGAATGTTCACCACCACGGGAACCTGTGCACCTGCGATTATAGTTGTGGTCAGATTATTTTTGCTAGAATTATCCCCCTTTTCGACTTAAAATAGATGCCGTATAGGCCTGAATTTTGTCGCCAGATTTTCTTGGATGTTTATGGGTTGATTTTTTTGATGTATGGATGGTATGGATGTTCACTACGATGGGAACCTGTGCACCTGCGAATATAGTTTCGATCGAACTTTTTTGCCAGAGTTTTGCCCCTTTTCGCCTTAGAATAAGCATGACGGGAGGGGGGGGGGGGATGGTTGGATATGGACAAGCCCATCTGGTAATTGAATTTATTTTTAAAACTAACTTTTTTCAACTGCTCAATTTGTATATTACGCAGGGGGATGCTGCCGATTCGTTAGGTAAAGGGTTAACCCTAACCGATTTTTTCTAAAGCGATCATGTAGGAACTGATGGAAAGTTCCCTTTGATCAGACAAATACAGAGTCTTGTTGCATGACACAGGTGGACGTTCGTGATCCAAACACACAGCTAACGGACCTTAATAAATTTGACAGACTTTCACTTTCAGAAGCGGTTCAGTGATGGTTTGGTCTTTCGGTTGTAAACCAAGCGCGTGGTAATGGTGTATTGCGAGGTCAATAGTAATTTGTATATCCAGTGACGTAGATAAAAAAATAGGCTTGGGTGTGGTGCACAGTGTTGAACAACAGTTGTCACTTGCTAATTAGAAAAAAGAGATAACGCCTTTAAGCCATCTAATTCTTTCAAAGTTTCTAAATTAGATAGGTTAACAGGTGAGACACTCCCACCCTTATGAGTGGTTGGTCCGAGCGAGCCATGAGAAAATAGCGACGCAAAACATCATCGCGTGCAATACACGACAGGCGGGGTTGCTGCATAACGCAAGTCCTTGTCGGAAATTGTTTGGTCTGGCTGCCCCCTCCCAAGCCACCATTACCGGAACAAATATAAGGAAACAATCTATGATACGAAACATGAAAGCGAAGTACACACGCGATGGTGTTTTTCCGTGATGGTGAGTACCAGGGAGTCGGAAATGAGAGAAGTAAATACAACGTGGCTAGCGGAGAAGAGAAAAAGGACCGTAAAAGCAACAGCCGGGTCAATGTGAGGTTATCAGTTCATTTTATACTGGTTATGGACTTATTTAAAAGATTTTAGAAAAGCGGACTTCCCGATTTAAAATATAGAAAAAATATTGTGGCACCTTTACCGCCTCAAAGATTTCTGAGACATCAAAATAAACAATGCGAAAATGAAAATTAAATTTTGACGAGACCAGTTATCCTCCACCGAAATGTCCTAGAGATGGAAGTGCACGATAAGAAAATCTGCTGAAATTAGCAAAAAGCTCATAAACAATTGCGGAACAATTGAAAAATTCTTCAGATTTATCAGATTTTCAAAGGATGAAACGTATATTGCAACATTATTGCTCGGCATGCATTTTATTTCCATTGTTTAAATGAAATGATCTGAACGGCCTCCAGGCTAATGATAACTTCCTGTCAGTTACTTCCAACCCCTTGCGCAATTGCGTGGCGGCTCAGTCGGTATGGCGGCAGACCAGGCAACTGCTACCATAGTCTCGCTCCTGTCGGAACCCCGAGAAGTGAAGCAGTACTTGTTTACTGTGGTAAACTGCCTATGTTTCACTGGTAAAATAGTACCCAGTCACCAACGCTTGGGGAAGAAGTCCTCTAAAATGGGCAACATGGTTATAAATAATGGACTGAACTCGACTTTTTCTCAATGTTGCTGCTACGGCTAGCTATTGTGCTGAAATATGTGACCTTAAACACCAATAAATAAAAAAAAAAATTTCCATATTGCCGGTTTCGAACCTAGTCGATGCTGGTCAAGAAAACTCCCGAATTTTCAGTTGAGCTTCGGCAAGAGCACACGTCTGATGGGATACGAGCCTGATTTATACGATATACAATATAATTCAGACAAGTGCTTCCTCACGGATCTTGTATATACATGCACTTGTATATGAGACCAAACTTATAAATACTTCTTTCCTTTGAGTTCTTTTCGTTTAACACTCAAAGACATCCAGTTCAAACTCGACACGCTTTCATTGAAATGGCTTCAGAGCAGACGATCGACTCTGCTATTAAATGGACATGTTCAAAACATGTATCAAGTTATCTTGACAGTGGTTTATATTACCAGTGTAACGAGTGGAGGGCAGGCCTGAAAATAAGCCGTCTGACATTTGCAGAATGAGATCCCCAGAGGGTGAATTTGATGATTCTATCCCATACAGTGCGCCAATTTATCCTCTGAGTACTTTTTGTGTTCAGTTATCAGACCCTGATTCAGCTTGAGGTTCACAGAGGGTAAATTTAGCGATGCTACCCTGCTGTGCAGGGTAGCATAACTAAATTCACCCTCTGGCGACCTCATTTTACAGATGTCAGGCTGCTTATTTTCTGGCTTGGTGGAGGGATGTTTTTAGGACCAAAGTAGAGACTGGGTGGGTATCATGAGTTTCAGGCTCTATAAAGCGTGAGACCCAAATGTTTGATACCAAAGGTTACTTATCTTGTCTTGTTTCATTCTTGCAATAGAGGAGATCCGCATTCTCCATACTCAGTCGCGTGAGGGAATTGTGGGTGGGGGGGGGGGGGGGGGACATACGTCTCCTTTGCTTTCAAAACAAATCACAAGTGGGATATTTAACAAGCACAATCCTGGTCAGAAATGGCGGACGTGAACTCGACTCAACGTAAAATAAATATTGATCATTTGTGTTAAAATTAACGTTTATAGTAAGTATCAATTGTAATATTATTAATATGGTAAATTAGAATTGAAAACAAATTTTTAGGTTAAGAATACATTGAAATGTAACTGCGTACAGTCTGAATCGAGTTCCGTATCTTCGTTGCTTTGAAAAGAGAAACTGAGCTACCATTTTGAAAGTTCAACATTCGAAATGCATTGATATAAATAGAGTATTATCAGTACCTGTGCCATAGGAGTTTTCATAGTTGAGTCATACGTAATGCAATGAGTGACGTATGAAGCGATTGACTGTTACCGCCATCGTTGGCTCTTAATAGCGCTCCACACATGTTTATTGTTTTAGGAACAAATGTGACATGTGTCCACCCTCACGTGACCCAACATGGGGAATGCTGATAAAGTCTATTAAATATTAAAAAGCATGTTCTGATTAGAGATAGATTTCGGAGGGCAATTACACCCCTGGGAAATATGAGGGATTCAACTCTCGATTTTAAAGAATTTTAGACCTGAAGTGTCAATTGGTCCCCTTTGATTTGACAGCAGTATGCTTCCTGTTGAGAATAAGAGAGTAAAGATTTGGCTTTTTACAACAAATTCCTGAAAAGTTAAAAAATTTATAGTAATTTATATATTTTTTATACTTACCAATGACCCAGACTTAGCTGGTGCTAACTCTAACAAAACCAGGGCCAAACACAAATTTTGCCCCCAAATCCCCAAAATTTGCATCCAAAACAAAAAGAAATCATGTCCTAAAGGACCTCCATACTACGCCTCCACTGCGCATGCGCAGTGACGCAGACGTCCCGAAATTGGCGCCAATTATCATTCTTACTGGCAGTGCCTGGTCAGCGCTATGTACTCAGCGGGGAGGCAAGAGTTCCCAACTCCAGGGAGGGCCATCCCCGTCTGGGTCATTGGTAAGTATAAAAAATATATAAATTACTATAAATTTTAAACATTTTTATACTGTACCAATGACCCAGACTTAGCTGAATAGTAAACAGGCTGGAGGGCCTAGGACATAGAGGAAAATCCAATAAGCTCAACTATATAGTAAAGAGGTAACCCCTTAAGGAGAAAAGGAGTATTAGGCTTTACATGTATCTTTCTTATTTAATATTAAATTAGAAAGATACAATACCCTTAATAATTGAGCACAATAACATTCATGTTCTCTATTAACATCTAGTATATCCCTTATACTAATTATTTTTAAAGCAAGCCAATAAATAAAGTAGTCCAGAGAATTGAGACTCTTCATAGTCATTTAAAAGTGTCCGAGTATTGTATATTAAAGCCCTTTTGACACTTGACATATACAAATGCTTCACATCGAGCTACACTTTAAAAATAAGACATGAATGAATTTTAACATTAATATTACACTTTAAAACCATCCCGGAAGCGACTCAGAAATACTGACTTGGAGGAGGCATTCCCTTGCTTTTCACTATAAAGCAGGTGACCTAAGGGAACACCCGCCCCCCCCCCCTTCCCCTTGCCCTGGGTCAAATAGTCCAGAGCGAAGAGGGCAGCCGGACGGAGTCACTGCCGGAACAGAAAGCCTGCATAACTATAGTTGCAACTGTTTAGTGGACGACATTCTGAGCAACAGATAACGGACCTAAACAATGCAGGTCTCCAGAAATGGACTCAATATTTCTGAGATAAAAATTCGTAAATGTGGATGGCTGAGACCAATAAGCAGCCTTCATTAAATCTGTAATAGCAACACTATTAGCATAAGCCCAGGAAGTAGAAAGAGCTCTTACTTCATGAGCAGAAATCTTAAGCACAGACTGCTGAGAAGAAGATAAATTTTCATAAGCAGTACGGATAGTTAATTGAATCCATCTAGCAATAGAATGGACCGAAATGTCCTTTCTATTAGGCATCAAAGACAGAAAGAAACGTTTCCGTCCCTTTCTGATAAACTGAGATCTCTGTTTATAGATACGTAACGCTCTAACAGGACAGAGTAAAGGCCTACGCCCGTCTGAAGACGGAAGAGCCTTAATAACAATAGGTTCCGGATATTTATTAGGAGCCTGATTCTTAGCTAAAAAAACCCACATTAGTAGTGAAGGTGATAGTGTTCCCAACACTACGATAGTGAGAATCATCCACCGACAGTGCATGAAGCTCACTGACTCTTCTAGCAGAAGAGAAAGCTAAGAGAAAAGCTGTCTTATAAGATAAGAATTTGAAATCTACTGTCCCAAGAGGTTCAAATGGCTTTTCCTTCAATTTAAGAAGAACCCAAGCTAAATTCCACTTAGGAATTAATCTAAGAGTTCTGGGTCTATTTATCGAAAAGTTTCTAGCCAACTTAGATAAAGAGACATTAGATCCAATTTGTAAACTATCATGATGTGCATAGGTATCAGATAACATAGATCTATAACCCTTTATAGTAACAGGCTGCAGTTTGATTTCGTCAAACAAGTATACTAGAAAGTTTGCAATGTCTGGTATAGAGGGATCGAATATATCTACAGAATGATCCCTACACCAACGACGAAAAACCTTCCACTTAGCCGCATAGTTTAGCGAAGAGGAGGTCCTCCTACAGTTAGAAATCGCGTCCACTGCCTGTCCTGTAAAGTGTTTGCCATGCAAGAAGGACCGCACAACGGAAAAACGTGAAGGTTGAGACCTTGCGGGTTGTGAAGGAGTTGGCGCGATTTCCCCTGCGAAAGAAGATCCTCTCGTGGAGGAAGCTTTCGCGGTAGGTCCCACAACAGACACCTGAGTAGATTTATCCACGGTCTCTGTGGCGACAGAGATGCTACCAACAGAATCCTGCATTGAGATTGTTTTATCTTTAGCAATACTTGTTGAATTAACGGCGCTGGAGGATACGCATATCCTATCATTCCGTCCCAAGGGATCGACAGAGCGTCTACTGCAAATGCTCTTGGATCCGGACACGGAGACACATAATTCTGCAACTGATTGTTGAGATGTGTCGCAAATAAGTCTATCATTGGCCGTTCCCATTGGTAGCAAATCTGATTGAATACTTGTTTGTTGAGAGTCCACTCCGACGGCAACAAGCGACCCTTTCGTGAAAGGGAGTCTGCTAGCACATTCAGACGACCCGGTATGTGACGGACCGAAAGAAGAACGTGATGTTCTAGCGCAAACAGAAGGATTCTTTCCGTTAGATTGAACAACGGAACTGAATGAGTGCCTCCCTGATTCCGTATATACGCCACTACTGTCGTATTGTCGGATAGGATTTGGACATGAGCATTGTGAATAATGTCCATCCAGTGACGTAACGCAAGCCAAATTGACATCATTTCCTTGATGTTTATGTGCTTGCACAGGAATTGCGGATCCCAAAGACCCTGGCATCTCGAATCCGTTGGGATTAATGATGCACCCCAACCTGTTTGACTGGCATCCGTCATAATAGTAAAACTCGGATCCGGCAACTGCAGCGGAACTCCCTGAGTTAACCACTGAATGTTTGCCCAAGTCTGAATCTCTTGTTTCACTTGATCTGACAAGAGAACGTCTACATCGAGCGAATGAATTTTCACACTCCAATTCTGAGTCAAGAAAATTTGAAGAGGACGTGTGCGTAACCGCCCCATCGGAATGAGATCCGCGGCGGCTCCGCACAGACCTATCAGTCTCATAAATTCTCTCGCCGTGACTTTGTCTGCGTGCAGACAATAGCGAGCGTAACAACTGACTAATTTCGCTCTGGTTAACGGCAGACGAACGAGATTGTTGTGCGTCTCGAAGCTCATTCCCAGATGAGTGAATGACTTGGACGGCACCAGATCCGACTTCTCCTCGTTTACTATAAAACCGAGACGTCGGAGCAATAGAAGAAGATTCTGAACATCGTTCTGAAGCGTTAACTCGTTGCCGTACCTCTGAAGAATGTCGTCCAGGTAGGCCGACGTCACCGCAGACGAATGAGCTCGGAAATAGATCATTACCGAGTTCATTACCCGAGTGAAAGCCCAGGGTGCTAGATTCAATCCGAAGCACATCGCCCGAAATTGATACACCACTCCTAGGACTGCGAAGCGTAGGTACTTTCGGAATGTCGGATGTACCATGACGTGAAAGTACGCATCTTTGAGATCTATGCTTGTTGCATAATCGTTCACCCGAATACTCGCTCTGACCGACCGAATCGTCTCCATATAAAACTTCGGAGCGACGATCAGCTTGTTTATCCAGCTCAAATCTATGACTGGACGGAACGAGCCGTCTGGTTTCGGAACCAGAAACAGATGGCTGTAGAATCCCGGAGATTCCTGGTTTTCTACGACCTCTACCGCGTTCTTCATTAAAAGAGACTGCACCTCTGATAACAGAGCGTCTCTTTTCTGCGGATTTGACGGAAGATGAGTCCACTTTGGACTTCGAGTTAATGGAGGCTTTCGTTTGAAGGATATCTTTAGACCTTCCGAAGTCACTCCTCTCACCCAAGGGTCGTCCGTAATCGACGCCCATTCTTGTGAAAAGCTCGACAACCTTCCGCCAACCGGTACGCGATAGAGGTTTAAGCCATCACCTCCTGGACCTGCGAGGCCTGCGGTAGGAGAAACCACGTCCTCCACGACCCGCACTTCGCCCCGTCTTCCTCGGGGCGTCCGACCGATTGTCCCGGCCTGAAGGACGTCCCGAACGAGAGTCGCTACCCTGACGGTCTCTCGAATAAGACCAAGAGGACGCACCGGAACCTCTATAGGAACCTCTCCTGGGCGCATTAGACCCAGAAGTGCCTGTCTTATTCTTGTCTGCTGTATCCGACTTCTTAGAAGCAGATTTGAACAACAGAGAATCCGAAGCTTTCTTTGTAATTTTATCATAAATAGCAGAAAGCTTGCCGTCAAAGAGAAGTTCTCCTGAGACCGAAGCGACTCTAAGAGAGTTCTTCACCTTAGTATCCACTAGTGTGGATGTAGCTAGGGCTGCGTCACGTCTAACCAACTCCAGATTTGCCACTGAAAGGGCGGAGTTACACGTGGAATAAGCTACTGCCCTTGAAAGAAGTCTTAAAGAGGATTGTATATCCTGAAACTCTTTCCCTTGAAGGCGCAGTGATAACGCCTTAGTAAGGTGATCTGCGTAAGATAAGGCATCTAAATTTGCTCTGTTAGACGCAATAGCTGTTTCCAACACCGCGGTTGGAATAGAAGCCGACGACGGTAATGATAGCTCTAAGTCTTCCGCCTCGTCGTCCATACGCAGAGGAACTCTCGGGATACCCTGTCCTGCCGTATCGAATTTATTCCTTGCATTAATGAAAGGCAGGTTGAGAGTATTAGCGGACAAGAAACCTGCTTTCCCAGTCTTGGAAGCAAGTTTAAATATAGCGTCGTTCAATAATTCAAATGTTCTTGCAACATTATTGGACTGCGACGGAAACTCGGGAGCGATGTCCCTGAACCGCTCAAAAAATTCAGAGTCCAATGACGCTATAATCCTCTTGTCCGGAACCGCAGCAGTCTGGCCCGACGGAACAACTTGAGGGAGAAAGTGCCGGATGAAGTCCACGGCAGCTTTATGTTGTTCCGAAAGGGATAGCTCCAAGTCATCCGTATCCCTTTCACCATCCGGTCGGACCTCATGATGTTCCCGGTCGTCCGCCCCCGATGCTTCGGCGGAGCGTACCGACCCAGCGCCGTCGGATAATTCTCGATCCGACACCGTTTCTGTCGGCTGCTGGGATGCTGCGATAAGCTGTGCTATCTGCACAAGAATGTCCGGCGTCGAGACCTGCGGAGGCGCAGTCTTTCGCTGCTTCGCCGAGGGCAGCTCCGCATCAGATGGCTCCCGCATACTTTTCCTATGCGAACGTCCGGAGTCCATCGGTCTCGAATCCCTGGCTGCCGGATGGTGTGACCTGGTCGTCGAAGAATCCTTGATCGGCGAAGCTGGAAATATATCGGCGGTCACGCAGCCAAGGTGCGGTCGTGTGCGCTGACGAGAAGAGGAAGCCTTAACAGTCTCCGCGGACTGCTTATACAACGGAGCGTCCCGAGCGACGGACGTATGCTCCGCTAAAGACACATTTTGTACCACAACATCTGGTCCCAGATGTTGTTGTACGAGAGAGGGGCCTCTCTCGCTCGCGGCCCGGCTGGACCTGGACGAGCTAGGAACCGGACTCAAAGGCTTCCTCCGTTCTCGCTTACTATCCGCCGTCACTGGGTGTGCATCTATTATGTTTATAGTGCTCGCATCACCCAAAATCTCCTCCTGGACCGCATCGGACGAACCCGGCTGCCGAACCATTCGGTGAATGGACGCTACACCGGGCGAGCTAGCGGACGACATTTGTCTAATCTCCATGAGCACTTTTGCCGCTAGCTCTGAATTCATTTGTGACGACGGACGCACACTTGTAGAAGATAACATGGAAACATCACCCTGTTCTGGTTCCTCTGAAATAGAAACTGAGAGAGTAGAGTGACCTTGCGAAGAAAGAGCCGGCATAGCCCTTTCTCCAGAAACAACATATCGTGACACACGTTTCCAATGTTTCTCATCCCAATATTCACATATAGGACAGGGATTAATGCGAGAACACTGACTACAATTAATACAATGATCATGAAAGTCAGAGGAAGATTTCTTCCTATTACAATTTGAACAATGTCCCTTCATTGTGAAAGGACAACAACAAGTCCTAGTTACTCGCAAAAACCCCTGACACAAAGATACATCTCGCAAAAACCCCTGACACAAAGATACATAATAACATGACCCATTAATAAATGAAAAAACAATTGCAAATCAAAATAATTTTGAAAAAATATTTTTTCAGTGAAGCCCAAGTTGCTGAAAAGTAACGTTGAGCCCCGATGGATCCGATGGCAAAGTGTGGTCAAAAATTTTAAATTTATATTTAATAATTAATGAGACACTTACGGATAATATAAATGTATCTTATAGTGAGATAAACTACAGCAAAGGCAAACAGCCCCCCTCAAAAAAGGCTGTTGCCAATGTAAACAAACAGTGTAAAACACCAGAAAACATGACTCCAGGCACTGAAAAAACTGGCCCGGAATCAGTCATCAAATTACACGCTATCTGATGCAAAACAGAGACTCCCAGGGGAGAATCTGCAGAACATCAGATGGAAGATGCAGAACACAAACGTTATACACCCATGGGTGAAAACGTAACTATGGGGAAAATAACAGAAAACATTCTGTAACCAAGCAACTCTCCCAGGAAATTTTAGAAATGAACTTTCTCAAAAATATGCCAAAAGCATGGGAGAATTGCAAGGGGGGACTTTAGAAGGCTAGGGGAGAGGAAACACTGAATAAGCAGTGCAACATTTAGCAAGAATGACAACAAGAGGCCCATGCCTCGAAAATAGGCAACTTAACATAATTTCATCAAAAAATTTTAAGTACAGCCCTGATTATTTTTTGTCACTTCTTTTTCCTCTCCTCCTTCTATCCTCCTTAGAATCACATTTTCTCCAAAAATTACGTGTCTGGCATCCTTTAAACTGAGATTTACAAGCACAAAGATCAGTGAGATGTTGACTGATGAAGGGCCAAACAGAGAATGATAATTGGCGCCAATTTCGGGACGTCTGCGTCACTGCGCATGCGCAGTGGAGGCGTAGTATGGAGGTCCTTTAGGACATGATTTCTTTTTGTTTTGGATGCAAATTTTGGGGATTGGGGGGCAAAATTTGTGTTTGGCCCTGGTTTTGTTAGAGTTAGCACCAGCTAAGTCTGGGTCATTGGTACAGAATAAAAATATGAAATAAAGTAAAGGATTTGTCCTACCTCTTTAACTTTTGCACCTTTAGGGCGACACTCATATTTTTTATAAATAACTATTCGTTCGTCGCTTCCAAACACGGTTGTGGTCCGCATTGTAACAATCTCGCCGAGTTCGTTTCAACGAGCGTGTCTTTACCCTTTGAACTCTAGAGGTATCTTTCATGCCAGTTCAATAGCAGCAATTAGACGAGTCCATATTCATTATTTGGGGTAGACCAATCAATAGTTTCAACGTGCAGCCTCGGGGCTGCACGTTGAAAATATTAATTGGTCTACCTCACACATTTACTGAACATCCATCCCATTTAATGACGTTATGACGTATCATGTTCCTGGCCGAAAAACCGGCCGCTCGGATTCAAAGGTTAACAAGGATTGTTCGGCATATTCAGCGTTGCCTGAAGGAATGCAGGTACTAAAAAATGTGTCAGAAAAACCACACGTGCATTCCAGCATGCAACATGTAAGAACGCACCAGGTTAACAGATCTGGAGACAATGAAATGCTCGACACAAAAATGGTATCACCAAGAAAACAAGCAGATCGCCGAAGGGAACATGTTTTAATCTTTTTCTTTATAAATTGAAGCTTCATTCATATTCATGTAATTCAAACTACGCTTTTTCAATCGAAAATAAAAATGAAAGCTTTTATGGCGATTTTTGTGTAGAAGGAATCTTCTATTTGTTGGGTGAATGATTAACAAATTTGTTAGTCCCCAGATTGACAATTTAAAGGGTAGAATACTGGAAGTCAATATTATGGTTTTTTACTGGAGTGCAGGTGAGACAACCTAAAGGCTTCGTATTCTGTGAAAGTGCTTCAGATTGTCTTTGAAGTTATATCATTTTGCCTGTAATGGATTTACCTTGTTACAATTTATGGAGAGTGCCTACAGGCACTCTCCCATAAATTGTAAAAAGGCCCAAACATGTGAACAAATTCTGACCACCCAAAAATTCAGCATTCTACCAATCAATTGTGTACAATGAAAGTGACGACGTTTATACCTCATCTTTTTAATATTTTATATAATCTCTCCCATTGATAATTTGCGTTTCGTCTCAGCGTCTATACCACGTATACTTCTACTGAAAAGGCTCCGCCTCATCTCGTTTTGTTTTTCCACCCATTTCTTACTCTCATGTCTTTTCACACGATGACTAACACTTCGTTCTACTCCTCTGAATGCAAAAGAACCCTTCCGCATTTTCTTCTGCATATTCGCAAGACGGCGCTCCAAAATCACTTGTAATTGTGGCTTTGATTCGTAGTGTCTGTCACCATGTTTAGATGCTATTTGAGACTCTTCTTCTTGATTGTCACGTTTAGGGCGATAGTGTATTTGAGACAAACTAATTTCGTCATATAAATTTACATCAGGTTCTCGTTCAGCATGCTTGTGCTCATCATCTGATGAATAGTCTTCAGATGGATAATCGGCTGGGGGATCGTCATCGTAATCGACATCAGGTAGCATTGTTTGCATTCGTTGAGTTTCTTGAATTGCAAATCTCACAAAATCTTCTTCAGATGTTATCTGCTTGAACCAATCAATCGAGGTACTAGACATTAAATGAAGGAATGTTCCCCATCGATGTATAAACATGCCGACAAACTGTAGAAGTAGCACTAAGGCAAAGACACAAAGGAATATCAGAGACAAAGGTTCATATTTTTGTATTATATAAAACCCTTTCAGTTGATCTTCCATTGTTTGTAGCTGTAATGTTATTATTGTCCACAAGAAATTGAGCATCATATAAATAAAGACAACATTATTCTTCAACGATATAAGATCATTTCTAATTTTTTCTTTATGCTGTTTGTCCTCATTTAGAGGAAGAAGGTATTTTCTTACGGTGTATGTCCAAAATTCTATTTCATCCATATTCAGTTGTTCAACATTACCAGTTCCTAATCCTTCGATTTCAAGCCAGAACGGATTGTATGGGTCAATTTCGAACCCGGGAGGTGGGCTGTTGTCCTCGGAATAATCAGTTCGGACGCTTAGTGGCCTTTTTAGGGACGACAATCTATGCAGTTCGCGTTTCTCACTGTTTATGCATATGGCAGGTATATTGTCTGTTTGTGTGGCAATTTCAACACCCTTATTTTCTGAAGTCTTGTTTCCTAAGAAAGATTTGATGAAGTCCCGTGCTTCATGTATCAAATAGCCTAAACCTAGCATAGAAAGAATGCTTCTATTTGCTTTCTTCTTGTTCTTGGACTCTTCAGTTTTCCGTTTTTCTTCTTGCTCTTCATTTGTCAATTTCTTTGGCATCTCGCGTGTTCCCCAAGACACATTATTCAGATTACAAAGATAATAGATTGTCAACAAAATAAAGGTTGATGGAACAGTCATGAAATACAGCGCTCCATAAACGAGGCAGAAAAACTCTTGAGGGTGGAATATTCCTGAACAAAGAAATATGATTGTCAATCCGGCTAAAAAGACTACGTTTGGGCTGGAGAAATGTTCCGTAGCAATGCTAACCATCGTACCAACAGTGGCAATCATCATTATAATCGAATACACAGCACTGAGCACGGCCGCGGCTGATATTTGGAAGTCATTCTTACACGTCATGCAAATCCCTAGATATATACCAACTGGAAGGAGTGACAAAAAGTAAGACAGCCAAATATTAAATCCAAGTACAGAATGGAAGGAACCTGTGATCATGAGAACGACTGTGGATGGTGCAAGTATCGTAGAAGCCATCAAGACAAGTTGGTAGAGTATGAATGGTCTGCTTATGTTGTCGTTGGTTTTCACGGTACTACGCCATGAAGATAACAGGTCCATCATGTTAGCAAGAGTGGAAGGTGCCCAACGGCGTCTCTGGTTAAAAAATTCATTGAAAGTTTCTGGCGCGAAGGTCATAGCATCTGCACCCGCGCAGTAATCTATTCTGTGTCCTTGTTGTAACATTAGTGTGCATAACCATCTATCCTCACCTGAAAATATTAACAAAAATAGTGTGAAGACAACACACATCCGAACAAATGTTTTGAATTTTTGCTTCATTGATAAAGTTCATGGCTCATACAGTGCGTTTGTTGACGAGGAAGAAATGCGGCACTACATATGTTGCCCATTGTACGACCTGAATAGGACTAAATTCTTGTGTCTGTGTCATGGACGAATAACGCAGTAGGCCTGTCTGGATTACGCCAACAACCAATTCGTTCACCTTTCATTTGTCTCCAGAAAGTACACGGAAACCTTTTTTCCGCTCACCTCATTAGGGAAATAGAAAGAAAGTTTACTCTACTTTAACTTTGGTTATTATTTGTTGCTCTCCCAGAACCAAGATCTACTTGATAATGGCAGGCACGCAGCCAGGCGAAGTGCGACTGATGCAAATACACCTCCTCACAAAACTGGGAGTTGCACTTGAGGGTGTATCTGTCATTTGCGATTCGAAAATTTTGATAAAACAGAGCAACCTCACTTAGCTCGATACATCATACTCTCCGTGGCGTAGCCACAGAGAGTACGATGTGTCGGGGTAAGTTGTTTTAAATCATAAATGTTTTCGTTCGCTCGTAGTTTCTGTAAAAAGCCCCTAGGCGCTACATTTGATACTTTTTTTATAGCCTCGGCAATAAAAAAAGTATCAAAGTGCCTACGCGTTTCACAGAAACTAGTTGCATGGTCCTGGTGTTATATGCCCTATATGGTACACCGAGCTTATCGCTGTTTAAATTTTGCCAGAACCACGTATTAACAGATTTACATATATATGTATAATATATATTTGGAAAATAAAATATGCCTATCAACGTGATCTATCTATTTTGGATGTAATTTTTCACATTTTATAGTGGAGAAGTGCTTATATTTTAGATCCCAAATCTCACATAATATTTCCCAGATGCTACCCCAGAGCATCATTTGATAGTCACTTTTCAACATTTTCTCTGCCCGAGTGAGCCATGGTCGTTGACAAGCCAGAAAATAAGCAGACTGTCATCTGCAAAATGAGGTCCCTAGAGGGTGAATTTAGTGATGTTACCCACTCCGCAGGGTAGCATCACTAAATTTACCCTCTTGGACCTCAATCTGAATCAGGGTCTCAAAACTAAACAGAAAGAGATATCCAGAGGATAAATTGGCCCACTGTATGGGATAGATAGCATCATCAAATTCACCCTCAGGGGACCTCATTCTGCAAATGTCATGTCAGACTGCTTATTTTCAGGCCTGGTGTCGTTGATCGCCTCTTAGCGCAACTGCCCAACAAAATTCCTGGCTGCTCGCCTGAATTACGACCGAGCAAAGTGTTCGACTGTTTCGGCAATGAAATGCTGTAATATATCACTCTTTTGAAAACAGCTCTGCGAGCCCTTCAAACAGTATATTACAACACAGCATACGTTAATGACAGAAACTCGTGAAATTTGACCGCTCTTTTAGACACTAATAAACATATTTGTATTACTTTGTCTTTCTTTCACTTCAAATATAGATAAATTCTTCTTTCCCGATAAAAGGGTTTCCCTAAAAAGGTATGATAAACCCTGTACAGGTCTCACACAGCACTTAGTCAAAGAAAGCATTTTTTGTCTTCAAGAAAGTAATGATGAAAGTAGGGTTTTATTTACACTATATTCTGCTCCGCCTCTAGAGATAAACCTTGCAGAAAATGCCAGGTATTTTGCAAGAACTGCCGGGACACAGAGTTGGTTGGGGTGATCGGTACATTCCAAAGTATCAAAGAAACTGAGAACATGCTGTGGTGTCAACGTCACAAGAAAAACCGTCTTCCTGATTTTGCCATTCCCTGCTAGAATACATAATATAAGTGAGAGAATCAAACATGCTGAAATAACATTGTCATAAAACTCTGCTAGAGACAATGAATTCTGATTTTGGACTTAATGGTGTTGCTGCTAGCTGGCTATCATCATACCTCAAGAATAGACAGCAGCGTGTATCAATAAACGATAATCTGTCAAAAGACTTCCATCTTGAATATGGAGAACCACAGGGCAGTTGCCTTGGTCCTGTTCTGTTTCTATTCTATATTTCAAAAATGTTCACCATCATTGAATCTCACCTGCCTGACGTCCATGGTTATGCTGATGACACACAGGTCTATTTCTCTTTTCAACCATCATTCAAGGATCAAACTAAAGCTCTAGAAACTATTGAATTATGTATTTCGGACATTCACACATGGATGGTTTCAAACAAATTAATGGTAAATGATGATAAGACTGAATTCCTAATAATTGGTTCACGAAAACAACTCTCTAAAGTTGACATCAATTTAGTGAAGGTAGGAGATTCCGCCGTCAGTGGAAGTAACAGTGTAGGTAATCTTGGTGCCTTCTTCGACTCTACCATGTCTATGGACAGACATGTTACAAATATGTGCAATAAGGCTTTCAGAGGTCTATACAAAGTTAAACAGATAAGACAGTTCCTCACCAAAGACTCAACAAAAACCCTAGTTCATGCCTTTGTAACTTCACATTTGGATTATTGTAATGCTTTACTGTTCAACCTTCCACAATATCAGTACCCTCGCCTGTAGATTGTACTAAATGCATCAGCCCGAGTGGTATGTAGGGTATCACGATCTCAACACATCACTCCTATTCTGAGGGATATGCACTGGCTGCCAGTCAAGTACAGAATAATTTTCAAAACTTTATTATTAGTTTTTAAGACACAAAACATGTCACCAGCCTACTTAGAACAACTCCTTAATATCAAGAACGTGTGTCAATACAACCTGAGGTCTGATGGTAAAATGCTGCTACATGTTCCAAAACATAGGTTTAAGACATTTGGAGATAGGTCATTCTCATTTGCTGGCCCTCACTTGTGGAATAATTTACCAGAACACCTAAAAAGACTGTCAAATGTCAACCTTTTCAAGAAAGATCTCAAAACATACCTGTTTCAAAAAGCCTATAAGTGATGTTCTGGACTGTAAGATACTGTATATATTCCGAGCTCAGTAACATGTACAGCGCCTTAGAATATGGTTCTATATCTTCTGAACTATAATTTTGGCGCTATATAAATGTGTATATTATTATTGAATGCTAATCAGTTGTGTTTATTATAAGGTGGATAATTTTTTGTAGTGCTTTAGTGTCGCTTTCTTTTGAACTTCGAAGCCACAGAATGACATGACAGAGGCATAAAATCAGATAAACGTGACCATTCGTGTCTCTGCATACTTTCAACATAAAGATAGGTCCCAGCGAAGCTTCAAGATTCGATTCGGTTTCAAATCTGAAGTTAGTATTCGGTTCGATTCGAAATCGAAATTCGTTTTCCTTCGAACCTTTTTACTGGAATTTCGCTTAGAATTGGTCATCTTAGTCGTCTCACAAAGCTATAGCTCAGATAGAAATTGTACATAAATAATGTTGAATATAAAGATTGAGTGTAATTTCCGCTATATTAACATACAAAGCATCTGTACCCATGCAACCATCTATGCTAACTCCAGTTTCATTAGTCACTACCAGTGTTGAAAGAAAGCAAATTTAAAGTTCCCAAGCAATATCAACGAGGAGCTTACGGTTGCTAGCAGTTAGCCCCGTGCAGTGCCCAGTATAGAATTCTCGCATCCGTTTCTGTTTTTGAACAAACATTCTTACAGGGTGTTATTCCAAAAACATCATCAAGGCATGCCTTCGACGAAGGCATGCCTTGATGATGTAGGTGGAATATTTTATCAGTCGGGACTTCAAGACGCCTGTATTTGATTCGAGGTTCGATTCGATTTCGAATAACAGACTCCATTCGATTCGAATCGAAAATATGTGATTTGCAGGGTCCTATATAAGAAGCAAGGCTGATTCAGTATGCTTAGCAGTTAATCGGCACTCATAATTTAGTTTTGGCATCTTTATATTATCGTCTAATATCTTGAAATATGATCCTAAAAGGTAATAGGTAGGGTGTCACGACAGTGCAAAAGGGTGCGATTGTGAAAAATATGCCGAAAAACTACTAAGAAACTACTAAAGATGTCTTTCTCTGACTCTCCCCTCTCCTGTTAACTTGAGGTTCTGTGAGATGGAGGCGGGGGAGGGGCGGGGGGGGGGGGGGGGGGGGGGGCTACTCCTCTGTATCTATTCCATTTACTGAAAGTTACTATTACCATTCAGGGGTAGGGTAAATCATATCATAGGAGCACGTCCAGATGTCAGTCTGCGATATAAACGTCTCTTTATTTGAAAGCCTTTTACCCGTAGTTTTGCAGAGGTATATCCCATGCTATTTTGCTATTTCTTCTGGATACACTCCACGACTGAGTGAAAGGGCGTGCTCAACGCATCAGTTAAATTTGCCCATGCCAGCACACAAAATTTGATTCGTTATGAGTTATGACTGAGACACGCATATTGACCAATTTTAAGTGTTACCTTGAAATGTGATTTTGACCTTGAAGTTACGAAACCGGCTATGATGCGTAACACATCCTCCCGTGATGTGAAGTATTATGATCGTAAAATCAATAGTTTCTTAGTTATTGGCTCGGCACGCACACATCCCCCACTCACCCTCCCAACACACACTTCAATCACTATATTCCACCCGGTCTAAAATACCTTGTTCAAACTGTATATAATGTCGAGCTTCCGTTGGTTTTGTTGTGTACATCCGCATAACGTTGTCGTCCATCAGCGCAGAACCTCTGAATAAACTGAAACATCCGGGGCAACAAAGCACGCACCCAAATACATGTTCAGTTGCCTTTTGTAGCCAATGTCCTATTGCGTATTCAAACTGTTGATACCATACCATTGGTCCTGTAAAATCAATTATAACATAAGCATTCTCGCATCTCTAGTAATTTGAGTGTTATTGAGATATTAACTCCTAACCCGCTGAGTATTTTAAAAATATTCTTCATCAAATCTAGTCATGGCTGCTGTGAAGCAGCCATGACTAGATTTGATAAAAAATTCATCTAAATTTAACTCAAGAAATTGTTGGTGAAAAAATCCATTCAATTTACAGGGTGCAACTTGGATTAAATATGCCAAAATTATACATATTTCAATGGCAAGAGAAATACTGTCCTGGGCAGGAATACCCGTCGGCAGCATGCAAGGAGTTAACGCTCCACATCTAGTTTCCATCCGGTAGTATCCATACATCGCGCGGGTAATTTAGACCACAGGCAGCTAAACCCTCCCCCACCCCGTCACCCCCCCCCCCCCCCCCCAGTTTTTCACGTTTTACAGTACAGCGCAATCAATCAAGCAGTGAAAAATTTGCCTCCTCAGCGCGACGTTTCTTTTCTTCACCCTTTTCTTTGGAAGTAGACATTTTTAACAATAGCTGTTGCTGAAGGTAATTCATACCCCCACTGCAGTACTGGATCGATGAAGCATAAATGAATTAAACACAAAGTAAAGACCGTAAATCTGTTGAATAAAAAATGCGGGCAACTCTTTTATATAACATGTACAGGAGCGGGCTTGTCATAAGGATCCCTCATATCAAATTTCATTGAAATCCATACACAGATAAGATATCGCTGCTGACGAACGGGTGGGCGGACGGATGAATAGACGCCTGCAATCCAGTATTTCTCACCATTCTCTTCGAGAGTGGGGGTACAATGATGGTTCCCCGACATAAACTCCAAATTTATATAGCAGGTCTGACACGAGGTGACCCTGGCTGTCGAAAGTGCCGTTAAATCGAATAAATAAAGACAATACATATAGAAGGTACCTGTCAGTGCTGACTTGATCATAAACACATGTCGGAAAGAATTGAAAAGACAGTGTCCAAGCACGAACATATGTCCACGTGTTTGATACTTGAAGGTAATAAAACAAACTATCACATAGCAAACTCTGAAACAATAGGCACCCTCCTTACAAAATGTCGCCACTACGTGCAATCACGACAAGATATGGGTGATACTCGTCGATGTATTGAACCCTGACTTTGTACTTCATACAACTATATTTCGTGTTTTTTCCGTGTAAAAAAAACCCTCAGCTCGAAACAAAAATGAGATTTAATTTAGAAGCGTCAAATTCCTTATAAACGAACAGAAATTATCCAAAATAATGGGGAAAAAGAATTAAAATTACGAACACCCACTCCCAAATTTAAAAGATTTCATAGGTGCTGTGGGTGGTGGCACCGACAGCCTCTTTAGTATAGGGCCTAATCTATATTTCCTTGATAGGAAACTGACAAAAGAAAATATACGATGTAAAGGATACACCCAATCATTCGGCAATGAACAGAAAGCCTCTCTCATCCCACCCATCTCGATCGTTTCTAGAATCCACATTATTGTAACATTTTCTTCACCCAGAGAAAAGAAATCTCTCACTCTTTCCAAACCACGAATGAATATCCCGGCACCCCATTCTTCCATTAGCAAACTGCGGGGGCGAGACAAAGAAACAAAAATGAATGTGAGAAAAACGAGAAAGATGGACAATGGGAGGAGAAAAAAGAGAGAATGTCGCACGATCGAACGGAAGGAAGTTGAGCTATAAATCCACTGATTACAGGAACACATACGGGTAACAGAATCAATATTTCACCATAAAACGAACAATCAACCGAATAGATCAATTGAGCAAATAAATACGAAAATACGCTAATATCCTCATTTATTGATATGTACATATATCAACAATTTAACATTATTTATTGCTCATAGTTGAAAATTATAACCTGTAACAGACCCCGACATGTGTACTGCCTTATCCACTCTCAGATGGAATTGTCAACACAACGGTATCCTATACTGGTCTGCCGTATACAATGCAAAAACGTGTTTGTTTACATCCAGGGACTTTCCGTAGGTGGGATCCACCTATAGTCTTGTTGGCAATACTAAATGTGCCTCTTTAATACAATATATAACATGGAACGAGAATCGTAGCTTTGTTGAGATTTCCAGGTGGGAACGTGGCGGAGTAGAGCGTTTTTGCGGTGGGCAAGGGGCATACAAGACTCAATTTCCTGAGATTGCTGTCAATATTTTGCACATCGCAGATTCACCGTAAATTATGCTTGATACGCCATAATTTCATTATATCTTAACCGGGATGAAGATTAATCTCTATGAACGTAGAATCTTCCACATCCTTCTGGAAATCTTGTCGAGCAAGGAAAGAAGATCCCGCCCTAGGTGCTCGCCTGCTATGTTTTACTTTCAACTATAGATATTCAGAATTAGTCATATTTATGAGTTCCAAGAGATGTCAAGCTTTGGGCAAACAGAAAAAAGGAACCCTAAAGTGAATAAAAAGCAAGAACCGAACGAAAATCTCAACTGATGGATCTTCATGTTATACTTGGAACTCCATCAGCGAATTTTATTGCTTTTCGAAATGAAGCCCCAGAGGTACCATTTTGGGTTTTGGTAAGTAACGTGTTTGAGGTAGTCTGGATTTAACTGGGTTCATTTTAAAAGTAAAGCTTAACCACAACACTCCAATGTTACAATACGGCAATCCATATAGAGGACATTTCGATATACCAGTAGTCTAGCCTGCAACTGATCGCTCAGATGTAAGGAAACAGTCTTCTTTCAATTTTAAAAATCAAAATTTTCTCCCATTGGGCCAAACTATGATCTTCGATGTGTCCTCTATCCCGGTACAACCATTTTTGCCAATGAGCGATGAAGATGACACAAAAATGCATCGAAATGTATTTTTTGCGGACTGACATTGATCGCTCAGATGAAAGGAAGAAGCGTTTGTTCAGTTCGAAAAATAAAAGATTTCGTCGGATCAGATCCTCCTTGGTGCATTTAATAACTATTCTTGGCTCATTCCGTCCCTGCAAATAAATACCTCTCGGTTTTTCTGAGATCTGTACTTTGCAAAAATTATATACCTTCTGGAACCTTTTTCGTAATTTTTTTCTCTCTAAATAAATTTACACATTACGGGTATTTTCTCAGGTTTGGTGAGTTATTTACACGAAGGAAAACTATATAATGGAGCAACCACGCAAAAAAGTCATTCATAACTGTCTTTCTGACTGACTTCTCCCTCAAGTCTGCAGAGGGAAAAGTTACTTCTCCACCAATGCTGGTCACTGTTCACCATAATGCACTTGAGAACCGAACCACTTATATCTTCTTTGACAAAGCTCTTAGAGCTCTGTCAAAGACTATATAATTGGCCAAATTCTTAGTTTTACTTGAAAAAAAAAATCTTCAAATTTAAAGAGCCCAAATGATTTCCAGAGTGTTTGGGGTTAATACTGTTAATAATTGACAGAGCTGATATGACATCTACACATTTGTTTGTTGTGCTGGTTAACCCTTAGGTACTTGGATTAATTTTACGTTAACTCTTTTGGCGCGGAATAATCTGAGAAACAGAATTCTTAAAACCTAATATTCATCGGGAATTTTACAGAAAGTATAGGTTGTTAGACTAAAGCGTTATTATTTTAAAAGATGTTCTAATGATCTCATTGACAGTTTTTCAAATGATTTTTTGTATATATTTAAATGGCACCATTATACGTTCAAGGAACGGTATCGTTGTTCATGGATAGGACATAAATGGTGCATGAAACATAGGAATACGTATCTTTGTTTAACCCTTTACCCAACGAACCGGCCGCATCCTCCCGCGAACTATGCAACTTCAGCAGCTGAAAAAATATTATTTTTCAAACAAGTTCAACAAAACCATATCATGTGACCCCTCGATGGAACGGGCTCTTCGAGCTCGTTCCAACGAGGGTTCACATGATATGGTTTTGTTGACATTTTTTGAAAAATTTGAAACAAATGATATTTAAAATAATAAATTTTGATATCGTCTGCGTTGGGTAAAAGCACTTAGAAATGAACACACACAGTTGGCTAAAATGCCTACTGCAGTACCTTTCCGTGGTCTGCCGTCTGTCGACTTTAGTCGCCTGTCCCGCCAAAAGAGTTAATAAGTATCGTGTATACGTGTAAACCTGTACAGGCAGCCAATATTGATGTAAAAACACTGTCAAAATAAAAGCACCCTACAAGAAGAATTCCCAAGGAATAATACACTTGGGGCAACTTTTTTTCAGAGCAATATAAACGGGGCAGTCTGTGGCTGTATGGAGTCTTAAGGGGTAAGAATTAAGAAAAGGTCTGTGATATACGGAGAATTATTAGAATTAAAAATTAGATTCTAAGATTTAAAATTTAATACGAACCAATTCCTCTCTGTCGCTTTCAAACCAATCGTTGCTCATTTTCGCGACCCACGTCATTATAACAATAATATGATTTTGGAGGGCATAAAAGTTCATTAGCGGCCCTGCAGCAATAATGAACAGCCCGATGCTTTATTAAAGGCTCGAGACGAAGTCGAGCGCCGTTAATAAGCCAAATGGCTGTTCATCATTGCTGCAGGGCCGCTAATGAATCATGATGCCTGACAACAATCAAGTTATTACTATTATTACCACTCCCTGTTACAGCTAACCGCACGAGGGAATTGCTGGAAGAAATAATCACTAAAGTCGGTTCGATATTTCTGTTTCGATCGTGCGTTCGACTTCGGTTCAGAAATACAAAGGGACGTCCTCCGAATGGGAGTAATTCATTAGACCATGGAATCTAAAAAAGAGCCGGGTCGCGGGCCGCTAATGGCTATTTATACTATTATCGCCCGCGGCCTCGGCTCCGTCGAATGACGTCACTAAAATTATGGAGTTTTAACGGGCCTCCAAACTTATGTTAATCGACTAGTAACTTATAGATTGAGTGGTAATAATACATTTTATTATATCACTACCCCAAATAGCTCTTCAATACCGCTGTAGTTTGCCCATCACTTCTGGTTCACCTGACCATGAGTACATTTTTATCCAAATTCATATAATGCTAGTCTCAAACGAGGCTCATGTGACATCACTGACATGCGCATATTTTTAAACGTATAGTTTGACAAAAACGAAATAAAACCCCAGTGTCTTTGCACTGAACACTCTGGACAAACATTTCATTCAAAGCTAGTTTGAAAATGCTTTACACGTAAAGTTTTAATGAACCTGATCCAGCCAAAATGAGAAATCTGTTCTTTGAGGTGGTTGATTTTAGACCTACCGGAATTGTAAGATATTACTACGGTATGACATATTCCTATTTTTGAGTATAGAGTATTCTCTAGTTAGCAAAATTTGTTTTTTTTTTGTTTACATCAGTCTGGGTTGTCATCTTCCGACTTGATGATGAGACCAGATCTGCACCATCAATGCGACGGGATACAACGACCAATATCAATTAAGTGTTATAATCTGGATATAAACAATAGCGACATACTAACAAAAGTATTATGGAATACACCTTCAAGATAAACTTCTAACACTTCTTGGGTGGTATTTGTTATTTACGGTTTGTGGGATATTTTAATCAAAACGACGCCATCAAAAATATGTGAATATGTTAAGCTGCATAAAAACAAAAATATCAGTCTTTTGTTATAAGTTGTCTTTTTAACACGTATTTGACAGATTTTGGTCTATTGCACATTTAAATGACATTCTTGGTAAACCTTCAAAGTTTCCCAAAGAGGATTTGGCGAGTTAGCTTTCGAAACGGATAAAGGTCAAATAATCTGTCTTTGATCTTCAAAGTTAACGTCTGCTCACCTGATCCGATCGGATGTATTCGTCCACAAGCAGCACCGACTTTCTTGTTCTTTTTCATTCTGTCAATAAGTAATTTAACCGAGTCCGGTTTGAAATCAACATCGCCATCCAGTGCAAAAATAAAGGTGTTTTCTGCCTAAAAATAAAGTTTAGAGAATAATAAATTTCAATCATGTATTGTCGACACCTTTCAAAAGTACAGTAAATAGCAGCATTCCATCCCAAGATGAATAAACACATAATGAAACGGTAAGGGGGGATTAGTAGTAAGTCAATCCCGCAGTCCTAATTGGCTGTGTCATAAAATTTAGGGG
Source organism: Pictodentalium vernedei (assembly GCA_031216915.1). Lineage (NCBI taxonomy): Eukaryota > Metazoa > Mollusca > Scaphopoda > Dentaliida > Dentaliidae > Pictodentalium > Pictodentalium vernedei. Next base: position 402,149,422 of record CM062293.1, read on the forward strand.
TGTCGCGAAGAAGGTGGAATTGGGGGTCGGTGTAAACCTGCTTTGTCCTGACTATGGTGACTCAAGTCCCGACTGAATAATATTCCAAATACATCATCAAGGCATGCCTTCGTCGAAGGCATGCCTTGATGATGTAGTTGTAATATTAATCAGTGGAGATTGTAACTTAAAAACTCAAGACTTCCTGGAAATTTATTAGTGAATAAATAAAATATACACGGAGTATTCGTGACGCAACTTCTAATTTAATTAACACGTACCGTACTCCAAATTGATCATTCTTTGCCCCTCCAAGAGCCCGAAACGGGAACTACAGACCTCCAAGTACGGCAGTGGGTCACACAAGTCCAAACATTAAATCTATTCTTTTAACCCTTTACCCAACGTAAGGGCCAAATCCGGCCAAAGCTATTCACAAAAATCGTCAATTAATTTTCATTTTTTTTTTCATTTTTGTCTCGTTGAGCTCGTTGCAATGAGGGGTATATAAAAATGAAAAAAAAAAATGTTATTCAAGAATTTTGTTTGCAAGTATTTATTTATTGGTGTTTAAGGTCACATACTTATGCACAATGGCTAATTATGACCGTGACAGTTTTACGGATGGAGGAAGCCGGAGTACCCGGAGAGAACCACCGAGCAACGACGAGCAGCAACATCGTAACTCCGCTCTGCAGCACAGGCAGGGTTAGATCGATTGAAGACATGCGCACCATCGACGTGCAGTACGCCTTAGTACACGGCGTCATCGTGCCCCCATGTGGACAATCGTGGTTACGTGCCTTGCCCAAGGACACGACGCGGGAGTCCGAATCGATCGCTCAGACGGTCACCCTTCCGAAGACTAACCGGGCTCGACGTTGCTTAACTTCGGTGATCTGTCGAGAACCGCTTACCGCAACGCCACCGCGCCCCCTTGTTTGCAAGTATCGTCTGCTTTTCATGTTAGGTAAATGGTTAAGAAAGTACATGATTACAAGCAAGAGAGAATCGACATCTTGGATTCTGACCAATGGCAAAATTATAGTGGGACTGGGGTGTTGGGTGTGGAGTGGGACACCTCCCTTAAAATACCCTTAGCGACGCTCCTGATTAAATTATTGCTGCTCCTCCCAGTGAATACAAAAAAGTAAATACAAAAATATAGCAGTTTATATCAAATCATCCTCGACTGTCTTCACTTGCAGTACAGCTATCTTTACTCAAATTACATTATACTCCTGCCGTTCACAATTTTAACTGAACTGAATCTTAAACTTTGAAAGAGCAATCTGTGGCCTTCGAAGTGGACGATATAACGCTTTGGAACTCAGTCCACCTATTATATAGCTTCTCATTTGATGATACCTGACACGTAAAATGCGTTAAAAACGAATTCTCGAGAGTTCCTCAGTTACAGTTCTCGGATGGAAACACCAAGCCATTCTTGCAAAGACAAAAGCTGCTGGTTGACCCATAACTTTCAGGATTCAAAGAACTCTTAACCATTACTTGATAAAATGAAAATGGAACTAGGTTTAGCCAATAGTAAGTATAAAAACTGAAATCTTTGTTCTCAATCATTTGTAGTTTAACCAAAAATACAGTTACGACCTCTCATTGGAAAGAACCCCTGCCAATGGAATGTAATGAGATGTTTTGTAAAGTAACAGTCTAGTCCTCAAGAGACATTCGATGACGAAGATAGTGGTGGCGATTGGTTCGACGGTATACAAGTCCAGATAGACAAAGCGTACCACAAATGGATTTCCGAACGGTCAGTTTCTTTGATCCTGAGAACTGACACTTTCATTTAGTTTTGATCTTAACATTTTGTAAGAGAACTCTAAATGCTCCTCATAATTCTAAGTGATGGTGCACCTATAATCGTGTCAACGGTTGATATTTGAACTGACATCAACAGCTTGTGCCATGTAGCTGATTACAGGAAATAGTACTCAGACATTACCACAAGGCGCAACGATTAAAGTATTTATATATATTTATTTTATCTCACAGGCACATTCAGCCGATTTTCACAAAATGGTTTCTTTAATGATACGATATAGAAGAGTTCCTCACCACCATTTCCAGGCAGATCAAAATCCTCTAGAATACCCGAAATCTGCCAGTTGCGCTTTAAATGAACAAAATATATGACCACAGAGGGGAATGCAGGCTAGTTGTAGAGAGGGTCGTGGCAATGAACCAGTTGATATCCTGAACAGTATTACGGAGAAAACAAAATGAGACCTCTATAAAGGCTATATTTTTATTACATGTCTCTCACACACAACCCCTCGTCGTCGCCCTAGTGTGCTCATCAGATCAGTCTTCCGGGCGTCTCATCTTTTCCAAATTCATATAATTTAATTTATTTCGACTGGTAGAGTGCTGGAAGCCCATATTTGGACTCTAATGGACTCCGAAGTGCAGGTCCAACAACTTAAATGCTTCATATTCAACAGATGTGCTTCACAGTACCTTTGAAGTGAAATTATTTAGTCTGTAAGGCTTTGCCTTATTACAATTTATGGGGGAGTGTCCGCATTCTCCCTTAATTTGTAACAAGGCCAAGACATGTCAACAAATTTTGATAACCAAAAATAATTTAGCACTCGACCAGTTAATGATATCCGATTTGTTTGCATATAATTGGCCAGCGTGAGTTTTTCACAACTCGATGAATAATTTTCCTATTGTTTGAATTTTTTGCTTTGTCCTGACAATTTGTATAAAAAATATGGGCGTATCCAACGGAGCAATTAAACTGTTACTGCAGGTGGGCTGTTGGAATCCAAGTGATTTGTTCACACTGGTCGTTCCCTTCTGTATTCGAGACCGTGTCGGTGGGCCTATGTTGCATATAATAAAACTTTAATGTGCACAAAGGTTGATATGACTGCGATCATATAAATGACGGAATCTTCGGCCGTGTAAGGATACATAAAAATACAGACACACTGAATTAAATTATAACACACACTTCATACAACTTAAAACACGCAACCCACATTCAAACTCCGATAACGCTACAGATAATGGATTTAAATTGTCGTATAGTGCGTGTCTCAGAAAGACCCGCGTGACTTGTCCTGAATTTTAAGGTAACAATTTTACAAAGACAAAATAAAAACTGATGTGTCTTCGCCCTGAACACTCTGATCAAACATTCCACTTGTGATCTGTTGTAAATAAGCTTTTCCCAAAAATTTTCATGTAGCTAATTCAGCAAAACGTAAGAGAAATTGTGTTCATACTGCAACGCTGCGGGATGCCGAAAGCTATTTTGACTTCGAGGGCGGACCTTTTTTCACATCGGCTTGGTTCTCGTCAGACTCAAGAATGTTTTCTAACCTGCTGTTTCTATTTATCTATATTACAAATCTCTACCTTTTCGTACTGTTCCGGTGTCATTCGTGAAAAGAGAGACCACAGTGGTTTAGTTTTATTCTTTTTACGCATTCCCGTTTTGCGATTTCTGAGCTTGGTTGAGGATGCGCTCTGGCTGTCCATATCTTCCATGAATTTATCTGCTGCTTTACCACGAAGAAGTCTGTATCCCAACAAATAGTACATGTACATTACCTGAAAATAATGTATAAATGGAAATGTTACTGTTTATCATATTCTTACCTCAAAATTTGATTGTTCCATGGACCTTACGAAACTTCGAAATTCGATTCTATTCTACATCTCGATGATTCGCCTTTATTCGGTTTGTGCCGAGCTGATTCGTCAAGATATTCTCAAAATCTTAGTAAATGTCTTCTTTTGAATTCGTCTTCTGCCTCAAAATTTGATTGTCCCATGGACCTTACGAAACTTCGAAATTCAATTCTATTCGAAATCTTCTCGATGATTCTCCTCTATTCGGTTTGTGCCGAGCTGATTCGTCAAGATATTCTCAAAATCTTAGCAATTGTCTACTTTTGAATTCGTCTTCTGTCATCAAGGCTCCTGTACAGGAGACCTGATGATAGAAGAGGAATTCCAGAATGGTCCGCTTCAATAACTACTTTGATCCACTTCTAAAATATTCCGCTTTTTGATTGATTTGCCCACGACACGAGTGACCGTTAAATACAACAATACTGGAATGGAGATTAACAACAGTACTGTTGTGAGAAGGTGCAATATTTACAGTTCGAATAGCCGCGCGATTCCATTCGAGATTCGATTCGAAATCCTCTTCCTGATCCGATTCGAGATTTGATTCTACCCAAAATTTGAGATTCGCAGTGATCCAATTGTCCCCTTGCTCTGTTTTAAAGGCTGTTGTGTTTTGAGGTAGTGTGGAATTTGAAATCCTTTAATTGGTCTAAGAGGCAGTGCGATGGCTGAGTGGTTACAACATTGGACTTCAAACCGAGAGGTCCACGGTTCCATTCCCACCGGGGGTAACTGCGTTGTGCCTTTGGGCAAGGCACCAAATCCCGATTGCCCACGTGGGGGCACGGTGGCACTCTGTACTAAGGCGTATTGCACGTCGATGGTGTACTTGTCTTCAATCAGTGCTAACCATGTTTGTGTGGAATTGGGGAGTCGGGCAGTTGCTCGGTGGTTCCCACCGGGTACTCCGGTTCCTTCACCCGTAAAACAGTCCGACACGAGGTAACCCTGGCTGTCGAAAGTGCCATTAAGCCCCAATAAATAAATAAATGGTCTAAGAAGAATAGAATTTATATTAGCTATCCTTACTTTTCACGAAGATATGTTTGCCATTTACAACACAGTTTTTTGTAACTGTACACGATTAGAGGTCAATTAATTCCTCACTCAAGTCCCTGCTAAAAATATTGCCACAAAAGAAGGAAAGTCAATATGAACGTACTATCAACGTAGATGTTTTTATTCCATTAAATTCACCAGCGCAATATAAATGGTTCCGTTACTACAAAGGTGTTTCACTCATATCGATGCTGAGAGAATACATTGTGACGGAATTTAACAGGAATATCAGAACTCTCCGAGTATACTTGAAGCTGAGTGACATGACAACTGATGCCTTTTTCCAGAGATGGGTTAGATACGTTTTTATAACAGGGGTAATAATTGGCTTTGGATCAGATTGCCTGTGTTTTTCAGAGTTAAATTTACACGGTGGAATTTCTGTAACTCACGTATTTACGGCGAGAAGCGCATAGGTCATACTTTTTTTCTTGACAAACAAATGATTTTGCCAATTCACAATAAAGAGACAGCTGTTTCACCCTGGGTGCTGTACTGTAACCGTACAAGCCAAATAAATAAATAAATAAATAAATAAATAAATAAATAAATAAATAAATAAATAAATAAATAAATAAATAAATCATCAGTGGATTGAGATTTCATAAATAAAATATTACGAAAACAAAGCCAGTCAAAAAAGAAGAAAAAAAAAATATATATATATTTACCCCCGCCCAAACATCCTTGACTTATATCGTCGTGAAAATCGACTTTCGATAAAGTTATCTCCCTTAAAATTATTGGACGTGCGAGGAAGGTCCAATTTAGAAGCACGTAATTGTTGAGGAAACAGCTATGGCTTCAATAACAAGTGAAGCCAAGTTTCCATTTGTTACTTTTATTAAACGAAAACAACAGACAGCTCTCGGAGCTGTCTGTCGTTTTCGTTTATTAAATTTAACAAAAGGAAACTCGGATTTTACGTCAAGCTAATTAGACGCAACTAGTCACAGATAATCCGTCATTAAGAATATCGATCAGTACCACACCTCCAAACACTTAGGTCCACTTTGAGTCTTTGTTTAGCGAATGCCTTTTTACAGTAATTTGCAAGTTGTTATTAATTATTCTTACCAGGAAGAAAATTAGCAAATCTCACATCCTAGACTTTTATATTAATCAAAAGGACAGTGTACATTATACATAACGTTTGTTATTCTCTTGTGAACTCAAAGCAAGTAATTGTCGTACTCAAAAAATTTTGATACAATTTAATTTCATTCCTAATGGCGCACAAATACACACAGCGATCCAAATACACTTAACAAAATAGTTGGTCCGTAAAACACGACGAGTCGATGATGTACTAAACAAAAGTTATTCTTCGTTGAAATGCATCACATTTTTCACTGCAGATTATCACAATCAAAAGATGAATTACACAAGCCATGTCTCCAAGAAATAGTCTTCGGTGGTCATCTACTTACAGAGGTCACCACAGACAGAAACTTCAAAGATTTGAAAAGTACCAGAAACGCATTCAGTTGAGAAAAGAGTATGGCATGTTAAAAAATAACCGTTTACACGCGTTATAGGTGGTATTGTACATGTTGCACTGCCAAATTCTACCAGTTTTGACTTAAATGCTTTCAACTGAAACTATGTTTGTCAGACAATGTTTAATCTGAATTATATTCTTTAAACTGCACCCACCAACCCACACATCGATGTTCCATTTACGTTTTGTAGAATTTTGTTGCCTGCATTTGGTCTCCATCGTCGATAACTGATAGCTTTCGTTGACAGTCAGTCTTTAGTAGAAACGTCCTTAGACAATTGATTCTTCTCTTCAGAAATGAAGAGTATATACCGACATATGGTATTGTTTTGCGCCTAGGTGTTCTGCTTGGTCCATCGAGTAACTATATTAATGAACAGGAAACCACCAACATAACTGGATTCTAGCATGTGTGTTAACTAGAGCTGGGTGTTTTTCGGTTTTCCGGTTCGATTTTTGCGGCAAACTGGAAAATCGAATCACAAGACCCAGCAAAACCCGTCAAAACGGTTTTACTGTGTTTGTGCATAAACTGATAAAACTGCCTTACTTGGAGAGAACTGGACTAGAGATCCCCAAGGACTCTCGTCTATCCGGCAAAGTGGCGAATACTTCGTGTTCGCGTCGTCACATTTTCTCCCTTATTGACTCATCCGGCTTTATTTAATGTCGAAGGAAACTCTCTTGGCGTGGGTTCAAACCCCCGCTATGCCATTGTAAACAAAACCAGCGCCCTTTCTTGATTCTATGACACACGAGAAATTTGAAAAAGCGACGTTCTCGCTGATTTCCATGAGTTGAAATATGTAGAATTAAGTGATTCAATTATATGATAAATAATTGAAAAATTGAGTATTCCGTGTGTTCTGTACTGGTATCGAATAACCTTGGTTAACTTGCATTCCCTTTATGGTCTGTCGGTGGCCGAGTGGTGTGCGCGGTTTAGTATTGTCTCACTAAGCGATTGGTGACAAAGGAAACTCTCTTAGAGTGGGTTCGAACCCACACTATGCCATTGTAAACTGACCATGTTTTCTCTGACCTATAGCTAACTTTAATTCAATCCAGTCTATCCAGTCTACCAAAGTTCTGAACATATTATTGTTTTCAGCCAGTTCTAAACTGCTATAGATTATGTTTTAGCGGGGTTTGCGGGGTTCATACAGGCTTGAAAGTCCTTGAAAGCTGACCCTAAAAGGCTCTAAAACAGTTAAATGCCCCGACGAGCCCTTGCAAATTGCCAAACTTCCTCAAAAAGTCCTCAAATGGTATGGCATCTGTAGTGTGGGCACCTGTTATATGGGTATCGTACATGTTTTATTCAGGACAAGCGTTAGTAACCATTAGATATGCATGTTGTTAAGTAAATTCCACAAATTAAGTTCATTTGAACGACACAAATATTGCTGTTCTCTAAATAGTCTCTGCCAATGCAATCAGTAGGAGGTTTAGGACGAAACCCTAAACAACCGAACCCCTGTTCTAAGAGTAATAAAAAACATCCTCATTCATTTTTGCCCCTGCAATTATTAAAAACTCTATATAGTCCCTTGAGTGGAACAAGGGTTCATCTGCCTTGTTGCACTCAAGAGACAAATTATAATGTCATATTGTTTTTTATGTATCGCAGATTAAAACAATTGAAAAACAGTCAAGAAACCAATTTTTACACGCAGAATACTTTGTGAATATTGGTTTAGTTAGTTAAAGAGTGACCCTAAATATTATACATTTAAAAAGCCCTTAAAAGTCCTTGAATTTCAAAATGATAATTCTGTATGAACTCTGGTTTGATCCACGACAACAGGCCAAGGTGGAAACATTCTTAAATTTTAGGGATCCCCATAAATCTGACCATTGACCTTTTGGGGGCTATGGAAATGTGAGATAATCATCACTTGATTGTATTTGATCTGTCCCGAAAAAGGCCCCAATGTTCGTGGATAAGAGCTCACCTGTGACCAGCGTTTTCTGTGTCTGATCATGTTCTTATTTTTCATGTGAACAACAAGTTTTGTATGACCTGGCATTGTCCACTGCAGTTGCCCACCATAAGGTGTGGGTACTTTGGTTGGAGCTGGTATATGTATCGGTCCTTTAACAACAGACCTGAAAAGAAACGGCAAACTGCTCATATTGTTATTAATTGTGAATACCTGGAGTTTGTAAATTTATGTAATTGGATGTCGAAACACCGGAAAGCCTGAACCTTGTTCCCAAGCTCTTGTTGTGGGGGCGAGGAAAGGCCTAACAAAGTCCTTTGATACAATAAAAATAGTATACAATATCTCGGTATTGCATTCCCTGAGTTCCAATGTGTTCTGTGTGCCTACTGGCACATAGAACACATTGGGACTCAGGAGACGAATAGGTCCCGATCAAACCGACCATTGCTAAAATAAACCTGCCACACACTGTCAGCTTATCAGGCATTAACCATTCGAACCTCGAGTTCCTAAATGAGATCGTTGGCTGTAACATTTGTGACAGTACTCTTTATAATCGCTGGGAGATTTAGCGTTAATTTAATCCTTCAGCCCAGTAGGGTTGTAGGATCAAACTGTAGCTAATCCTCCTCAAGACTATTTGGTGTTCATTGCATTGCTACTTTATGGATCGCAGATTTTTCTGTTAAATGGCTATTTGTCGAGAATAAGGAGCTGCAAATAAATTTACAAAAGTCACCAGATATAGCTTCGTTTAACGTCTCAGTTTTAAACGGGGAGGGGTAGAATATTTCTGCACCCACCCCATCAAGGTGCCTTTTTATATTTCTTGCTCTCGCAAACTGTGTAACGAATATATTTTACCGCTTACTTTTTCTATACTCTGAATTAACACCCGCAATCAGTAATAAATGACCGAACTCACTCTTGTTCAACATGAAGCGGTTATCCTCTGCGATATGTTTGAATGATCAATAAACAAAGGGGAGATCACTCTTCATTTTCAGCCGTGTATAACTTTTTACGAGTATGTTTGTGGAAAAAAGTGTAGGGATGAGCACGTTCCCATAGTGCAACCCGGTCTCGCGATTTCTGCTTAAAAAAGTAGTCTGGGTACATGAAATACATAGTATTATCGTTTTTTATTGGGAAGGCGTTAATGATTCTGTCATATCTTGCAGACGACAGTTTCAATAATGATTGAGTTATCACGCTACAGTTGCGACTTATTTTGTCTGTTGGAATACAATCTTTTGTGTCTTAGCATAAATGACGTCGAATGATACTTGACTCATACATTAATGGAAGTTGCTATTCGCTGGCGATTAATCGGTGGCGGGCTATATAACGAATTATGTCTGGCAATACTGAAATGTTCCGAATCAACTGGGTTGAGTGAATATGAACCCACTTGGGTTCATATTCCCTCAACCCATTTGATTCGCGTTATTTTGTAATCATTTGCTTTTCGAGTGTAGTCAACCGAATCAACGCCTTTCTGATATATTTGCTATCTTACCGTGCTGCTTCCTCGACACATTCAACAAACTGCGTTACGAACATGTTTGGAACATATCGGTTTGTTTTCTCGTCTAATTCGAAAGCATCGTCGAATATGATATGATCTGAAATAAAAACACAAATTAAAAGTAGCAATTTTATTTCTACTGCCTTGACGAACATATAATTTAAAGAAAATGATCGTCTCTTTGTTTTAGATACTATTGGCCTAAGATTTACATTGTTATACAAACAGAAATTAACGTCAGTATTTTGGGCTACTTGAATCAGATTTAGTACAAAAGCAACTGAATTGATAAGTACCTTATTCTCACCATTCTCTCAGTATCTTAATATTTGAAATACACATAAAAAAATTCATATTGCCATTTTGGGTTGATCGGACTATTGAATCATATGTGCAGATACAGTGCAGATACCCCCCCCCCCCCCACACACACACACCGGCTGTAGTATATCAGCGATAGATAAGCCATTCCCTGTCGTTTCCTAAAAGTGACGTCATAGCACTTACATTATGGGTGTCACGGGTGCCATCATGGTAACCCACGCGAATAGCCGTGTTATGGCGTAATTGGCATGGTGATGTGTTGTTAATACGCAAGCGTAACACGTGTTGTTTAGGTGAGTTATGAATTCGGTACGTGACCCTGTCTGATTTTTCATCGGCATCCCACCTGGTCATGAGTCCCAGCCATAGCAGGTTCGATAGCTTTTCGACCCTACATATTAAAACACGAGAATGTGCTGTTGGGGAGAGATTATATTGTTCTGATGTGTAGGCCTACCGTTGTCATATACAAGAACTTTAGCTTGGACAGAATCAGTCTTTTTCTATTTTGGTTAACATCTTCAATCTATTCCATCTACCTTTGGCCTAGTTCCCACCAATTTTCACCGACTTTCAGTCCGTTACAACCTCAGTTAGCGTTTTCAATCTATTCCATCTACTCTTGTCCTTGTTCCCATCACTTTTCCACCGACTGACTGAAATAACTAGTCAAATCGCTTCATTTGGTAAAACAACCGACCAGATTGCATGGCTCACAATAAATAAATAAATAAATAAATAAATAAATAAATAAATAAATAAATAAATAAATAAGTGTCCCGCCCCACAATGTCTGCATATAGAGTCGCCCCGCTTGCCTAAATAAGCCAATAGGAGTAATACTCCAAGGGGTGATTTCTCGGACGACACTTTTGCTAATCTTAATCCGGCTATTTGGAGATCGAATGCCGTTTACTGTTTGCGGATGCGCGGGGCCAAACATGTGCAAGTGCCGTCTCATATTGTGTCAGTACTAATTAACTATTCTTGATTCTCAGAAATAGAGGGATGTTTCAGTCAGTTGACCAGCGCGCGAAGTTGGAAAAACTAAATTTCAACACGATTGTTTATCTTACGTGTTTGCTAAGGATTGTCTGAACATATGTGGATACAACCACAATACTCAATGACTGTACCACATACAAGCACAACAAACAACAATTCATGGTAACACACATTTATACTACCCCTTGGACCTCGGTCAGCCTCCCCTCATTTTTTAGCAAAAGGATTTACTTACTTTCCAAGTCAAAGTAGTCCGGGTCCTTTATTTTGAATTTTTCCTGAGCCATTCGACTTGCACACTGGACATAATCCAACCTACAAAATAAATGCTTAAATTACTACAGCACGATTTATTTTTGTATTATTTCATTGAAAACATGGTCACATAGCTTCAACTAAAATGAACAAAGCTTGACAATTTTGTACTCTGTGTCAGTCAAAAAACGTTATTTTCTATGCAAGGTAAGTGATTTAAACGGCATGGTACAAATTTAGTCAACATCTGGTTACAGATGGCGTTTCGGACACAGTGTACTGTATTTACTTGCCTCCCGCTGAAGAACAAAAGAAAATTCAAGCCCTCACATAACAACACTAGAAGATGAAACTTGCAATATTCGGCTACTATATTACACCAGGAATTCCTATAGAATCTTGCTAGAGAGTTTGTATTGCGCCTGTGTACACAATGCTGAAATTTACATATTATGTAGACATGCTCTCCAAGCAGAACGAAGAGATTTATGCAATTCCCGTACATAGCTCTATAATTTTGCTCTTTACAAGATGGGAGTTTTACATGTGTTTCGAATGAATAGGCCCACTAGGCCGATTGCATCCTCAAGCCGATCATCGACACCCACCCCCATCTTCAAGTCAGTTTTGGGTGAAATTCCCCTATAATTGTCATCTTAAAGCGGTAACATTTGTTAATGCTTCTAAATGGGCTTTTATGATGACATTTTGTTACTGTTTGTGGCACAAAAGATGCCATAACAGTGAAAAAGGAAAAAATGCATTAACTGTTTACGCACATTTTTTGACATTTCACCACCCAGTCACCCACCCACGCACCCACTCCCATCTATTATTACGTGATTTTCCCCCTCCCTGATAGAACTCGAAAATTTAGACGAAATCGTCGGTAGTCAAAAAGCGCGGTCACCTCAGTTCTATCTATTCCACTGATTCAATTAATGGTCAAACTGAATGCTGTCGGTACGTACAGATTAATCGACTAATTATTGTAAATTCACTTGGCTTAAGCGTGTCGCGAGTCTTTGCACAGGTCTGCATTTAATTGGGCAAATACTTCCTAACGTCGCGACGGTATGAAGTATTCATCTAATCAAATGCTACCTTTTGTAAAGTTGGCGACCTGCAATGTTTTATTAAAGATAAAAGTACTGCCTTTTTACTCACTGCCACTTAACGTTGAAAGTTCGCCCAAACACTAATTTCTAACACCTTATTGACAAAATCACTGGGTTTGTGGTGTATTTCATGAAAATCAGTTATTGGTTCCGTCTTTACTGCCAGATGACCATTTCCTTGTACAGGAAGTAAAAAAGATGATTTGTTTTGTTTGATTCGTCATCCATGGCGTTCACCATTGCTGCAATAGCTTTCCTTCACAAATACAAGTGACTTTCTTGTTGCCAAATATTTAGCCAATGGAGATTTTTAGTGCCAAGATAAATTATGTTCGTGCAAATGGCTAAACTGGCGCCAAACAGCGTGAACATTGGACACGTTCAGGAGTGACGCACGTTTCAAAAGCGTCCTCTGAGCCCTTTCCCCACAACGGTATCGCCGCAATAGAATTTGAGGAATAAAAATCAGTTTCTGCATTCTGGGCCTACCATATACCTTTAACCCTTTACCTAACACAAATCGCAGACGACATTTACGACGCTTGTTCTAAAAAAACTGAAAATTGCCATTTTCGCTCCAAAAATAGCTTATAGCACTCACAGTGAACGAGCGTCGAGCTCGTTCAAACGAGTGGCCATAAGTTATTCTTTTAAGGTAACTAACGCAAACATAAAATTCGAATGGCGATATCTGTGAATAGCCCCAGACGGATACGACCATAACGTTAGGTAAATGGTTAGAACTAAACAACCCTGACATATCTAGTCATGAATATCGACTTTCGATAAGGTTATCTCCCTTGAAATTATTAGATGAGCGAGTTTCCTTTTATTGCTTCTAAAATGAAAACAACAGACAGCTCCGTTGTTTTTGTTTATTAAAAGTAACAAAGGGAAACTTGTCTTTTTATAACCAGCCAATTAGAAACAACTAGTTCGAAGATAATCCAATGCTAAGAATATTAATCAGTATCACACCGACCAACACCAAGTAACTGTCGACTTTGGTCCTTTGTTTAGCGAATTCCGTTTTTTACAGTAATTTGTCGGTTTTTATTCTTTCTGGAAAACAAATTACAGTACGGATGGCGTGGACTGGTCACTTTTCACGGGTGGGCGATATGTCCACGGGCGCAACAATATTAGATTCCAGTCAGTAATTATAAGAATAATCATTAAGAATTTAAGTTATGAAGCATCAGGTACAAGCCGGTGCTTCATTAATTAAAATTTTGCTGCTGGTGATTTTTGTTACTTGGTAGACGCATGCGTGGACATCAATGCCCACGCATGGATTACGACCAGTCCACGGCGGCTCTACTGTAGCACATATCACATCCGAAACTTTATATTGATGGAAAGGATAGTTTATGTACTATATGTCCCATATTATATGCGCATATTGTTGTTTTAATAAACAGATAAAAAGTTACAGGCCATCAAAACGCTGTTTTCTTATCTTTAAATTGGTTTCAACAGAGAATAATAGGCAAACATTCAAATCGATTGGGGAAAAAACTGTAAAAAGTCAACTTCTGCATTTTTCTACTACTCAATTGAAAAATGTTAGAAGTTTGTGAAATGATGCAGACATCGATGATACAAAGCGCTAACATTTCGAAATTTCAATTTGTATATGAAATTCTCAAACCCTTAACACTTTTGGCGCGACAGGAAGCTAAAGTCGACAGCACGCCAACCCGCGGTAGGCAACTATAGTCGACATTTTAGACAACTTTGTGTCCATCTAAAAGTGCTATCAATCAAACTTCAGCGCATTCCCATGTTTCGTGCACGATTTTTATTCTATCCAAGAACAGTTATATTGCCACTGGAAAGTATAAAGGCGCCAACTGCATCGCATCTGCGTTGCAGTTGGCACCTTTACGCTTTGAAATGACTATATCACATTGTCTCTAATAATGTAGATCCTACAGAGTGTTATTTTGACTACAGAAATCAGTAGAGAATGGCCTCACAAAATCCCACTAAAATGTACGACAATATATACATTAAATATATATAAAACAAATCATGATCCAACTCTGAAAAAAACACTCTATGAGATTCATGGAACGCTTTTAAGAATTATAACTCTTTAATCTAATAAACCGTATTTTAGAAAAATGCCTGATTACGCGCTAAGAATTCTGTTTCTCGGGACAGTCCGCACCAAAAGAGTTAATGTTAAATTCACTGACAGATTTAGGAACTTGAAGGGAGCTAACTTTCCCGAAAATCTCTTCCAGTGACGAAAACTGTCAGCCATGCTTATCGAAAAGAATCACTAAAAATAGCTGATACCTAAAAAGAGATTTTAAAAGCTGCGTCATTTCCGTTCTAGTCTCGTGCCACATTGTCGCACACGCATACACCATGGGCGTCACGTTCGTCATATCATCATAAACATGTCCTTCGTCACCAACAAAACCTGTCGCGCTACACACTTCCTTGTCGTTTCTTCGCCTTCTCAGTGTCAGTGATAGATCCGGGAAAACACTGTCGAAGTGGGGTGTGATGAACAACCTAAAATAGAATTACAACATTTATGGATGTAATTAATGTCCTCTATTAGAATCCGTAATCCATTCATACCACACATTAATATTCTTTCCTTTATTTCGTGATTACTGTTTTAGGATTACAATGGCGGATCTAGGATGCTGAATTTTGTGGGCGCCACATTTCAATTATCGGTCGTAGTTCTAACTATCATCCCACGCGTGATGCGGCGAGATGGCGGGAGATCACGAAAGGGAGGATATTCCACTTTCGTCGACGGAGTCCAGAGGGCCTCATCGGGTAATGTTTTTTGAAAACTGGAAGTCAGTGTGGCCCACCCGTGGCTTCTTTGCATATAACCACAATGCTTTCCAGCAAGGAATTTTGAGACGCAAAATTATAATGGTTCACACAAGCATGGAAATAACCCGCGAAAGATCCTTTAGTGGGGGTTACTTTAGTTGTGAAATACGAGAACGAACAACAGATTACGACAAAATAATATAACAAAAGTTAACTGACACACCTCATTTTCCAGTCAGACTTAATACTCTTTCAAGATCATTTCCACTCAAAGGTTGCGCATTACATCCACATATAAATAACGTGGCATACCGTTTACAACGTAACAAAATTTCCGCCAAAATAAATAGCAACAACTAGTTGTTGCTATTTAGTTTGGCGGAAATTCTGTTTTCTAAACTGGCGATGGATAAACAATGTAGGCGAAAAAGCATCCCAACACATTTTTTTCTACAATTTATTTATTGGGGTTTAACGACACGTTCGATAGCCAGGGTAACCTCGTGTTGGAGGAAGACGGAGTACCCGGAGCTAATAACCGAACAACGGCGAGCAACTGTCAGGCTCCCAAACGTACTAACTCCACACAAGCAGGGTGAGCATTGGTTGAACGGAAGTGCGCCATCGACGTTCAGGACGCCTTAGTACACAACGCCACCGTGCCCCCACATGGGCAATCGGGATTAATGTGCCTTGATCAAGGACACAACGCAGTTGCTCCTGTCGGGATTGAACCGTAGACCTTTCGGTTTGAAATTCGGTGCCGTAACCTCTGAGCCACTACGATCCCCATTTTCCTTACAGCGTATCACCATGTTATATAGCGTAACTCGCTAACGGGTTATGAGGTTAGCTCTTTATTTCTTGGCCTGCTCACAGAAGACACCAGGAGCTAACGTATGCATGGAGAACGGTATTATCGACGATATCACAAACACATTCACTGCCCCCGGAAGTAGATGTGCATGTGTTATCACCGATAATATCATGCTCCCTGGTCCCGGTACGTGTGAACAAAATTTAGGTTTAGAAAATAGTGGATCCGCCGATGAGTTCAAACTTGCACGCCACTGTTGTTTTCGAATGGTTAGACGCAAGAACAATTTGTTACCTTGCAAACTACATCCATCTTGCTACATAGTGTCCTAAACTGCGAGAATATTTACACCCCAGATGAAAAGTGAAAGAACAAATCTCCAATCGCTAGCGAAATTCTGTTGATGCTTTGCAAACACCATAATGTTTACTTCAAAACTTACAAACGCATAAAGGAAGCATAAATTATACAAAAATCCAGATATTTTATATAAAAGTGATAGAATCCGGCTTCCAGGTCAAATGAAATATACCTATGAACCACATTTTAATCTTCCAAGCAAACTAAAATTTTTGTGTGATATCTTATTTTGAGAGGCAGCATATTATATCTTTCTTTACAGGTTTATGTATTTTTCCGTTCCGGGGATACTACTATGCATATAAGTACAACATCTCGTCCCATGAGTTCCAATGTGTTCTATGTGCCTACTGGCACATAGAACACATTGGAACTCAGCGGACGATCTGTGAATGTCATAGTTCATTTAACTTATAGAAAACCTTTAATGTCCTTGAACTGAAAAATGGGATTTAACGGCTTTGAAAGTATTTGGAATTTGTGCATTAGCTCCGAAAGTCATTGATTTCTAAGGATGCTTCAATATTTTAATTCGGAGAATCATGAGAAATAAGAGAGAATTTATTGAACATTAAATGGTATGAAGACATGGCCAAGCAGTTGTTTCTTGTCAAGTGTCGTACTTGACTAACACGACTGCTCACATTTTCCGACTTGTCTCATGTTCACTTCTGATCAAACGTCAATATTATTCCTTGTTGTATACAACATCGAAGGAGAGCAGAATCGACTTTAGGCTACTCGGTATTAACTAATATTTGTATTTTTAGCCAGAAGTCATTCTCAAAGTTATATGCAAGTAGTTTAGAATATTCTAAAAAAATCCAAAATGTTCTTGAAAATAGCTTGAATTAATTTCGTTCTTGAGACAATGCCCCCATGAATGTATCATATATGTATCGAATCGATATTGACGACCGACAAGCTACATATTGGATGTTAAATCGGTGTCCGCCATTCAACGTTCTAGTACCAACTTTTAAATGCAAATCATCAAAGAATTTTACTAAATCACTGGCAGCAAAAAAAAATTGAAACTAATTCAGAATCAACTAAATGCAGATTATTACAATAATTTCCTGATCTCCGCCCACTGATCAGACCAGATCAGCCAGATCAAACAAGACGTCATAGGTGCCGTGTTTGGTGATCTGACTTATCTAGTCTCCTCAACGAGATGAAATATTAGATTAATTGCCTCTTTTAATAACTGGCTTATTGTATGAGAGCAAATCTTTGGAAAATGAAGACGACAATTGAAATGTAAACAAATAGGAAAATATGAATGTTTATCTGGAGAGATCAGCGCCAATGTGCTCGAGTTTTTATTTCGCGGTTGCGGAAATGTCGCTTTGAACATCTCCGAACATAAATGACGCCATGACAGGCTAGTTTGAGACAGACGAGATACGGATTAGAAGAGCTGAGACTCTCGTTTTCTGTCGAGCCGGAATTGATGCACAAACATCTGCGGTATTGATGGATTATTTGTGGTATGATGAAACAATACTTTTCAAAGGTAAAATCAACATTCCTTTCTCATTTTCTAACCATTAGTATTGCTCAGCTTTGCAACTAGATTGTCTTGCTTGTTGTATGGAGTGAAACGTTATATTTAAAACAAAAGTCTGGAAAATTAAAAAAAAAACTCTTGTGTACAGTTTAAAATCCGTTGGGTTAAAAATCAACCCAAATCAGCTGGGTTGAGTGAATATGACTCCAATTGGGTTCATATTCACTCAACCCAGTTGATTTGGGTTGATTTTTAACCCAACTGATTTTAGAGTGCAGTAAAAATAGGTTAAAACAATTTGCCAGATGAAGAGATAATTGGATATAGGCTTTACACTTACTTTTCAGTTTTTGCCATTCTTTCGGATTCGGGGAACCAAATATAAGCAACAGTTACACAATACGAGGCCCACAACAACACAGCCACTCCAATATGGACGTAAAGGTCTTCTATGTTCTCTGCAGGACAGAACCATGTTCCGGGATGCCAACTTGTCGGCAAAAAATCAAACCAGCACTGCATGCAAATAAATAGCAACGATAAGGGTGTGGTTAGAACCAATGGCAGTGAAAACGTAAATCTTTGCATGTGGAGTTTGCATGCCAGTCCTGCGAAATACGTACATATTAGACCAGTAGCCAATTGTATATACATCAGACTATATGTCTGGAAATGATCTTCCGCCTCGGTCAATTCGTGTGTATGATTGTGTCCAGTGGTATTAGAATGGTCTGGGTCTATAGTATTGAGAACAAATTTCCTTCCAGTTAGGAAGTGGGCAAGAATCACAGCTATAGCAACTTTGAAAGGAGCGTAAAGAAAGTAACTTGTCTCTCTGACATCATGCAACCTGGATCTCCATTCCTTGAATGGAATCAATAGCTTTCCACAGACCAGGAAATCTCCAGAAACAAAATTTTCCCAGAATCCTAGGGAGAACAGAAGTAATCCAGCAGGCAACTCCCAGACGTCTGGATCACAGTTGTTGTGGTCAATCACTAAGTGAGTCATATTGTGTGCGTTCCGCACCGTGTATTCACCGTCATGAACGTAATGGAAATAGTAAAATGCTGGTATGGAACCTGCCTGAATCAGGAAGGCTACTGCCGACAATGTGACCTTCATGATACCAGTAAAATAAATTCTTGGTTCTCGTTCTCGAATCAGAAGTTTCAAGAATGCAGGTAACTGACACACCGCTAGTGCTATTATTACACCCCGGAACATATCTGTCGATGGCAGAATTCTGAACACGAGAAGACATAAACCCAACGTCTGCAATCCTTCCAGTACCAGTTGCTGAAAGTATAAAAAACAAAGCTTAATGGCAAAGCTTAAGCATCTCCAAAAGAATCTAAGAATGGGAGCCCGCTGCTAGGATCTAAAAATTTTCTGACATGGCGCGAAGAGAGGTAAAATTTTCCGAAAGTGTTTTCGGATCGTCAACCGTCGTACGAACAGGAAACCTAACTCAATATATCCCTTGAACCCTTTGGACCCTCGTGGTATCTTCCATGTCAGTTGAATGATAGCAATAGGAAGAGTCCATATTCATTATTTGGGGCAGACCAGTTAATGTTTTCAACGTGTAGCCTTAGGGCTGCACGTTGAAAATATTGATTGGTCTGCCCCACACATTCATTTAGCAGCCATCCTACTTTCATGAAATTATGACGTATCGTGTTCCTGGGCTGGAAAAGCGATCTCTCGGGTTCAAAGGGTTAAAAGAAGAATAACGAAACGGGCCGGCATCACGGAAGTAATTCTATAAAATGAAATAATAATAACACACGAATTTGTTTCCTGTACATGGCAGTGGCGGATACAGGAATTCTCAAAGGGGGGGGGGGGGCGGATCGTGCAGATGCCAAAGGCATCTGCCGCGAGTGCCGAAGGCACGAGCTTTTGTAGGGGGGTCTGGGGGGGGGGGGGAGCGTTCTCCCCCCCCCAGAAATTTTTTGGAAATGAGCGACCAAATGGGGCATTCTGATGGTTTCTGGGGTGGAAATCCTCTTGAATTTTTAAACGGCTAATTAATACTTTTTAAACAGCATGTTTCAGAATTTCAAATTCTGTCATACGTTCAAGACAGAATTAGAAAATTTGAAATATGCTCTTCAGATCCGTTTACCATAATATTGTATTTTGGACACATTGTTTACAGTCATAACCGACTTAACCTCAGGAGAACATTGCGATCTGCCAGCATTTGAAAGTTTTCAGCAGTCAGCCCTCTAGGCTTAGGTACGCCATGACTATGCCAATTAAGATCCTGACCCATAATTGGCATAGCCATGGGGTACCTGAGGCTAGGGGCATGTAACACCACAAAATCATGCTGTGTCGGTGACGCTATAAATGGAGGCGACCAGTAGATATATTTTGCATAATTTCAACGGTATATTTGTTTTCCATAGCGAATGGTGATGGAGGAAATAAATGTCGCTGTATGTTTTTACTTCAATTCATGTATTGTCCCCAAATGAAAATCCTGGCTACGCCCTACATGGGAGACAAACACGAGCTAAAGGGGGGGGGGGGGGGGCGACCGCCCCACCGCCCCCCCCCCCTCTGTATCCGCCATTGGTACATGGCTACTCGATTGTCATGTACTTCTAACAAACGCTTTCACATGAAAGATATTTTAAACACAAGGGTATTTTTGCGTTATGAACCTATGGTTTTGCCAAATGGCCATTTTTTTCTAATTTAGCGACTTTCAGAGATAGTGTTGGCGTTCGAACCACCAACAATGTTTCCGACGGACAACAAAATATTTCAGACATTTAGAGCCATGGGGCGGACCGCCCTTCTCCACTAGTAGCTTCGGGCCTGCAGGGATGGGAAATACGCGAGGGTGAATGATCATATTAACTGCATCACAAACCCTTTGTGAATGACCACAGTAACTGTATTACACTTTTGCCGCTTCAAACATCTGAATTACTGCCCGACACCAATGGAACAATTCAGCATGCAACGACTGACCAACTATTTTGGCACCGTGGATGTTTTAGTTTCGAATCTTATTCAACAGCGCTAGGTTGGTCTACATTACTGTGCTGCGAAGGTATCTAAATAAAGAATTTAAAGTGGTTACTAGAACGTATGTCCTCTACTTTCATTAAAGCTCCTTGGTTCTGACCGCTGGAGTTTTAAACGTCTAACAACTTATGGAGCTGCTTCGCCGAAGTCGTATCTTGATGATGTATTTGGAATATTACCCAGTCGGAATTATGTACATCTGGAACTTAATTAAGCACCTCTTGTTTTTTCGCAGTGATGTTAATAGAAACTGTCATTACTTTCATGGTATCTTTCAGATGGCCAAGCGTGATAGTTTACGAAAAGAATGGTGTATTGACAAATAAAAGACAATACAATGATGAAAATATGCAGTATTTTAATGTCGCTAATTACACATATCTGTCACTAATGTTTTTGATGAAAAAATGTTCTCTCAACAAGTATGGTGCTAGAACGATCCATGATGAAACAATGTCGGTAATTACTGGCAAAAAATGTAACTTGTGATCTCCTGAACACAATAGCAGTATCTGACGTCAGTATCGAGTGTATCCACCAAATGCCCGGATGACAGCCTGAACCCTCCTCCTAATGCTACAAGTGAGTCTTCTGATACGGCCCAGAGGCAACTGTTGCCACTCCTCATGCAATGCAGCTTCCAAATCAGCCAAATTCTGTACAGGCTGACCGATTGTTTGCACACGGTGTCCAATAAAGTCCCCAATGTGTTCTAAAGAATTCAAATCGGGGATCATTGCAGGCTAAAATAGTGTTGTAATAGCGTTGTTCTGAAGGAATGCTCTCACAGAATGGGAACGATTTGGCCATGCTTTGTTGTCCATGAATACAGGGTGAGTAGCCAACGGGTGGTTGTCAAAATGAGGCACGACAACCGGATTGAGAATGTCCCGGATGTACTGATAACCACTGAGATTTCCACGTACAATCACCATATCACGTTTACAATCATGATCTTCCCGGGTACGTAGGGAGTATTTTTATGCCTCCACACTCTCATGCGACCATCTGCAGGAACCTACTCTCGTCTGCCCAATGGACTCTCATCCACGTCCTGAGATTCCAATGTTGCCGTGCCTTACACCAGTCCAATCGTCGTCTTTGATGATGATCGGACAGGGCTGGACGCTTGATGACCTTCTGGGTCTCATACCCAGTGCTTTGAGACGGTTTCGGACAGTTCTGTTGCACAAACGCCTGTTGGGGAGCCAAAGGCGTTTCAAAGCCATACTTGAAGCAAAGGGTTAACGCCTAACGAGGCGTGCCAAACTCCGATCTTCCAGAGGAGAGGTCTTTTGGGGTTATCCGGGCCTTGGTCGGTCTTTAACATCATTGATTTGTTGTTGTTTTGGGGCAAGTCTGATGATCACAGAATGACTATAGCCAAGTTGCCTTCCAATAGCTTTGAATGACATGCCTGTTGCATGCATGCCAACGATTTGCCATCTTAGTGCCTCTGGCAGTCTCCTCCTTGCCATGTCAACATTTATTGATAGAAGAAGTGACAAATTTTCTTGTTTTTTACCCAGATATTACAAGTGGGTCATAGTGTTTTTTGTGACATTCGTGAGGAGCATGCTTCACGTGGGCGAGGGGATGTGTTTGGGGACGCTATCAACCAGAAATACCATGTTTCACTAGATGAAATGTACTGAATGACATAGAAATCATTAAAACATAATAATCAGTTACAGCAACTTCACTGACATGAAACATTTCAGGGCGTGCTTAATTAAGTTCCAAGTGTATAGTTACAAAACTAAAGACTTCTTGGAAATTTATTAGTGAAAAAATAAAATATAGACGTAGTAGGCGTTTCGCATCTTATTATTCAATTAAGCCTTTACCCAACGCAGACGGTATCAAAATTTATTATATTAAATATCATTTTTTCAAATTTTTCAAAACATTTCAACAAAACCATATCATGTGACCCTTCGTTGGAACGAGCTCGTTCCAACGAGGGGTCACATGATATGTTTTTTTTTTAAAATTCTTTGAAAAATAATATTTTTTCAACTGCTGAATTTGCATATTACGCTGGCGGATGCGGGCGATTCGTTAGGTAAAGGGTTAACACATGCTATACCAATGCTCCAAATTGGCCATGTCGGGCCACAACCCCATGTTGTATGACCGTCTGTATGTGTGACGTCAATCCACGTATCAAATCTCGTCTTTTGTGAAAGTACGCGCTTACTAGAAAGAAGGATCTGATATCTTAGACCCAAATTCTGAGGAAAAAGTCCAGACTGGAAAATTATTGGGGGTGGTAACACCCCAACACCCTCATCCATAGTGTCTCCCCTGGATGGCCCAATCAGTAGAAAGTTTGGTAATGTTCCTTGAGTCCTTTTTAAAAAAAATATAATTATGTCAGCCGGAAACTTTATCCACTGTCCTTTAATAGCAATCCACTCTCCCGTAGTGCCGATAAGAGTTCGCGATCAAATTTCATTGAAAAGCGTTGAAGGAAATTCAGTGACATCGCACTTGCCCAAGTTCAACAGAAAGCGTACTCACCGGCAAAAACGTCCCCATGGACGGCCATTCTTTCCCTCCGAAAACAATCTTGAAAGTGACCATCAGCCAGTTCCAGGCTATTGGACAGCAAATACAAAACAGCAGTGCGACCACACTTTCTCCACTCTCTTCTTCGTTTACCTATAAAAAATAGAAAATTTGAGTAAAGATGCTTTTTGATAAGCAGTTACATGAGTTAGCATATGATTACTCCGGGGACGTGACAATCGTTACTTATTCCCAATTCCTTATTCGACATTCGTTATCAACCGTTGGACGTCCGTGATTACTCTTAAGGTGCTATATGAGTAACAGGAATTGGTTTACTTGGAAATTCCCACCTCTGATATTCCATAAATTCAAATTAAATATACATAAATTATACAGAATAATGAAGGTTGTGATGTATAGAACATAAAAATATATGCATTCAACTCACAGAGTTGACAGCAGCCAACGGTTCCTGAAAGTCTGTAACTGTATTCGTACCAGAACTGAAATAAAGTGATATTTCCGGAAAACAACTCGTGGCCAAATGTGCTTCAGATATCCAAGAACAAAGCTAGGCAATCAAAACACTTTACTATGCAGATACAGGACTGCATTTGGGGAAAGGACGACACTGTGTGTATCCTGTATTGAAGATGGGTCCCATGTCCGACGGACATGCACATATAATGCGATACCACGAATTTTCATCGAAAAACAATCGCGTAATTCTAAGAAATTCAAACAGGTGTCGTCATGATACATTGCAAGTAATATGGCAAGTGTGCAGTCTCGATATAATGATAGCGTGACGGTCTTTCTCATTATTTGATTTTAGAGGCGTTGTTTTTCAATGCTTTTCGGCCCGATGACCTTGACCGAAAATATAAACAGACAACGAAAACAAAGACGAGAGTTTGGGAATTTGCCTCCACGCAGCTCTGTCGCTGCGTTTGATGTCCTAGCTTTGTTCGTGGATATCGGAAGCACATTTGACCACGAGTTGTTCGCCTGAAATATTATTTTATTATCCGTTCTGACACGAATACGGCAGCAGACTTCCAGAAACCATTGGTGCCTGAAGTCAACTCTGCGAGTTGATTGCATATATTTTTCGCGTTCTATATATCACAACCTCCAGTTTAATGTATAATTTGTGTATATTTAGTTTGAATTTATGGTATATCAGAGGTGGGAATTTCAAAGTAAACAAATTCCCCTTCCTTACAAAGCACCTTAAGTTAATATTTGAACTTGTCAGTTCTATAAAATCAAGAACGGCAGTGAAAAAAGGATTATAGGATAATTTAAGCCGGCACTAGGACCTTTTTATCTGCAGAACGATTAGTGTTATTGAATATGTAATCAGTAACATTTATTAATTAACATGGGCCTGGATGTTTGATAGGAAAACTGAACAATTGGTTTTGTACTCAACATGGCTGACAATTTTCGTCATTGGGAGAGCTTCACGGGAAAGTTAGCTCCCCTCAATTTCCTAAAGCCGTCAGAATATATAACACTAAAGGTATTGGAATTTCATACAGAAATTGAAATTTCGAAATGTTTGCGATTTTTGTATCATCGATGTGCGCATTATTTTACAAACCTCGGGAATTTCCTGAAGAGTAGAATAAAAATACAGTAGCTGACCTTTAACCCTTTACCCGAAGCAGACGATATCAAAATGTATTATTTTAAATATCATTTTTTCAAATTTTTCAAAAAAATTTCAACAAAACCATATCATGTGACCCCTCGTTGGAACGAGCTCGACGAGCTCGTTCCAACGAAGGGTCACATGATATGGTTTTGTTGACATTTTTTGAAAAATAATATTTTTTCAACTGCTGAATTTGCATATTACGCGGGCGGATGCGGGCGATTCGTTGGGTAAAGGGTTAACAATTTTTTCTCCCAATCGCGTTGAACGTTTGACTATTATTATCTGTTTAAACACATTTTAAAAATAAGAAAACGGCGTTATTTTATACATTTAATTTCTATCAACAATGACACCTACGATATTACAAGGATGACCTTCTCCACAATCAACTAATGAAATTGGTCCTGTCACAATATCACCTGGATTTGCTGCAGTGTTGATAATTCTACTGCGCTTCAACATGCGCTCGGCTTGTTTAATAATTTTTATGCCTGCGAGAACCTCTCGGTGGCATTATGTTTTCACCATGTCCTTCCGTCGTGCGGCGTCCGCCCGTTAACTTTTGGTTTCCGTCAAATAACTCAAGAACCGTTTATTTGATCAAATCATAATATTAGGGGTAACTTGTGGATGAAAAGACAATGCTTCCTTTCGATTTTGGTCCGGCTAGCGAATTCAGTATGGCCGCCAAGGCAGCCATATTGACTTCGGTTTCCGTCCAATAACCATTGAATGCTGAGACGAATCATTTTATATTTTAATTTTGCATTGTTGGTGTCAAGAGGAAGCTGTCTTTCGATTTTGGACCAGTCAGTTGATCCAAGATGGCCGCCAGTGGCCAATTCATTATGGCTTCCATGGCGGCCATATTGAATTTGGTTTCCGTCCAATAACTAATGAATACTGACTCGAATCAATTTCAGTTTTTGGTTATGCATTATTGGTATCTAGAGAAAGCTTCCTTTCCATTTTGGCCCAGCCAGCCACTACAATAGCGCCACCATGGTGGCCATATTGAATGTGGTAGTTTTCGTCCAATAACTAATGAATTGTGACTTGAATCATTTTTATTTTTTAATTATGCATTGTTGGTGTCTAGAGGAAGCTTCCTGTGGATTTTGGACCAGTCAGCTGAACCAAGATTGCCGCCAGTGGCCAATTCATTACGGCCTCCACTGGAGCCATCTTGAATTCGGTTTCCGTCCAATTACTAATGAATACTGACTCGAATCAATTTCAGTTTTTAGATATGCATTATTGGTGTCTTGAGGAATCTTCCTTTTGATTTTCGATCAGCTAGCCAATTCAATATGGCAGCCAAAGTGGCCATATTGAATTTGGTTTCCGTCCAATAACTAATGAATGCTGATTCAAATCAATTTTTATGCATTATTGGTGTCTGCAGGAAAGCTTCCATTTGACTTGGTTATGCATCCGAGATACTTACTTACCCTTTATGACACCGTCGGGGAAATATGCCACGCTTTGCGTTGCTCTTGTTATTTATTGGAGTGTACGAGGCGAGCCGGATAAAAAATATCGTTTTGCTTTTCACGGGAAGGTCTGAAGTAAAATGTTGTTTTTTGTTTTGTTATTTATTAGAGGTATTTAGAGTTATTTATTAGAGGGTTCATCTGGACGTAAAGCAGTGATTGTTTACTGTGGTAAATAAGCGTTGTTTTACTGGTTAAATAGGAAATCAATGCCTGGGTGGAAGTCCTCCACAACATGGGTATAAACGATTGGCTACTCTTTACTTTATATCCATGTTGCAGTCACGATTAACTATTGTGCATATATATATATATATATATATATATATATATATATATATATATATAAACACAAATAAATAATAAAGAGAGTTTGGAGGGATGGAAAATGCAATATAACTTACATCATTGACACTGGACGCCATAAGCACCAAAGAGACCTTATTGGCAACTGTCCCTGCACACATTAGTATGAACACGAGAAAATAGAGTATTAGTCGAATGACTTTCATTATTTCTTTGAACACAGCGTCTTCGTCTTCTGTCTCCCTCTCTGAAATTTGAAATATATCGTATGGTCTCCTGAAAGTTAAACAAAACAAAACGATTAATCACACTATATTATCTAACATAAACAAATCCTCCCTTCTATTGAAAAGGACATAAATCGTTCCTTGAGTGAAATAAGGCGCCATTCTTTGTGTCAAAGCAGTTCAGATGGCGCCCTGTTTCACTCAAGGGATGGAACGTTAGAAGGTTTCTTCAACTGGTATGTGTGGGATTCGATCGTGGGTCTAACGCATCTCTTCGCCTGGTTTGAAGAGTAAAATGGGTGGGTTTTGGGTCTTCCGTTTCGGTTGTGGTTTCAGAGACGTGATTAGAGGTGTCCGATTGGGGGGGGGGGGGGGGGGTAGAGAATTTCCAACTGGGGAGGGGCAGGGAGGGGTTGACCCCCTGTCGATCCCTCCCCTAGTTGGAAATTCACTACCGAGAAAAATTTTGAAAATGACACCATTGAAAGGGGCAAAAAATTGATTCTAGTAACTGAAATGCCAACACATTTATGATAGAATTATTAGGTTATTATTATTTGATATTCTCCTGGAAAGTGAATGTGTGCAAAAAATGCTCAAGCTGAGAACTTCGAGCAATTCACACTCTCCAAACATTAAATCAGATCTTATGCAGGAATGATAAATTTTCGATGTTTCATCACTTTGTAACTGTGAATGATGGAATTAAATCAGGATAATGATTGTTTTGAAGTGCATTTCGAGGATTTTTTTTATTATGATAAGTAAACGTACTATAGATATCTCGTACCGATTGACATCATGCCTACTTATGAAGCTCGATATTGCGTACACTGTAGATGTGAATAGTAACAGCTGGAATTTTTGCCGATTTGAAACCGAGTTGGAATTTTGGGAAGTAATGGAGACATCAGCATCGCCAAAGAAGCTCTAAAATCCAGATAGACGGAATTTCCAACTACTCATGACTTGCCATCCGAATTTCCAACTATAGGAAATTTTGGCCAGGATTGGGGGGGGGGCACCCTCTCGCCCCCTGCCTGTCCACACGCCCCTGTGTGGTTTATACAACAAACTGGAAAACCGAACCACAAAAACCGGCCAGAAGGTTTTGCTGTGTTTATGTTTAAACTGATCAAACTACCATACTGAGAGGGAACATCCAAAAGTGGTCACATGGACTCTCGTCAGTTACTCTATCGGGGAAAGGGGCGAATACGTCATACTTTCATTGTCACAGTTTTCTCCCTTATTGACGCGTTCACGAAATGTTCTCATTATCACATTTTATCCGCTGTCGACTCGCCCAACGGGGATGCAATAACGGAGAGAGTGTGACAATGAGAACACTACATCGACTAGAGAAATCTTATGCATTTGCTGCCCTAAGTTGTGTGTGTGTTTTTCAGTCTCAACAGGCTTAGCAACTAATCCCCTAGAACCCCTAAGAATTACCAAAGAGACGTTAGGCTGAACCCAATGGAAATAATTGCAGACCTGGCTTTTTGTGGTGAGTGGTGTCGTACAAATTATTACGTTTTTTTCCAAGTTAAGGAGCCTGAAATGTTGTTTACTTTTTTCTCATGTTCTTAACATATAGACAACTCGAACCGAAACCGAGGTTGTTCCTGAAACCGACCCGAAACCGAACCGAATCTGAAAAATCACCCCCTCCCCCAGCTCTATTGAATGGTTCATTATTTTAATCATTATAATCCACATTGTTATAAAACTAACGCATCTGAATTGATTTCCACATTAGTAGTATGTCAGGGGCCAACTTACCCACATTTGTCAGACTCCACAGGAGACCAAGGAAGGAAAATGTGAAGGAGAAGGGAAGTAGTATGTCAGAGTCCAATCTATCCACATTTGGCGGACCCTGCAGGGGACCAAAGAAGGAAAGGGAGAAGGGAAGTAGTGTGTGAGAGGCCAACCTGGCCTGATATGAGGGACCTCGCAGGGGACCAAGAAAAGGTAAGGTGAAGGAAGAAGTGAAGTAGTAGGAGATGTGGATACCCGGTTGCAGAAACCACAGGTTTTTACGAAAATTTGCCTTCTAGTCCCTACCAGTCCCAAATGGTCCGCACCAGACCCCACTAGTCCCAAAAACACCCAAAACTGAAGCCCCAGTTTTGGCTTACTAGAGCAGCACGTAGCTCTATAAAAAAAATTGAAAAAATAATGAAAATTGAATGGAGATGTTTGTGAATAAATCTGTGCGGTTTGACCGTTACGCTGGGTAAAAGGTTAAAGTTCATTAGAGAGAGTTCTATCTTCGTTCTGTTTGTTCTGTTCACTTCGATCTTGATTGTGTTAGATCTTCATTCTCTCCATTTCATTTGGATCTTCTCTTCAGCCTGTCTTTTTCGATCTTTGGTCCGTTCCATTCTCTATCACCTTCTTCGATCTTTGTTCTGTTCAGTTCATTTCGATCTTCTCTGTCTTCGTCCATTTGCCATTGTCATTACTGTTTCTGTATCTTGATCGTTATCGACTGTGAAGCTTTGATGTAGAATTCTCTGTAGCATTATCCCGATTCATCATACACTTATGTGTCATTCTTACCCAACTTTTTTAAATTATTTTTTTTATGATAAATCGCATCAGAACCGACATAGGTAGCTTCAAAAATGCAACGAAAATAGGAACAAATGCTTATTTTTCTATTCTTAAAATACCGAATTGAACTTGTTTGGCATGCAATATTATTTGTCCGTAGAAATATAGCCCACCTGTGGAAAGTGACCAGTCCACGGCGGCCGTACAGTAACTGGGCAGGAGGATCATTGAGAATTAAAAGCACTGTAGGAATAAATTATTACTTAACCTTCCAAAAATTCAAGGCTAACTCGTCCATTCAGCTTACACATTGGTGTATATTGTAGGGGTATCATTCTGATCATCAGTGTTTAAATGGTTAATGCACTTCATTCTTTTATCACAGAAAATACATACCAGTCGTCCTCTTCCGATTCCGTGTAAACTGTGTTGGAATCTTCGTCCCCTCGCGATGATGTCAAAATATGAGATGCATCCGATCCCTTCTTACGATATTTTGGTGAGAAATCCAGTTTGTTTGATGTCTTATTCAAACTGTTATAGAGTGAATCATTTCCACTGTCATCGGATCGAAAAGACATCTCTTTTGAACGATTCTCGTTGTTCTGTGCCTCTGTGTCCAAATACATCTCTCGCTCTAGCTGCTTTTGCTTTGCCAATTCCTCTTGTATCTGTAAAACATAGAATCATGGAATG
This sequence comes from Pictodentalium vernedei, assembly GCA_031216915.1. NCBI lineage: Eukaryota > Metazoa > Mollusca > Scaphopoda > Dentaliida > Dentaliidae > Pictodentalium > Pictodentalium vernedei. Next base: position 402,179,810 of record CM062293.1, read on the forward strand.
AAAAATGCAGCTATATAAAGTAAATGTTCTCTGAATATTGGTTAAATAGACATAAATGTCCTTGCACTCGAAAACATCTTTGTGTTAAGACATTTAGATGGATTTAGAACACCAACATAAGGTTTTATCCCATTTCGGCTCCATTCACCTTCATTTATTTATTGGAATTTAACGGCACTTTCGACAGCAAGGGTCATCTCGTGCCGGGCAGTTTTACGGGTGCACGAAGACGGAGTACCCGGAGAGAATCACCGAGCAACGGCGAGCAACTGCCAGACTCCCCAACGTACTAACTCCTCACTATCAGGGTTACCATTGGTTGAAGACAGGTGCATCATTGACGTGCAGTATGCCTTAGTACACAGTGCCACCGTGCCCCCACGCGGACATTGGGGATGAAGTGCCTTGCCCAAGGACACAACGCAGTTTCCCCGGGGGGATCGAGCCTTGTGCTTTCCGGTTTAAAGTTCAATGCCGTAAGCACTGAGGCACCGCGCTCCCTGCTCCATTTGACAATATTGACTGGCTGGAGGGCCGTAACAAACATCTCAGTTCCATTCGACCTGGCGCATATATTCATGATTGGAACGCCACGGATGGGTAATTTTAATACAGTTTTATTTCATATTTTATATTATGAAAAATAGTATCCCACGCGCTTTTCCGACAATCCTACGAGATTAATGTCACGAGCTTTGTTGATTGCTCATCTCTTTTTGGATGGAGGTTTAACAGAACACAACGAGGGAGTGCGCTCATTAAATACAGAAAAAAACTCAACCAAGGGTCGTTGATTCTTGTTCAATCCTATTTACAGCAAAATTCAACTGGAGTTAAGTGAATGAAGCTGAAGCTGCGACCTGATAACTTTCTTGCTTTTTGTGTCGAAGCATTGCATTCATGTCATAACATCACTCAGACACGTAGTGTACAATCAGGGACATTCTTGCATGACATTCTTACACATAATCCAGATTCCACTTATTACCCGCTATGGTGGACCGTTGTAACCGGCGAGAAAAATACCTTGAGTAAACTATGACTGTACCTTTTGGTAAATGACATGAATTACCATATGATATGTGGCTGTGTGCTTACATCCCTGACTTATTATATCTTTATGTAAATCGACTTTCGTTGCAGTTATCTCCCTTAAAATTATTAGACGAGCGAGGAAGGTCCAATTAAAAGCAAGTAATTGTTGAGAAAACACATATGACAACAGTAAAAAATAAAACAAAGTTTCCTTTTGTTACTTTTGATAAACAAAAACAACTGACAGCTCTCAGAGCTGTTTGTTGTTTTCGTTTATTAACTGGTTGAGTGCTGGAAGCCACTATCAGGGCTTTGGCAAAAAGGAGGGTACCTTATAAAAATTACCCTTTTCTTTACCTATGTTTCATATTCAGTGAAAAACAAAACAAAATATTATTTTCATAATGAGGATCTGCTTTATTAAAAATTATTGGAAAGTGCCAAAGGCACTTTGCAAAAATTTTTAATAATACAGATTTTGAATAACAAATTTGATCACCTAAAATAATGTAACCCTCAACCAGTTAAAAGTAACAAAAACCTTGGCTTTTTTGGCAAGGTAATTAGAAGCAAATGGTTCACAGGTAATCCACCATTAAGAATATTTATCAGTATCACACCTACCAACACTAATTTCCAATTTGACGCTTTGCTCAACGAATGTGTTTTTAAAGTAATTAGTAACGTTTTATTCTTCCCTGGGTTGCAACAGAGAATAATAGTCGACTGTTCAAACTGATTGGGGAAAATGTGCAAAGCCAGCTTCTGTATTTTTATTCTACTCCACAGGAAAATGCCCGAAGTTTGTGGAATGACGCGCACATCGATGATACAAATTCTCTAACATTTCTAAATTTCAGTTTTTATCTGAACGTTTACTATTGCATTTTTCCAGAATTGTAAGTTCTATCTATGACTCTAAATGGAAAAAAATAGTCATTGTCGTTTTGAAAGATATGATAATTTACCAGCAGGCAAATTGTCACGTGTTTTAAAAATCCGAATGATTCTGTTCTGGAAAATACAAATTTGAAAGTTTTGTTAATGGTTTCTGTGTGTGTGTTTAATAATTGCGTCTTTGTGTTATTTTCTTAAACACTATACATTGTATGTAGTTTAGGGAGCGCGGGAGCTCAGTGTTTATGGCCTTGGACTTCAAACCAAAAGGTTCACGGTTCGATCCTCATCAGGGGTGACCGCGTTGTGTCCTTGTGCAAAGAACTTAATTCCAGTTGCCCACGATGGTGTACATGTCTTTAACGAATGCTATACTTGCTTGTGTGGAGTTGGTGCCAAGGGGAGACTGACAGTTGCTCGCCGCTGCTCGGTTGTGTTCTCTGGGTACTCCCACTTCTTCCACCCATAAAACGGTCCTACACAAAGTGATCCTGACTGCCGAAAGTGTCGGTATACTAAAATCGCACGATTAGAAGACATTTGCAGAAACATTCTTGGATAAGAACTTCATTTTTGTCCCCAAAACAGAGCTTATGGTCCCACACTGGAACGAGCTCTATGAGCTCGTTCCAGTGAGGAATCATAAGCTGTGTTCGCAGACAAAAAATAAAGAATAATAAAATATAAATGGAGATACACTGGTCGAGTGCGGTTGTTACCTTATGTAAGGGTTTAAATGTCTGTTACCTTCTAATTCATCTTTCTGGTGTCTGCTGTCCTCTAAACACCCCATATATTATGATATCTGTACAATGCTTGTGTGTTTCGTCTTAAAATAAACAGGGAGTTTTAGATGCATGATTTATGCAAGTAAACGTCAAAACTGACGCAGGTGTGTAAACAGTTATATGTCATCTAAAAGACATTTTACATTAATAACCATCAGCGTTTGTGTAGTTTTGCACATAACTATGCGTCCTCAAGTATTTCCGATGAATCATTCCTTCTCAAGTTTTAATCACTATTACATATTCAAAATAAATGGGCGAGAATGAGTGGGGATTAGCTATAGCTACACCTAGCATTTTCCCACATCCTGTGATATTTAGTACAGGACATATTCCTCAAACTTCATCTCATATGGATAAATGTGGTGTTAAATATTAAATTACTCGGATCGTGTCATATTTTCGTGATAATAATCATAACAAATGCAAAGAAACAGTGGCGAAATTCCCCGAAACAAAAAGAATGATGTTTCTGAAGAAGACTAAAAAGACGCTTAACAAAGAGAAGATTCACGTGACATTGCCTGTTATAATACTTCGCTGCCTCTCACATTTGCATCCGCCACCCTTACGTGATGACGAAGCAGAATATTCTGTACTGGCGAAAGTAAATCCAAACCCGGTTGTTCCTTTTTATTTAATATTTTGGTAATATCTTAACCTTTTAACTAACACGAAAAGCAGACGACACTTGCAAATAAAATTCTCAAATAACTACGTTTTTCATTTTTTGCGTCAAAAATATAGCTTATGATCCCCCATTGGAACGAGCTCGTTGAGCTCGTTCCAATGAGGGGTCATAAGTTATGTTTTTGAAACAAAACGTGAAAAAATAATGAAAATTGGATGGTGATTTTCGTGAATAGCTCTGGCCGGTTTTTGCCGTTACGTTGGGTAAAGGGTTAAGTCAATATTTTAATTCAATATTCCATAGAGGATATCAACTGTTTGGGGACAGGTACCAGAATTTTATCTTACAACAAAAACGTGTTTTCGCCAGTACAAGTCAAAACGTCTAGACCAAACACGACATTCACTGCCATGTAGCATGGACATATAGGCTATAATGTGCCACAAACCTACTGCCATGTAGCGTGGAACAGATAGGCTATAAAGTGCCACGAAATCTACTACCATGGGGCATGGGACAGATAGGCTATAATGTGCCACAAACCTACTACCATGTAGCATGGAACAGATAGGGTATAAAGTGCCATGAAATCTACTGCCATGAAGCATGGGCAGGTAGGCCATAAAGTGTCCCGACATCTACTGCCTTGTAGCATGGAATAGATATTGAGGGTAGCAACCGCACGTGCGACCATTCGGTTCAGAGAGAGAATGCTTTTTACCTGCACTCATCGAAACCTGATTACAAATGTCGAGGCCACCGTTTTTGATAACAAAAATTAAATGATAAATAAATCACCAACTCAACGAAATAAATTAGACTAGACCATATTTTGCCATGATGATATTTTTATATAGGCCTATCATGCGTTAAACCTGAAAAATAAAACAAAGAAACAGCTGAAACACTATTATAAACTTCAGCGGTTGTAGTGCAAGTAGAACCAATGATGAGGATTTCGCCAAACACCGCGAAAGAACACAATGTCATGACGTCATGATCTTCATTCAAAAATAGCAATTCATAGACGCCGACTAGTCAAAATATATGGGAACAATTCAAGAAAGGGGGAATATTGTATGATAAATTGGTTAGTACTACCAAGTGGGTTTCCGAGATGGTGTTCTGAAGTCTCTGCCTCGTCTTTGTATCATATATCGACTCGTCCGAATGGACTCGTCGATATATGCCCACAGTCGAGACCTCGACTTCAATACACCATCTCGGAAACCCACATGATGGTGATAACCTATATGTCTTATCCGGGATTGTAACAAAATATAACGGTTGATATACCAGAGTTATATCCCATGAATAACTGCAGGGAAGTGTAAGTATTAATGGGCGGCTGAAGGCCGTGAGTGAAACATCTCTCACTTATCTCGTCAGCAAAATAGACTTTCCAAAAGGTTATCTACCCTGAAATCATTAGACTGGCGAGGAAAGTTCAACTAAGAAGCATGTAATTCTGGAAAAACACCCATGACAACAGTAGAAAATAAGGCGAAGTGTCCTTTTGTTACTTTTAATATATGCGCTACGATGTTTAATTGCAATTAAATCCTGTTTAGTTGTAATTAAAGCACACACGTCGAAAATATGCAGTGCTATCGACACAACTATTGCGTCATGCGATTCATTCTAGGGGGATATTCTTTTATCACATACCTATTAATGTAAAACACGGGATTTCCACTGTTCTGCCTGTACAATAAAAATAAAGTTGTTGCACACATGTGGTGATACAAACACGTTCGATTTCGTTTCCAACGTAAACAGAGAAGGAACCCGTCTAAATAAATCACGTCAACCATTTGTCGAATGCACCAGAGTCGAGATCGCTTGGAAATTCCAAGTTCCTCATTTAGATTTGTCTACCCTGGCATTTAACACTAAGATTCGAGTCAGAAATTAACAAAATAAAAATAACTTTCGGACTGCTTGTTCCTTGACCAATACTTTCCTCAACTGGTCTAATACTGATGGAGTGTGCAAAACTTGTTAGCTAATGAACAACTTTTTGTTATTTAAATACCCGCAGTTTAATGAATATTTGAAGTGCGATCATCGTGACCGTGACACTGATCGCTGTCAGTTGGTTTCGATCAATTGAATGCCGTAAAAATTAAACAGCATATTAGGGTTGGTACCCCGTCACCTAACAGTGATGTCTTGTTGGCAACGAAGGAAACACAGCAATTATCCAGTTAAAAAGTGTTTAAGTACAATTTTCGTGTAGACTGGTTGTTACATGGGAGGTGTGTGATAAATACAGAACCGCACGTACGTTTGAATGGGTTAAGAATTATCGCAAGAGACTGCTGTCGTCCAGTACATCACGAGAGCTATCGTGACAACAGATATAAAAAAATAGTTGTTTGACATTCACCGCTATCTTATAAAGATGCATATAATAAAAGTAAATATTTTGGTCGTTTAAAAAATATTCATTTTCCACACACTTGATGATCGCCGAAGTTTAAAGCCGGATATCATGTAGTTGAATGTTTGCTGTTACCGAGTTTTGTCATGGATAACAGTTTTTACCAGGTAAAAAACTCCACTTTTTGGTTGTTTCAGAGTCCCCTCCCCACCCCATTATGTTACCGATTATTCTCTCCACAGATCTCTCAGTGTTCCATAATTTATGAATGAATGAATGAAATGAATGAATGAATTGAATTTTATTTGCCACATATGGATAAAAAGCAATTAATTACAAATAGCAAAGGCAAATATACACAAAATATATACTGCAATGAAATGGCATAAACAGGCTAACCGTCTTCCTGCCATTCCCACCTTCAGAGCTGAAATTGATATACCTGGTAATTTGGGGATTCGCATAATGATAACTGGGGGGATGATACACGCCAGACGACAATACTGTATTGTAAAATGTTTTCGGTTTTCACACTCTAAGATCAGTTGGGTTAAAAAAACCCAAATAAATAAATAAATAAATAAATAAATAAATAAATAAATAAATAAATAAATATGTTCAAAACATTTACTCCATTGAAATTATAGTTTCTGATATCATTAATTCGCGAGCTGCCAAAACAACATTTAGACGAGACACTAACATCTAGTATTATTATTTATGTGTTGTGTCTAGTTGACAGGTCGGAGATGTTTCATATTTATTAAATAATATTTTTGCTATTAATAGCACATGTCATAAACTACAGGATAGTGAAGTTGGCCTTAATAACTTGTCGGGACATCATAAACAGGTAAAGGTTACTGACCTGCAAAAAAACTCATGGGCATTTACAATTGTTAAGTATACTTATTTTTTGTAAGTGTTGGCCTATAATTTTGATATTTTACTTTTCGCGAATTTCTGGTTCAACTGTGAAGCGAATGTTTTCTACTTCTACCATTAACTAGCCACAATCAACATATTGATTATTATGCTCCTTCGATTGAGATGCGCATGGCTTTTTTTTAGAGTTTTTTTAATTTAAAAAAAAATTATTTTGTTTTTTAATTTAAATTTTTTAACTTTGACCTTGCAGTAGGGGTTTAAAACAGTCAAGACTCGCGGCGGAAACTATATTGTTCGGTAGTCTATTCCAGTCCTTTATCGTTCTGGAACAGAATGACTCTTTTCTTATTTCTGTTCTGCATGAGGGTACTTGAAATCCTTTTGTATTGATATTTCTGGATAGACGGTCAGGTTTTATTAAAATTCTACCCGTATTTAGTTGTACCAAACCGTTGGTCATTTTGTACATCATCGCCAGTCTGGCTTTTTTCTTTCGACCTTCAAGAGATCTCCATGAGAGGTCGTCGATCATGGGTTGGACAGACGAGGTGTTATGGTATCGGTTAGTTACATATCTCGCTGCTCTTCGTTGGAGCATCCCCAATTTGTGTATGTTGTTTTGTTGATGGAGATCCCCAACTATGCTTATTCCACTGTTGGTCGAATTAGTGATTTGTGTACAATTTCTTTTATTTTGGCGTTATTGATGTTGAGGTTCCTTTCAATAATTTCTATGGTCTTGTTTGCTTTATTGCATACGTTGTTAATATGGCTAGTCCATTTAAGGTCTGAACTGACTGTACAACCTAGATAAACAAGTTGGTTGCGCCTATTAACGCACTAATAGTAACAACTCTAGCTTGGCTCATATCGGCCGAGATCGACGACATGTCAGCAGAGTCTGAAGCCATATCAGCCGAGTCTGATAGTGGGAAATTCTAGGAAAGAAAATCATATCAGTGACCGGAGAAAGCCTTCCCAGTGATACCATTTAATTAGTTTTCAACCGTCGTTTCAATAAAATCCTATAATTGAATGCATTTCTTCAAAATTCCTGCGTTATTAGAGACTATTTGGAGCTCTGCCAAAAAATCCCGCATGATTTATAACAACGTTAGTTTGGGTCTTTAGTTTGGCGTTGTTTGTTTCAGGAGCCATTGAGTAATCTTTTATCGGGTTTTAGATCAAGTGGTAAATCAAATCTTCAACAAACCGCCCGTTTATGGAGTGGTTTGAAGCAGAGATTTGTATGGTGAGGAATTAGTGATGACAATAAGTAATGACTATTTAAGAATTGAACGCAATTTTTATAATCTTTATTGGAGTATGAACGTGTGGGAATGGGTACAAATTATGTATGAATCCCGAAGGGATTCATACAATTGGTACCCATTACCACACGTTCATACTCCAATAAAGATTATACAAATTGCATTCAATTCTTATAATTACATTCCGTAACTGCTTAAACTACTTTTTACCAAACAACAAAGCAGAAAGACGAAATAAAACATGTACGAACGAACGAGGCGAAAAACCACCCTCACACAAAAGACAAAGCGGACAACTCTGACTTTTAATTTTCACAACTTTAGAAATGGAAACGAGTATTTTAGTAACGGGCTTTATACCACAGTTGGGAAATGTCACCAAAGAAACAGCAGCGGAATTGATCACTGCGAACGGCGCTAAACGTTAAAAACCCGCCCAAACACCAAACGAATTACATTCTGTCAACTGTGCTCTACCGTAAATGCGGGTCAAAGTTCGACCAAATATATTCATTGGAAAACGAATTACATTTGTCATGACGTTTTCGTCCAGCTGACCAATGGGAATTGAGAATTTGAACTCAAAACGTATAACTACATTAACAAAGTAATTATAGATGGATAAACAGATGAAAGAAAAGCGTTGCACAGAAACTTTATCCAAACTGAGCTTCAAAGTCGTAAGCGGAGATTCGTTGAAGTTGGAGAAGAGGTAGTTCAATTGTCAGAACGTCGCGGCATCCCCATTGGGAAGCTGAAACCTTCGGATAGTAGAACTAGGAGAGCAGGTATTTTCGGACTTTGTGAAAAGAATGAGAAACAATAACACTGTCAGAGTATTGTAACAAATCGAAGATTTTTTATAATTATTTGTTTTGGTTTAATAAATAAAGAGGTCATTTCTTTTTTAGTTTCATATCGGTCAGACATTAGCCCTCGATAAGTTCACTTCAGCCTTTGACCTTCGGTCTTAGGCTGATATGAAGTTATCTTGGGCTGACCTCTCGGCCGATATGAAACAAACCAAGTAATAACCTCTAATTATTACGTGCAAAAATACAACTGCGTACAACTCGGTCTCTTAGCAACCGGGTTGATATTGAATGGTCGTGTTTTACCTTTCTTAAAGTATATTAATGAGCGGAAAAAGATCAGATCATGAGATAATATAAAATTTAGTATACCAATCGTTCCCAATGTCAAACCGAGTATACACTCTTATCAAACACAAATCGGATGTAATCATTGGGAAATACTGAAGGTTCTGGCATTTCACCATGTTTTGACTATTCCTAGATTTTCGCAGAGCAAAAGATGCAGCTTCTATCCATATATTTCCGAAAAAGGAAAAGAGGTTTCCATTTTAAGGTGAACATGAGTTTGAAAGATTTCTGACAACAGTTTGGAAGATTGCTAGCTCTAATTTGAAGAGTGAAATCAAGTGCCCCCAGCCTGGTGTATAAAGTTAAGTTAATTTAATCGTGTTGCTTTTCACTGAGTGTGAAAATAAAACAAGTTAAAACTTTTACTGATCAACTGGGAGTTATATACGCATGTAATTTATATGTTATTCGAAGTTTTAGTTTCTGACACTAATCGTACTTAATGATATTTCATGATTACACTCGTGCAGGTGCGTAGCCTGGCATTTTGATAGGGAGGTGCGTTGAGTGGCGCTCGCCGGTAATCGAATCCACTGGGTCGACTATGGTTGGCCCTGAGGGTGAAAATGTTTAAAAATGAATACCAAGTGGAGCTCTGTTGTAGCTCGGGAACATATGTGAAATTTAGGATCTAAAATATAAGGAGGATATCTACGCTCTTTTAGTGAATATCGGGAATTATCTCATTTTTGTGGAGCTGAAAGTTTTATTTTTCACGAGCGTTTACTAAAATAACGTAGATTTTCTTTTTGTTATATGTTACGTGACACTTCAGTGCGCAATATTCAGCCCAATGCTCAGCCCAATGCGACAATAACAAAAAGCTGCTGGTCGTTCCTTCAAGGCGACGGTCAAGGCGACGTCATGCGTAACGTCATTTAGGAAGCTACTGAAAAAATTCATCGTGTGGACCCGAAAATATTATTTTTCACTCACGCAAGCGCTCGCGAAAAATAAAACTTTCAGGTCCACACTCGTGTGATAATTCCAGGTACTGACTAAAATAGAGTAGATTTTCTCTTTTATTTTATGCTATAAGACATTTTATTGAACAATATTCAACCGAATTCGACCCCAAATGCGTACGTTTCAAAACAATAACAAAGATCAGCTGATCGTTCCTTCAAGGCGACATGATGCGGCGTAGGGTGACGTCATTTAGGAAGCTACTGAGGGATATCGAGAAATATCTTTTAGATAATTTGCGATAATTCACAGGCTAGCATATAATAAAAGCACTTTTGCAATATGGTATGTGAAAAATTATATACAAAATAGATCGAAAAAGTTGGTTGGCAAATTTTATTTTCCAGATGTATATTATACCTATACGTGTAATTTCGTAATTATGTGAATCTGGCAGAAATTAAATAGCGATAAGTTTGGCGTAACATATAGAGCCTGTAACACCAGGATTATGTAATTAGTTTCTGTGAAACGTCTAGGCACTTTAGTACTTTTTTATAGCCGCGGCGATAAAAAGAAGTATCAAAGTATGCTTAGGCGTTTCATGGGAAACCACATACAAGCGAGAGTATTTATGCTTTTAACCCTTTACCTAACACGAATGGTAGACGACACTTGCAAATAAAATTCTTGAAAAACCATTTTTTTGTCATTTTTTACTTAAAAAACAAAGCTTATGCCCCCTCATTGGAACTAGCTCAATAAGCTCGTTCCAATGAGGGATCATAAGCTATGTTTTTGAGACAAAAAATAAAAACATAATGAAAATTTAGTGGTGATTTTTGTACATTGCGCTGGCGGTTTTGGGCGTTACGTTGGATAAAGGGTTTAAACAAATCACATAGAATACGATGTATCGGGGTAAGTGAGGTCATCCCCCTTTTATCAACATTTTCAGATCACAAATGGGAGATAATCCCTCAAGTGGAACTCCAGTTGTGGAACTCCAGTTTTGTAGGGAAATGCGTTCACACCCATCGCACCTCTCCTGGCTCTAACATGAAGTTTATCCCCTATAATCATATATCCCGCGAAGTCAACCAGTGAACAAAACTTAAAATCATTTTGTACGACATTCTCTTCCCGAAAGAAAGGCAATTCAATCAAATAACATACAAATTTCCAGACAGTTATGCTGACAGAGATGGATGAGCGAATAGTGAAATGCGAGACACATTGTTGGGCGAACATTTATAGACACATATTGACATCTTTGTGTTACTGGAATGCATTTAAGGTACTATATAAGTAAGGAAGATTTGTTTACTTTGAAATTCCCACCTCTGATATTCCATAAATTCAAATTAAATATACACAAATTATACAGCAAAATGAAGGTTGTGATGTATACAACGCGAATAATAAGTGTAATCATCTCACAGAGTTGACAGCAGACACTAATGGTTCCTGGAAGTCAGCTACCGTATTCGTACCAGAGCTGTTAACAACTCTTGGCCAACTCTTGGCCAAATGTGTTTCAGATAGTAAGGTCCCAAGATCTAAGCCCCCCGCCCCCCCACCCCCCCCCCCCTCTACCTGGCTACGCCACTGACAAGAGAAATCATACAACTAAATAAGAAAGTTCCTAAACTATTGGGATTAGAAGATGAAAGTGTCAGATATTTCACTCATTAGAATTAATCTATCTCTCAGTGCATTATAATCCGAAGAAAACATAAGTAATTAGTATAAAATAGTCACTTCATGTGAGATAATAGTGTTCAGTGCAGATAACTGGTGGAGACCAACAACAGCGAGATAATCATAGTGCTATTTACTCTTGTTAGCCGTATAGTGACTTCGAATGATTATTAATCCCAACGAATCGCCCGCATCCACCCGCGTAATATGCAAATTCAGCAGTTGAAAAAATATTATTTTTCAAAAAAGGTTCAACAAAACCATATCATGTGACCCCTCGTTGGAACGAGCTCGTCGAGCTCGTTCCAACGAGGGGTCACATGATATGGTTTTGTTGACATTTTTTGAAAAAGATGAAAAAATGATATTTAAAATAATAAATTTTGATATCGTCTGCGTTGGGTAAAGGGTTAAATTAAAAAAATATTTGTCTTCGGAACCGGAAGAAACATTGCCGGAGAAGTCAAATTAAATTAAATCGTGTACATCAATCGGCTCAACTTTGCAACACACGCGTGGAGAAATAACAGGGCACGGACATTCCTGACGTTTATCGTCGTAAAAACAAACTTTCGATAAAGTTATCTACCTTGAAATTATTAGACGAGCGAGGAAGGTCCAATTAATAAGAAAGTAATTGTTAAAAAAATTTGATATCAGAAGAAGATAAAGGCAAGTTTCCGTTTGTTACTTTTAATAAACGAAACCAACAGACAGCTCTGGGAGCAGCCTGTTGTTTCGTTGATTAAAAGTTACAAAGGAAACTTTACTTTTTATGGCAAGCTAATTAGAAGCGACCACTTCACAGATAATCATGCGTTTTACAGTAGTTTAAAAGTGTTATACTTCACAGGAAAACAATTACCAAATCTCACCTCTAAGACTTTTATATTAACGGAAAGAACAGTCTCTATGTTATATGTTCCAATAAGACTAATATCCTCCTCCTCTGATTGGACGAGAGCTCGCTTAGTATATTCTATGTTTACGGAACAAGTGGCAAATGTTACCGTCTGACGTCACAACGCGAAATATTTGAAATGACGTCGCCCGTTTCGTAATAGCTTCACCAACGGAGAGACTAGCAAGCCGCTTCATTTTTCTGGATTTTACACTCGTGCAGCAGACGGTGTTCCGGATGAAGCGTTGTTTAAATTACAAAACCGATTTACGATTTGAACTGAGATGGAATGAGTTTATCTGGTTTATTGATTATTTATCCAGTGCCGTCATTGGTATATGAGTTGTTTATTTACTAAATCTGTGATCGTTAAAAGTTGCCTTGAACAAGGCAACTTTTAACGATCACAAGTTTAGTAAACAAGCCTCTCGTTTTTCACGACGTAGGTTTTGGGCTATAGGTAGTGTCTAATTAGAACATATACGTTATTGTGATGAGTTGACGGTAACATGGTCTGAGGCTGCGGCTCGGAGCGTATGTTCAACCGAGACGCTTCGCGTCTCGGTTGAACATAAGCTCCGAGTCGCAACCTCAGACCATGTTCCCGTCAACTCATCACAATAACTTATAATGTCACGACGCGCACACTTTTGATATAAAGAACAGAAAAAAGAATTACAGAACATCAAAAGATGGTGAAAACACCTATTTCTTATTTTTTAATGTGTTTCGACAGAGAAAAATAGTCAAATGTTGAAACTAGTTGGGAAAACATTGCAAAACGCCAGCTTCTGTATTTTTATACCACTTCACAGGAAAATGCATGAACTTTTGGAAATAATGCGCACATTGATGATTCAAATTCGCTAACATTTCGAAATTTCAATTTTATATGAAATTCCCATACCCTTAGTGTTAAAATTTACTGACATCTTTAGGAATTAAGGGGAGCTAACTTTACCGTAAATCTCTTCAAATGACGAAACTTGTCAGACATGAGTGAACAGATTCATTTTCGACATGTTGGCGTAATTTCGATGCTTATGGGCATGAATGTTAAGGATAGTGTCAGATTAAGTCCAGTCATGGGCTTTCTCATCTGTTTCAATCATAATATACACCTGGAACTTAATTAAGCACCACCTGAAATGTTTCATGACAGTGAAGTTGCTGTTACAGATTTTTTTTTTAATGATTTCTATGTATTGCAGTACATTTCATCTGGTGAAACATGATGTTTCTCTTTGATAGCGTATCGCAACCATACCCCCTTGTCCACGTGAAGCATGCTTCCCGCGAATGTCACAAAAACACTATCATCCACATGCAATATCTGGGTATCAAACAAGAAATTTGTCACTTCTTTTATCAATAAATGTTGACATGGCAAGGAGGAGACTGTCAGAGACACTAAGATGGCAAATCGTTGGCATGGATGCAACAGGCATGTCCCTCAAAGCTATTGGAAGGCAACTTGGCTATAGTCATTCTGTAATCAGCAGACTTGTCCGAAAACATCAACAAACCAACGATGCAACAGAACTGTCCGATACCGCCTAAAAACACTTGGTATGAGGTCCAGAAGGGTCATCAAGCGTCCAGCTTTGTCCGATCAGCATCAAAGACGACGTTTGGAGTGGTGTATGGCACGACAACATTGGAATCTCAGAACGTGGAGGAGAGTCCCTTGGTCAGACGAGAGTAGGTTCCTGCTTCACGTCACAGATGGTCGCATAAGAGTGTGGATGCATAGAAAGACTGCTTACATGCCCAGGAACAAAAGACCTACTGTTCCTTATGGTGGAGGGTCAGTAATGATCTGGGGATGCCTCTCTCATGATTGTAAACTTGATATGGTGACTGTACGTGGGAATCTCAATTGTCATCAGCACATCTGGGGCATTCTCAATCCGGTTGTCGTGCCTCATTTTGACAACCACCCGTTGGCTACTCGCCCTGCATTCATGGGCGATAATGCCAGGTCACATCGTTCCCATGTTGTGAGAGCATTCCTTCAGAACAACGCTATTATAACACTACCTTGGCCTGCAATGGGCCCCGATTTGACTCCCTTAGAATACATCTGGGACTTTCTTGGACGTCATGTGCAAGCAAGGGATCCGCCTGTACAGAATGCGGCCCTGTATTGCACGAGGAGTGGTAGCAGTTGCCTCTGGACCGTATCAGAAGGCTCATTGGTAGCATTAGAAGGAGGGTTCCGGCTGTCACCCGGGCACGTAGTGGATACATTCACTACTGACGTCAGACATTGCTATTGTGTTCAGGAGATCACAAGTTACATTTTTTGTCAGTAATTACCGGCATTGTTTCATCATGGATCGTTCCAGCACCATACTTATCGAGAGAACATTTTTCCATCAAAAGCATTAGTGACAGATATGTGTAATTAGCGCAATTAAAATACTGCATATTTTCATCATTGTGTTGTCTTTCATTTGTCAATAGACCATTCTTTCTGCAAACAATCACTTTTGGCCATCTGAAAAATTAGCATGAAAGTTAAGACAGTTTCTATTAACACCACTGAGGAAAAACAGAGGGTGCTTAATTGAGTTCCAGGTGTATATACATTCGCAACGGAAGACCTGTCTTTTAACTGGTCGCCTCTTAAACTTGTGGATATAGATCTTCGAATGTCATGTGCCATCGAGAAGCTAACAAAATGTGAGAGAGAGTTCCACTGCGGGCGGGGAAGAAAATAAGTGCACACATGCAATTTGGGTTGCGTCATGACCGTTGTATGGTATAAAGACCAGTCGTTGTCTATAACCATTAGGAGCTGTGAAAGCTACGTGGAAAAGAGCTTGGAAAGTTTAAAGAGATGTTGCCGACAAGTTGTTGATTGAGGCTGTTTTACGAAGACAGATAAGTGTGTTGATCAGTTTGTTGAATGAACATTTCGTTAAAATGTTAAGAAATTATTTTTGTGAACTTTTATCCACGTCGATATCCTGTTAATACTTATATTCAGAGAACTATTCAAACAACCGCACACCAAACACGGATGACTGCACTACAGGGCATTCGCAGTGGACAGGTCGTAATTCACGCGTGGGCAATGATGGCCACACATGCGTTTACCAGGTAATAAAAAAACATCATCAGCAAAATGTTAATTAATAAAACACCGGGTTGTACCTGGTGCTTCATTAATTAAATGTTGATGATTATTCGTGTAATTAATATTTGGAATCTAATATTATTGCGTCCGAGGAAATATTATCAACCCGTGGAAAGTGAAAAGTCCACGGAAGCTGCACTGTATTTTCAGGAACAGATGATATAAAGAGAAATCAGGGCACAAAATGTAACAATATGACCAGTAAAGGGAACAAACTGAGTGTTTAGCTTCGACATTTCTCAACCGGCTGCCCGCTAAGAACGCTCCACTCCATTTGCGCTTATCAGTAACCGACATGACATACTGTCATTCTCTGCTGGTGATTCCACTAACTTGGGATTCAGCAAAGAATACCATTCACCAGGTTCGTTCTCATAGTATCCATATGTTTGCAAGAATAAATGGATGAAGTGGCGATTCAGCTGGCGCGCGACTGGGCTACTTCTCAGCTCTCAGAGAATGTTGTCTGGACACCAGTATCGGTACCACCGGTAGGAACGATCTGAAATTCTATCATTGAATTGCATTAGTATCGCTGGTGCCGTGTTTCGTACCGACTGCGAACTCCGCGATTATTTATTTATTTATTTATTGTTGTTTAAGGTCAGATATTTCTGCACAATGGGTAATCGTGACCGCAACATGAATATAAATTCAGGCCCGTCCAACTAATCTGTTATACCCATATTGCTCATTTTAGAGGACTTCCATCCCAGATATTGGTTACCGAGACCTATTTAACCAGTAAACAAACAAAGTACTGCTTCACTTACCGGGGCTCCCACGGTACTGCGATAGTTTAGGTGATTCTTTGCCTAACGCGACTGGAAAACAACACTTGTCAAAAAAAGGAAGAGGAAAAAAAGAAAAAAAAAAAGAAAAACAATTCTGGAATTTGTAGACATTTTATTATGACTCCCTTTTTGGGATAGGCCCGGTGAGCTTATTCTCAATGAGCGGTCATCGGGAAGGGCTTGTGGCAAAAAGTGGGTTTTTTGCAAAATGGTGATATTTTGTGAATATCCTGGTTGGATATGGATGTTAAATCAGGCAAAGAATTATTTAGAGTTTTTTCTTCTATGGCTGCCTTCCACCTGGGACCCTGGGAATCTTCTAAATTCCACTCGATTGGAAATTGGCCCGAAATTTTCGAGTCGTCGATAATACTCGAGACGTTATCAAATGTGTCTCCTCGTGAACTTTTTTGAGACCTGATGATAGAAGGGTTCCAGAAGGCTCTGCTTCCGAAATTACTTCCGAATATTCTGCTTTTTTGATTGACATTACCAAACAGACAAGTCTTCGTTGAATGTAATGCTTAGAAGGAGATTGACAATATTTACGGTTGTAATATGGTGCAATATCTGCAACTTCAGAAGCGGCGGGATTTGATTCGAGATTCGATTGTCCGTGCAGAAACCCGAAGTTAGCGAAATCGGAAGATATGACAACCGTAAGAAGAAAATTAGTTTCGTATCTCACTTATATGAAGTGCTGCCATTGGAGAAATTTTCTCCCAAGTTAACACAATGCAGAGACGTTCCGGGCATATTTGACAAACCTGAAGGAAAGACTCCGATTTGATGATTTTCGGTCGATGCATGGTGGTGAAAATGGTGGCGTGTGGGTTTGAGTAGATGTGGGGCTGTGAGTCATCCGATGACAATGTGCATGAAACTTGGAAAACAGTAAACTGCAAAAGTCTCTTCAACTTATTATCATTATGAGGCCGAAAGATAAATTAATGTTTGAAACGTCACCAAGATCTCGTTTGGTCTTTAGATTAACCCTTTACCAAACATAACGGCCAAAACCGGCCAGCGTTTCACAAAAAAATGCCATTCAGCTTTCATTATTTTTCATTTTTGCCTCAAAAACATAGCACATGAAGCCTTACATGAAACGAGCTCTTTCATCTCGTTCAATGAGGGGTCATACGCTATGTTTTTGACGCAGCAAAAAAATTAGTTATTCAATAATTTTGTATGCGAGTGTCGTCTGCTTTTCACGTTAGGTAAAGGGGTAAACCATCTTTTCATAGCAGGGTAGCATCACTAAATTTACCCTCTGTGAAACTCAGTTTGAATCAGGGTCTCAAAACTAAACAGAAAGAGGTACCCAGAGGATAAATTGGCGGCCCACTCTATGGGATATCATCATCACATTCATCCTCTGGGGACCTCATTCTGCAAATGTCAGACAGCTTATTTTCAGGCCTGGTAACAAAGCGAAATCTAAATAAATAGGACACAAAATAACAAAGAGAAAAACTTGTAAGTATGGGATTCAACAGTAACATTGGAACTTTTGGGAGTCGTCTCCCAAGTATACGAATAGATTTACAAAGTTAATTGGAGGCTCAGGTCAATTTTAGATATTTTAAGAAATTGTTTAATCTAATGTAGAGAAACAAGACACTCGGGGACGTAGGATGTAATGCAAGTTCGTTTGATATTGGTGTGAACGATAATGGCTCACCTAAAAGTTAATATCAGAAGTGAAGTGATATTAACCGGGAACTCGCGAACGATTATAAAAACAGTAAACCTTAACGTCCAAAGACGGTGAGTGATATTCACAGGAATCGCGATTCAAAATATATTATTTGTTTCCATTTGGGCCTAAAAAAAACAAAAATGAAAATATTTACTTATTCAAGAAATGTATTTGCAAGTGTCGACTGCTATTCAATTCAGGTAGAGGGCTATTTTTCAAAGATAAAAAAAACTAATGAAAGCAGACGCTCGATCCTCGCGCTGACATCAACCGTTTGAATGTATTTCGAGAATTTTAACAGCAATGCAGGCTTAATTCAATAATGAAACAAATCTAAAAAGTGACGATAAACATCTATAAGGAAATTAGTCACAAGATAAATAGTAGGTGTGATAGCCGGGGGAAAAATTTTTTAATGGAATCTGATTGATCACCAAATAATGTGGCGCTGCAGTGTTGCTTGACTAGACATGCATATATACATATCATCTGCCGACAGAGCAAGAGAGGAAAACATAGGATGCAATGAAATACAAATAGAAGATCCCCACCCAAACCCCACCCACCCACCCACCCACCCACCAAAAATACCCCGACAAGATCTTTCACTAACACCCTATCAGTGAAGTGCAAAAAATCTCGCAACTTACTCTTAATGCGCAGATACGAAAAACAAAATAAAAAAGAAAAAGCAGCCGGTCGGACAAAGAAAGACCGAATTAGAGAGAAGTTCAAATAGAGCAGTTCGAAACCACCTCCCTCTTCCCAGAACTTTTTCCACTAAAAAAGGGACATTAATAATAAAAATAATTAATAATAATAATAAGTTTATAGCTTGACATCCGAAATTGGGTTCTGTGGCTGTACAAAATTGCAAAATGCCTTATGGAAAAAATGTTTGTGGCTGTGATTATAAATCTGCTGTGGGTCAGTCGCGACAGGGTCAAGACACGAGCAGCACCCAGCAGTCAATGCTGGAATCTTTTCTAGAGGGCGCGATGAACAGAGCCGCGATTTTGAACAAAATAAGTTGTCAATTTAACCCTTTCGTTGCCACAGGCCCATACTGAGTACGGAATCAAATGTTGACGGTCTGTGCTATAAGCCCGTACTCAGTTCGGAGATACCACATACAGGGAATGGATACCACAGCACGTTGTTATTCTCAACAGAACGCACGTTATACGGAATGCAAGCGACAGACGATGTGGTATTTGGCGTCTTTGTAAATTCCGAAATACCCGAGGCAACAACGTGTTCAATGGTACAAACTCGGCCCAGCAGGCCGTTATATAATTTTTTTTGTTTTGTCGTCCTGTGACACAGGACGACAAAAAAAATTATATAATGGTCTGTGGGACCAAGTTTGGACTGCATGGTCAGTTCATTAAATAAGAACTAAATTCAAGTAGACCAGACGTCTTTTCTATTGGGATTTATGGAGTGTCGGCTGGGAGTAATTTTGTAAACATTATTTAACCCTATCAACACAGAGTATCTCAATGAGATTGCCTCACATTGTTCCAATATGAAATAACAGTTTTAAAATTACAAATAAGTGTACGTTATTGGCGTTTTCATTTTGTTTCACCCCATTCCTTCCAATGTATGGTTCAGCACAGGATATTACCAAATTGAACAGCAGCGAAATGATGAAGAAAACTACAATTTCCATTATGCAAATGTTAAAATTTTTCGACAGTGTTCTCTGTGTGGGATTGTAGACTGTCGTTACCGTCAGAACTTGAATCCTAACTCAATATACTTCTTTAAAACAATAATAAACGAAAGAGATCGAAAAGGTTCGTTTATTATTACTATTTTAAAGAATGACTTATTTAACGAAACAAATTATTTAAAATAACAACAATACACGAAAATGACCTAAAAACGACCTAAAAATCAATGAAATTGCCTATTTTTAATTCCATTGTTCAACGAGTATCCCACGGGAACGTACCACGGTAGGCAGTGGTGTTCAATGCGGGGGGAGGGGGGGGGGGTGGACTATCGCCCCGAACAACATCTCTTTGGTCGGCAAATGTGTCAACAAAAGTCAATAAAGCCTTTAAATCAATATGTCTATATGAAGCAAGACACCAAACGATATTTAGTGATGCATGAGGATAGGGATGGCCCCGGGCGGCAATCTGTATTTGTCCGCCACTGATGGAAGGCCGGGTGCGTCTTACAGTTTCACATCTCTTCAATTCTATTGAGTTTCCGTCGTCCCTGATTAATTCTGAGACTCATTTGTTTGTATGAACATCATTTTCTAGGCTACAAAGTGGATGGACTGGCTGTGAAACATGAAGCGAGTTGGCGTAGGGTTGTTCCTGTAACTTGATCAGTAAATATAAACTTGGATCAGGAAGCTGTAACATGCTTTTTGGTGTGGTACGTCCACTGGACGTACCAAAACCAAAAAATCATATGATGGCTTTTGGTTCCACGTGGAAGTGCAACACCAAAACACTATATTACGGCCTTTGAGTCCTACTTTGGACAACATTTTGATCGACTTGTTGCCGCGCATAATCCTAAATTGTCTGCTTTGTTATCTCGTTAGCTGACTAAACCAACCCTTTAGAATAAGCATGGGGGAATTCCATCGATGCAGATTTTAGATTACACATAAGCCCAATCAAAGAAAAATAAAAGGGACGCGAAGCATTTTAAACTTCCCGTATAACTAGATAACAATGGTGGTAAATATTTGATAAGGCCCCATAAAGTAGATCTTCTATTTCTCAAGCCATTTTTTTTTGTAAAATTGCATGAGGGCGTACGTTTTTTAATTTTATTTTTTATTTTTGTAATTATTTCTATGTCATCAAAGCTTTATAAAGCCTTGTTACAAGGGACAAATTTACCAATTTTATTAACTTGGGTAAAATATCAGACATAAATCATTTAACCCTTTACACAGCGTAACGGCCAAAACCGGCCAGCGCTATTCACAAAAATCATCAATTAATTTTCATTATTTTTTCATTTTTTCTTTCAAAAACATAGGTTATGACCCCTCATTGGAACGAGCTCGTTGAGCTCGTTCCAATGAGGGGTCATAACCTATGTTTTTGGGACAAAAAATGAAAAAAATTAGTTATTCAAGAATTTTTTTTGCAAGTGTCGTCTGCTTTTCATGTTAGGTAAAGGGTTAATATTCTTTTTTGTAAGTTTGCATTGGTTATAAAAAGAGAGCATACGGTAGCCAAAAGGACCATGCGAGAGGGCATGAGAAACAGATTTTTGACTTTTTAGGCCTAATATACAATCACTGTTATGGGAACCGGGGAAGTACTACTGTTAGACGCCATTTCCAGAAAATGGTAGAAAGGTTTTACTCACGATGGTAGATGCCATATTTTATCCATGAAGCTGTTATCAAAAGTGCTGTTCAGTGGTGGTTGAAAAAGTCGCGTGTCCGTCTCCGTGACGTCATCCAATTAAAGTTAATCAGTCTAATGAAAGACTTCTAATCCTTGGAGAGGGCAGTGGTTTGTGGGGAAGTTCATTCACAAAATGACCTCTCCATCGCCAGAAGCACAAAAATTAGCATATGTTTAATATTACTTGTCAACTGACCAGTAACCATATAATTATATGCCCTGTCAGATTTGCAAGTTGTTCCCTCGACTTGTTTTGTGTCCGGGAGCAGTTTATGAAAAAGTTTACATCTCCTCTCCACGGATGAAGAAGGTGTATTACGCATCTAAATTAAGAATTTATCGCTAAAGTTGATGAGTTGCGAAATAGGGTGTTCACGAAATGATCGATTACCCCAAATTAATTACCTATCTGACAAACACACCTGATGAACTCACCTGTAGATGTACATATCCGACCAGGCGATGAGCAAATTAAAGTGCTGATTGACACAGATGCGACGTTGGTTTCTGAGCATTTATGGCTGAAGGTCAGCTTTATTTGATAAATGTGGACCTTTACTTCTTGTATATCTGTTCGTAGTCACAAGGACATAAAGTTTTGTCTTGTCGTAAATCTGTCACACAATACATGGCCGTTATAATTTGTGGAAAGCATTATGCTCCGGGATAGAGTTGGGCGGTTTTTGATTTTCCGGATCGGTTCCGTCTTTTTCGGCAAACCGGAAAACCAAACCGCAATACTCAGCAAAAACCATCCGCTGGGTTTATTTAATTATTTATTTATTTATTTAATTATTTATTGGTGTTTAAGGTCACATACGTACGCACAATGGCTAATCATGACCGTGACAGTTTTACGGGTGGAAGAAGCCGGAGTACCCGGAGAGAACCACCGAGCAACGTCGAGCAGCTTCCAGCTCCCGCACTGCAGCACAGGCAGGGTTACATTGGTTGAAGACATGCGCACCACCGACGTGCCGTACGCCTTAGTACACGGAGTCATCCGTGTGGACATTCAGGGTTAAGTGCCTTGCCCAAGGACACAACGCGGGAGTCCGAATCGATCGCTCAGACGGCCACCCATCCGAGGACTAACCGGGCTCGATGTTGCTTAACTTCGGTGATCTGACGAAAACAGGTTACCGCAACGCCACCGCGCCCCCGACCGCCGGATTTACTGCGTTTGTGTATAAACTGATCAAACTATCTCGCTGGGAGAGCACTAGCCTTGTGACCCTTAAGGACTCTCGTCACTTAGTGTATCGGGCAAAGGGGCGAATACGTCGGGAGAAAATATGACAATGAGAACATAACAGAGCAGTT
This sequence comes from Pictodentalium vernedei, assembly GCA_031216915.1. Lineage (NCBI taxonomy): Eukaryota > Metazoa > Mollusca > Scaphopoda > Dentaliida > Dentaliidae > Pictodentalium > Pictodentalium vernedei. Next base: position 402,202,727 of record CM062293.1, read on the forward strand.
GAACTTCAATCATTTGTTATCCTAATTAATGTTTTTTTTCTGACTGAGTGGGCTTAGTAACTGATCCCTTAGAACCCTTAACCCTTTGAATCCTTTGAGACTGATTTTTGGGCTAAGGCATAATTTCGTCCCATTTTTGTCTTGTTATGAGAGATCTATACCCGGGGCTTTGATGATAAAATAATAACTGCAGTCTGCAGCCGGACGGCTGCAGACTGCAGTTATTATTTTATCCTCTCTGTATATTGATATTGGACTGACCCATTTCATCGTAAGTGTACTCTAAGGCGATGCCATTCCAGGAAACGAGCATTCAAAGGGTTAAAGTGACCAAACGGAAGTTAGGTTGAACTGAATGGTGCTACTTACAGACAAGACTTTTTGTAGTGAGCTGTGTCGTGTAAACTATTGCGGATTTTTTCCAAGTAAAGGACCCTGAAGTATTATTTATTATATATTCTTGACACGTAGAAAAATCGAAGCGAAACCGAGGTTTTCTCTTAAAACCGAACCGAATCTGAAAAATCAAACCCTCATAGCACTACCCAGGGAAGGGTTCTTAAGGACTGTATACCAGTGTAAAATGAGCTATGGGACCAGGGACGTAAAGTCTGTGTGGGGTCTGACTCCCCCCCCCCCCCCTCCAGCACCCTATAAAGGGTTTGGGTTTTTCTTGGGCAGAGATTTGGAAAACATTTGAAATACCAACTTTGGCAAACGTCCTTGCTTGCCCGACTAAAATATACACACGCTCTGGAGTACTCAGTTGGGCAAAATCCTCGTACGTGCGCGGCAAAAATATACACAAATTAGAAAGCGCAATAAATGTCAGACTTAATATATTGGTGATGAGTTGAAGGCGATAGAAACCCGGAAGGCAATATCCGAGCAGCGGAAGTAGCAGTAGGACTTCCCAACATGCTGGCCGCAGTGACCACACGCTAAAATCAGTTGGGTTAAAAATCAACCCAAATTAACTAGGTTGAGTGAATATGAACCCATATGGGTTCATATTCACTCAACCCAGTTAATGTGGGTTAATTTTTAATCCAAGTGGTTTTAGAGTGCAGGTGCAAGCAAGGTTTGAGACCGAACGCACTGTCTGAAAATGGTTCGTACCTCGGCTCAGGTTAAACAAACGAGGTTAAATGTCTTGCTTAAGGAAAACAACATAAATGGGGCGTGTCTAAACAGAACGCACGACCCCTCAAACATAAATCAGACCGGGGTGATGACCGAAAAAGAAGGAGTGTATGTATGCCTGACTGTGATGGCTCAAATCCTGGCTGATGAAATATCCTAACTATATCATCAAAGGATGCCTTTGTCAAAGATACTGCAATCAGCGCAGATTGGATTTCAATAAAATTGTATTGTTTGAATCAAATTTCAATACAAACAACTTGACGACAGAAAAATTAATTTCATCGGAAGTGAAAATAAATATAACTTGAAAAAAAATTCACGAAATTCATGTGATTTCTAACTCACATTTGTTACAGCGACTGAAATAAAAATCGCAATTTTGATGCAGTCAGTGTGACCTTATACGTTAGTTATTTCCACTGTCGAGAAATTCACTTTCGAATCCGGTCGTTTTGGCAGTGAAGGTGAAACAGATTGCCACAGTACGGTCAATTTTCGAGTAGTATCGAATCTCGAATCGGATCATTCAAGTTTTATATTCAACAACGATTCGTCTGTGTGCGCAAGTCAGTCAAAAAACCGAAATATTCCAGAAACGGAATCGAAGTAGTTTCGGAAGCGAAATCTCCTTGAACTTTTCTTATATCAGCAGGTATAAGGAGAAAGGAGACCTGATGATAGAAGAAGAAATCAACGGGAGACAAGTTGTAGGATTTTGAGGGCATCAAGACGATTCGAAAAATTCCGAATCGAATAGAATCGAATCATGCGGATAATTTCGAATGGAATCGAATATTTCGAAACTTCGCAGAACCCTATGCCATATATGTATCTATTTTAACGACCCAACAATAGCATAAGATTAACCAGATTATATATTTATTTATTGGGGTTTAACGACACTTTCGACAGCCAGAGTCACATCGTGTCGGACAGTTTTACGGGTGAAGGAAGACGGAGTACCCGGAGAGAACCATCGAGCAACGGCGAGCAACTGCCAGACTCCCCAACGTACTAACTCCACACAAGCAGGGTTAGCATTGGATGATGACAAGTGCACCATCGACGCGCAGTACGCTTTAGTACACGGCTTCACAGTGCCCCCACGTGAGCAATCGCGATGAAGTGCCTTGCCCAAGGACACAACGCAGTTACCCATTAGCCAGATTAACAGCCACATATAAACATATAGGAATTCTTAAAGCCATTTTAGTTCTATTCTCTATTCTATCTCCATTACGTGTACATCCCAATTAAAAGCAAAAGATTCACACTCCACAGCTGTTCGACCAAACTCACCATGTCACCTAATATATCACTTGTTTTAACTCTTCCCAGTTCTCGGAAACGAAACTGATGAATGTTATTTAAACAATCATACATGTTTATAGAATTGAATTATTGTCAGCAAATGCTGCTTAAGCTCAATAATTAATTGTAAGTTCTTTACTTATATTCAGTCTACGGGAGTCGTTTATCCCAGTAACCACACAAATACGATATTCACACTGACATGCGCAGTGCATTCATTTTTAAACTTCGCCACTGCTCAGTGCCGTAGTTCAAAAATGAAAGCAATTTCTTTCTTCCGAAAACTTTTCAGTTGAACTCGCGAAATATTTCTGACAGCGCGTGTGTGTGATAAAATTGCTATCAAATTTGTCGCGATTCCATATGAAATGTATGAACTGGGCCCATTAAATGCAGTTCGATCCAAAATAACGAAACAGTGACTCCTGTTAGAAGTTCCCATGAAATGTGGTGTAAAGATCACTAAATGTCTGTCACAAGCAGTCACAGATAGCTTGATAAAATACCATGTAATCCGCTACCAAAAGACATGACATCCCCAACTCCCTCCCGGTCGCCACGTTTCTGAATTAAACCCAGTTGGGTCAGTTAATACATTTCGCATAAATTGAGACTCATAAGCACAAAAGTCTGCAAGAATACACAAAGTGGAGGGAACACAATATTATACTACTTAAACACTGTTAGTGGGTGACTTTTTTACCATATATATGTTGGTGATTTGTAGAAAAAAACACACGAAACACCATCAGTTTTTCACTTCATAAACCAATGGGTGTAATCTCTGGAAGTCCATGAGCTAACAACTTTCTACTATGGCCAATGATTTAATTGAAATCATTACAAGAAATAACACTAAGGCTTGGAGCCTGGACACTGCATTTCATTCAACAAAACGATCGGATTTTTGTATTTGATAAACAGGAAGTCTGTAATTCCGTCCAGCTATATATTCCAGCTTTAACTAGCTTCGTTGATATGCAATGGTCTACGTTTCATTTTTTGTACGGGCGGGACAGCTATTTTTCCGTCTTTTGATGGGCGAGGTTGCAAGAAGACGGGCGGAGTTTCACGGACGAGGCAGAGATTTTCCCGTCCGTGTGCAGTCAGGGAAGATTTTTTCCTTCCTTGGACAGATGGGACAACTAGTTGATAATAAATCTGTTGAAAAATTAACACGCTCGTATAACCCAATGTTTAGTTTACATCGACGATGAGCAACCACTCCAATCAATTTATAGTGAGACAAAAGAAGGGGCGAGTGCGTTTTTGATACCCAGATAGGCTGGAGTGAACATGTGCCACAACAACATACTAGTGGCGAGATAACAAATTAGGTAATGCTTGGCATAACATATTCTGGTATGCATACCAAAATAAAGATTGTTACCAAATTACAGGAGGGGCCTGTGCCTCTCTTCTCTTCGGACGCCCATACTCATTAAAAATCCTCGATTAACTGCACTTGTGCTTGAGTGTGGGAATTTGATGTCACATGATGTTTAGCAGTACACTGCAAAAATATAGGTTCTCTTTAGAACCAAAACTGGTTCTAATCTTGTCCCTGAGATGGAACCAGTTCTGTTTAAACAGTATTTATTTCAAATCAAATAAATTTATAAAGATTAACATTAAATATCAAAAGAATTAAACATAAATTGAGGGGGTTTCAATCGTAAGTTTAGAGCTTATACGAGGTTGTCTCAAATCATTAGTACGAAAAGAAGATATGAACAATTGGCATATCGAACCAGTTTTGGTTCTATACAGAACCAAAACTGGTTCGATATGCCAACTGTTCATATCTCCTTTGTTTCAAAATCTTTGGCGACTGCGTTGAATAAGCTCCAAGTTTACTGCTGAATCAACTTCAGTTCATGTAATATTCTGTTAAAATTGAATGCTAATCTTGGTAAATTTATTTGATTTGAAATAAATACTGTTTAAACAGAACTGGTTCCATCCCAGGGACAAGATTAGAACCATTTTTGGTTCTAAAGAGAACCTATATTTTTTGCAGTGTATGTCTGGTTTTCTGATACACAGACTTTCACCAATACAATCCGAGATCATGCCAGTTAACCGCCATGTTCCGATACTATAAGTTACTGGACGTTTAGTTGGCGGTGTTACATGAGAAGAAGTAAGAACAATATTAGGGGAGGCTTTAGCCGAGTCTAATAGTATTCTCGCTGAGCCTCATATCTGCCAACTAAACGACCCGTAACGTGTTTTTATGCCAACTTTTTTTCTCTGAAATTTCATCATCAGTTGTGTTTGCAAACCGTTTCATGCTGTCGTTAAATTTTCCTATCGGCAGTCATTTGTTTACAAAACCAGATCAGTAGTGATTCAATGCAAGTGGAGTAATCCAACATCTCGTTGATCGCCAAGAAAATTATTGATTTATTACCTTCGACACTTTTGGGAGAATTTACAATTCTATAAGCTATCCGACGCTTTGAACTGAAAACAAACTTTTTAACGTGCCCTGTAGCCGAAATCAGACTGCGATTTTTTTGCTATCCCCCCACCCGAAATAAAAAAAACGAAAAGCAAAAAAGAAAAAAACGGCGGCAAGTGGCAATTAATACACAGCCTCGGCTTTTGGAATTAATACTGCCCTTACAGCTGACCATTATTGTCGGTGTATTCCTCCGTCCTCGGTCACTAGCTATGAATGTTCAACGGTTTATCCATCGAGCTGGGGTAATAAAACCTAAAACTCCCACTTTTATTTTGTTTTGAAAAAGTTGACCCAAAAGTAAGAACTCATTTGGTAGGATCCATGTATCTTGGCAATGTTTTTATATCATTGTTGGCTCACCGAGGCAACAATAACATAGAAACTCTGTTATGTCATATGTAACTATTACATGTATATGGGGTAGTAATTATTGCAAAAAATAATTGGAGACTTTAAGAGGGAGGGGTTAATTGGTTACAAACTACTGCAATAAATCATCGCCTTTCATGGGTTTTCTTTCTCGTGTGATTACATTTCCCCCACCCATATAATTGTTCAATATGGCACGAACCTGGATGTTTGAAGTGTCTTTAAACTTCACTTGCGAAATAAACCACTATGTAAAATCTTGATTAGAAAATTGAATATCAACATAGGTGTCAAAATTTCTACTCAGTATTCCTGATGAAGTAACCTGAATGTCTTTCCGCCATCCAAAAACCAATTAAAGGCGTCTATAAATAAAATCACTATACCAGGTGCAATAATACTTCCAACGCCTCTCGTTATTGTTTCATATTTATCTATTGGGACTTAACGATACTTTCAACTTCCAGTCATCATTGTTTCAAAGTTAAGCTTTACTAAAATAGACCAGAGATGTACCTCATACTGTAGGACGGCGCACAAGTTTTAAAGAGCGGTTTTACATGTCCGACCATCAATCACAGGTAACACTAACCCTGCCCCATCTTAAACTTGTGCCTTCGGTGGTTGGTGACGTCCAGTAACAACACTGTCGGTACGCTGTTGGTAACGGATCGATCGATACTGGGACTGCGTGGAGGACGGGAATATGAAATAGGTGATGTTTTTTAGACAGGGCCGAGGAGGGGGGGGGGGGGGGGGTAGTAACCCCGGGGCCCGGAACTTGGGGGCCCTGGCTTGGCTCAGGATTCTTGGATCAGGCCTGGGTCTCCCAAAGGTCTGACTCCTGTGCCAGGTCTTTGCCACCCCCCGACCTCCGAGCGAGAATCAGCAAGATAAGTTGCCAATCGTTTTGGAATACTGGTTGCCATTCATGTTAAGAAGGAATGGGAGTGCCCGGTGGAGATTTTCAATTCGTTCATCCTTTACTTAACATGAAAAGCAGACGACACTTGCAAACAAAATTATTGGACATGTAATTTTTTTTCTTTTTTTTGCGTCAAAAAACATACCTTATGATCCATCGACGAGCTCGTTCCAATGATTTGTAGAATAACTCGTCTGAAATATTTTAGCTGGTCGGAAAAACGAATTACCATAAACATTCATTTTGTTTGAATCAACGCAAAACGTTTGCTCAATCGAGACTTGATTCGAGCGAATGTTTTGACGACATTACCACAGGAATGAAGACTCACCACAGCCGTAGATTTATGAGTACGCCGCATAGTTTCACTAATTATGTAAATATCTGGGTGGTTTTAATGTGAATTCTAATTGACTGGCATTTCTATAACGGGTGCGCGGAAGAATACCCATGTATCCCTGGAGAGGACCGAGAGTTTGGTTTTAACCGTGCCCTGTGGGGAACTGAAATCCGTATTTTCGAAGAAGAAATTGTTAATTTTCGATTCTCGATGTTGTTAGTCTTTGAAATGCGGAAAAAATCCTCGATCCTTCACGACCCCATGGTTCGCGCTGGCCCGAAATATTTTGGTGGAATATTTGTTCGGTGCAAAATATATTTTTTAGGCCAAATGAATGATCTTAATGCTCAATGTAATCTGATTGTAAATGAGAACAAGTTAACCATATATCGTTCTTTGAGTGCAACAAGGCGCCATCTGCAATGCAAAACATTAACTCTTTACCCAACGTAGACGATATCAAAATTTGTTATTTTAAATATCATTTTTTCTAATTTTTCAAAAAAATTCAACAAAACCATATCATGTGACCCCTCGTTGGAACGAGCTCCAACGAGGGGTCACATAATATGGTTTTGTTGAAATTTTTTGAAAAGTAATATTTTTTCAACGAATTTGCATATTACGCGGGCGGATGCGGCCGATTCGTTGGGTAAAGGGTTAAAGACGGCGCCTTGTGCCTCTCAAATATAATATTTTCATTCAGTATTACCTGCCTCTTTTTAGTATTTCAGTTGCAAAAATACCATCACAAATAATAAAAATATTGATGATAAAAAAGTAAAATAAAATAAATAAATAAATAAATAAATAAATAAATAAATAAATAAATAAATAAAAAGGTAACTATATACAAGAATATTTCATGGTTACTATTTACTCTCTTTATTCAAACGAAATAAATTAGTTACAAATAATTTATTATCTTCTAGAAAGCTAATAAAAATTAAGCGAGATAAAATGTTAATTCAGTTCACCCTTTGAACCCCCATTTCCTGGAATGGTATTGTCTTTTGTGTATACTTACAGGGAGATGGGTCAATCCAATATCAATATAAAGGGAGATAAAATAATAACTGCAGTCTGCAGCCATCCAGCTGCAGTCTGCAGTTATTATTTTGTCATCAGTTCCCCCATGTATAGACTTCTTATAATAAGACGAAAATGGAACGAAATTATGCCTTGGACCGAAAAATCAGTCTTACGAGTTCAGTGGGTTAACAAAGAGCCACGATTGCATTCCTTACCTTCGGATTACTTGATAGTTGTGAATTATGACATGCCTGTGTTGTCAGACAGCGATTTTATCGTAAAAGACGCACTGAAATAATAAGCCACAAAGCCTTTGAAAGTTACCAAAGGGATATTTTTGGTACCAACTTTTGGTGTCAAATTCTGTATTTTTGGTGCCAAACGAATTTTGTTTAGGCCAATTGGCGTCCGATAGCGTAAACACTACCCCACCCTCCCAAGAGTAAGGGCACTTGTCCCTGTAATCTAAATGTAATATTTTCAAACCATTCTGTTTTAAAGCACAAACATACCTATGTACTTTTTGCAAAAAGGAATTACCCTCAAGGTTGCAGAAGTTTCTATTCCAAACCATAGCTCATGGTCTTTTAATGAAACAAGATTATCCTAATGTGACGTTGTTACGACCCGTAATGTAATAAATGCCCATAATGTAATACCTACCCATAATGTAATACAAAAACGACCCATAATGTAATACGAACCCATAATGTAATAAAAAACGACCCATAATGTAATAAATGTAATAACGTGTAATAAATGTTAGGTACCCATAATGTAATAAAATTTTTAAAAAATTAGATACAAATTACACTTCTCCAGGCCCGTAATGTAATAAAATTCTAAGTTTGATTTTTGTTTTTTCTCTTTACTCCAGCAGTGCGTTTGCCTACTTATGACACATCCTACGCCTTCATCAATGCAGCCATTGGCCCCTATGCCGTACACAGCCAACATGTGTGGGTGTGTTGGGATTATGATGGAGAGTATTCCGGGGCCTGGGGCGGGTATACTCTGCTCTGAGTGGCAGGCATTATCCCTCTTCTATTTGTACCACCCGCGCAAACGTCTTCCTCAATAGCCTCTACTGCCCTGCCACAACCATATAGATCTACCTTACCAGACATTCAGTAATTTTGATTCCAGGATGGTCATTTATAACTTCAATCATCATATTCGACAGGCTGTTCACTTGCACAAAAGCAATGTGGGTAGCAGGTTCCTACTGTTAATAAATGCAAGTAACTCTGGCCAAAGTTGCTGGGGCAAAGGGTGGAGTGGGTGCCGTGGGATTTGGGTGCACCAAGACTGGATAGTGGCGGGGGGGGGGGGGGGGGGAGTGTGGGATACAAGGAAAAGATGGAACAGAAGCAAGACGTTGAGTCAAGCGGCGCAGAGGAATATCGGGAGGCGATATGGTAGGTGTACTGGTATTGGGATAGAGAATATCCTATAGCTCGATGGGATTTGGATTAGGCTACCCCAAAAAAGGCATGCTGGCAGATCGAGCGTCCATGGAACTGGCACAGTCCACACGAAATGACTCGGTATCCCCCAGAATTAGTTGTTTACAATGAATTATACCATGTAATGCAGATGAAATCAGTGAGAATCAATTTCTTTTTCAAATTTCCTGCTTACGGTACAGAATACAGAATTCGAAATACAGAAAAAGAGATTGATTCTCACTGATTTCATCTGCATTACATGGTATAATATAACATACTCTTAACCAATCTTCTCGCAAAGGTGGCCTGCGTGGATGATAGCAGTCTACAAGGCGTTTAACTTGCTTCGGTTCATATCAATTGAGGGTGTTCAATCTGTAGTGTGTTGAGGTTTTAGAAAAATAACACTGAGAGGAGTTGAAACCATTTCACTCAGGGCTGTCACTATTGAAACTGATACAATTTTTATTGAAAATGTAAGGTCTTTCTTGCATGTGCGAAGTGCAAACTATTTGACTGGAAAGCATTTGATAATATTACTTGACACATGTGATCACAGGACCGGGAATATGATGTGGTCGTTATTGAGTGTGGTCCTGGGCTCGGGCTCATTGGTTTCAAGGTGCGGAGGGTGCGACATGAACTTATAGTAGTACAGTACAGGGAAATTACTAATTTGTTTAGGTAGTGAAAATTGGAGAGACAGAGGATAGATTGTACGCTTAATTTGGAGCAAAGTAGCCTAATCCGAATCCCATCGAGCTATAGGATATCCCCCATTCCAATACCAGTACACTCACCTTATCGCCTCCCGATATTCCTCTGCGCCTGTTGACTCAACGTCTTGCTTCTGTTCTATCTTTTCCTTGTATCCCACACTATACGCCCCCCCCCCCCACTATCCGGTTATTGTGCACCCAAACCCCACTGCACCCCACTACACCCTCTGCCTCAGCGACTTTGGCCAGAATTGCTTGCACTTATTAACAGTATAGGAACCTGCTACCCGCATTGCTTTTATGCAAGTGAACAGCCGGTCGAATATGATGATTGCAGTTATAAATGACCATCCTGGAATCAAAATTATTGAATGTCTTGTAAGGTAGACCTATATGATTGTGGCAGGGCAGTAGATGCTATCGAGGAAGTCGTTTGCGTGGGTGGTACAAATGGAAGAGGGATAAAGCCTGTCACTCATAGCAGAGTATACCCGCCCCAAGTCCCGGAATACTCTCTATCGTAATCCCAACACACCCACACATGTTGGCTGTGTACTGCATAGGGGCCATTGGCAGCATTGATGAAGGCGCAGGATGTGTCATAAGTAGCCGAACGCACTGCTGGAGTAAAGAGAAAAAACAAAAATCAAGCTTAGAATTTTATTACATTACGGGCCTGGAAAAGTGTAATTTGTATCTATTTTTTTAAATTTTTTATTACATTATGGGTATCTAACATTTATTACACGTTATTACATTTATTACATTATGGGTCGTTTTTTATTACATTATGGGTTCGTATTACATTATGGGTCGTTTTTGTATTACATTATGGGTAGGTATTACATTATGGGCATTTATTACATTACGGGTCGTAACAGACGTCACAGTCATTAGTAAGTTCATCTGGGAATTAGTGAACGCTCCGGCTAATGTTTCATCAGCTACTGATTGGGGATCACCGGGAACTACAGTTCTAGAAGTCAGGATTGGTGCAACACTGTCGCAGGACGACTATGAGTTACACGTCTATCGCCACTTCTGGCTAGTTACAATTATTACCGCCTTATTTTTTTTATAACTACTTCTATCGTCTTTCCCACAACGTACCAAATTCCCATCACTTCGTGGTTTGTGTCACTTTTACTAACACTACCACAGGGGATGACCCACGCTACTACTATCTCCTCTCTTAAGTGCTATTACAACCATCAATTTTATAGGCACTTAGGTTCTGACGGCTTACAATACAAAGCTCCGAGATTCTTAAAGGATCCTCTGACAACTGCAAAATTCGGTTGTACATGTGCAATATTTGTCTGCCCATAAACACACATGGAATTATTTCCAGTCGATAATCAGAGACAAATAAATGAAAGCAACTGAAACCCACTGTTTGGGGACGATTATAAGAGAACAGCCGAGAACTATCAAGACAATAGGCAAAGGCGAACTGTGGACATATCTTGAAGGGTCAATAGGATTATAGTTGCACAAGGGTAGAAAAATGCTAAAGCCAGAAGAAAATGCCTCACGAAATAATATATTCCATCTTGAGATACACTGACTTCACTAAAATTTCAACCTATACTTTAAATCAAAACACATTGAAAGCCAAGTCAAAATTGCCCAACCCTTATGATAGAGCAAAGGGGGTGACACATTCGTTTTTATCGAAAACGAACGCACGTTACTTGATAGCTTGAGCATCATGCAATTCGGATTCAAGCTTGCTAATGAGACCTGGGAAAACAACCAATTACTTTTGTAAAACGTATTAACACAGATAGGAGGGAGAAAGTTAATAAGAGTGCATCGTTAACCAACACACACGGACTAGTACATACACGATAAATCAAGCCACCCAAACCAAACAGAACATGCTCATATCTCAACACTCGTGAGGAGGGCAAGTAGAAATGTAACAACAAAGCTTTAAAAGACTCTACATCCTGTGAAAACACAATTTGCCACAACAATCATTACTTTCTGAAAAGAAGAAAAAAAAAACCAAACAACAGTTGGCTCAAAACAGAATGCAGAATAACAACCCGCCATATGAAAAAGTCAAGTTCTTACAATCTGAAAACTTAGAAGAAAATTACTGGTGTCGACAGGTAATGGAAAGTCGTTGGTTTTCTGATGCACAAATAAAATCTCGAAATTTGTTAACTATCTGTTCTCACAGTTAGACTGAGGTTGCAATACCCTGGGAAACACCGGCTCAATTGACACCTTCAGGGATTCACTGACGCAAACACCTATACATGGATTGACAGTGCAAATATTTTATATCCCATGGGCTTGTAAATATTTTATTTGTGATTTTTTATTTATCAGTTAAAACGCTATTTGTTTCGAAACTACAATAAAAAGAAATAACCATGAATATCTGGCCCTAAGAGTGAATTTAACAGTAAGCTTAGGATTATTAGTTACCCGGTGTCTGATCACGTGGTACGGGTTTTTACCTACCCGAAGCCAGCTGTATCCCATTCGGCCGAAGATACGGCTGGCTTCGGGTAGGTAAAAACCCGTTCCACGTGATCAGACACGGGGTAACGAATTTATCTATTATTGACTTTCCGTTTTAGAAGTACAAACTATTTCATGTGTGAACACACACATCATGATGAGATCTTTTATCTTCCATTGTTGAGTCATACAGGTTTCTGTGGAATTTTTGTGCAAAAGAGTTTTTGTGAAAATATGCCGACATGACTGGTATAAAAAAATTATACGGGGTATGGACAATTTGTAGATTTCGGAACGAGGCTTCCACTGGGTATGGGTAATTTGTCAGTGGCTGGGCGGACGTATCGTGGGTTTCAATGAATATGGTCTCATACCACGTATCTATCAACCAATCAAATCAAAAAATTCACTTTAGTCAATAGATAATATTGTATCCCACTTTACTAAGAGTTCAACTGCATTTATCGTTTCATATGCATTTGTACTGTAGTCTTGGTAACGTTTACTTTACACAATATCAAGAAATATCTTCAATCTCAAGTTTTTCAAGAACATGGGAATAACGGTGTCCAAAAGGACCAGTGACAATTAATGAAAGTTTTACAAAAACAAGAACGAGGGCTTACAAGCCTGTCTGAAAATAGGGTTTAGGTTGTAGGAAATTGGGATCAGATTATGTCCACAAACATCGAAGGGTGGAGAGAGTTGGGGAAGATGCTCAGCCAAGGAAAAATGTGGCAAGATATTGGGTTAAATTCTTTTACATCACGATTTGCAATCTTTTCCGCCCAGTTTCAAACAACCACCCCAGTACATCTGATTTCGGGAGCTTGTTGAACTATGGACAGAAAAGGTACGTAGCACTATCTCGGACTATGAATCATTTGTGACCGTCTCTTCTCTCTAACCCTTTACCCAACGTAATGGTCCAAACGGCCCAGCGTTATTCACAAAAATCACCAATTAATTTTCATTATTCTTTTCATTTTTGTCTTAAAAACATAGGTTATGACCCCTCTTTGGAACGAGCTCGTCGAGCTCGTTCCAAAGAGGGGTCATAATCTATGTTTTTGAGACAAAAAATGAAAAAAATTAGTTATTCAAGATTTTTTTTTGCAGCTGTCGTCTGCTTTTCATGTTAGGTAAAGGGTTAAGACCAAATTTATTTTCATTGCTAAATCAAAAACCATAATTGGAAATGTGACGGGAAAATTCTGAATGTTTTTATGTATGATTTAAAGAACATATGCTCTGTGCACTTTTTCAAGCATTGGTAAATCTGAACAGTGCGTACGTCACACTGAAGTTAGATCAGTCACTGGGTGCCTGGAATGTCATATCTCCTGTTATTCCCGCTTAAGATGCTAGGTCGAGGGATCATCTGGGCTCATGGGAAAATTACCAGTGAGAACAGCGTTTTTGACGTGTTCCAAGCTGTTTCAGTATTGTTGTTGTTGTGTTGTTGAAATCTGTTGTTACTTTTTGTTGACTATTGTCCAGTCTGATGTCTCGAGATGAGTGGCACTTGGCCTTCTTTTGCGATTCATACCCTTTCAGTAGTATGTCATATGCCCCTAGTTGCCGGACCCCGCTGCCGGACCCCGGAAGTGACGTCATGTCACGTGACGTAGTGGCGCCATGTTGTGTTGTCATGGTAACCCGCGTGAGCTGCCATGTTGTGACGTCATCTCTAGTGTTTCCGTCGTCCATTTTGTATACTGGAGGCCACCATCTTGGTTTCTATGGTAGCACGTGATTGCTATGTTACCTAAAGACCTACAACAAGACAGGGTATGTTCGAAGGGTATGTTCGATTGTAGAAGAGTAAATCTAATTACCACAAACAACCCGACAATCCTTCCAAATCACCAAAATCCACCCCAAATCACCGAAATTGACTTTACTTGATACGGATTTCCCATTTTATTGGCTTAGCACGTAGTGCTATAGTACCGATGGGTACCGGGGGTGTGTTCCCTTGTAGAAGAGTAATGTTCTGGTTCGGTTTTTCCCAGAATCCTCATTTAATTACCAAAATAAACCAGTCAACTTGTATTATTTCGAATTCTTTCAGAACCCTATTTAGGACCGCCATTCTTTTGGCTTATAATAGTAGCACGTAGTGCTATAGTGCCAAGGGGTCCCCTGGGGGTGTGTTCGATTGAGCTAGAGTATTTTTCTGGTTCGGATTTTCCTCAAATCTTCGTTTACTTTGTAGAATTACCCAAATAGACCCGACCACCCTTACAAACCGCCAAAATCTCCACCAAACCACCCAAACGGACATTTATAAGCCAAAAGAATGGCGGTCCTAAATAGGGTTCTGAAAAACAACACGCGCTGCGCATGCGCACTCACACCACGTATCACCATGGAGATGACATCACAACATGGCCGCTCACGCGGGTTACCATGACAACACAACGTGGCGCCACTACGTCACGTGACATGACGTCACTTCCGGGGTCCGGCACCGGGGTCCGGCAACTGGGGGGTGTAGGGGAACATGACATACTACTCCTTTCATTCTCACCATCAGAATGGTAGAATCAGTGACATAAACGTTTCTTTATTAATACTTTAATCTCATACGTCACACAGTCCCTATTCTAATTTCCTCCACTTTTGGATAAAACACACCACCCCAATCATAAATCGTTTAGTTTATTTCGCCATAATTTAACGCTAATGGCAGTCCCAAGCCTGCCAAGAAAGAAACATACGTTTTGTCTGTCTTTTCATAATGTAAAGAGACTGTCAACTCTCTATTACCTGACTTTACTATTCATAATACTGATATAACACCGCATTGCAGCTGTGGCTGATGATTATCATCCATGATTTATCTTGTCATGAAAAATCGAATTTCTATCAAGTTATCTATCTTAAAATTATCTGGTCGGTTATTAAGGTTATTAAAAGTTCCAAAAGGAAACTTGGCTTTTTTATAGCAAACTAATTAGAAGCAATTGCTTCGCAGATAATTCGTCATTAAGAATATCTATCACACCTACCAACACCAAGTAATCGTCCACTTTGACTATTTGTTTAACGAATTTGTTTTTACACTAATTTGCAAGTTTTTATTCTACCCTGGCCAAAAATATGAAATCTCACCTCCTAGACTTATCGAAATTTAAATTTCTTTTATGAAAGTTCCATACACTTAGTGTTAAATTTGGTGACATATTTAGGAAATTAAGGGGAGCTGACTTTCCTATAAATTGCTTCCAATGACGAAAATTGTCAGCCATGTCTGGGCATTTAAATCATGCGTAACTGACAACAGATTTATAAGAAGTTACATCACTTCATTCCTCTGTAGAGTTAGCTAGCCATAGATACCGATTATAACCTTAAATAGCTCTTTAACGCCTTACATGCTGCCTGTGGGTATTCTTGCCAGGACAGGATTTCTCCTGCCACTGAAATAAGTATAACTGAGGTGCAGTTGATTATGATCAAGTTTTCCACCGTAAATTGAATTTATGTTTTCACCAATGACTCCTTAAGTTAACTTTACATGAATTTGCAGCAGGCTAAGAGTTAAACACTTTCTCTAATGAGCGATTAAAACCCCTTGGGGTCTCTTGCTACTTATTTATTAGATTTGATTTTTATGTCCAGAATTGCCCATTATCAAACTCGGCTGATATGGCTTCAAACTCAGCAGATATGACGCAGATCTCGGTTGATATGAACGGTGTCTTCCCACTAGACCAATTCCCCTTAGACCAACTACATAGTGTTTCTGATTAAGGGTTGATTAAGGATAATTAGGAAAACAATTATTTATAAAAATCTGCCAAACATCTATAAAATATCGACAAGCCAGATTATGAGCAGACTATCATGTGAAAAATAAGGTCCCCAGAGGGTGAATTTGGTGATGCTACCCTGCACAGCAGGGTAGCATCACTAAAATTACCCTCTGTGAACCATTCTGCAAATGACAGACTGCTTATTTTCAGGCTTGAATATCAATAACATTAAATACATTTACAAATATTTATAAATATATTAAATTATTGATGTAGAATTACTTTTAAAGTAGAACAAACCAGTTGGTCTAAGGGGAATTGGATTTTTGTGAATTGGCCCCATGGGAGTTGGTCTACAGGGAATTGGTCTAGTGGTAATGAACCATATGAACCAAACTATATTTGTCCCCCATGATGCGTTACTTGGAGCAGCCAGTTTGTTTACATCGAAATATTCCCAGTTATTTGTCCGACGCAATCAAACAAATTGGCGTTTCCAGGCATGGTGGAATAGTTCAAAGAAAAGTTTTATTTGGTGAAGAATTAATGACAGCAATAAGTAATGATTAGGTTTATCTGAATCTGTATGGATACGTCATAGAGTCCACGCTGAGCTAAACGTCACGAGAGCGAAAAAAGAAGAGAGTTGTCCAGAAAATTCATCGAAAGCTAATTCATATTCGTAAGCAGAGATTCATCAAGTGGGAGAAGAGATAGTTCAGCTATCCGAACGACTGGTGCATGAAGCCGCGGCGTTCGGATAACTGAACTAGGAGAAGAGAAAACTTTGGACTTTATGAAAAGAAAAGTGGGAAACAATAACTCTGTCAGAAAACTGTAACAGACAGGGCCGGGTAGAGGAAATTCGGGTTCCAGGGTTAATCCTGTGACGGGCCCACTTTCGAAAGTGTCGGGATACTGATGCAGATGCCGAAGTTCATGAAGTGAAAAATTCTTGAAGTGATAGCACCGGGTATGATGCATAAGTATATAGATAACAGTCTATTAACCATTTACCCAACGTAACGACAAGTACCAGCTAGCGCTATTTACAAAAAATGCCATTCGATTTTCATTATTTTTTTTGCCTCAAAAACATAGCATATAACCACTCTTTGGAACGAACTCGTTGAACTCGTTCCTATGAGGGGCCATAGGCTATGTTTTGTGACGCAAAAAATGAAAAAAATAGATTTTCAATAATTTTGTTTGCAAGTGTCGTCTGCTTTTCATGTTAAGTAAAGGGTTAACAGCAAGAGCATCTCCACGGGGCACTCCAATTCCTTCTTCACATGAGTGGCAACAAGCATTCCAATACGACGGACAATTTATCCTGCTGATTCTCGCTCGGGAATCGGTGGGGGGGGGGGGGGGGGGGCACGCTTGGCACAGGAGTCAGAAGACTCCTGGGCCAACCCCGGGCCAGCCCCGGGCTCAACAAACGTCCGGGTCACGGGGCTACTACCCCGGGGCCCACCCTCTTCCCGGCCCTGGTAATAGACCTGAGAATTTATGAAATTAAATGTTTTGAATTAATAAATAAAGAGGCTATTTCTTGGATAGTTTAAAATCAGCCGCGATATCAGCCTTCCGTCTCAGGCTGATATGAAAGTAGCCCGGGTTGATATCTCGGGATATATGAAACTAACCTAGTAATAACCTCTAATTATTGAAGATAACAGCCTCTGATATTGAATTTGAAACTTAACTATTACGGATTTTTCCTATCACCATGTTGTTCATAATATGGCTGGCCCGTCAACTGTCAATATGTTTTTACTCTCTTCACGAAAATTCATGCATACCGACTTGAAATGGCTAATAAAGACCAAATAGGCTGAAAATATGCATGCGGCTTACCTTTTTCGCTAACAGGCTGTCTAAATGCTCTTTTACTTGATACTTCATAAAAACCTAAAAACAAACGTAAAGATGAGCAAATGAACCGTGGCATATCGCAGAACTATTTTTGAACAACATGAAATGTGCAAGAAAACTTTTATGAACACAGAGTGCCGAGTTAAAAAATAAGCCCGGAAACACACCAACAATAATATTACACACCCCTGAAAAATTAATTTCCAAAATCAGTTAAAAACTTTACACATTCTCAGTGTACAAATTGACGAAACGTATACCCAATGAGTGAGATTCAATACTTTTCCTTTATTTATTGATTGATTGATTGATTGATTGATTGATTGATTGATTGATTGATTGATTGATTTATTTATTTATTTATTTATTTATTTATTGGGTCACCTCGTGTTGGGCAGTTTTACGGGTGTAGGAAGCCGGAGTACCCAGAGAGAACCACCGAGCAACAGCGAACAACTGCCAGACTCCCCAATGTACTAACTCCGTACAATCAGGGCAGCATTGATTGAAGACAAGTGCACCATCGACGTGCAATAGGCCCCAGTACAGAGCGCCCCCGTGCCCCCACATGGACAATCGGGATGAAGTGCCTTGCCCAAGGGCACAATGTAGTAACCACTTTTCGGTTTGAAGTCCAGGCCGTAACCACTGAGCCTCCGTGCTCTCTCTTCCTTGTTAACCCCCTGCACACTGATGTTAAAATATCCAGATTTGAAGTAGCCATTTTCCCCATAATGCAACTGGGAATTTAACCAATTCAATCTTGTTTGACAGAGCTCATTGAGCTCTGTCAAACAAGATTGAATTGGTTAAATTTCTAGTGGCATTATGGGAAATATTTGCACACTGAACTTTAGATATTTCGACATCAGTGTGCAGGGGGTTAATAAACGTAAATGGGGGGCCGAGTCAGAATGCCAAGCCGAATATGTCCGAAGCTCATTACATCCGCAAAATAAGTTCTGATTGTGTCTACCTCCGGTCTGTCCGCAGCCAGAATCCACTTATTCTGCAGAGATATTCGCATCCGAGTTGCTTGTGTACACAACCTTCTCGCGTATTGCTGACTTACTCAGCCTCTGGAATGCCCGCAGACACTATCGGCTCACATTCTTCAGAAGTAATTGCCGCCGGGCTGTCCGTGTGCACAATCCTCTCGTATTTCGCGGATATTATCGGCCTGAGGACACGATCACCTCTGTTGACCAATTCAGTCGAAACACGCGTTCAGTGCGTGTGTAATAGAGGGGTTGCACCGTTTTAGTTTAAACAATATTTCATTTGTGAAAAGAAGTATGCATAAAAACAAAAGTGCAAGGAGTCAAAATGTACAGACTAAACACAAGATAGGATTCAGCAGCAGGCATAAATACTTATTTAACAATTTTCTCAACGCACGTGATATCAAAATTTGTTATTTTAATTATTAATTTCAGTTTTTGCAAAAAAATCAACAACACCATATCATGTGACCCCCTCATTGGAAGGTGCTCGGCGATCTCGTTCCAATGAGCGGTCACGTGATATGCTTTTGCTGAAGTGTTTAGAAAAATCAGTTTTTTCCGACTGCTCACTATGAAAATTACGCTGGCGGATGCCCCGATTCATTATCTAAAGGGTTAAACCATTTCCTTACTATATTTCTGATAATTCATAATAAAATCAAAGACATGTTTATTTCCTGAATGGCAACAATTGTTTAGAAATGGCGAGAATACTAGACTGTTCAATGGAAAAGAGAATGTACTTCTAGATTTCACCATGCATTCTTGATCATATAGCTATGTCCTTCCCTGTCTATGCTTTGCGAAATCAGACTGTGTGTCATCTGATTCTTCTAGATTGTTCTGAAGAAGAGGGAGATAACCCTCAGCGCAGAATAAATAAAACCACGCGACCCTCCATTAAAGTATAACCTGGTTACTAGTACTTGAACTGGAAGCCTGTTGGCAACTTATTCTGTTCAGTATCGTTCTCTTTGTTATTGTTCCGTGGCCGCATTTCGACCAGACACTTTACCATCATGGAGCTATGAAACTGCCATTTCCTGATGCTATAATGTGTTTGGTCTTCGACCGTGCTCAGACCATTACAGTAAAAGTATTCTGATTTCAAAGTAATTCTGTTCACCGGAATAATATCCTTACAGCATATTACAGTACGTGGAGAGTGGATTGTAACTAAATCACCCACGGAGTGGAGTTGTCACCCAAGCTATAACTTTCATATTTTGTACATATCGACAAAAACACAAGCAATGTTTCAGCCAATGGACCTCCGGGTTTAACCCGGAGGTCCATTGGCTGAAACTTTGCTTGTGCTGGTTATGCTTGGCAACAAATTTGTAATTATTGCTTGGGTGGAATCTCCACTCTGCGGGTGATTTAGTGATAATACACTCTCCACGTACTGTATATGGTCTACAGATCTAAGTGCCACACATGATAAGGCCTACAGATCTAAGTGCTACACGCTTCTACCCCTGTACACGCCTTCACAGCCAACAATGTTTGTGTAGTGGATTGTCAGAGTGGTTTCTACAAATGCCCCACAACTTCTACCAGAGAACTCTCATTGAATCGAAAAAGCCTCCAAAACACCTCTAAACTGTTGCAGACCATTCGTTTTCATAACAACGGACGACAGAAACGCGTGTAACCCTGGCAACGCATCCCACACATGCTCACCAACATCTAGTTTCACAGTGGAGATGACGTCATAACATGACCGCTCTCGCGCATTATCATGTCAATTTACGTACCATTGCGATATGATGTCACTTCACTTCACCCCAAGGATTAGGATTGGGACTGTGATTATATAGAATAAACGTTTTGCGTTTTCAAGTAAAAAAAATACTCTACGTGTAGGATTAAGAATGAAACCGACGAGCCTCTGGCGAGTCGGTTTCATTGTTAATTCTACGAGTAGAATAAATTTTTTACTTGAAAATACTATACGTCTATTTTGTTTATCCAATAAATCTTTTACAGGACAGTCGCGCCGAAATCGTGCTGTTACTCGCTATAAAACATAGCGAGAAGTGAGGAGCACATAGGTCCAATTCGAAGACAAGCAAAATTGCCCAAAATAAAAAAGGCGCAGTGATACATTTCTGTCTAAAAATAATTCCCCTACAAACCGGAGCTAAACTTGCAAAAATACTTTATTAAATGAACAATGTGTAGTGTTTTCTACTGGTATTGTGTAATACTTTCAAACAGGTTTAAAGAAAGCAACAATTGCACTGTTAATTATACTACACGAATGCGGTAGAGGTCAGAGGTCAAGAAGTCCGTCTCTCCTGTAGAAATAAATTCTTTCAGTGTTAAACCTGTGGGGAAAATTTATCACCCTATTAGGAGAATAAAGCAAAAATTTATCCAATGCATTTATTATTCGAATAAACAGACATTTATGTGATAAAAGACACTATTGCCTCTTCACCTCCTCTGTAATTTCACTGCGTAATCATACAATGTTTCTCGAATCGCTAAGCACAGCATGTGAAACCGTACAACGGTTTAGTAAATAAGCTGTGGCGCACCGGAAAATGTGTTCTGAGGAGGCAATACTATAACACTTTTACAATTGTATATTCTAGAATTGTATTTTCTACCTATTAATACAACGGACTAGAATGAATCATTAGCATTTTAAAAGATATGGCAACTTGCCAACTGGCAAATTGCCACATCTTTGAAAATGCTGATGGTTCATTTCAATCCATTTAATGTCATAACTAGAAAATACAAATCTCGAAAATACAATTGTGAAAGTTTTATCACATTTTCCCCTGGATTCCACAATCTCTATACAACTGAAATGCTGGAGCGCCAGCGTAACGCACAGCAACTCAATCTGCCCCGGCCAAGATAGCGTAAAGTTCACAAACGCATGTAAGGCCCCCACCCACCAGTGACGTTTGGCGGCATGAACGCTATTAGACCGTGACTGGAGGCACAACAAAACTGCTTTCTGTTCACCAAATGTCATAGTGTTTGCCAAGGACGACAACTAGTAACATGTTATCAACTTTTCCATATCAACGCTTGTTTTTGTCAGTATAATTGAAATATGCTGTGAACATTCAATTTGGATGATCATGAACAACTTATCCTTGATAAACCTATCATCCCATAAATGCAACAAGGGCGACTTGTTGCCCTCAGGGGACGATATTAGTTTTTCTCAAAAATCAAACTGTGTTCTTAAGCAAACGGACGATTTTGAGACATCTGAAAATTGAACACAGTCGTGAAAAGGATTTTGTTGAGTATTGTCTGTTCATAGTAATAAATGCCCCTCTCAGGATGGCGAAAACTGTGACAATTTTCTGTTTGGTACCAACGAGCGTTCCGGCAATCCAACTGTAAAGAGATTTGTCATTAGATCGCGAAACATCTTTACAGCTGTTCACGTGCATTTGCACGAACAGGCGATAATAGGATATGAGGGCAGAGAGGCAGAATGTTATGACAATGTGACTCTTGCCATAAAGTAAATACCACGTTATAATACCTAAAAGTTGCAGACCGACAATTTGTATTTTCATCTATCATACAAATTCATTGGACGAAAATTTAGCTTTATAAAAACAAAACAATTCATGGCGACGGTGGTGCACAAAAGCAACAAGGGTATTTGGCCGTACAGTGGAACCCACTTAATTGGATATCTCTTAATTGTATATCCCTGTTAATTGAATATAATTTTCAAACACAAAACCATTTACCATACCTTCAGTACAAACTTGATCTGTTAATTCCATATCGGTTGTAGAGTAAACTCCTGTTAATTGCATATAATGTTTTGTAATATGTCGAAAAAATTACTGTGACACGCACCAAATGCCCCTTATTTATCAACTTTTTTGGCCTCACTACATCCAATACAGGCATTTATTCTATTGTATCTTGTTTGAGAGAGCTCTATGAGCTCTGTCAAACAAGATACAATAGAATAAATGCTCAGTTTACTCCAGAACACAGGAAACTGACCAAATCCCTGTTAATTGTATACTCCTGTTAATTGAATAATTTTCACTGACAAAATGGATATTCAATTAAGAGGATTCTACTGTACTTGCACTGGTGGAAAGACTTATGAACTGAGTTTTTGTCCTTTGGTTTTTAATTTTTTTTTTATAAAAGTCTTGATTACTGCATTCCACTTGTGCTGCTAAGGAAAAATTAGAACTAATGCTGAAAGTACCCAACATCTGTCTTTTTGTCTTGCATTTACAAAGATAATTCAAAGCGACTGGGTCAGTATCTTTTATGTAATTAGTACTTAGCTGTAGTGCTCCCACAAGCATGAAGAGTAGACCACCCTCCCCCCCCCCCCACCCCGTAAAATTACTCATTTTTATAGTAATAATGATCGTGTGACTAATTCACACTTATAGTGCACTAAAAAGCGATATATAAATTGCTTACTGCATTCCACTTGTGCTGCTAAGGAAAAATTAGAACTAATGCTGAAAGTACCCAACATCTGTCTTTTTGTCTTGCATTTACAAAGATAATTCAAAGCGACTGGGTCAGTATCTTTTATGTAATTAGTACTTAGCTGTAGTGCTCCCACAAGCATGAAGAGTAGACCACCCTCCCCCCCGTAAAATTACTCATTTTTATAGTAATAATGATCGTGTGACTAATTCACACTTCTAGTGCACTAAAAAGCGATATATAAATTGCTGTTTCGAGATTGTTATCTAAACAAGGACAATTAGAGGTTCAGTGTATATTAAAAAAGAACAACAAAAGTTCTGTGTACAATAAGGCAAGATTGTGTCTGTGTATGAAAACATTCCACAAGGTTCCCCGCATGCTCACAAACATGTATGCATCTGTTGTGTGGCTGACTTGAGTGAAATTAGCACTCTTTGCCAGAAACTCACCTTTGACTTTCCGAATCTGTACTGAGTGGAACCAGACAACTCAACAATATTTCTGATATTCTCCAGATCGTTTTGAGATGGCTTGTCTATTAGTTTTCCATATCTGCAAATACATTATATCAATGCTCAGGTTTTAAAGCTGCCATTTCAACGGGAACTTTATTTATTTTTATAAGAAACTTTTCACAAAATCCAAATGGGAGGGGGGGGGGTCGCCCAATATCACTGACACTGCTTTATGCCCCTCCTCGATATTTATTGAGACATTTTATTTATAGTTATGTCTTCACTTTGTAGGCGGTCAAGCCTTAACCCTTAACCCAACGTAGCGGCCAAAACCGGCAAGCGCTATTCACAAAAATCACTATTCAGTTTTCATTATTGTTTCGTCTCGAAAACATATCTTATGATCCCTCATCGGAACGAGTGCGTTCCAATAAGGGGTCATGAGCTATATTTTTGACACAAAAAAGAAAAAAAATAGTTATTCAAGAATTTTGTTTGCAAGTGTCGTCTGCATTTCGTGTTCGGTAAAAGGTTATAAAAAGTACTACACATTCATAACCCTGCACATGATAAACGGAAGTGGGGGAAAATATTTTCTGCTGCCAGTAGCAGACGAATATTTTGTTCTCTTATTTCGTTTTGCCGGGCTACGCCTCTAAAAGTTAAAACAATTTCAGAGTGTATGGTCTCTGTATGGATTCACTGCTTAATTGGCAAAGAGCTGAAGCAGTTTTTTAATCAGAAAGCCAGAAATGTTTATACCATGATTACCTATTCTACTATATATGAAAAGCCTATGACATAAATGTTAGCTTTACACACCAACCGTGGTGAACACACCAGCAATGGGATTTCATTAGTTAAATTTTACACCTACAGCAGAACTACATCCAAGATGACCTTTGGTGACGTCGACCTAAATGCAAACTTGTCTAAATTACCGCACGTCGCCTCGCGAAGAGTGAAATGAAACCGGCAATTATTTATTACGTTTTTAAATGGGTTTACCTCATAAGATGCCAAAAATTAACAAACATGCATTGTCTCATGTTAATAAAGCATCCATAACTCGAAATAGTATGTTATTATGTTATTAAAAAGAAAAAAAGGCTCCGTTTCTTTTTCCTTTTCGTTTTGGCGATAAAATAGACAGTGGAAGTACCGCCCACCGATTCTCATATAAACGAAAACAGACTCGCACGTATGTGTGTCTGCTGCTCAGTAAAATCGAGAAAAAAATAATAGCGACTCTTAATAATCTGATGATCATGGTATAAATAAAATATACTCAAAGTAGCTTGGTGTACCAATTGTTCACCACTCGTGGTGAAGTGGTGTTAACCGCGCGCCAAAGGCTCGCGGTTAACACCACTTCACCACTCGTGGTGAACATTTGATACACCAAGCTACTATGGACATATTCTGTATATGCATTATGGGAAGAAAAGGGATTATTAAAAAAACACTGTGAACTCTGCTTATCCGCCCCGTGTTTCTATGCCGTTTATGAAAAACAGACAAACAACAAGATACTTGTTTAGGTAATGTTCTACATGGTTGCCGTGATACATCAACTGAACCGTTTGCAAATAGTTCTTGTAATTTTTCTTACAAAGAGTAAATAAATATTGGTGGAATATCCACACTCGTGGTGTTTTAGAAGAAACCCACTCCGACCTTACTGTACAACATTGGTATTGTTGACAGCTCAGAACAAATGATTTGTGTCGTTGTTTGTGAACCAGTAAAAACGAATATATACGAAGAGAACCCATACTGTACGTGGTAATTTCATTTTCTACAAACATTAAGATAGTTCTTCAAAAAATAACTTGGGAACAACACGTCGACAATGTAAAAGTTTGTTGTTGCTTAAATATTAAAAACAATAAATTCAACGCAAAAGTACCCTTATGCTTTATATCGTCCCTTGATAAGCATAAAAGTTTCGACCTTATTGCATGAGCATTGACGTTGGAACCGCTGTGCTTTCAAGGGACGACATGTCATTCTGGTTATATCACTCGCTAAACGTTAATAAATGAAATTCAAAGTGGTAAAACCATGAAATTGCCCGTTATATCAGATGGTCATGAAAGTCAAATTCATGCATTTTAACGATACAACCCCCTTTCAGTAAAGTTCACTTATTAAACTGGAATGAGCCATTGTAACCGGCTGGCTGATATATACCTAGAATACGAGGGTTGTTTTTGTTTATAGCATTTATTGACTTTGTCAACCAAACAAATAAAGTAGAAAAAGTAGGAAAAAATGAAAGAAGCAAAATTAAGTTTCCGGCCTGGTGACTTTAAAAAAATTCTATGGGGCTTTTCTGAGGGCAGAGCTTGGTGTCTGTTTGGTTTTCAGAACGCATCCATCAATGAAGGAATAAACGCACCCATCAGTAAAGGAATACGAGTGTTAAGTTTATTTTTGTCAGCGGAGACTGAAATGCTGACAAACTGGAGAGCAAAAAATGCTACATATGTGATAAAAATCTGAAAAAGCAAGAATACAATAACTGGTTATTTAACTCCTTGCATGCTGCGGGCGGATATTCCTGCCCAGAACAGGATTTCTCTTGCCACTGAAATAAGTATAATTTGAGCACTTTTAAATTTTCCAACTTTAAATTAAATGGCCTTTTTACCAATGATTCCTGAGTAAAATTTTTTAAGCCTTTTTCATCAAATCTAGTAATGGCTGCTTTAAAGCACCCATGATTAGATTTGATGAAAAATATCTTGAAAATAGTCAGGGGTTAAGAGTGAAATTGTGCATCGGTGGAGACTTTATCACTCTGCACACTTATGTCAAAATATTGAAAATTTAAGTAGCGATTGTTTTCCTATAATGCAATAAGGAACTTAACCAATTCAGCTGGGAGCGCGGTGGATCAGTGGTTACAGCGTTGGTCTTGATACTGAAAGGTACACCGTTCAATCCTTGGGCAAGGCACTTAATCCAGACTGCCCACCTGAGGACCTTGTGGCGCTGTGTACTAACGCGTACTGCAGGTCAATGCTGCACTTGTCTTCAACCAATGCTAACCCTGCTTTTACGCAGTTGGTACGTTGGGGAATCTGGCAGTTGCTCGCCTTTGCTCGGTGGTTCTCTCCGGGTACTTCGGCTTCTTCCACCCGTAAAACTGTCCGACACCAGGAGACTCTGGCTTTCGAAAGTGTCATTAAACCCCAAAAATGAAAAAAAAACAAAAAAACAATTTAATCTTGCTTGACTGTGAGAACTCATGAAGCTCTATCAAAATAAGACCGGATAGATTAAATTCTAGCTGTATTGGGGAAAAACAGCAATTTAAATTTCGATATTTTGAAATCAGTGTGCTGAATTTACACTCAAACAGAATAACCAACTTCATTGTAAA
Organism: Pictodentalium vernedei; assembly: GCA_031216915.1. Taxonomy (NCBI): domain Eukaryota; kingdom Metazoa; phylum Mollusca; class Scaphopoda; order Dentaliida; family Dentaliidae; genus Pictodentalium; species Pictodentalium vernedei. The sequence continues at coordinate 402,229,894 of CM062293.1, forward strand.
ACGTCAATGTATGTGTTACCTTTCTAAAAAATCATCAAATTTAATGCGGACTGGAAAGCCAGCTTTTCTGAATTCCGCAACATCAAGGAGACCATTATATCGTAGCTGGTCAGAGACAAGAGTTTCGTCAAAATTTCGAGATGTGCATCTGACATTGGGTTTTATGCACCTGAAACGATAAAAAACAATACTTTCCGTCGAGTGACATCGTCATCACCTCTCTTATTATTTCCCTGGGTGTGTATTTTTTTATTTATTTGTCTCTTCATTCATCTGTAAAAATCATACGGATTGAAGGAATGCATGACATCGTACCAAGTCAGTAGTCGTCTTTACTAAAGACCAGTTTCAATTTGATAAGCTTGTTTACCATTCCGAGACATTGGTTTGGAAAAGGTTATGATCAAGTTACCGTGATGTGAATTTCTTGAACTGGAAAAGGTATAAAAATATTACTTAACCCTTTGAACTCCAGAGGCCGCTTTTCGGGCCCAGTAACATGATACTTCATAATTTCATTAAGAAGATTGACTTTTGAGTGAAGGTGTGGTGTAGACCAATTAATATTTTCAACGTGCAGCCTCAAGGCTGCACGTTGAAAATATTAATTGGTCTACCCCCAAATAAAGAATATGGACTCTTCCCGTTGCTGCCATTGAACTGATATGGAAGATACCATTAGGGTTCAAAGGGTTAATAACATTAAACCTACATTGTAGTACAGGTTGTGACATGTTTACTGTACGGTCGCCGTGGACTAGTCACTTTCCACGGGTGGGCAATATTTCCACGGACGCAATATTATTAGATTCCAAACACTAATTATAGGAATAATTATCAAAAAATTAATTAATAAAGGACCGAGTTGTACCCTGTGCTTCATTAATTAAAATTTGGCTGATGATAATTTTTATTACCTGGTAAATGCATGCGTGGATTACGACTGGTCCACGCCGACTGCACTCTATATATTGGTTAGTATTGGGACCGAAACCTAATAACGTCAACCTGCGGTCAGACCAAATATACAATGGATGTCATACTACTCTGCTGAATGAGTTGGATACGAAAAGCGTTCTGAGAAGTGACAAGTTGGAAAAAAACGACGCCGAGTTTGTTCTTCATTTTAGAAATAATTCCTAGTTGTATGCTGCAACACCAGTGCTGCTTCTCGTTTAATCACCCAACAAAACGTTCATATAAAACCAACGCTATTCACAAAATCGTCATTCAAGTTTGATATTTTTGCAACTTTTGTTTCCAAAACATAGCATATGGCAACTCACTGGAACCAGCTTTGTGGACCCGTTCCAAAGCTGTGTTTGTGGGGCCAAAAATTAAATATCTTAGTTACTATAATATTGTTTTTACATATGTCATCAGCTTGCCGTGTTAGGAAACAATAATGTTATACGTTGGCCTAAAAAGTTAAAAACCTGTTTCTCAGCCCCTCCCGTATGGTTCTTTTGGTTGCCGCATACTCTCTTTTTATAACCAATACAAACATAAAAATAAAAATTAACCCTTTACCTAACGCAACGGCCAAAACCGAGCAGCGCTATTCTCAAAAATCGCCAATTAATTTTCATTATTTTTTTCATTTTTTGTCTCAAAAACATAGGTTATGACCCCTCGTTGGAACGAGCTCGACGGGTCATAATCTATGTTTTTGAGACAAAAAAAAAATGAAAAAAATTAGTTATTCAAGAATTATGTTTGCAAGTGTCGTCTACTTTTCAGGTTAGGTGAAGGGTTAAATGGTGTATGTCTGATATTTTACCCAAGTTAATAAAACTGATAAATTTGTCTCTTGAGTGCAACATGCCTTTGCAATGCTTTAGCACTGCAAAGCTTTCTTGCACTCAAGGGACGAAATACACCTCAACCATACCATTCTGTAGATTATGAGGTCTAAAACATAAAACAAACCAAGAACATGAACTGTTAACGGCAAAGAAGTAATTACAAAAATAAAAAATAAAAATAAAAAACCGCCAGCCCACATGCAATTTTACAAAACAATTGCCCGAGAAACAGAAGATATACTTTGTGGGGGTCTTATCTATACTATACTTACTTAACGAATGACAGCTTTGCTTCTGATAATTTGTTAACCAAATTATTGAGTGATCGCTGGAGGTAAAAAGTAAATAAAAGAGATGAAACATGAATAAACAATTTTAATAACATGAATTTGAAAAACAGAAAATAAACATTTATAACTTCGACATTTACAGTACGTGGAGAGTCTATTATCACTAAATCACCTGCAGAGTGGAGATTCCACCCGGGCAATAATTGCAAATTTGTTGCAAAGCACAACCAACACCAGCAAAATTTCAGCCAATGGACCTCCGGGTTAAACCCGGAGGTCCATTGGCTGAAACATTGCTTGTGTATTTTGTCGATATGTTCAAAATTTGAAAGTTATAGACTGGGTGATAACTCCACTCCGCGGGTGATTTAGTTACTATCCACTCTCCACGTACTGTATATCTACGACTTTCATATTCATTTTCCTAATCGTAAAGCAACTATTCCTCTTCCACTCGAACTGCTTTCATAATTCAAAATGACTTTTGGGGAAGTTAGCTCCCCTTTTTCCTCATCCTCAACTGATCTTCAATGAGATATATGAAAAACAATCCCTTCATCACGTTTTACATGTTTTGAAAAACAATTGTCCAGCATTTTTTTTTTTATTTCTGATGAAGACAAAGTGCGAATATGTTACCCGGCGATGTGCACACTGTTGCAGAAGTAAGAAAAACATATAGAGTTTTGCCCAAGAAGAGATAAAAAAAAACGATATTTCACAGCTAAAATGGGCTCGTATGTGAGACAACAGTCATATATTCAAATCACCCGTGACTCTGAATTGTGGGAAACTAGCTTATATATATTGTGTTACTCGAGAGGCCATTTTCTGGACTAAAACGAACGAAACACACATTTTTAGTTCAGCTTCATTCCAACAATTCTAGTTGGCACATGCATAAAAATCCTGATTCCATTGACGTAACTGACAAAATTACCAAATGAAAGAAATATTGACTTTCTCGAAAGTCAATTTGAATGATGAAAACAGCTGGTCGTTGAGCCCCAGACGCATTCTCCAATTGAATTCAATAGTTTATTTCACAAATAAACGACTGTTAACCCTTTGAACCCCAACGGCTGCTTTTCCGGCCAGGAATATGATACATCATAATGTCATTAAATAGGATTGCTGTTCAGTAAACGTGTGGGGTAGACCGATCAATATTTTCAACGTGCAGCCACTAGTCTACACGTTGAAAATATTGTTTGGTCTACCCCAAATAATGAATATGGACTCTTCTAATTGCTGCCGTTGAACTGGCATGGAAGATACCACTAGAGTTCATAGGGTTAAGTGGTACAAATGGTGAAAGTAACAAAAAGTAAATATAACTTAGCCTGCGGTCGAAGTTTCCAACGCACCCCTCCGTCTTTTTTCCTTTTTTATTTTTCCTTTTAAAATTTGTTCATGGGTGACTTCGAGCACAGACAGAACGGAGAACTGCTGTCTACTTGCTCCGCGCGCTCTGTCAGTGCTCCAAGTATTATTTTGTATATTTCTCTAAGAGTATTCATAAGGGATGCATTGTTGGAAGGAGCGACCGCAAGCGCATTACTGTTGGTAGCAGAATATACATTTGTCTTTATACTTTTACTCACTCATGCAGTATTGTGGTAATAAGAATGACATTTTTCGGGTATGTCGCGATCGCGTCAAGATACACCTACATGTCAGTGCGCTGATATTCATGGAATAAAATAAGTGTCCAGTGTCAAAACCCGATCAATTTCGGAAACTATCATTTCCCTTATATAGCAGCCTTTAATGACCATAGTCGTATTTGTTGTTCATATGAGCAGTGCGAAAAGATCTTCATTGGACTTTAAGGGACTGTCCTGATTGGTGTTTTGTGGAAGTATGTACCTCATCAAGCATTCCGTTTTTGATTCACAATGGAACACATCATTCCATATTCAATGACCTTAACGTTTTCTTCCGACACGACCTGTTCTTGAATGGAAACATATTCGTATATCGTTCACTTTAAGATGTTTGAATGTCGTGATTTATTCTGGAAGGGCCAGGAAGCGCAACATGTTTGTGTATGTAGGCGTTTGCTGAAGAAACAGGTTTTGTGACACACTGCTGTAAAAGTCTCTCTGTGCACTTTCCAACAATAGCTACGTATCTTGAGCTTCATATAAAATCGACCAATATGCTCTGGTACTGTAGGCAGATTAAGTCGGGCGTGGATAGAGATTGCCCATCTCGTGAATTTCGTCGGAAAGTTTTATTTTTGTCGGATGATTTCATTTGTTCTGGTTCATTTTCGTTTACAAAAACTGTCAATTAAGAGGGATGGTTGTTACCATTCTGGTCGAGTATTAGTTCACCAGAGAATTTATCAGTAATGCATATTATGAGACTCGTTGGTTAAGAACGGCTGGGTGGTGGGGGTGGGGGGGGGTGGGCTTGTGGGGGTATCATATTTTGTTTAACTTCTTGCCTGAAATGAATTAAGATTCTGATTGGTGTGTGTTTTGTGTGAAAGTAAAAAGAAGATGTGGTTAACCCCCTGCACACTGATGTCGAGAATACTCGACACCTCCCCCTCTCTAAGCCACACCACACCTCTCTGTCATCCATGGATAATATCTGCCCCCTGTGTTGTCAGAAACTCAGTGATTTAGAATTTGGTTGACAGAGCTCAATTAGAGCTCTGTCAACCAAAATCTAAATTGCTGAATTTCTGACAACTCAGGGGGGATAACCATGGATGACAAATCAGGCGTTTCGTCATCAGAGTGCAGGGGGTTAAGGAGAATGGACGAGGACGTGTACAACCTTTGATCTCACTCCGCGGGAGCGCGGTGGATCAGTTGTTACGGCACTGAACTTCAAACCGAAAGACCAAAAACTCGATCCCCGCCAAGGGTCACTACGTTGTGTCCATGAGCAAGACACTTCGTCCCAATTGCCCCCATGGAGGCTCGGCAGCGCAGCGCTGTGTACGTTGCTGGTGCACTTGTCTTCAGCCAATGCTAATACTGATTGTGTGGAGTTAGTAAGTTGGGGAGTCTGTAGTTACTCGCTATTGCTCAGTGGTTCTCTCCGGGTACTCCAGCTTCTTCCACCCGTACAACGGTCCGACACGAGATGACCCTGGCTATCGAAAGTGTTAAATCCCCATGAATAAATAAATAATCCCATTGCGCCAAGAACATTATGATGAAAGAATCTATAGATTCCGAGTCCATTCTCCGACTTAAATACTCCAATCAGTTTTATTTAAAATTACTTTTAAAACGTAGATTACACTTGATTAATTGTAAAGTACATGCATGTATATTGAAAAGTAGGAACATGTTCGTTGAAGATGACCTCCTTGTCGGACAACATGAGGGAAGGTGTTTTACCACATTATAAGTAAAAGACTTCCATTTACTGTGAATAAATGTCTGTTACATTCGTTGAGACGAGCTCATTCCTTAAAATCATTTATCACATAATTAGAATAAAATAACCCGTTACGAAAATATCGTCCGCAGCACGTCATCCACACGCAGGACAATAGAAGTCCATACTGGGACCAATATAAAAAAAAACTTTTACAATTGTATTTTCTTGAATTATATTTTCTATTTATTAATATAATTGACTGAAATGAATTATTAGCATTTTAAAAGATATGACAATTTGCCAACTGGCAAATTGCTGTTACGCCGAGTTTTGAAGTAAATTACCACTTTTGAAGTAGCTCACCACTTTTGAAGTAAAAAGCGCTCACTTTTGAAGTAGATCACCACTTTTGAAGTAACCGTCGCCCACTTTTGAAGTAAAATGAGGCCTCCACTTTTGATGTAACCATCGCCCATTTGTGATGTAAAAAAACAAGGTCTCCACTTTTGAAGTAACTGTCGCCCATTATTGAAATAAAAATACTCGCAGTTTTACAAGGCCGCTGGACTTAGAAATTTTGAAAAAGACGATGGTTGGGGGGGGGGGGGGGCATGTAATAACCAGTTGTGTAATATTAATCAGTAATGTAATAAAAATTAACCAGTAGTGTAACAATCAACCACTAATGTAATACAGATCAACCAGTTGTATAATAACCAGTAATGTAATAAACTAAACCAATAATGCACTAAAATTCCACGAAAATCAACAATGTTTCAACACAATTTCAGAAAGTTTTGTGGTGGCTCAAATTATAATTTTGGTACTTCTTATCGATTTTTGACCATTTAATCATAAGTTTGAAGGAGGTTCCAAATCAAATATCATCGGTTGGGCTCAGTGCGGTAATACAAGGTGCTTTTGAGGCTTTTATGTGCGTATAAATTGGCCATTAAGGTAATTTAAGGTCCGCAGGAGTAGTACAAATTCAAAGTTTGCTCATTATTTATGGTAATGTCGTGCTTTATATAGAATGCCTGGCCTACCCCAGGAATTAGCTGTAAAGTCCCCTATGATACCACACCAGTTTTCGGTAACCCGTTGGCTGTAATGTATAGTCTTCAAAGATCTCTTCCATTGTTTTATTTTTTTTAATTTTTAATACGCCTCTGATGGCTCTCTAAGATATCCCTCATCCACACTCAGCATAAGGCGCTGAATCACAATGCAGGGCCTTTATAGGTCAGGTTGTCCACTTTAATAGATATTCCAAAAGAACAGCCTTGGAAATCGTCACGTCTATTTTACTTCAAAAGTGGGCGATGGTTAATTCAAAAGTGGAGACCTAGTTTTTTTACTTCACAAATGGGCGACAGTTACTTCAAAAGTGGAGGCCTCATTTACTTCAAAAGTGGGCGACGGTTACTTCAAAAGTGGTGAGCTACTTCAAAAGTGGGCGCTTTTTACTTCAAAAGTGGTGAGCTACTTCAAAAGTGGTAATTTACTTCAAAACTCGGCGCAACACCACATCTTTGAAAATTCTAATGGTTCTTTTCAACCAATTTAAAGTCATAACTAGAAAATGCAATTCTAGAAAATATAATTGTAAAAGTTTTATAGTATTGGCCACCAGATTCCCCATTCATTATCCTTAACCGCACTTTCTTTTTACTTTCATGCAAAACACACATCAGTCAGAATCTTAATACATTTCCACGACATCGTAACACAGAGAGAGAGTTGTTTGGAACAGAATCGAATTAATCTCCCATTTTGAAGTAATTTATGTCGTTAAATTACACTTTACGCAATTAAAAATGTTTACCATATTGGACTGTAAGGCGTTACAATGCAGCATCAACGTATTTTTGTCTATTTGATTTTCAAATTATGTACAGTCATCTTTGTATATTTTGTTCGCAGTAACACAATGCGTTAACACTTTAACCAACGCAGACAATTCCCAAGTTTATTATATTAAATATTATTTTTTCAAACTTTTTCAAAATTTTGAACTAAACCACATCATGTAACTCCTCATTGAAACGAGCTCATTCCAATGAGGGGTCACATGATATGGTTTTGTTGAAATTGTTGGAAAAATAATCGTTCTCGAGTGTGGAATTTGTATATTACGCGGGCGGACGCTGTCTATTCGTTGGGTAAAGGGTTAAATTTATCCGAAACTTACTTTGAACTGTTTTGATACTGTCGTACTTGTCTTGCTTCTTGTGCTGATCAAACTTTCGTTAGATCCTCTCCTGAAATAGTAAGTCGAATGATGTATTTTTTACGGTAAAATATTATGCTTTTTTCTTTTGAACACTGATATTTTCCTACATTTCCCTTTGCAATCACAACACTGACAAGCATAGCCCATTTTTTAACGGAACAGATTGTGACGAAAAAGCTTCGGCAATACTTTCTTCTCGAAATTTACACTAACTAAAGTGCCCTCAGTAGAGGACCATCTTCGCCCAGTGCATCATTTAGTAGAAGCAGAAATACGACATCGATCGCTGAACTATCACAGAATTCCCATTGATTTCGATTATTTGACAGTCTTGTCAGTTCAACATAAAATACTGAAGGTGAATTTATTGGCCTGTTATCCTGACCTTTGACCTGTTGTATGTAAATGCACATTTCATCAGAACACGTTAACACTAAAATGTGTAGCAACAACGCGTCCATCATCACCCTACATGGTTACCTAGATATTGGCATATTGCACGTATCTACATATGGACGGACAAGCAAACGAACAACCTGATAGACAACACCGATTCTTTACTATCTCAAGTTAACTTGTGGTTGGGTTATTTTATGGTGATTTTGTCTCCACTTAAATAATTTGTATTTTGAGAATAGTGTATAACAGCCAGTAATGTGAACATTTGACTTACTGACCATGTGACCTTGATATTTGAACTACTTACCTATTGAACCATCAATGCAAATTTGTTTAGCATGCCTTAGGATGAACATGTGTACCAAGTCAGACTACCGATACTTCAATGGTTGCTTAAAAATCACGCAGACGTACATCTATATGAAGTAACATACGAGCAGAAGAAACTACCCAGTATTCTGTCATCTAATTAACAGTGGATCGGGTTATTTGATGGCGGAGTTGCCCCCACTTAAGGTGTAAATATTACAATACAACCTTGGCTACCATAAATGTGAAACAATAACTTATTGAATATGACCTTGACCTGTAAATGCGAAATTGATCTCAATAGCCAGGGCCAACTTGTGTGCGGCGTAAGGTCACATTCGTTTGAACGGATCCTGAGATATTGCACAAAATATTATACGAACAGATAAACGAACAGACAGACAATATTGATCCCCATACTGCCATACAGTCCCTTAATGGAACAAATCGCCATCTGCAGTGCTTGGGCATTGCAGATGGCACCCTTTTCCATTGAAGGCACGATATTAAAATTCTCATTACCTCGTTTTATTTGATGCTGCTTTCACCTCTTCTTGCAATATAGAAAGTGCACTTTTGAGAAATGTAACATAAATGAAATGCTATGAATTAAGAAATCCTATTCATTGGTTGCTTGAACATGAACTTTGACCTATAAACCTGCACATGAACAATAGGACAACGTGCATACCAATCATGATTACCATCTTACTTAGATAGCATGCGCATAGCCACATACACAAACAAGAAAACAGCAGAACAGAGGAAAAGACATGAACCCTGGACCTATGAACATGTAACTAGGAGACTAACAACTTGACCTTGGGTCCAACTTGTGTCCAAATTTGGCTTGTAAGGTAGTTGAGATACCGTGTGGACAAACAAACATACAAACCTCATCGATCCCAACACCCTCGCCCGACTAAACTCTGAGGGATTATTTACTTATTGTAAACGTTAAAAATAAGGTTGTTTATTCAGCTTGCTTCTCTGCAAATCCATATAGTAAGATAAACAAAGATACAATGTTTGTTTTACTAAAAGTATGCTTCAAATCAACTCGAGTACAGACATAAAAAGAGCAAAGCATTTATTGAATATTGTATAAATTAGCTTATGGAGACCTTACCAATTCAGACGGAGGTTAAAAACAATGAAAGGAAGTCTAGTCGAGCTACTATCCTGTGATTTGAAGCAAATAAAGAAATGTTATCCCCAACCCCAACTGTCTCGAGAAGGAAACAGGACGTAACGATTGTATCTTGTAAGATAACGCAAATCGGACCAAACAGTCAAACTCTTTAACCCTTTACCCAAAGCAGATGATATCACAATTTCTCATTTAAATTATAATTTTTCCAAATATTTTACAAAATCTTAACTAAACCACATCATGTAACCACTCAAAGAGCTCGTTCCATTGAGGGGTCACATGAAATGGTTTTGTTGAAAGTTTGTGACAATTTTTTTTTTCAACTGCTTAATTTGTAAATTACACCGGCGGATGTGGTAGATTCGTTAGTTGAAAGGTTAAAGTGTTGGACTTGCAAGAGAAATTATCTGTATGGTATGATAAAACTGACCAAAACCAGAATACTTTGAACGGTTTTAATACCAAAGCCAATACATTCGCGCCAGAGTTCTTCGGTTTATTGCTGAAGATGTTTCTAATTGATAGTTAGGGATGATGGCTGCGGCGGACGAAGATCTCAGGAGGCACGTGCCACCTCTTAGTTACCCAAACACGCTTCCTGATCAAACAACGAGTTAAAAACTTAAGTGTATGCAAATGTGTCAATATACAGGCATTATCGTAATTCAATATCTGCCAATGTAAACTAACTTAGAACCATTTGGCATGAACAATCTATATTCATCTCGTTAAAATGGTTAAAAACAGAAGAACACATAGCCAAAACGTCCCGTGAACACCAGAAGGAGGGACTACCGTACATTTGGTGATATTATGAGTGGAGTCACTTGCTTGACACGGACGGAGATCATCATTCGTATCAAAGGCATTGTATTTTTATTGACACCCCATCCGATGGCCCCATCCGCCCTTTTTAATTTCTTTTGTTGTCCTCGTCAAGACCTGAGAATTGGGGGAATTTCTGTGGATCCACTTTTCAACATTTTTTCCCATGGCACCAAACCTTGGAAGGTCACTTGTGCACCACCTCACCCTATCCCACACACTTTCATTGAGCTCCAGTCTTCTATGCTAATGGTACGCAGTTATTTTATACAGCGCTTGCAATGGTCCGAGGAGCTCTGTTCAGTTGTTTAATCGAAACGGTATTTCATCATGTTCTGCACAGCTGCATAAGAGATCTTGGTAGTGTAATGAATGAAGTGTAAGCAAAACATTTACGTGGGGCACTGAGTGCACGACTTCCTAAACGGAAGCTGTCATTGCTGAGATTAAAAAGTTAATAGCAACAGTTACAGTAGTCTGCAGAATCCATTTTACTTCGTGTGGGTATCAACGCCCTATTGACACGAATACTTGTGAATCAGAAGCTAGGGGGCGCGGTGGCTCAGTTGGTAGAGGTACAGGCTGCAAGCCGAGAGGTCCTCGGTTCGAATCCCACCTGCGGCAACCGCGTTGTGTCCTTGGGCAAGACACTTCACCCCCATTGCCCACGTGGGGGCACGGTGACACTGTGTACTAAGGCGTACTGCACGTCGATGGAGCACCTGTCTTCAACCACTGTTAACCCTGCTTGTGTGGAGTTGGTATGTTGGGGAGCTGACAGTTGCTCGCCGTTGCTCAGTGGTTCTCTCCGGGTACGGTGGCTTCCTCAACCCGTAACACTGTCACGGTCATGGTTAGCCACTGTGCAGAAACATGTGACCTTAAAACACCAATAAATAAATAAATAAATAAATAAATAATTAAATAAATAAATAAATAATCAGAAGCTAATACAACAAAATGATAGGGTTATGGTGGGCGGGTGCAAATACAATTGCTTAGTTTATGCCAACGGCCTACAGGGACTTTGTAAGGACTATTTATTTCGTTTTTAAAATCTCATGTTTGAAGAGGAAATCGCCCTTGTGTGCATCAAGACGGAATCTACAATGCATTAGCACCTTGATGCACTCAGAGTACGATTAATTATGTAAGATGCATTTCGTCCTTTGAGTGCAACAAGGTGTCATCTGCAATGCATTAGCATTGCAGATGGCACCTTGTTGCACTAAAGGGACGATTTATCATTATCATTAATATGCGTGAATCTTAATTTGTATTGGAGTCTCGTTCTTGACACTAAGTGCAATGTACCACAATCTCCGGTCTAGGTGCTATACCCATAGTAACAAGATCTCGATTTTGATAAACACGTGTATTGAACAACCATATTTAACCTTAATATACACAAAAAAATCTGTCGGATATATACTGGAAGAGAGGCAATATTCTAATCTCAAAACGCCGATTACTGTAATCTAATTTAGTTTTCAAGCAATATAAAATATCCAAACCTACCTTTGTTCCAGTGATCGGGAATTCAGGACGGATAAACTATCAGATGAAGCAGGCCACTCACCAGGTAAACTGGGCCTACTTCCATATCTGCTCTCAACACTAAAAAGAGAGTAACCAATAATTATGGACAGTTATAAACACATATTTAAACAATTATGCGATTTTTTCACCTTATCTCAAAACATTTGTTCTTCCATTGTGGATTTGTCGAATTGACTGAGAAGTGCGATCTTTATTTGGTTCACTTGTCCACAAGAGAGGAATTTCTTATTTGTTAGAGGGAATGTCACCATGTTTCGTTGCAGGGATTGACAGCGAAACAATAAGCTGCACGTTACACAATGTTTCTGCAATAAAAAATCTCGAGTACACATGTATGATCAAATTGCTGAAACGTTATTGCAGCAAATCTTTGGCAACTCTTCACATTATAAGTAATTGCTAGACATAACTTTTCAGCGAGTTGTCTCGTTTTCAATGAATTCGATCCTTACAAAATTATTTCAAGTTCAATGAGAAGCATCCAAAGGCAATATATTTTATTAGGAATACCTCTAATTTTTAGATAACGTTATTTACAAACATGGTCTTGACTCTTTTATTCGAAATCTGTCTTAGGATAATGAAAAAGGTAATTACATCATTTCTCTTCGTCGCACCTGACTTGTACAGCGCCTGTATTAAATGACGGACTTTGAACTCTGGTACTCATGCGTGTTACGGAGTTAGGGTTAACCCTTTACCTAACACGAAAAGCAGACGACACTTGCAAAACAAATTCTTAAATAACTAATTTTTTTCATTTTTTGTCTCAAAAACATAGGTTATGACCCCCTCATTGGAAAGATCTCGATGGGGTCGTTCCAATGAGGGGTCATAACCTATGTTTTGGAGAAAAATTATGAAAAAAAATGAAAATTAATTGACGATTTTTAAGAATAGCGCTGGCCTGTTTTGACGTTACGTTGGGTAAAGGGTTGATCTCCCTACTGGTCTACAATTGTAAAATAGGACTACGTTTGTTGTGTTAACTGGTAGAACCGCGAAGTCTCACCAGCCCGTGGCTTTTTGAGTCTCCTTTACAATCGATATTGAACGCAGGTTCCAGACAGTTCTCAGCTTCCAGTAACTTCACGAATCTTGTCGTGCATCAATTATGAAATGACGTGACGAATACTTGAGTCAAGTTTTCTACATTTAATTTAAAACATTTTCGAATTAAATTTCGTCATCTATGGCTAATTTACAGTTATAAAAATGTACAAAGTTCAGTCATACCTTAATGCTAGCCTTCGGCAGCGGCATCCATTTTAAGGCAGGCACCAAGGTTCTTGCGCGGTGATGAGCCGGAGACAACCTGACCCAACACCCAGAAAACGGTGCTTATATTCACCATTTTCTGATGCAATACCTGATCACGCGACATACCATGGGAAACTTAGGGGAAAGTCTCATGGTGTAGCAGCCGCCCATTGTTGGACTCTTTTACTGTCATGCAGACTGCCAGTCAGACTGCCAGTCAGTCTGCATGCAGTCCATGGAATCTCAAGATCAAAAATGTATTCAGCCGGGAGTCTGGTGGAATTCACAGTTCTGCAACTCATCATCAGTTGATGCCTTGTGATGTTCCACCAAGGGCATTTTATGATTTGGTGACAGAAAGAACAACAACATTCTGGTAAGTACTGGAGAATGTTATTATACTTTCCATCAACAAATCTTGCAATATAACTGTTAGTTGACAATACTGGTCTACAAGGGTATGCCTGGTATTGTCAACATAACATCTGGCGTCCACTCTCGTATGGGGATCAAAGTATCTTGCACTCTGATCGCCAGTTTGTATAATTCTATGTAATTTCTAATTTATACTAAACTGCACATAAAATACCAGTCCTATTCTCCAAATAGAACATGTCTATTGGATATGTTATGGCCATAATTGCATCCCCAACACAGAAGAGTTATAGCTCTTTTCCGGAGTTTGACTAACTCATGAGGGCGAACTTCGCAACAATGTGTCGTGATGTAACTTAATCACTCTTTTTCAGTTTCAATATCTGAAAAGGCGTCAGAAGTTACGTAATCAGATTGCGTCGTCGGAATTTAAAACTCCGTTCTTTAATTTTCGACGTTATCAGTCCCGCGAATCTTATCGAATTTGAAAAATACTGCAAAACGGCTGTTATCACACTCGTCATTTAAACAGACCTTATCACACTACTCCACGCTACCCATACAAAGCACAACGCAGACGGCTGTTCTCAGCTCAATTGAGGATATTCCTTCCGGAAAAAAGCTATGGTATTTTTGGTCTGCGTGATTGGGTGCAGCACAACAACTGCCTAACTTCATTGTTCGCATCAAAAACATAGCTTATGACCCATCATGAGCTGGTTCCAACGAGGGGCCATCCGCTATGTCTTGGGACAAAAAATGAAAGAATAATACAATTTTTGAAATGCAGTGTTTTGTTTAAAGAGTATTTATTTCAGACGAAGAACAACACTGAACATTAACAAGACAAAATATACTCTAAAGTGGATTCAGCACTAAGCTTGGAGCTTGTATTAACTATGACCCAAGGATGAATTGTGGCCAGTGATTCTGTGGCGGGCAAAATGGTAGCGTGTCTTACGGTGATGTTGTCACAGACTACAGTACGACCGGTCGTGGACTGGTCACTTTCCACGGGTGGGCAATATTGCCACGGACGCAATAATATTAAAATTTTGATACTGATGATTTTATTACCTGGTAAACGCATGCGTTTATATCACTGCCCACACATGGATTACAACCAATCCACGGTAACTGTACTGTACTGAACGTTTTGAGCTTACTGGAAACGTTTGTTTTGAAAGATGAACTGCTAAACTTTCTCGAATATTGGTTTCCAGATAACAGAGATCACTGCCATAGAGTAATGTGTCCACTGTAATGGGATGAAGTATGGAACCTAATGTTTGTATTCGAAGTTGTGTGTATGCAAGGAATGAAAAAAGAAGTGGCCAATGGTTCAAGCTCACCATACTACCCAGAGGTAATTTAGAGAGAAAATAATAAGGATAGGCAGTCGTTGTGTTACGGTTTATATCAGTCTTGAAATTTGAGAATGATGGGTTTTCTCTGGTTTGTGAAGCAATGCTATTCAAAGACTGCGTGGTAGACGGAAGGAATGAAGTGTGATGTACATTTTTATACCCTCACAAAACGAAGTTTAGGGAGGGAGGTGGTATATAGGAGTCAACTTGTCCGTCGGTCGGTCGGTCGGTCCGTCGGTCGGTCGGTCTGCCGTTGTCGTCGGTCCGTTGCACATGTACATTTGTGGGGCGACCTACTTCCACAGTTTTAGTCGCATTTTCATGAAACTTCACAAGAATGATCAACATGGTGAGGTGAAGTGCGTGACATACTTTTTTTCCAGATCTGATTCAAGATGGCCGACTGGCGGCCATATTGGATTTTGCAAAATACTTGTGGAGTGAACTACTTTTATAGTTTTTGCTGCATTTTCCTGAAACTCAATATAAATTTATCGACATGATGAGGAGCAGTGCGTGACATAAATGTTTTCCAGATCGGATTCACGGTGGCCGATTGGAGGCCATATTGGATTTTGCAAAATACTTGTGGAGCGAACTACTTCCACAGTTTTAGTCGCATTTTCATGAAACTTCACCAAAATCATCAACATGATGAGGAGCAGTGCGTGACATAATCTTTTTCCCGGTCGTATTCAAGAAGGCCGACTGGCTGCCCTATTGGATTTTTGTTTTACTTAGAAAAATTGAATGGCCCTTTTCAGTCACCCACACTAGGCGGCATGCCACGATGGGGGTATACCGGGCGACAGACCATCTCTAGTTTCGGCAGGATAGGGCAGTAAGATTGTCAGAACGAAGGTTATAATTGTGGGTTTCGTAGATGGACGGGGAATCAAATAGGACAGATACCAGGCTGTGATACATTTTAAAATTTAAAATATTGAATGCGCTTATGAATTGCCATTCTCGTTTCCAGTGTTAGCCAGCCTGTTTCGACATAAAGACGGCGTTGCTTGTGCTGTTCGTACCCCCTGTTACCAATCGTGCTACTTCAATCTGTATTTTATCAAGCTCATTTGCTTCGGGTGCGGTGTAGTTATCCCAGACGGTGTCAGCGTATTCGAGTACTGGGTGAACAAATGCATTGCAGATTTTCTCAAGGCTTTTTCGGTCTAGCCTGTATTTGAAGTGTCGCCAGATATTACAAATTTTGCGTTCGAAAGTTTTCGATGCAATGTTTGTCCAAGGATAGAACCTTGATGTACTCCAGCTAATACAGGTTCCCAAGCTCATGAGGCCGAGTTAAGAACAACGCGGCGCTTTCTAGCACACCAGTACAGTGCAGTCGCCGTGGACTGGCCGTAACCCACGTGTGGGCCGGTATATCCACGCATGCGTTCACCAGGTGAGCAAAATCATCATCACCAAAATTTATTTAATGAAGCACAGGGTTGTACCCGGTGCTTCATTAATTAATTTTTTGCTGATTATTCCTATAATTAGTGTTTGGAATCTAATATTACTGCGTCCTTGGAAATATTGCCCACCCGTGGAAAGTGACAAGTCCACGACGGTCCTGCTGTATGATTCAAACTATTTAACCCTTTACCTAACGAATCGCCCGCATCCGCCCGCGTAATATGCAAAATGAGCAGTTGAAAAACTTATACTTTTCAAAATATTTAAACAAAACCATATCATGTGACCCCCTCATTGGAACGAGCCCAATGAGCTCGTTCCAATGAGGGGGTCACATGATCTGGTTTTGTTGAATTTTTTTGAAAAAATTAAAAAAATTATGTTTAAAATAATAAATTTTGATATCGTCTGCTTTGGGTAAAGGTAGTGAACCAGTAATACCAGTTGTTTCAAACTTGTATAGAGACCCTTTGTGCCAGACTTCATCAAATCTTTGCTTGCGTCAGAAAATACCACTTTGTACTTTGTACGCATCGATTACGTTACCTGGCGTCCGTCCTTTAAGAAATAATGATTCACTCAGCACCTCGTTGAAGAGCATAGTTAGGGGCACGAATAAACTGGAAGACCATTTTTAAGTAGCTGTGGGCTATAGTTGTTCGCTTCAAGGCTTTGGACACATTGGTGGACAGTGGAGCTTTCATTGTAATGATAGAGATATTACAGAGTTTTGTGCGATCGGGGTTGTTAGTGGACTGTGAGATATTGGGGTTTAGATCGCCAAGTGATACGATTTTACAGAAGTAATTGTTGAACACTTCTGCTTTTTCGTGATCAGAAACAATGAGTTTATTATCAGCCTACAGCACGAGAACTGTTTTATTTTTTGACGTAGATAAGAAGTTTTAAATTCTTCCGCCATTCGCAAGCCTTTGTGGGAGAATTGAGTTTATTATCTATTTTCCTCTTCCCGAAAACTGATCGAAACGAGGAGACCCTGGCTGTCTAAAGCGTCGTTAAACCCAATAAATAAATAAATAAATAAATAAATAAATAAATAAATAAATAAATAAATAAATAAATAAATAAATAAAATTCGGTCAAAGCAAGTGTCGATTCAGCAACATTTTCTACGTTGAATCAAAGAAAAATGAATGTTTATGGTGTTGTTTTAGATTTCGTCGTCTGGAATATATCAGTAGGCCAGAAAAACGAACCATAGGTTTCTAAGTTTCACGTTTATCCAAGTTTTATGCAATGGCAAAAAGATATCAGGAAACCCGGCTCTGAGAAAGTACTCACTCGTCAACACTTCCTGTGCAGTACATTGTATTGTTGAACAAATCTCTAACAAAACCGTTGTTGCTTCCTTCCAAGCAGTCAATCAAATCTTGACTCAGAGTGTTGCGGTTTCTTTCAAGGAATCCGTTGCTGTTGTAAATAACCTGATATAATGATTAAAATAAAAGACAAAAATCAGACAAAACTCATAAACTAAGTATTAGAGAGAGTGGTTATTTTATTGCTTTATAGAGCTGAAACGGTTGGCTCATTTTTGTAACCGACTAACCGACAGATATAACCGGATAATATCCGGTTATCCGTGGCCATTATTTCACCGAATATGGGATCAAAACTATAAGAATTGGAAGGCAGGGTTCTCAAACTATTCCGTAGTGTGTATACAAACGAACGTTGTCGAGTACTCGACAACGTTCGTTTGTATACATACTACGGAATAGTTTCTGCGATTACCCAGTACTCACGCAAACTGCCGATCATTAACGAAGTCTTGAACGCCAACGTCGATTATATATACAACGCGGCTTCGATGTGTAATCTATCACAAAGGAGAAGCGGCAGATTTACAACGTTTTAAACGTGGAATGACGATCACTATCTATTCTTTCGGATAACCGGTTGACGGTTTTTCTAATCGGTTAGGTAGCTAACTGGTTTCAAAGCGATTATCCGGTTAACCATTTCAGTACTATTGGTTTATTCACAAAAGGTGATCTTTTTCCAATTCTCATGTTATCTCAAGTAAAAAACTAGAAACGTGTTTAGTTTTGACTACCCATTCCTGCGACTGGATCGCGATCCAGTCGAAATTCTCTGTCTACTCTCCACCCCCTATAACACTATAAAATTACACATGTCGAAACAGAAAGCAACAACACCAAACCTTAGATGATAATTTTGTTTGTTTTTCTTGATAAGATATACAGTACAGTCGTCATGGATTGGTCGTAATCCACGCGTGGGCAGTTATGTCCACGCATGCGTTTACCAGGTAAAACAATCGTCATCAGCGGAGCTTCATTAATTAAATTTTTGATGATTATTTCTATAATTTGTGTTTGGAATCTAATATTATTGCGTCAGTGGAAATGTTGCCCACACGAGGAAAGTGGCCTGTCCACGGCGGCCGTACTGTACACCCGAGTTCACAAAAATAAAGCTAAAGGCTCATGCCTCTTGCATAAGATACAAGGTCCGAGAAGGAACAAGCGATCGAAGTCGACTGCAGCTTCGAGGTACAGATGTTATTAGTTACACAGTTTGTTGGTGGCCTAATATGGTATATATGGTGTCAGTTAATTTCATATTGGACGAGAGCGAAGCTCGAGTCCAATTTAGAATTAACTGACACCATATATACCATATTAGACCACCAACAAACTGTTCGCTCTCGCCAATATGAAATTAACTGACACCATATATACCATATTAGGCCACCAACAAATTGTGTAGAGAATATATCTTACTGACTGCTGCAGCGATGCACAGAACTAATAACAACAGCGATCAAAATTAAATGAGAGAATTCTCACAATGTGTTCACGTGTCTTTGCCTTGTTACAATTTATGGGAGAGTGCCTACAGGCACTCTCCCATAAATTGTAACAAGGTAAATTCATACAGTTTCATTTCGAAGGTAACATGATACACATCCGCAGAATATAAAGCCTTTTAAGTTGCCTAACCTGCACTTCAGACCAAATATGGGCTTCAAACACTCAATCTTTCAACTTGAAGCGTTTATCGGCTGCCGCCATTTTGAATAATCAATGAACAAAGGGGAGATTACCCATAGCTGTCAGCGTATATTGATGTTGACGGACAGTATGTGGTTTTATATGCAGTCTGCGTTTGACGTCTTTGAACCAATGAAATTCCCAGATACTTGTAGAAGGTAATATGTAATATTGCAAACAAATTTTCTCGCCTTTTATTCACACAACATGGCAAGCTTAACTTGTTGTGA
Organism: Pictodentalium vernedei; assembly: GCA_031216915.1. Taxonomy (NCBI): domain Eukaryota; kingdom Metazoa; phylum Mollusca; class Scaphopoda; order Dentaliida; family Dentaliidae; genus Pictodentalium; species Pictodentalium vernedei. Next base: position 402,249,505 of record CM062293.1, read on the forward strand.
TAGAATGATTTTATGTTATTTCGTGACAGGATTTTGGAAGCAGAAACAAAAAGTGTGCTTCTTGAAAAAAATAATACCTATATCGCGTTTTACGTTTACGATTTAAATTTATTACCGATAAAATTACGTGAAATATTAACCATTTATCCCTGTCGAACGTTCTCGGATACCGACAGACGTTTTAGGGTCGGTCTGGATACCAAGTCATGAAACCATTTGAAGGTCCTATTGTTTCTTATTAACAATGTTCTCGGGATCAATATTAAAAATTTAAGAGCGCTTTAACTGAACGCTTTCGGGATCTCTGAATCCGATTGCCACAACGATACGTGCTGTAACTTGTCAAACTTTCTAAGCACGCAGCTTGAGCTAGGTGGCGTTTAAAAAGTCGAAAAAAGAACTTGAAGTGGTTTTACATGAAAAGTATTCGATATCGGCAAACTTACATACAAACCATTTTACAAATATTAATATATAATAATAATAATAATAATAATAATAATAATAATGATAATAATAATAATAATAATAATAATAATAATAATAATAATAATAATAATAATAACACTGTGGCAGGCCGCTGATTTGTCGCAGTTCTCAGGTGAGAATGCCTTGATTAACCCTGTGGTAACATTCTTCCCAATCTCTCAGATAAGGTATCCTTTGTGTCACCCAATACCCACTTATTCTTCATTCTCCCATCCCACTTCGTCATTACACTTTGAGAGAATTTTGTTCTGTTAGACTAATATTTTGGACATTCTAATAGGAAGTGTCCTAGGGTCTCCACTACTCCTGCACTACACATCTGACACCCATTTTCACTGTCTTTCCCATTTAGCGACTGCGACCTTAGCTTAAACAGCAGTGACCTCCAAAGTTACCATCAACGTACTCTTCAAACCCTGGCTTATCTTTATCCCGCAGGCCATCCAAAGACATCTTTGCTTTAACCCTCCCTCTCCAATTTCGATCACAATCATCTATGACTCTTTCGCTAACGGTTTTTTACCCTGGGTTGTACCCACTTATCGTCAGAGATCTCCACTGAATAGTTCTCTATCAAGTTTCACACATTCTCAGTCCACCCTTTCTTTGTATTTGAATTCCAAATATTCTGGAACATTACTTTGCACCATCAGCGGTCGTGGAGATTTACCAAATAGTTAAAATAACAAAGTTTCTATCCTTTTTCTATCCTCTCCTTGATTCTCATCCACCCAAGTTCACCCCTGATTCCTTCTAGAGCTGTGGCATTACTCGACCTATTATTCACAGTTCTGCATCGTTCTGCAGAGTTTCTAACCTCTTTACAACAGAGAATTTGATCTAGCCTTTGCAGTAGCTTTTGCAAAACGTTGAAGGAATGTGAATGGGTAATTACATTGTTAATGTAGTTGTACATTTTGGGTCCAAACACTCAATTTCTCTTGGTCAGCTGGATGAAAACGTCATGATCAAATGTAATTTATTTTCCAATGAATACATTTGGCCGAACATGGACCCGCATTTACGGTAGAGCGAAGTTGATAGAATGTAATTCGGGCTGTGTTTGTTTCTGCTTTGTTGTTTGGTAAAAAGTTGTTTAAACAGTTACGGAATGTAATTATAAGAATTGAATGCAATTTTTATAATCTTTATTGGAGTATGAACGTGTGGGAATGGGTACAAATTGTATGAATCCCTTCGGGATTCATACATAATTTGTACCCATTTCCACACGTTCATACTCCAATAAAGATTATAAAAATTGCATTCAATTCTTAAATAATTACGGTACTTATAAACCTGTTTCTCCATCCGTGATATATACGGTTCTATAAGAAGACACAGTAATGTAATTACAAAAGTGGACAGAGAATTTCGACCGGATCTCGACACTGTAGAATTTCACCCGTAAATACACCCCGCAATTCATTTGACAACTATCAACAAAAAGAACACATTTTATCGCCAACCAAATTTGCGTACTCATACTCTTCTTCTTCTGGATATTCATTATCCCCTTTATAAATCGAATCTATTTCTTCTTCGCTTCTTTCGTACACATTAAACTCGTCATATTCTCCAATTTTAGACATTTTATTTAGTTATTTCGCATTCGATTCACATTCGGTGGTTAATTGTCTGCTCAACGATTTCCGTTCGGCACATGTGTGCGGAACGAATTTTCATTTTCCGCATGGTTTAGTGTTGCTGTAGATGGGGATTTCATAGAACAGGTGTGTAATAGAAAGAGAAGATGCTAATTCCGTCTGTTTTTCTCGAAAGGGTCGAGAAAGAGTCCTAATTTGTGATTAGAGTACTATATACCTTACCTTACCAGCGTAATGCTTGATAGCAAATAATGCAGATTCACCGGCAATTCTAAGGAATGCGTTGCTTTTTGAACAGTAATTCTCCAGTTTTCGTACGAAAGAATAATCAGTGGATTGGGGAAAATTAGATTCTTCGTCCAGAAGGGATAATATTCCATTCGGTCTCTGAAAAAGATAATAGAAAATTGACAAATTGTCGATAAATTTAAGTTAAGAACTAAACAAAAAAAATGTCACCGTGAACACAAAAGTATGTAAAACCCTGTACAAACGAATTTCGAATTATGAAAAGGACTGAGGGAGGAAGGGAGGGAGGGAGGGAGGGGGGTGGGAGGGGGATTGTAAAATAACAAATATTGGTCTCGCGTGCCTTGAAGCTTAAGAGCGGCAAGGTGGCGTTGTGTATAAGGTGTACTGCGCGTTAATGATGCACTTGCATTCAACCAATGCTAACCCTGTAACGCTTCCAGTCGTAAATCTCAAATCACCCCGGAAGGTGGAGTAAAATAACTGACAATTGTGCGCCACAGTCACGGTGAAAGTAACGATAGCCATGTAAAATTCTTTCAATTTCTTGATGGAAACACTCTAGACAAAGAAAAATGACAAATCTATTTTTTATTTAAATTCAACCCTACAGTCCTATAGGACCTCAGGATTAAATCATTCTTGCCATCCCCACCCCACCCCTTTTCACAATTGAATATATTTTGTCACGTGATCATGAAATGCTCAGTAGTTTTCCTATACACAATAATATGAAAAGATTAATTTTGAAGGAGTGTGAATTTCAGGATTATTCAAAACTAGCTAGCTGTTTTTCTATACAGTTGTTTAATAGAGGAATCCGGTTTATAGGTAAAACAACAACTGTTAATATTGCTGTTTTCTTCACTTCCCAAAAGTGTTATAGCAATGGTCAACAAATTCCCAGAACTTTTTAAATCCATCTTTTCACCCACTCTTTATTAACCCTTTCGCTGCTACAGGTCCATATTGAGTACGGAACCAACTGTTGACTGCCTGTGCGATAAGTCCGTACTCAGTACGGAGATACCACATACATGTACAGGGAATGGATATCATAGCACGTTGTTATTATCAATAGAACGCATGTTATTTAAGAAGTGTGACTGGGAGTAATCTTGGAAACATTGTTGAACTCAGTCAACGTTGTTCCAATATACAGTACGTGGAGAGTGGATTGAAACAAAATCATGCGTAGAGTGGGTGTATCACCCAAAGTATCACTTTCAAATTCTGCACATATGGACAAAAAATCACAAACAATGTTTCAGCCAATGGACCTCCGGGTTTAACCCGGATGTCCATTGGCTGGAACTTTGCTTGTGCTTGTTATGGTTTGCAACAAATCTGCGATCATTGCTTGGGTGGAATCGCCACTCCGCGGATGATTTAGTGATAATACACTCTTCACGTACTGTATCAATCTCCACACAACGGTTTCTCCCTTGCAGCGGATACACCTCTGCCAGAAGTTACTGAACTTTTTACGTCTAAATTTAGATTCAAGGTTTCCCCCAATCCAAAACAAAACCGGAAACGTAGACGTTCAGTTCATAAGCATGGCACCACAAACACCAACAAAATCGTCGCCGGCGAAGTGTTTCTCGTGCTTGCGGACGAGTATTGCTACTATTTTTAAGTTAAGTAACCCACGGTGCAGAAAAGAAAATGTTCAAATGAAGCTCAAGTTACTTAGTTTAACAATTGCACACTGCGTTGCAGTGCTTCATCAAACTCCATGTCGATTGTCGTCTGAGAATTAGATGACACGTGCGTTTATTTGTTTACAAATATCACGTGATTGTCGGTGTATTCTTACTCGGACTATATTTATTTCACTTTCCCCAATTTCTCATTGATTCAAACAGTATTTTTGAAAATTCCTTCTCAGGTAATAAAACCTGTTTAATTAAAAATCGGACTGATTTGAATTTATGAACCCGTACAGCACGATGCCCAATCTGCAAGATTCTTGCAGATTCGGTAACTTCTGGCAGAGATGCATCCGCTGAAAGGGAGAAATCATTGCGTGGAGATTGGTACTGTATAATAACAGTTTTAAATTTACAAATACGTGAACGTTATTGGCGTTTTCATTTCTTTCACTTTAACCCCATTCCCCCCAATGTATGATACAGTACAGGATATTACCAAATTGTACAGCAGAAAATGGTTAAATGATTACATATCTCATGGATTTGATTCAAGATAGTCTAAAAATAATGAAAATACTAGTCTGCTTAAAACTTTCTTTTAACCCTTTGGGCCCTTATGGTATATTCCATGCCGGCTCCGAGCCATCAACTAGCAGAATCTGTATTCATTTCTTGCGGTAAGACCATTCAATATTTTCAACGTGCAGCCCTAAGGCTGCATGTTGAAAATCTTGATTGGTCTACCACTCAAATTCAAAGAGCGACTATCTGCTTTATGCATTCAGGTCGTATCAGGATCCTGGGCCGTAAAACCGGCCAGTCGAGTTCAAAAGTTTAAACATATGATTGTGATCCTGTCTAAAATATATTTCGACGTCATCATCAGCAATGAAGATAAGCTGATAACTTCATTTTAAACCTTTGTTTGTAATCGTATATAGAAAATATTATGATGTTATCAACAGCAATTACGTTTAGTAACAATTGGGACCATTTTGTATTAAAAAAACACACTGAAAAATCTTTTGAACTTCCATATTAACAGTAGATATGATGAAGGGTTTCTGTAAAGAGTGAAACAAATATCGATTTACATGACAAGAATATCCATGTTCCTGTTTGCAGACAAAAGTGTGGGAGCGCGATGGCTCAGTGGTAAACTGTTGGACTTCTATGCTAGAGGTCCCGAGTTCGATCCCCGTCCGGGACGACCCGCATTATGTCCTTGGGCAAGGCACTTTATCCCGGTTGCCTACACGGGGGCACGATGACGCCGTGTCCTAAGGCGTACTGCACGTCGATGGTGCACATGTCTTCAACCGCTGTAACCCTGCTTGATCAGAGCTTGAACAGAGTTAGAATGTTAAGGAGCTGACAGTTGTCGTCGATGCTCGGTGGTTCTCTCCGGGTACTCCGGCTTCCCCCACCCGTAAAACTATCACGGTCACGATTAGCCATTGTGCATAAGTATGTGACCTTAAACACCAATAAATAAATAAATATTCACAAAACTGTGATTCTGCAATAGACAGCAATTATCAGAAAATATAAAGGCATCACGAAGAAGAGCGACTAGCTGGGCTAGTAGACGCAGGGTGAAAGTTCAAACTATATACTTCATAAATTTCCTCTGGTTAAAACAGAGCACATTGAATTATGTTTTCACACAAACAACTATGTGACGTGTTACTGAGTTATTTACAAAGTAAATGTCCATTTTAAATCAATGCGGAAATTATAACAGTGATTGAAATAGCCTCTAGAGAGTATCAAATAATAAAATTGGGTAGCAACAGAAGAGGACTGGACTTCATCCAATGGCATCCACATCTGCATGGTTTCATTTTAAAATTACGGAATAAATGTATTGAAAATCCAACAAACGAAGTAGTTCATTTTAAAATAAAATGAACTGCGGTTAGGTGTGAAGAAAGCTGACATCTTCAGTTCTTGTACCTGTCAGCCTTCATCACAGACCTCAAATTGTGAAAATTTCTTTTAACCCTTTACCCAACATAACCGTCAAGTCCGGCCAGCATTATTCACAACAAATCTCATTCAATTTTCATAATTATTTTCATTTTCTTGTCTCAAAAGCATAGAGAATGACACCTCCTTGGAACGAGCCCGTTGCGCTCGTTCCAATGAGAGGTCATAACCTATGTTTTAGACGCAAAAAACGAAAAGAATTAGTTATTCAATAATTTTGTTTGCAAGTGTCGTTTGCTTTTCTTGTTAGCTAAAGGGTTAATCGGTATGCCTAGAATCGGGGTATTGTAGAGCAGAGCAAAGCAGAGCAGAGTAGGACAGGGAGAGAGAAAAAGAGAGATAAAATGAGAGAGAGAGAGAGAGCGGGAGAGAAAGGGAAGAGAGAGAGAGAGAGAGAGAGAGAGAGAGAGAGAGAGAGAGAGATTATGCCAACATTATAACATTATTATCTTTACCAATATAATTTTACACCATAATACCACACTAGAGAATCGGGGTGGGTGGGTGTGGGGGGAGGGGGTGTCTCTGACAATTCAAGTACAGTCACCTGAATGTTTTATTTTTTCTTGGTTTCACGTCACTGAAATCTTAAGAAATTAAACGGGAGGAGGTGCACACGCTCTGCATTTTTAAGATGTGTCCGATGATTCCCTCGTATGATTTGTTTCTTATACGGCCTTTAAAGTCTACAAAAGTGTACATTTTGGTCTATATTTAACAATTCTCCCGCCGGGAAGCGACATTGAGCTTTTTTCTCAATGTGGAGGTGTGTTCAGTCCTGCAGTTGAAATTAGAAGTCCTACCACAATGAGAGCAGAAAATGCTCGTTAGTTAATGTGCACCTTAATGCAGAAAAATGAAGTAGTCTGAAATAGACAAGAGCGTTTGCGCCGTGCTATGCAAAATGTAATGTGCTATTAGCGAGGTCGGTAGTGAAAGACGAACTGAACCGATCAATCAGAAAGAAAATATTGAATTTACAGTATGTGGAGGGTAGATTACTACTAAATCTCTGTGGTATAGATTTTTAACTTAGTAATTATTTACAATATCTGTGGACAAAACACAGGCAGCACTTGCAAACTTCTATCACATGAAAATAAGCAATCTGTCATTTGCATACTGAGGTCCCCATAGGGTGAATTGGCTGATGCTATCCCATACCGTGGGGCAATGTATCCTCTGAGTACCTCTTTCTGATTAGACGTGAGACCTTGATTGAGATTGTGGTTCACAGAGAGTAAATTTAGTGATGCTACCCTGCTGTGCAGGGTAGCATCATCAAATTCACCCTCTGGGGACCTCATTCTGCAGATGACAGTCTGCTTATATCCAGGAAGTCCAAACACTCCAGTACTAACAATCCCAAATGTGCCATAAAGTAGAAAAAACACCTACCTGGAAAATAACGTCCAAGACACTCTGATTGTTCCTGAATGGGATATCTTTCCATCCTATCTCTTCAATTTCATATTCTTTCTGCTCGGCGGGAAAAATGTATTGCATGAAAAAATTCTGTATCTTCTCATTGGAAATATTTATGAGGAGCTGATCAAAGCCATTTCGAGCGAAGTTTTCAAAGCCAGACAAATCCAATATTCCAATAGAGTTTCCATTGGCAAAACTGTAAGAAAAACATTACAAATGATGAATATCTGACTTTATTGTTATGGACTGAACAGTTTGTTATGTCTGCTACACTGCTTTATCTCATAAATTTAATTCTTCTTAAAGATAGAGAGATACATTTTTATTTACCAGTACACAAACTCTTGCTTTGCATTAATTGTATTAAAGATTTCAATTACGTAACTTAAATGTACACAGCAGATAGATGATATAGCCAGATTGTCTGCCTACCTCTCATCTCTCGAAAAGGCAGTGTTCGAAATCACCGGACACAGACAGTTACTAATCTGGAGGCAGAGTAAAAATATAGAAGTTTTAGAGGGTAAGGCTCACTCGATTCAGGGCCAGAACTGAATGGATTTTAATTGACTCATCGGGAGCGCGGTGGCTCAGTGGTAGACTGTTGGGCTTCTATGCTTGAGGTCTCGACTTCGATCCCTGTCCGGGACGACCCGCGTTGTGTCCTTGGGCAAGGTACTTTATTCCGGTTGCCTGCATGGGGGCACTATGACGCCGTGTACTAAAGCGTACTGTACGTCGATGGTGCACATGTCTTTAACCGCTGTAACCCTGCTTGAGCGGAGCTTGAACAGAGTTGGAATGTTGAGGAGCTGACAGTTGCTCGTCGATGCTCGGTGGTTCTCTCCGGGTACTCCGGCTTCCTCCACACGTAAAACTGTCATGGCCACGATTAGCCACTGTGCATAAGCATGTGACCTTAAACACCAATAAATAAATAAATATAAATTGACCCATCAAGGTAACATAAAGGTTATATTAATGCGTACGATTTACTCTGGAATATATACCTACGGGCACGATCCTATTTCCTGTTTACGCGGGAAGCTTTATATAGTAGGCCAGGGAGGAAGGCAATAAAAAAGGTTCCGAAAATTTGATGCGGGAGGAGAGGAGGAAATCTACGAAAGGGTGATACGAGATTTTAAGCTAATTACGGGGGGCAACTGGGACAGTAGAGGTCGTTTCCAGAGTATGAAGATAAGAATTTGGACATGAATGTTTCTTTAAACACTTTTCTATCATCTATATCGCGTAACTCTTTGTGTGGATCATTCCACATTTTTGGATATGAGTGTGATGATTTCGTCTTTGTCCTACTTATCTGTATAGAAGGTAAATATATTCAACCAGTCATGTACTACATTAAAAAACTGCCAAGTACCATGTCAGTGGATGGATGCAGGACCAAGCGACGACTTCAAATCGATTTGCGAATCGAATCGGGCAACTGATTCGCGAATCAATTCTTTTTCTCAAATCCATTCAGCTGAAAAAAACATTTGCAACTTCCCATTTTCACAACATTATGCAGTGGATGACACGTTCAACGTTTAGAAATGCACTCGATATTGCAGCGTTTTTTTTTCTCAAGAATAGTTCTCTCTCTCTCTCTCTCTCTCTCTCTCTCTTGCTCTGAACACAGCCGGGGAAATTGCATGTCGTCCCTCGAGTGCGACAAGAGGCTATCTGCAAAGCAAATGCATCGCAGATGGCGCCTTGCTGTATTCAAGCGATGAATTCCATTAGAAGACATCGTCCGAGTTGCAGAGAATCTAGAATTACATAGCCTTCGCAGCTAAGCTTGCATCACGCACGCGAAAACTTCAGAAATATTCCGTGTTTTCCAATTTCCGTATTGCTGAATGTACTGCAAAGATAATGACGTCATGGCTGCAGTGGGAATTCTGAGAACTATGCGGAAATCGGACTGAGAAGGACCATTATGAGAAAGACTTGACACAGGGATTGTTCGATTCGATCGCATGTCCGCGATGCGGTAATGAATCTAATCGAATAGGGATGCCTATTTGAGTATAGATTCGAATAATCACAGCGTCTAAGCTCCTTGTGCGCCCAAGTTCCAATGAGTGACCATGCACGCTAAAAACTAAAGTGTTAAAAACTACACTTGAAGTGCTGTATTTAACACTTACTAAGTGCTGAACTAGCACTTTGTTCAAGTGTAGATATCCCAGAACTTGACAGGTGTTACAATAATACCACTTGACAAGTGTAATGTCGCGACACTTAAAAGGAAACAACGCAGATGACGCGGATCAGGCTCGAACTCTCGAGTCTGATCCGCGTCATCTGCGTTGTGTCCTTTTAATTATGTACCCACCAAGCGCAAATCAAATTATGGACTATTCTTGAAGAACCACCAATGTTAGACACATGGGAAGTGCCATCCATTCATGTTTCAGATGTCTGACGATTGTAATGTCTAAGTGCTTAAAGCATTGCTCTTTGAGTGTTAAAATCAAACGCTAAGAGTTAGAATGGGTTTAACACATTGAAAGTGTCAGTTCTAACACTTTAGTTTTTAGTGTGTCAGCCATGTTTTCAGGCGTATTCCAACTTTTTTAGTTGTTCAAACATTGTTTTGTAATTGTCGTCTTTTAGTCACGTTAAGTAAAGGGTTAACTGATAGAGTGCTAGACTGATTTTGTTTTTGTAAATCAGTGTTTTTTTCTCACAAGTTTTTGGAGAGTGACTATAGGTGTTCTCCGAAAATTGCAACAAACTGAATCCACATAAACAAATTGTTGCTTGCTTCCAACTAAGTATGAAGCAGTTGCACACAAAAGAGCACTAATCCTTTATTGTGGTGCTAGCTGTGATCAGTGACATGAATGTGCTGAGTGAAAAGAGGTGGTAAATCTTACAAAATGTGGTCAGGAAATTGGAGTTCTGAAGAACAGGTTTTTCCTGGGACATGGGAAGCATTTTGAACTTCGGCCCCTGAGTTGCAATGTGTTCTATGTGTCAGTTGGCACATGGAACACATTGGTACTCAGGGGACGACTTGGAAGAGCACATTCATACACATACACATTGATCAATACAATATCAGTGGTGGTCCATGTGTCTTAGTCGCGTGGTAGGAATACAATAAAGAACGCTCTGGTTTTGGACTCACACACCTTTCCATTGAGGATTATGAACATTTTGTTTCTCCATGTTTAACAAATTTTCATATCAGGCCAATGTAGAAATCTGTTAAATACGAGGCGTAAAAGGTACTTTTTTCTCTACTTTGATGTCTGTAGAGCAGACGAAACTTTGGTCACATAGTCGAAGCAAAAAGTCTGCGTAACCCCTTCCTGCTAATTGCCATGTATGCATGGTAAAGTCTAAACTCCCTCTCTCTCTCTCTCCAAAAGACTGTGCACCCCTCCCAGCTAATTGCAATGACGCGTTGGTAAAAGATAATATTGACCTAAACTTTCTCTCTCTATCCCTTTCTTTCTTTCTTTCTTTCTTTCTTTCTTTCTTTCTTTCTTTCTTTCTTTCTTTCTTTCTTTCTTTCTTTCTTTCTGTCTTTCTGTCTGTCTGTCTGTCTGTCTGTCTGTCTGTCTGTCTGTCTGTCTCTCTCTTTATACAATTTCATGAGCTTTTTACCGATAACAAAAAAATTATTTACATCACAGGACAGTCTTGTGGTGTTGAGTACTGAGGTGGTTAAGCTTTAGCACTTGCTAAAAACTTCTTGAATATGTAAACATTTTCATTTTTGTCTCAAAAACATAGCTTATGTCCCTCATTGGAATGAGCACAACAAGATCGTTCCAATGAGGAGTCACGAGCTATGTTTTGAGACAAAAAATGAAAAAAATAATAAAATTTGTATAGTTATTCTTTTCAATACTGCTGGACTGATTCAGCCTTTACGTTGTGAGGATTAAATCGCTCAACAGAATTAGTTAGATTTTAACTATCTACTACATTACTCAACGCAGACGATATCAATTTTTTAATTTTAAATATTCTTTTTTCAAATGTTTCCAAAAATTTCAACAAAACCATATCATGTGACAACGCACTGGAACGAGCTCGGCAAGATCGTTCCAATGAGGGGTCATATGATATGGTTTTGTTGAAATTCTTAGAAAAATATTTTTTCAACTGCTGAATTTGTAAAAAAGCGGACGGATGCAAGCGATTCGTTAGTTAAAGGGCTAACAAGTATCTGTAAAAAAGATTTTACAGTCAGAGCTGAGGTGCTAAGGATATTTTAATGATCGGCATTGCAGATATGTTTTATATATACCCGTCTGTTGCTTGCCACAGCTGTCTATTTATTTGTAGCACTATCCAATCAAACAATCTGGAATACAAGTCTTTGGCCAAAGCATCCCGCGAATCGTTAGCCTCTCTATCCGATTTCCACGTCTGAATTCTTTCTCCTGCAAAGAGTTATTTATAGAATATGCAACGTGCTTGCCAATACTTCCAAATGGAGCTTAAGATAAATACCATAAATACGAGCTTTTATTATACGCTCAGCTATAAATTCTATGCTACAGAAACTGTTAAGAATCTATAAAACTCCTTATCCCTCAATTGTAAGATTTTTGAGAATCGATTTCAAGGTAACGTGTCGCTAGTAGTATGTAGTGTGTTTTTTATGCCTCATCAGGGTGACCTCGTGGATGATTTACATGACGTCAAAATCACGTAACTCAGTTACGTCATGTTGAGTTGCTATGGTAGTTGTGACGTTATTGCCATAGTGATACGTAGTGTTGGTGCGCATGCCCATTTTGTGTACATGAGGCCGCCATCTTGTCTTTTATGGTGCCACGTGGTTGCAATACGACCCCAAATCCTCTAATAGGACGAAGATGTGTTCGGAGACTTTGTTCGATTCAAGGTGACTATACATAATTACCGTAACAGCCGAAAATCACCACAAAAACACCGAATCGGACCTCACAAAGCCGCCATCTTTGATGGAACGTGGTTACTGTGAGTCTGAAAGGCCTCTAATATAAGGGGTTGTGTTCTAGGATTTGGTTAGACTCGATAGAGGACTTTTACTGGTTCGGATCTTCCCAAAATCCCCGTTTTTCCGCCTAGAATGATCACAAACAACCCGAAAACTATTTTTACTAGTTCGAATTACTTCGGAATCCTCTACTTCCATCTATGTATGATCTTTGTTATTGTTTTTGTCAACCCAGCCCTATTAGGTTGTTCTAGACTATACTCCAGTAACGTAGTAAAGACGTGTAGTTGGGACAGATTTAGCTTATTGTTACTATTTTTATCTTTTCTGGTCTGATTGGTTGATTGATTGATTGATTCAGGTACTACTGATTATTACTTGGACCACTTTGAAATATACAAATTGTACAGGATTAATAGGTGACTTGAAGGCTGCTGTGTAATTCAGACTCCCCACCGCACCCCCGCCTCCACCATTGACCAGGACAAACAATTTATCTATCGCGACTACTATTGGGCTGGGCTTGGTAGGGAGAATGCTGTGGCGAGCTTGAAAGACAATTGGGTATCACACGAAATATTTTATTTATTATTTTCGTCATGGGTTTTTAAGATCACCTTTAATCGTCAGTCTAAAGAACATGTCGTCAATTGTATTTTCACCATTGGTGTAAGTCAGATTTAGTCAATCGCATAAATGCCTATTATTATAAAAAGATTCCCACGTAAGACACCAGCTATCGGCTCCAATCTTGGTAATAAAGGAGATTCATTTATTTATTTATTTATTTATTTATTTATTTATTTATTTATTTATTTATTTATTTTGTTTATTTATTTTTCTTTTTCATTGTACACAAAGAAGTGCTCTCAATACTACCGGCTACATCCTTCATGTACGCACCCATGAATTTGTTTGAACTTTGTCTCTTGAAGGCGGTTCTATTTCAGATTTTACGCAGTTTATAATCTAATTTGTTCCATAGTTTTGGATAGGCAAATATTGGAAATAGGTCTAGAAACTTCGTTCCAGTGCGCTTTATTTCTAATGGATAAGATTGTCTTGTGATTCTAGGTCTTGTATTTGTCTTCGAGAAGAAATTATTAAATGAGATGGGTAGCGTATTGTTATGTCAATCAAATACAAATAACTGTGATTACACTTTATATAAGTCCTCTACCTTAAGAGATCATATTCTTCTAGAATATGGCCTCTTAAGGTAGAGGAATTATATAAAGTGCAATCACTGTTATTTGTATATGATTGGCATAACAATACGTCTGTTCTTACTAGTTCTAATCCTATTCAGGGTAATCTTGTTTTTTATTCCTAACAGCATCAATCGTGTTTCGTTTAAAAAGTGGATCAAGATCATCCAGTCAGATCACCTTCCTGCAACTAACTAACAAATCAGAGTGCTCCATTTAGCTTAGCTCCACCCACTATCACCACGTACCGTATCTGGACCGAAACACTCGTCTTTCGCCATATGAGAGCATGAGGGCCATGAACATCCCTCGGTGAGGTATAATCTTTTCCTCATCCTGTCGATCAACACCATGCTAGGTTATCCAGATTAACACCTATTATAATTCAATAGATATTTTGACGTCTCCTCGAAAATATTAGGCTCGGTGGTGTTTCCTTCTTGTTAATGTCCCGCTAAATTTGTATTCCTAAATAAATCGACCCATTGGCGAACATTTTGTAGGAAAATACAATGAAACTGAAATTTGATGCGTTAAATACACAGAAGGAGAATGATTAGACAACGAACAGATGTTTTTAGTGTTTGCAATGATTACTGATGGCTCTGTTGAATATAATTCCCCTGATGTGCATCTGAGGAAAAGAGAAGCTAGTCATCCCTGACTTATTTCGTCACGGAAACCGACTTTCGATTCGATAAGTTATATCCCTTGAAATTAGATGAACGAGTATCTTTTTGTTACTTGTCAGAAACGAAAACAACAGACAGCTCTCAGAGCTGTCTGTTGCTTTCGTTAATTAAAAGTAAGAAAAGGAATCTTGACTTTTCCAACGTAAGACAATTAGAAGAAAACTAGTTCACAGCCAATCCGTCATTAAGAATATCTATCAGTATCACACCTACCAACACCCAGTAAGTGTCCATTTTGGCTCTTTGTTCGGCTTTTTGCTGTAATTTGCAAGTTTTATTCTTCCTGGGGAAAAATAGAAAATCTCACTTCCTAGACTTTAATATTGACGGAAAGGACAGTGTATGCAATATATGTCACGATGCGCACCCTGTTGATATAATAAACAGAAAAAAAGATTACAGACCACGAAAAGATGGTTGAAGCGTCGTTTTCTAATTTTAAAATGGTTTTCAACAGGGAATAACAGTCAAACGTTCAAACTGACTGGAGTAAAAATTGTAAAAAAGAGCTTGTGTACTTTTGTCCTACTATCCAGGAAAATGCCTGAAGTTTGTGAAATGATGCGCACATCGATGATACAAATTCGCTAACATTTCAAAATTTATTTTTTTACATTCATTTCCCTTGCTCTTAGTGTTAACTTTACTGACAGATTTTCGGAAATTAGGGGAGGTAACTTTTCTGTAAATCTCTTCCAATGACGAAAATTGTCAGTCATGTTTTTTGCGTGGCTAATGATGACTACCTGGATACCTCATTCTTAGACTCGGGGAAATTGTGTATTTTCACGCGCGGCTAAACCGTGCATAAAAAGTACATAGTTTCTCGTGCACACTGATTAAATAATTATTGTCGCGATCTATGGATAAGAGATCGCCCAAGAACCACGGACTTGTAATTACATCGTTTGTAGGTGTTTTCTGAACCTGAACCTGAATTTTATGCTCATTCTGGAATCCATTTCTTAATTGATGCAGCCTCAGCACCTGGGTGCAAAAGAGGTTTTGTGCTTGATTTGGATAAAATTTGGAGATAAAAATGCAAAATATAGTTTTATTTCACACAATCATTGAACAAGGGATTATCCAAACAAGTATATGGTATCAAATTAAAGGTGACGAGGGGACAAATACATACATATATAGTGACCATTTACACACTCAGGTCTACAGTACAGTCATCGTGGACTGGTCGCTTTCCACGCGTTGGCAATACTTCCACGGACGCAATATTATTATAAGATTTCAAACACTAATTATAGGAATAATCATCAATAATTTAATTAATGAAGCAACGGGTACAACCCGGTATCAAAATTTTGCTAATGATGATTTTTATTACCTGGTAAACGTATGCGTGGACATCACTGCCCACGCGTGGATTACGTTCAGTTCACGGCGAATGTACTGTATTCGGTAAAAAAGACAATTTCCGTCAATACCACTCACTAATTTTTTTTAGTTCCAAACAGCATTTCTGTCGAGATTTTTCAACATAAACCTTAGTTATTTGTTTCAGTAATTTGAAATACCCATTTTCAGGTAATATTTCCTAAAGGTAACCATAGTTGTTTACTCGTTACGTTTTTTGTTACATTTATGGTAACCTTCATCCTAATATTCTGAAAAAGCAAAAAATCATTTAGTCATGCCAATGTTCTCCGTCCTCGTTTTTTAAGGATTAAGAATCATGACTAAAATGTATCAGAGTCGAGATCTTGTCTCTAAGGCTATATCTCGTTGAGATATAGCCTGAGAAACAACAGCGAGTCTCTGATTCAACATTTTGAACATAAAACATAATGATAGATTTATCTTACAATGCTCAACTGTAATAACTTGATTAACGTTGTACCTAACAAATCGGCCTCATCATCCACGTAATTTACAAAATGAGCAGTTGAAAAAACATATTTCTGGATATTTAAAAAAAATCACATAAAGTGACCACCCCTGTTGGAACGAACTCGATGCGCCCGTTGCAATAGGGGAGGGTGGGGGGGGGGGGGGGGGACATGATACAAAAAATAATTAAAATACTAAATGGTGATATCGTTTGTGTTGAGTAAATAGTTTACTAGCATGGGCGAGTTTTTTGGGATATCCACTCTTGATGTGTTGTTGTTGCTCAGAAATTACGCATCACGAATTGTAATACATTACCTCTGATGAAGTTGGTGTTGGAAATAAGTGCTTCCTGAAGCATGTCTTCTTCATCAATATCTACTAATTTTGCCAGTGACTGCAGAGGATACTCATCTGATATCACTACGCCATCTGTCTCTTCACATGGTAAAAAGCTTATGTTCGTCAGATGGAGAATGGCGGCCAAAACTTTGAAAATAGTTGCTGTTTGCTACGTTGAAAAGATAAAAAAGAACTAAGCATCATTTTAGTACCGTGAGTAGTATGTCATGGAGCTGGACACCCCTTTTGGGGGATCTCATCGGGAGATCTCATGTGACGTCATACACACGTGGTCTAGTGGCGCCAACTTCGGTTGTCATGGTAACCCACGTGAGCGGCCACCTTGTGCCGTTATAACCATAGTGATACGTGGTCTTGGTGCGCATGTGCAGCGCGTTTTGTTAGGGTGATACGTGTTTCCGTAGTCCATTTTGTATACTGAAGGACGCCATCTTGGTTTCTATAGTAGAGCGTGGTTGCTTTGTCACCCAAAGTTTTAAAATAGGACAGGGGTACGTTCGAAGGGTATGCTCCTTTGTATAAGAGTGAAACTAATTGCCACAAATAACCCGATAATCCTACCAAATCACCAAAATCCACCAAAAAGTACCCCATTTTACGGAGTTGGCTGGAATCCCATTTACGGAATCCCACTTATGGAATCCTTTTTAGAGAATTTCTATAGAATCCCTTTTTGGAAAACGCCTGTGGCCATGAAATCCCTTTTTCTCCGAGATGAATCGTAGAGCAATATGGTATGTGGAGCAGTATGTAAACTCATTTGCTCGATGGAATTCGAGTCGTTCGAGCAAAATTAGACAGTGCTACAAGTCAGTAGTAATGTTGAGAGGGTAGTAGAAGACTACAGTATTAGGTGAATACAGTGGAAGATAATCATAGGACAGACAACATAGGGCATGTTGGAAGCCGATTTTAAGGTTACCTGTATAGGAGCTTGGAATCCCACTTATGAAATTCCGTTTTCGGAATCCCTATAGAATCACTTTTAGGATATGTCGCTGGTTATATAATCCCTTTTTGGTCGCATGTGCCTATGTGCTGCATGTGATGTGCGCACATTGTGCATTTCCACATAAGCACATACCAGCTCATCCATCATATGCCCATGTGCTACGTGCAATGTGTACAATATAACATAAACACGTCTAGGGACGTCGGGATACTTTACAAGGAGGCGGGAGAAGTCATAACATAGCTTGTAGATACATAGGTGGAAACAGAGAAGTTAGTTGAAATCCGAGCCAAAACCAAAAAAAAAAAAGAATTGTCGGGTCTATTTGGGTAATTTGATGTACTCTAGTTCAATCGGACTTACTCGGACTTATGGGACTTCACTAACTTCAGGCATTTTCCAGTAGAGTAGATTAGAAAACACAGAAGCTGGCTTTTTACATTTTTTTCAGAACTAGTTTGAATGTAACTTTTTTCTGTTCATTATATCAACAGTGCGGACATCGTGACATATAGTACAGACACTATCCTTTCCATTAATATGAAGGACTGAAGGACTTGGAGGTAAGATTTGTAATTTTTTTCTCGAGCTTGCAAATTATTATAAAAACACATTCGCTAAGCAAAGAGCCAACGTGGACGCTTCCTTAGTTGCTTCTAATTAGCTTGTCATAGAGAGAGAGAGAGAGAGAGAGAGAGAGAGAGAGAGAGATTAATTGGGCCTTCCTCGCCCATCTAATAATTTCGGGGGAGATACCTTTATCGAAAGTCGATTTTCATGACGAGATAAGTCAAGGATGACTGTGTTCACCTTGCCACATATTAACTCTTTCAAGCCAGTATGCATAAAATTTGGTTGTGGACACGTAGACGATGCGATAGAACATGAATCATAGTGAGGATTAGAGCTGTGGGATTATATTTTTACTCAACCTCCCTAAAAATGCAAAATAGATTATGCCATTGCACGAAGACAATATTGCACGAGACGATATTCAGACGTTATTTATTACATAGTTAACTTCATACCGGCCGACAGATCAGCCCGAGGTAACTACATATCAGCCTGATATCTCGACGATATGCAGCTAACCAAGTAATAACCTTTTTATTTATTAAACGGGACAAATATTTACAAAATTTTTTCTCAGATGTATTATTGTTTCTCATTCTTTTCACGAAGCCCGAAATTTCCGCTTCTCCTAGTTCAGCTATCCGAACGCCCTGGTTTCCCCAGTGCGGAATCCGCGACGTTCGGATAGCTGAAGTACTTCTTCTCCCACTTGACGAGTGTCAGCTTTACGACACTGAATTTTAGTTTGCGATGATTTTTTTGTAAACTCATATTAAAGCACAAAAAATCCTGTTGCAGGGTTGAAATGGTCAAAAGCGAAACCGAAACAATCCGAAATAACCTCTAACCTGATAAAAGTATCAGGAACCAGAAGCGTGAATAGGCTACAGCTCGATTTCCTATAAATATTGTTTACTACTATAATGTTTGTAAAAGCTCAAATTTGGTACACGAGGTTGCGCTTTACTGGCGAAAAAATAACTCGTAAGGCCTCTCGAAGTAGATCTTCTCTTTCTCAGGGCATTTTTTGTAAAATTGCATGTGGGCGGGCTTTTTTTTATTTTAATTTTTAATTTTGTAATTATTTCTTTGCCATCAAAAGTTTATGTTCTTGATTTGTTTTATGTTTTAGGCCTCATAATCTACAGAATAGCATGGGTGGTGGTGTATTTTGTCCCTTGGGTGCAATAAGGCTTTGAAATGCTAAAGCATTGCAAAGCCTTGTTGCACTCAAGGGACAATTTATCAGTTTTATTAGCTTGGGTAAAAAATCAGACAAACCATTTAATTTTTATTTTTTTTAAAGTTGATATTGGTTATAAAAAGAGAGCATTCGGTGGCCAAAAAGGACCACGAAGGAGGGCCTGAGAAAGAGATTTTTAACTTTTTAGACCAAAATGATATTCGTTATTCTGAATTAAAAAAAAAACATTATACTATTTCAGGGGAGAATCCACATGAATGCCCCACTTTTAATACAAGTTTCTTATAATAATCACGATATTTGTTTAGTGTTTATTATTGAACTTACATCGGTAGTGAATCCAATTTCCTTCAAGATGTTTTGAATGTTTGAGAACATATTCTTGTATTCTAGACGACTTTCTGTGTCATCAAACAATTGCTCAGAGTTGCCGTCATTCGCTTGTAATATTCTGAAAAACAACGGAAGACGTCTGTTGATTTTAATGCAATTGTCACATATTTTATGATGATCATCTGTACGTTCTGGTATGCGCAGATCAAACCTACCATCCGATTTCTTGTGGGAAAGGGCTCAGAGAGCCATTTCCAAAAAGTAATCAGATGATAGAGTTTCAACTAGGTCATAAACTTTTATTAAACTTCCTCGCATACAGGCGTTCATAGAGGTTCTCCATATATGGCTAAAGGGCGTGGCGATAAAAGGGTTAAAAGGCTACTATCTGTTGGTTTGCGATGTGTGGTTCATAACCCCCACCACACACATACACCCACCAGGCATGTCAACCGGTACCTGTACCGGTACCGCCGGTTCCCCCATGCTTCAACCAGTACCGATACTGAAGCTTTTGTCCCGCCAGTACCGGTTCAAAATTATTTTATGGAGAAATTCCTAATTGGACGAGGGTAAACAGGCTGATAATCGTGTATGACACACTTGCACGGCATACTTGTAATTTATTTCTGAATGAACATTTCAAAACACTCTACAGGTGCATGTTCTGTCTGCACCACGACCTCGAGAAGGCCGACCATTTTGACTTTTCAAACAGCGCATCAAATATAATGAAAGTGCCGTCATCGGCAACTTCAAAGAAATTAATCTCTGGTGACATCAAAGTAACCATAAAGCACGATCTTCGTGCGCCATCTGATTGCGATATGTCATCCAATTGTTGACTTGTCCCGATACCGGGTTCGGCGGTGCAGGCTCTGTCCCGTCCCGGTAACGGTTATGCTGGTACCGGCGGTACTTTGACACGCACGCGCACGCACGCACGCACGCACAAGTAGGTCGTCTTCAGAGCGACGCCTATGTCCCTAACGAAAACTCTTTAATGTCCCAGTAAATACGATCGAACCCGCCGGTGTGTGTTCACATTCTTTCAGATTGGAAAAGTTGAGTGCATTGCAGCGATATTATCTGCTAGAAATCGTTGTGCTTCTAGCATTCATTACACCCATATTATTCATATTTTTGCAAAAGTCGGTTGCATGACAGATTATCGCCACAATTTGACCCGCGCTAGCTACTCGCTTTCAAAGTAATATCTTAGTTCGATATTTTTAGAAAGCAAAATAAGGCAACGCATAGGAACAAAGAAAATTCATCTTGTTAATCAGTGTCATCTTCAACCTTTTACCCAGCACAAATAAAGACGACACTAAGAGAAATTTTCTTGAAAAATTAAAAAAAAATGAAGGGTTCATTATAGGACCCTGCGAAGCTTCGAAATTCGATTCGATTCGAAATAGTCCCCATGGTTCGATTCGATTTCAATCGCGCCGATTCGAAATGTTCGAATCGACGATGTGTTCTCAAAATCCTACAAAGTATACTCTCTTGAACTCCTTTTCTATCATCAGGTCTCCTGTACAGGACACCCCCTACCGTCCCTCCCCCCTGTACAGGAGACCTGATGATAGAAGAAGAGTTCAAGTAGGTTCCGCTTCCGAAATTACATTGATTCCGTTCTGGAATATCCGGATTTTTGCTTGATTTGCGCGAGTTGTCGTTGCACACAATTATTGAGTGGAGACTGACAATTTTTACGGCTGTACGAAGGTGCAATGCCCACAACCAGAGGTTCATTCCCACGAGACCAATTCCCTTTAGACCAATTCCCACGAGGCCAATTCCCAAAATACCAATTCCCATTAGACCAACCCATGCGTTCTACTTTTAAAATAATTCTATATCAATAATTTGATATATTTATAAATATTTATAAATGTATTTAATGTTATTGATATTCAAGCCTGAAAATAAACAGTCTGTCATTTGCAGAATGAGGTCATCAGAGGGTGAATTTCCTGATGCTATCCCTTACAGTGGGCCAGTTTATCCTCTGGGTACCTCTTTCTGTTATGTTTGAGACCTTGATTCAGGTTGAGGTTCACAGAGGATAAATTTAGTGATGCTACCCTGCTGTGCAGGGTAGCATCACCAAATTCACCTTCTAGGAACCTCATTTTTCAGATGATAGTCTGTTTTTTTCTGGCTTGTTGATATTTTATTGATGTTGGGCAGATTTTTCATAACAATTGTTATAGTAATCACACAATTTCAAAGGCTGTGATTCTTTTTATTATTGATTTTATCAAATATAGTGCTTATCAATAAATAAATGTTTTCTTAATTATCCTTAATCAATCCTTAATTAATAACAGTATGTAGTTGGTCTAAGACGAATTGGTCTTTTGGGAATTGGCCTAAAGGGAATTGGTCTAAAGGGAATTGGTCTAGTGGGAAGACACCCTGAAAAGTGGTGAGATTCACTTCGAGATTCGATTCGATTCGACATTTGATGCCTAATTCGATTCGAGAGTCGATTCGACCCGAACGCTGAGGTTCGCAGGAACCTAGTTTATTAGCTATGTTTTTGAGATAAAAATGAAAAAAAATAAGGAAACTGCAATGGCGATTTTGTGAATAGCGTTGCCAAAGTGTTAACGACTCCCACAAGATAGGCATGTCCGTGAATATTTGTGGAGCTGACGTGGACAGACAGAAGAAAAAAATACACGAATATGATTACATACGAACTTTGTTTGCCGTGGTTTCTGTCACTGGATATAATGTCTACGTATCAACCTGGCGCCAGAGAAGTTAAATAACATAGAAATTTGTAAAAAAAAAATTAACTAGATCGATTGAGGAGCGATTGATTTTGTTTATTTTGTTGAGGAGAAATAAATAAAAGGTTCGCCGCTTACTCGATAATTACAATCATTCACAAATCGAACCAGTTCACTATTTACCTTACACGACCAACAAATATATGCCAGCATTTGTTTCTCAAATAACCAAATATTTTCGTTCATTGCCCTAAAATAAGAGCTTAGGCCCCACAAAGTATGTCTTCTGTTTCTCAGGCCATTTTTTTGTAAAATTGCATGTGGGCGGGCGGTTTTTTATTTTATATTTTATTTTTGCAATTTCTGTAATTATTTCTTTAACAGCAAGTTCATGTTCGTGGTTTGTTTTATATTTAGGCCTCATAATCTACAGAATAGCATGGGCCGTGGTGTATTTCGTCCGTTGATTGCAAGAAGGCCTTGTTGAACTTAAGGGACAAATTCATCAATTTTATTAGCTTGGATAAATATCAGATTTAAACCAATTAATTTTTTATTTTTTAAGTTTGCATTAGTTATAAACAGAGAGCATGCGGAGGGCCTGTGAAACAGATTTTTAACTTTTTAGGCCTTATGCAATGGCATTTTGTTTGAACGATGTCGACGAGTTCGTTCCAATGAGGGATTCATAAGCTACGATTTGAGGAAACAATTAAACAAAAATGACTTGCAATGTTGTGTATAGTGCCATCCGGATATGGGCTTTACATGAGGTAAAAAGTTTTGTATTTGCAGACTGTCTCTTTGACTGATGGACATTCACGTACTGAATTATTCAGTGAATGTTTCCTTCATACTTATCAACGTTTTGTAAGCTTATCTATATAATGCCCCCCGAGACTATTTGTCCACTTAAATTGTTGTTGCAGCCATTCCAAGAACTTCTACTGGGCAAACAATTTAAGATGAAAAACAATGACCCCAACAACATGCACTGGCCTGATGATTGTCCATAAATGGCAGCATTTGATAATCTGCTTTTGTTTTTTTAATAATTATAATAAGATCAGCATTTTCCCTTAATACTCTCTTCAATTCAATAGTCATATCACACATCGCATCACATCACATAGCACCACACTACATCACATCACATCAACAAGCACATTACATTACATCACATCACATCACCCCACATCGCCTCGCCTTGCACCGCACCACACCACACTACAATATGTCACCCCACGCCACATTGCATCACATCATGCTTAGATGAACGTTTTCAGAGATCAGAAGAGCAAATGTGTATACAGTTCGACCGCCGTGGGCTGATCGCTTTCCATGGGTGAGCAATATTTCCACGGACGCAGTATTATATAGTATTAAACGAGACAAGTGGTCATCAAGCTTGAATTAAAGTCGGTTCGCGTTTAAAGATTAATAATGTTTTGGGCTTAATAGATTAGCAATGTACCATCTCCATATGGAAAAGTTCTTTTACTAAGAGAAGTGTGACAATCCAAACCCGCTTCCAACTCGTCTTCATTTTCAGAATCGCTAGTTTTATCACATCGCCACTACCTCCCCCGGTTTCAACTCCCTCTTCACTGCCGTCACCAGACACCTCTGCTGAAAGCAGATGAGACTGGTGACGGCTGTGAAGAAGGAGTTGATGTTGAAGGAGATAGTGAATAGTGAATGATACAAGTAATTCTAAAATGAAGACGAGTTTGAACATTGAAGCTAGTGAAGCTCTTGCTGTTGAAGACAGGAGGCCTCTGGAACCGATTGGGAGCTACAGTGATTTGGTTAAAAAAAGGTTATTCAGGAAGCAGGATTGTAAAACGTTCAGGCGTGGAAGGGCTAACGGAATCTTACAAAGTTACGTTAGGGCAGCTTTTAATTTAGAAAACTCCTGTTGAACAGACAAACAGTGGCATGCGTGATTCCCGGTTTGCGTGCTGTAGATTTCTTGGGTATCGTGACCGGCTTTCGGAACCGGGAATTCCTGTTCCCGGATTAAACCCCAGTAATGTTGGAATCTGCTTTCGTTAGAATATGAAATATCTTGGTTTAATCATAAAACGAGAAATTTAGGTGGCGATCCAGTTATTCGGTGTTCGACATCCAACTTATGTTCTTTTTCGAGAAATCATCCGAAAACCTACAAATATGAATAACTCCGGAACGCCTGACGGCCAAGCGATACACAACTAACACAAGCCATTCGGGAATACGCTAGGTGATTCAATTTGAGACAAATGGAAAAAAGTCTGTCTTAAAATGGTAGTGCATTTTTTATATTTATATATCTTTTTAGGCGTACATATGTTGGGTGGGGGTGCGCGGGTGGCGGGCGAACGGTAATGTTAGGAGTTATCAAATATCTTTTTGCAATTTGTGTCGAGCACCTGCTGGCGAACAGGAACGGCCAAAAAAGTTTATCAAATGTCTTTTTTCAGCTTATGTCGATCGAAGGCATGGTATAATTACCAGCCCACACACATGTACACTCAGTAATTTAACACCATAATTGCCTTTTTCCACATTTTAAAATCAAGGAAATGACATTTCTGAAAATTAATTAATTTTTGACATCATCTCCCACCGGTCCGAACCATGGTTGGTGTGGTGAGTCTTGGACATTTGTGCCCCTTCCACTTTCACTGAGAACAAGCAACCTTTGGTGTTAGAACAAAAATCCTATCGGTCTACAACCTCTTATCAAAATGTAAAGATTATGGTATTAACTGCGATAACACATTGATATACACTAGTGGATGTCCATGTGCTATCGCAGATAATAACGTACCCAATGTATATATCTGCAGCTCCTGTGCAAGTCTAATGTGAGCCTTTATAAATTTGGCTCCCATTTTAAAAAAATTTAAACTAGTCTATAAAAAAATGTGGCAATATTTTGCTGGGAAACATTGTGGTCAAGTGCAAACAGGCCACCGGCGGTCCATACTGGCCATCCATTTAGCAAAATTCTCCCAAAGGAGGTCCCCCCACCCCGCCGACGATAGAATATACCCAATCATGCTCACCAGAACGTTGAATGATGCTTCGAATCATAATCATTGATTGAAAGGTGACGCCCCCACCCTAGAATCCTGGACCTGTCACTAAATGTTGGTCAGATAAACATTTGATAATTGAAGTTTAAGTATCGATCCGCTATGCATGGAAATCTTTCTGATGCCATATTGTCCTGGGGTATAATTTTCGAACTACAGAAAATGTTTATTGATATTAACAGTGTGATATCATCATTTCTAAATATTTGATTTCTTATTTTATTGATTAATTTTGACAAAGAGTCGATTTTTTATTTTCCATTCGTGCTCAAGTTTAATAACAAAATAAAGAGTATAAAATATTCTTCTTCATCGTGTTTGCCTTCTTTTAATTTTGTCCCGGATTAATTTCTAATAATCAATTGGAGAGATAACATTGAATTTTCCAGAATCCAATCGCAGAGGTACAGAGTACGCAACGGTACTGGACAAACACGATATCTATCTCAGCCAGACGTATTGCGGAACCGGCCATTTGTTTTGTCAGAAATGTGGTAAATGATTTAACTTGGCGGAAAAGGATCGAATAATTTTTGTTTTTCTCACCTGTAATGCGATGAATCTTCCAGTCTGTATTCATTACAAACCTCGTGCGACATTCCAGCAAACATGGCATAGAAAATGTGGAATGTTTTATCTCCAATATTCCTGTGCACCAAGCGAGATTTCTCGAGAATGTATGTGTCGATTTGACCTATACGAAAGACAAATGGTATATAAAACGATTCTAACATTGCCAAATATGAAAAGATTTAATTTGTTGATGATTAGAAATAACTAAAGTCACCAACTAGCAGGGCCAGTGAGATAAATTTCGGACACCAGGGTGAATAGCATACGAGACCCGGACACTGACCTCTATTCAAATGGATTGTTGGAACGTCAGCGAAAAACGTCGCCCCTCAGACCGACGCACTCACTTGGATAGCGGCAAATCAATCAACGTGGTACTCCTCCCATTGATGACGTGAAAGCTATTACGCTGTGATTCTAGTCACAGCGTAACAACACTCACTTCATCAAACGTCATGGTGTTTACTTAGCACGGAAATTAGTCACATGGTATCTATTTTCAATCCCGGCGCCTGTTTTTTTTTGTCAATAATTATTAAAATATGTTGTAAAATACTCAAGTTGTGTTGCCGCGAAAACTGTATACATTATCAACATATCAATATTTCACAGACATCAAAATATATTCTTAGAGAAGCGATCAGCCACTGAGAGGCGATTGCCTTTTCCACCATTCAGGACGTCAGTGTAGAAAAGTTAAAGGAAAACTGTAAGATTACTGTGCTCTTGTTCTCTTCGTGGAGCTTTTAACAAATGATTCCTGTATTTTTCGCCTTTTAATCCAAAAACAATACATCTATTTCTTCTTTCATTCAGTTAGAAGTGTCCTATATTTCCAACTATTTGTTTATTAAAAAACGTAAAACATACTACAAAAGCAAAAATATTTTAAATCTGGAAGCATTGTTACTCGCGAAGACTGATGTGTATAAAGAAAGCTAAAGTTTGAAAATACCATTGCCGAGAATATTCTATTTCGTATACAGTCCGTTACCTCCAAGAAGCATCCCATCTGGAGAAAAATGTAGTTCCAAAAATTTTCCAAATCGGCTAGAATTTCTGTTCATAACCGTTGAAGCGTTTCCAAAAGCTTCCAGAAGCGGATTCATCTGGAAATAGAAAAATACTAGGTGTATTCTCTCTGTTACATGCACAATACTGACGAAAGGTCGGCAGCCTACACTGCAAAAAATATAGGTTCTCTTTAGAACCAAAACTGGTTCTAATCTTGTCCCTGAGATGGAACCATTTCTGTTTAAAAGGTATTTATTTCAAATCAAATAAATTTATAAAGATTAACATTAAATATTAACAGACTTAAACACACATTGAGGTGGTTTCAGTCGTAAGTTTAGAGCTTATACGAGGTTGTCTCAAGTCATTATTAAGCAAAGGAGATATGAACAGTTGGCATATCGAACCAGTTTTGGTTCTATACAGAACCAAAACTGGTTCGATATGCCAACTGTTCATATCTCCTTTGTTTCAAAATGTTTGGCGACTGCGTTGAATAAGCTCCAAGTTTACTGCTGAATCTACTTCAGTTCATGTAATATTCTGTTAAAATTGAATGCTAATCTTGGTAAATTTATTTGATTTGAAATAAATACTGTTTAAACAGAACTGGTTCTATCTCAAGGACAAGATTAGAACCAGTTTTGGTTCTAAAGAGAACCTATATTTTTTGCAGTGTAGGCGATGTCTTCAAGCCTAATGGAGTGAGGCGACATAAATCCCGCATATTCTATCTCTTAACACATCTATTGGTTTATAAAATGCATCTCCCCAATTTGACCAACGGATTACAGATGAAAAATAAAATACGAAAACGAAGAATAAAATAGAAAAACAAAAACAAAAAACAAAAAAACAACATTTTCCATTTAATATTATATTGTTGTGAGTTCGTCTTATTTTAGGCTTACCATCACATGGGAATACGTTCTATTGCGATATCTGGAATCATGTTCCATGTATAGTTAAGTAAAAGTTTATTTCAACTGCGCGGGGCTAATTGGTTAAAGCATTGGACTTTTACCCGGAAAGTCGACAGTTCTATTCTGACACGCGCCATCTGCGTTGTGTCCTTGGGCAAGACACTTAATCCAGATTAAGTGAGGGCACAGTAGCGCTGTGTACTGAGAGGTACCGCGCGTCGATGGTGCTCTTGCCTTCAACCACTGCTAACACTTCTTAGGCCGGGTTAAAAATTGGAGAGTCTGACATTTGCTAGTCGTTGCTCGGTGATTCTCTCAGTGTTCCCCGACTCTCTCCATCCGTAAAACTATCCAATACGATATGACCCTGGTTGTTGAAAGTGTCGTTAAACCATAAGAAACAAACAAACAAGTGCAGATGGAAATACTGAAATCTGAAATGAGATGAATTTTTCATTCTATTCTTCAACACTTTAAAACCGAAAATCTATTTTTTTTCCGGACAGATTCATTGTATATCCAATTTTCATAAGGTAAGTGCATGATGATGCGTTCACATGGTAGATTAATCAATATTTTCAACGCGCAGCCCAAAGGCTGCGCGTTGAGAATATTTATTGGTCCACCATCAAATAATAAAGATGAACCGTTCAAGTGGCATTATTGACTCGACATGCCATCAGGGTTCAAAGGCTTAACAAACTCCGGCTATTTCCAAATAATTAATCTTGACAAATAATAAAAAGACAGACGAAATAAAGAAAAAAAGAAAAACCCACCTGAACTATTTTGTCAAGAAGATTTGTTTGTTCGCTGGGACATATCTTCATCAAGTGTCTGATCATGTATTTGGCAGATTCTGTTTTACCGGCACCCGAATCACCACTAACCAGTATATACTGGTTCTTTGAATCTCGTACCATAGACCTGTATGCGGAGTCTGCCGTCCAAAAGACATGAGGTGGATTCTGAGATCGTATCTCTTTGTTGGCATATATTTTGTGATACTGTAAAATAGAATAAATGAAGAAAACGTTAACTGAACATTTATTCCACACAACTAATGCAGGAGTAAACCTTGATAGCTTGGGGTACCCAAGTCACTGAAGTGACGAGTAACCCCGCCGAATCTGAGGAAACTCGGACATCACGAATCTCTGGTTAAAGTTTGAAACACTTGGAAACGTAAGTTTGTTCAAACCCCAATATTTATAAGCATAATCGTATATCCTGTATAGCACAGTGAAACCCTCTTAAATGGATGTTTGTAAATTGAATACCCATCTTAATTGCAATTTGTCTTACACACCAAGACATTTACCTTACCATCAGCACAATTTGACATACTAATTGCATGTAAGTTACAGAGTAAACTTCTGTCAATCGAATGCAATACTTGTGGTCTATAGAAAAGTTTCTCTGACGTCATTATAAGGTAATTGCATATGCCTTCCAAACACTAAACCATTTGCCATATCCTTAGTACAAATTTCGCACGTTAGTTGTGTGTAAGCTGTAAAGGAAACTCCAGTTAACAGAATAAAGAATAATGTAAAAAAATGAAAAGTTTCTCTGGGAAGTAACTATTAGCTCCTCGTATTCGTAGACCTATTCGGCATCGGTACACCCACTATAAGAATGTAATCTATTAGATCTTCTTTTACAGAGTTCCATGAGCTCTTTCAAATAAGATATACATCTATATTATTACCATTACGTTTATGTATAAATGTTGTATCAGAGTCGTACTCTTATTTCTAAGGCCATATCTGATTAACACTTTACCTAATGAATTGTGCGCAACCTCACATTGATCAGTTGAAGAAATATTATTTTTCCAAAAATATCAACAAAACGTATCATGTGACCCCTCAATGTAACAAGCTCGACGGGCCACATGATATGGTTTTATTGATATTTTTTGACAATATTTTTTATAAAAAAAAATTAAAATACTAAATTGTGATATGGTGTCTGTTGAGTAAAGGGTTAACTAGGATTTTAAATTCAGATTTCATTTTCAGACTCATACAAATACTTGTCGTTTTGTTTGAAACTGTCTGTGGTTGCCTTGAACTGTTGCGTCCTCGGAAAAACATGTTCAACAATCCGAACGACTGTGTGATTTGGCGGTATAGCTGCGTGCTGTCCCCGAGCCAGAAAATAAGTAGACTGTCATCTGCAAAATGAGGTCCCCAGAGGGTGAATTTAGTGATGCTACCCTTACAGGGTAGCATCACTAAATTCACCCTCTGTGAACCTCAGTCTCATCAGGGCCTCAAAACTAAACAGAAAGAGGTACCCAGAGGATAAATTGGCCCACTGTATGGGATAGCATCATCAAATTCACCTTCTGGGGACCTCATTCTGCAAATGTCAGAGTGCTTATTTTCAGGCCTGGTTGTCCCAGCTCGAATGCTTCCAATGATTCAGTTACAAAAGTACAAGAGCAATGTCGTTCCATAATTTAATAAGTATACTTTTGAGAAGTATTTTTTCTATTTTCTTATAAAGCAACGTACAGGGGCCCTCGCAAACTCGTTTCGAAAGCATGTAATGTTCGATAAATAGTAACGTAAACAAGTCGTAACCAAGCACTCGGTTGTATTATGCAGTTGCAAGATACAGATTTTGTATCCGGGCCCCTGATATACGTTACATTCGGGTAATTACGGACGTTGTCAGCCATGACTGTCCATAGTCTTATAACAGCTACTGATAGAGAAGCAAATCGGTGATTAACTTAATATTACATGCATACAATATATATTTGTATGAAGAAAATGGCATACACTTTCCAAAACAACGGCCCTTAATTAAATGCGTAGACAATTTTAGTTTCCTTAACAGCGCATTTTAATAAATTTCGGTGCACTATTTCTACTCTCTTTATGGCTGACAATTTTCGTCATTGGAATATATTAACAGGAAAGTTAGCTCCCCTAATTTCCGAAACCTGTCAGTAAATTTAACACTAAGTGTTTGGGAATTATATTTAAAAATTGAAATTTCGACATATTAGCGAATCTGTTTCTTCGATGTGATCATCATTTCACAAACGTCTGACGTTTACAGAATCTAGCTTTTTACATTTTTTTACCAATCTGTCAAAACGTTTGAGTATTATTCTCTGCTGAAACCCATTTAAAAATAAGAAAACGGCGTTCCCATCATCTTTTGTTCTGTAACTTTTTGTCTGTTCATTATATAAACAGCTAAGCATACAATACAGACACTGTCCTTTCCATTAACCCTTTAACAACGTAACGGCCAAAACCGACTAGCGCTATTCTCAAAAATCGCCTATTAATTTCAATTATTTTTTCATTTTTTGTCTCAAAAACATAGGTTATGACCCCTCATTGGAACGAGCTCGTCGAGCTCGTTCCAATGAGGGGTCATAACCTATGTTTTTGAGACAAAAAATGAAAAAAAATAGTTATTCAAGAATTTTTTTGCAAGTGTCGTTTGCTTTTCATGTTAGGTAAAGGGTTAATATAAAAGTGTAGGGATGAGATTTGCTATTTTCACCTGGGAAGGATAAAAACTTGTAAATTACTGTAAAACACATTCGCTAAACAAAGAGCCATAGTGGACTTTACTTCATGTAGGTAGGTGTGATACTGATAGGTATTCTTCAAGAAGGATTATCTGTGAAGTTGTTGCTTCTTATTAGCTTTCCATAAAAAACAAATTTCCTTTTATAACTTTTCATAAACGAAAACAACAGACAGCTCCGAGAGCTGTCTGTTGTTTTCACTCATTAAAAGTAACAAAAAGGAAACTTGGCTTTATTTTCTACTGCTGTTTTGGTGTTTTCGACCTTTCTTCGCTCGTCTAATAATTTCAAGGGAGATAACTTTATCAAAAGTCGATTTTCATAACGATATAGTAAGAGGTTTTGTGTTTTCAGAAGAGAATGCCTAATATTGGTTACCATGAGGTCACAGCACCTGCTTGGGTGTTTTATTCGTTAGGCTAATAATATACGTTTACGCGAACACTACTGAAATTCAATCAGGAACTTGTTGCTCAATTGTTTACACCCTTTGAGTTGACAGAAAAGAAGCTCCGATGCGGGTTTCCTATAGTATCACAGATCATGATTGGGATTTTTTTCCGTTGAGCCAATAATATGCTATTATGTAAAAGCCGCTGAGATTCTATTGGGAAACCCTTTCCAAAAGCATGCCACATAACTGCGTTTCACCACAAAGGGCCAAGGTCATTGAAAAGAAAAAGCTTTCATTTGCCGGTACATACAAGATCGCCAGCCGGTAAAACAAGACCGGCAGTAGATATCTATTCGGGAATCGGGAAGCCTGAGAGATTTAACTCTAAAATTGAACAATAAGTAACTCTGCATTTTTTTCTAAATACCTATATTTGTTCATTTTTCACTTCTCTCCATCATATTTTTAAATAAATGTAGTGAAAACAATATTGGATTTCACCCTCTTGTTTGTCACTGTTAGAAGCCCAATTGAGGCACTGAAGGGCAATGGTATACACTTTCCTTCTGTATTATAAAGTGCCACCTGCTGTAAGCAGAAATTAAACTTTAGAGAAATCTTTAGGGTCAGTATAGTTAGGTCAAGGGTTAGCAGGTCAATGTACTTGCTATACTGACCCTAACCCATTATGGATGTCTCTCATTTTAGTCCACTTCAAGCTGGATATTTTGTCTTTTCAGTATGTGAAGTTTACAGCAAGAAATGGGTTAAAATAACAAATAAATATGATATTGTTCGACCTGAAACAGCTATTGGAACATAATATGGAACGAAAGTAAACACAGAAAAATTGAGACTAGGTATTTTTAAAATAAATTGCAGAGTCACCTATTCTTCAGCCCCACCGATTTAACCCATATAACATACAAGTTCCGTACATACCAAGTACACACTGAAATGATTTGACCACTCGTTATGAATTTGTGGTGACGCGGGAAATAAAATATGAGGAGTTGTTTGTGTATAGTGCTGGGCGAGTTTGATGTATACGTTAGGCAACAAAGTTTAGTGAGAACTTACCTTGTCATCATATATGTTGACTTTTTTGAATGGATTAACGGAAATTAAAACTTCACCGATGTAAGTCTGAAAATAAATTAAATACAGAACATCGTTATCGGTCGCACGACTAAACACAGTAAAAGCTCTGAAGCCTTCAGTACAATACAGGTTCACAACTGCAGACAAGTGCCACAAACACATTCACGTAGAGCACGACGAACACGGACAGAGAATTTTAATAGGATGGCGACTGAGTCGAGATCCGATTGAAATTCTCCCCCCGTTTTCCTACACACACCACTGGGATCACATTTATCGAAAGTAAAATAACGAATTTCTCATGCTGTTTTCGTTAGATTTCTATGGATGAAGAATTGAGTTAACAAGATTTTATTTATGAAATCTCTCCCCACTGGTATAAGCGTTTTGCGCTCCGCATCGCGATCCGATCGAGAAATAAATATTCTTTGGATCACAGTACTATAAGATTGCTCGTATAACAACTTGTATAAATTATATATGTATAAGTCTGCATGTCTTCAGTCACAGTGTGCCGTATTGGTAAATGAACCTCACAGATAAATAGCTCATCACATGTAATCACAAACCTTTAAGACATTACTTTTTTCGAATGCACCCTTAAACCTTTGCCCTCGAAAGACTGATTTTTCGGTCCAATGCATAATTTCGTCCCATTTTTATCTTATTATAAGAAATCTCTACACGGGGCATTGATGATAAAATATTAACGACGGCTGCAGACTGCAGTTATCATTTTATCCTCCATGTATATCGATATTGGACTGACCCATCTCACTGTAAGTGTACAGGAAATGAGGGTTCAAAGGGTTAACCCTTTACGAAACGCACACGATATCAATATTTATTGTTTAATCATTATTTTTTTCAAATTATTTGGAAAAGTTCAACAAAAGCATATCATGCAACCTCTCCTCGGGAGGTGCTCGTTCCAATGAGGGGGTCACATGATATGGTTTTGTTGAAGTTTTCTGAAAAATATATATTTTCAACTGTTTAGTTTGGAAATTGTGATAAAGCCGATTGGGTATGTAAATGGTTAGATACGTGAGTGGTAGGGAAAGGAAAGTAAACGGTTTTGAAATCCTGTGGATTTAAATATGGTTATTAAAAGTTTCACAAAGCAAAGGGACAGGAGCGAGATCTGGGATTTTCTATGAAATGGTGAAAATTATGAAAATGAAATAGTTTGTTAATCCTCTACCACCCAAGGGCTCCCCCTGCCTTACAAAATAGTGTCTTTCTTTACATCAGCCCAAAGCTGCCTACAATGACATTGACTTGCCAATCAAAATGTACCTTCAACAGTGGCGAGGCGTAAAATATATCAGGAATGGCTCCTTTGAGTGAAATTGGATTTAGAGCCCGCGGAAAAGTGGAGATATACAAACAACATCGAATGTATACGCAAAGTTGTACTCATTCCGATACCTCTTTTCAGAAAATAAAATATATCTTTTTTTATTTACTTTCGTATCGGGCCAGTTTCCTCTTATTGTCCAGTTGATAGTCCTGCAGTTGAATGCGAAAATGCGGACATATCCGGACGAAACAGGCGACAAGCTAAATCTGAATGTCGCTGGAAAGAGTAGCATTAATTTAATAACATATCACAAATCCACTGAAATTCGTTTGCAGGAAAATATTTTGTAGAGGTTCGAAATGGGGTGATATTTCTTTCCAATTTTGAGCAAATTTTAGTCTGGTCATTGACCATTTCGACCCGAACAAGATAGCAACAAGCTGATTGTGATTTCATTTTAAGCGAAATAAAATCACTTGGCAACCTATCCAGAATCCACAGAAAGCCTCCCCGGTGACTTTTTTTCAAGATGGCGTCCAATATGGCTTACAATTCAACTACTGTTGCGGTAGGCCATTTCGTTTCCGTCGTTGGGAAAGGAACGTATGATTTTCGACCCAGTGTTTATTATTCATGTCCCCGGGTCCTCAGTTATCCATTTGATACCGATGATTACCACCCGAATGCAGGATGATCGCAAGCTGTGACCTGAACAAGAATAATATTTTTTTTTCTTCCATTTTTGATAAATTTTCTGTCATAAAACATTAACTTATACAGTTGCCCGGAATGATTTGATGTGAAGTATAGTTGTCCTTTTTTTCTCGAAACCCATCGCTATCCTAATTGTTAACAACAGACCGAAAGCGCGGTATCTCATTGAGTAGAGCATTGGGCAGAACGGTCGCCGGTTACATTCTGAACCGCGGCATCTGCGTTGTATCCTTGGGCAAGACACTCAATCCATTGCCTACATGGGGCACTGTTTTGTGTACTAAGACGTACTACACATCATTGGGGCACTTGCCTTCAACCATTACTATCTCTGTTAGTAAGTTGGAGAGTCTGGTAGTTGCTCACCTCTGCTCTCTCCGGGTACTAAAGCTTCCTTCACCCGTAAAACTATCCTACCCGATATGACCCGGGTCGCCAAAGGAGCCTTTAAACTCCAATAAACAAACAAATAAACAAACAGCCCGACATACCACAGAACGTAATGAAGACAAAATGAATTGCATTGCAATGTTTAAAGTGAGACAGAATAGAGTACAATTTGCTATTATAGAGGATTAAATTTAGTAGGTTTTCGGGCGCTGCACCCAAGTCCGCCATGATAGGAGTGAATTCCGGTCCGTGGAGTCTCCAGCCCTAGTGTCTAGGATCTAATTAAAAAGTGCCAAGATTATTCAGATCACAACTTACGGTACAGTCGTTGTGGACTGGGCGTAATCCACGCGTGGGCAATGATGTCTACGCATGCATTTACCAGGTAATAAAAATCATCATCAGCAAAATTTTAACTAACGAAACATCGGGTTGTACCACCCAATTGGACACGTCTTGATTGAATAACCCAGTTAATTTCATATCACTTCCAAACACCAAACCATTTACCATAATGCCAGTATAAATTTGAGAGAGGTTAGAGAGTAATCTCCTGTCAACTGAATGAAAAGTGTTGTGATCTCTCGAAGAATTGCTTTAATCATCACTGAACCGTCAACGTTTAACTCTTCACCTAACATGAAAAGCAGACGATTCTTTCTTGAATAAATATTTTTCTTTCATTTTTTGTCTCAAAAACATAGATGACGAGCTCGGTCCAACGAGGGGTCATCACCTATGTTTTTGAGACAAAAAATGAAAAAATAATGAAAATTAATAAGCGATGTTTCAGAATAGCGCTGGCCGGTTTTCCTCAAAAGAACATCCTATATAAGCATTTATTCTGTGAGATCTCCCAGACAAGATATGACAGATTAAATGTTTATTTTGTCGTTATAATACATTAAAATGGACAAATTCCCGTTCCCTGAATACTCCTGTTAACCCTCTTTCCAATAAATCGGCCGCATCTGCCCGCGTAAGGTACAAATTGAGTAACTGAATTTTTTTTTTCAAAACATTTCAACAAAATTATATCATGTAACCCTCATTGGAACAAGCTCTTTCCAATGAGGGGGTCACATGATGTGGTTTTGTTGCAAATTTTGAAACATTTGAAAAACTATATTTAAAATAATAAATTTTGATATCGTGTTTGATGGGTAAAGTGTTAATTGAATAGTTTTTACAGGATTCCACTGTAATCCTTCATATTAAACATGGTAGAAAGCCATCGAGTCCTCTTTATCTAGTCGTTTATCCACACACAATCTGCTGCAGTTGAAAAAGAAACAATACTCACGTATATACAATCCCGTTCATATCTTTTATTGAGACAAGATATAATAGAAGATTCATTCAGAAATTCTAGTTTACTCAGGTCGTCCTCTTCCATTGTGCTTCTTACCTAAAAAGCAGAGTTTTAATTGTTACTTTTTGCTATTGTTGTTTACCAACACCTTCAGTAGACAGGGTCATATCCCGTTTGACAGGTGTACGGGTGGAGGGAGCCGGAGTACCCGGAGTGAACAATCGCGTAGCGGCTAGTAACTGTCGGGCTCTTAAACTTTCTAACCTGATACAAGCACAGTTATAACGTGATGAAGGCAAGTGAATCATGAATGTTCAGTACGTCCTAGAACACAACCCCACTATGCCCCACAAGGACAATTGGGATTAAGTGTCTTGCTGAAGGACATGACGAAGATGGCTCGGGTCAGAGGCGTATCGTCTACCTTTCGGTTTAAAATGCAATGCTCTCACCAATTAGCCGTCCGAGTTTAATAAGAACTTTTATTTTAAAAAAACGATTGTCTAATTCAGGATTGCACAGATGCCGGACAATTTTCGTCATTGGAAGAGATTTATGGGAAAGTTAGCTCCCATCAATTCTCTGAAGCTGTCAGTAAATTTAATACTAAGGGTATGGGGGTTTCCTATAAAAATCGAAAATTTGAAATGTTAGCGAATTTGTGTTGTCGATGTGCGCACCATTTCACAATCTTCTGGCATTTTCCCGTAAAGCAGCATAACAATACAGAAGCTGACATTTTTAACCCTTTACCTAACATGAAAAGCAGACGACACTTGCCAAAAAAAATCTTGAATAACTATTTTTTTTCATTTTTTGTCTCAAAAACATAGGTTATGACCCCTCATTGGAACGAGCTCGACGAGCTCGTTCCAATGAGGGGTCATAACCTATGTTTTTGAGACAAAAAATGAAAAAAATAATTAAAATTAATAGGCGATTTTTGTGAATAGCGCTGGCCCTTCGTGGCCGTTACGTTGGTAAAGGGTTAACGATTATAACTTTTTATCTGATCTTTATATCAGCAGTGCGTGCATCGTGAAATATATAAACACAGTCCTTTCTATAAATATAAAAGTCTAGGAGGTGAGACTTGCTAATTGTTGCCCCAGGAAGAATAAAAACTTGCAAATTACTGTAAAAACTCATTCGCTAAACAAAGGGCCAAAGTGGACGTAGAATTGGTAGGTTTGATGCTGAGAGATATCCTTAATGAAGGGTTATCTGAAAACTAGTTGTTTCTATTTGACTTGCGATAAAAGCCATATTTCCTTTCTTACTTTTAATAAGCGAAAACACCAGACAGCTCCAGAGCTGTCTGTTGTTTTCATTTATTTTTAAGTAACAAAAGTAAACTCGCTCATCTAATATTTTCAAGGGAGATAACTTTTTCGAAAGTACACTTTCTTGACGACAAAAGTCAGGGATGTCTGAAAACCACGTTCATACTTAATCTAAAACCTCAAAATAAACGTTTCCTCACCACACAGCTGTTGCTTATTGGTCACGTGAACGGATTTCTTTCTTAGTTTTGGTGCAGTTTTGAGGTTTATTTAAAAGTATGTAATATACTACTCCACCCAGAATATTCTGTTTGGTATCCAATTGATTGTGAAGACCAAATAATTAATAAAATGATATTCATTCACGGGTAACCCATAGGAAATCAAAAGGTACGAGAAAAACTTCATAGGCGGAAAACAATTACACTTTTTTTTACCCTGAACAGTTTATAGCGGCCCAAATATTTATAACTTGTTCGTCCCCTGTGTTAACCCATTACGTAAGGGAAATGCAATAACCGTCCATGACAATTCACAAAATCGCCGTTCATTTTATACTTTTTTATAATATTTGCCCGAAACGCGTTCCAGCGAGGCGTCATAAGCTGTTATTTGGGTCGTCTCCCAGTTTGAGAAAAGTTTACTCAAGAAGATGGTTAAGACCAGTAGCTGAGCACATGTATCGCCACTCTGAAGGAAAAACCCGTAGTATGCAACCCACCTTCAGAGATCAACCACCAGGTGTACCCAATCAGTTACTAAGCCAAAACATCACATGCTACATACACGCAACCAAACGGAGTTGTTGTGATGTGACCACACAGGAAGATACGTATGTACGTATGTACCATTTTACATGATAGTTTGAGACATCACACCTTCACATACACAACTAAAAACGAGCACAAAGGTAACCCCCAGTTCAGACGGTCGTGTTTTAGACGAATCTGATCTAAGTGTAGTAGATGCATCTCCAGTTGCAACTGATGACCGTTGATTCAGACGCAAGCCTTATTGGCGAGTCTAATTCAACTGCTAGGTTTAATTGCGACAGTCACCTTGGGTTGTTAACTCTTTCCTTGCTGGGCCCCTTTTTGGACATTTCAAACATAACCAATTTGAATCAACTGTAAT
This sequence comes from Pictodentalium vernedei, assembly GCA_031216915.1. Taxonomy (NCBI): domain Eukaryota; kingdom Metazoa; phylum Mollusca; class Scaphopoda; order Dentaliida; family Dentaliidae; genus Pictodentalium; species Pictodentalium vernedei. The sequence continues at coordinate 402,288,567 of CM062293.1, forward strand.
TAGGATTCCATAATTAGCATAAACCGGTATGATAACAATAATCGGTGGAACATTAGATTAAATTCGTCGCCAGTTCAAATGCCTAAACCAAACGACGAATCGAATCAAATACATTCATTAAATGCATCGTCCTCAGATGAAGATTCGTCTAAATGCGACTGAAAGATTTATTTGATTCAGGCAGACGAATAATCATCGCATATAATTCAAAAAGGAAAACCTAATGTTAGATTAGGGTCCAAAATGCGCCGTTGACTCGATTCGAATAAGAAAGCAGTTATTTTTCTTTTGGCAAGTCTCGTCTTATTTTCGTGTTACTGGGTGAGTTAACTACAGTACGTGGAGAGTGGATTGTAACTAAATCACCCGCGGAGTGGAGTTATCACCCAAACTATAACTTTCAAATTTTTCATATATCGACTAAAACACAAGCAATGTTTCAGCCAATGGACCTCCGGGTTTAACCCGGAGGTCCATTGGCTGAAACTTTGCTTGTACTTGTTATGCTTTGCAACAGATTTGCAATTATTGCTTGGGTGGAATATCCACTCTGCGGGTGATTTAGTGATAATACACTCTCCACGTACTGTACAAAATCAACCACTGGCGTAGCTACGGTGGAGGGCTTAGCTTCGCCCCCAAAACCAATAGGTCAAATGCACAACTTTTACACAACACTGAGCCCCAAAATAGTCTCCAATATAGGGGCTGCACACGCTACAAATGCCTCAGATAGATTCGCTCTTAAGAGTCCTACATTTTGCAAATATTTCTCGGGAGGAGGAGAGTTAGTCCTAACTATGATCCTCTGATCGTTGCCCTCCTCCTACTTCCTTGCCTACGGGGAAGTGGGGAGATGGGGCAACGACCAGAGGGTCCTCGTTAGGACGACGTGAGGTCCCAAAAACTCCACGCACCAGCCTTTCAAATATCTTTTGCAACCCACGCCACCCCCCCCCCCCCCCCCCACCAAAAAAAAAAAAAACAAGAACAAAAAAACAAAAACAAAAAAAAACTTGCTTGGAGACCTATTGTAAAATGCTGGCTACGCGCCTGAAATCGATACCTCCGTTACCTTATGTAAAGGGTTAAATCTTACAAAGGAAATCCGTTTTATTTCTCTTTATCACTTACCGCTATATTGCTTTATTTTTCATCCACGAATATCAAAAACAACATTACAATATTACCCAACAGACAACAGTCTATCCCATCGTACAATATATCCTTGTGTTTCACTGTTCATGCACAAATGACATAAATCTTTGATGGTACATATGGGACGATATATTATTGCACTAAAGTTATTACAAATCATTTGCTTGACGTACAGCCCCCGGCATTACTATGAATAAAGCATCTGTACCATTCGCCTTCTGGCCAAATTAAAATAATTTCACGCTTTTTGGTTTCGTGTCTTATTAATTACACTTCAGTTTTGTTTTTCTCAACCGAAGGCACTTCCTATTATTTTAATATGATATCATCGTATCCGGCAACGCATCTATACGCAGAGTTCATCTTCAGAAAAGTTCTCTTCCCCAGAATTTTTTACACCTACAAGAACTGTTTGAAGGATGATCTAAACTGTCGTAAAAATGGTTTGATTCTCTCAGACACTGAAGAGAAACCCATTCATTCGTCAGTTTGGTTTAGATGAAAAGATACAAAGGTGAGGTGACGTAAGACAGTCTCCTGCTCAACGTCTGATAACTATATATACTACTCAAAGTTTTCTAAGCACCAAATATTTGACACATCATTGTGAAATTTGCTTGTGACATATTTGCGATATTTTTGGTGGATACGATTGAGGAATGTATTGAGATGGTCCTCAGTGTTTACATTAGTTCGCTTGACAGGCAAACGTTTCGTGACAGTCATGGAAAGCATGTATTCCTTGATTTGCATGATGTTTTCTTGTACTGTCTATATGTACATGACATGTGTAGGGTATTTAATCTTCATTTCAACATAAACCCTTGTGATTTAATGATTGAATATGGCAAATGCAAATGTAAGAAGACATTTGTCTGAAGCAGAAATGTGGCGGGGTGTAGGGATGGTGGAGCACTAAGCTACCCATCGTCAGGTTGGTGAAGCCCTTGGTGTGCACCACACGGTGATCACAAGAGCCCTCGGCAAGATTTCAGCAGTATGGCACAACCGGTAAGGCGGCATGGTGGCGGCGGAGACAGGGCAACATCTGCAGCTGAAAACAGGTTTTTGATCATTCAGGCCCGTAGGAACCACTTTGACACAGCAACCCAGCTTCGCAGTGACCTCCAGAATGCATCCGGGGTAAATGTTTCAACACAGACTATCCGGGCAAGGTTGCACGAAGGTGGTATCCGATAGAGAAGACCATGTATTCGCATTCCTCTGTCCCAGAACCACACCAGGTATATGATATAAATGGGCCACGAACCACGTTGGATGGACCAGAGAAGATTGGCGACCTGTCCTTTTTACAGATGAGTCAAGGTAGTGCCTAGACCACACGTTCTAGGGTATGGAGAAGATTAGGAATGCGATTCCATGCAGCCAACATTGCTGAGCATGACTGCTATGGTGGAGGGTCAATCATGGTCTAGGACGGCATCAGCAGGGATGGACGTACAGAGCTCTGTGTTCTTGGACGCGGTATATTGACTGCACAGCGGTATATTGATGAGATCCTGTATGTCCACGTCGGATTGTATACAGGTGGAGTGGGTTATAGATTCATTCTGGTGGACGATAATGCCCGTCGTCATGTTGCCCATGCTGTCGGGGAGTTCCGACAGACGGATGGGATTGAGCGTTTGGACAGGCCAGCAAGATCCCCTGACATCAATCCAATCAAACATGTCTGGAATGAGTTGCAGCTTGCAATTTCAACCCGTCCAGTCCAGCCAAGAAGTGTCCAGGAGCTTAGTGCCATGCTGGTCCAAGAATGGAACAACATCCCATAAAGGACCAACCGGAACCTGATTGGGGGCATGAGAAGGCGTTGTCAAGCTGTAATTAACAGTAATGGGTCTCAAACTCGATATTGAGCCCATACCAGTTCGCTCCGTCAACTTTTTGGCAAATTGAAACATTTCCTCTTTTACCAATAATATCCATTTTCCAAGCTAAAAAATAATGTCAAACACAGATAAAATCTTAATTTCTGTACTTAAATCATTAAAGATATAATTAAATAAAAAATATATACACTTTTCATTACAATATTTCATCTAAAACGTAAAACAGATAGTGTATATACTTGGTGCTTAGCAAACTTTGAGTAGTATATTTTAAATAATAATTGGGGGAGTGTGTTTGTGTGAGGGGAGGGGGGGGGGGTATGCCTGGAACGTAGGCGATTGTTTTCATTTTGGCAGATTTTAGTACCCACCACCCATAATTCTTTTATTTCAAATATTTTTCCACAATATTTTCGGGCATCCACCCTTTTCCCCAAAAGATAATCAAAGAGACTTAGGACATTCTTTGGAGTCCTTCTATGTATTATAAATCCAAGATATCGTGGATATTGTGTAATGCTATGCTACTCACGTTTTGCTAAGGATTAACCCATATTCATCGACATGATTTGTACATGAAAGAAAAATGTGTACATTAGTTTATTTGTGTATTTATTGATTTGCAATGATAATTTTAACAGTCTGTAAACATTTACAGGTATGGGAAGTCTAAGTACCCATAGGGAAGCTCTCTGCAGTGGAAAGTAACTGTCGCATACTCTAATTTATCATCCTTGCACATGGAGGGTTTGCATTGGTTGAAGGCATGTGAACCATGGGTATACAACAAAATGACCATAGATGTACGACATGTCAATGTTACACTTACCTTCAACCTGTGCTATGTGCTTGTGTCAGGATGGTAAAATAGAGAGCCCAAAAGTTACTCACCATTTTCCAGTGGTTCTCTCTGGGAACTCCTACTCACACCATCCATAAAATTGCCTGACATGATAAGTGCCATCAAACCCAATGAACAAACAAACAAACTTAAAATTACACATCTTTGACTTCTTATGTATCAATATATGTAGCTGAATAAGAGTGATCCTCAGCAAAATGTGAGTAGTATATTATGTATCATGGGAGATGCCCTTGGAAGCCAAATGTCTAGTTAATAATTGTTTGTGTTTTCCTTTGTGAATTCAGCCCAAAGAAACAATGTTCAGTTTTTGCACAAAGGTGAGTAAATGAAATGAAAATGAAATGAAATTTTATGAAATGAAATGAAGTTTTATTTTGTAGTATACAAAGCATAAACATTAACCATTGATCGGTGATAAACAAAAAGATGGTATACTACGGGAAGTGGCATAGCCCTGATGGCTGTCTTCCTGTCACTCCCCACAAACAACAACAAAAAGCAACACATGGGTTTTCAAGACAACAGAGTTAATAGATTTCGCTTCAATTTGTGTTCTTATTGTAGGAGGAACGGTAGAATTGTCTTCGAGTTATTTTCGTTCAAAATAAAATAAAATTTAATGGAGGCCATACATGTTGGGGTCACAGGCTATGTCTCTGAAACAAACAAAGAAAGAAAAAGAGAAAAATCATGAAAATTAAATGGCGAGTTGTTATTCCTGTTCGTTTGCTTTACCCCACAACACATCCCCAAGGGTGAGTATAATAAAACATAAATGAGTCCAAAACAAAATACTCATTGATAAACCCAATTTTCAATCTCAATGGTATGATTGTCGTTGCAAAAGTAGAGTAAAATGAGCCTTTTTGCAATAATATAAAGTTAAAGAATTGATCAAACTTAGGCATACAAACGAAATCAAATTCAGAGAGATGCCTTTACAGACCAAACCATCAATACAATATTGTAAGGTCCAAGTGTTTAATGCATCAACGCATTTGTTATGTTCCAACCCATTGTTCAGTGCATTAATGATTGAACACAATATCAGACAATGACAGGGAGATGGACCAGACTGACTCCTTTCATAGAACACAGCTTGGTCTGGGTTCTTTGTTATGCATCTTTACATGCAGATAAATTTATTATTGTTCAGACCTTCCAGTTTTGTCTTTCACAGGGCTTATATTTTCGACGAGAATCCGGGAATCCATTCACGCAAAGATACGCGCAACAAAACCAGAGAGAATCCGTGCAGATCCTCGCTGCACCTATGCTAGGATTCACATGAAAAGAATTCAGTCAAGTTAACCGTTTACCTAACATAACGGCAGTAAATTAACCAATACAAGGCTAACATGGTCTGAAACATCCTGGCACTTTGTCAATAAAATTGTACAAATCTGGCTGTCATTGGAACCGGCTCAGTGAGCCGGTTCCAATGACATCCATATTTGCAAGGTTTTAATTGATATATTTTGTTTCTTTTTCAAATGCTGTGTTGGATAAAGTGCTAACATGTGTTATCAGTATACAACAGGGGTTCAGCCATGGTGGCCTAATGGGATCCTGGGACACACATAGCGGGTATTGGTTCTCGCAACCATTTTCGCGAGAATCCAAATGAATGCTCCCACATTTAGATGAAATATAAGCCCTGCCTTCAAGTCCGTGGCCTAACCACTGTAAGACAGTTTTCCAGACTGAATTCTGTGGCGTGCATCAGATAGTGTCAAATTTAATTTTGTTTTATTGTTTTCTTATGTTATATTATTCTGTGTCACCTATAGCGTTATCGTATTAAATATGATTAAACGCTTTTCGTCATATTTCACTTCCGCTTCACGTAAAATGTTGAAGTTGCGTCCTTGGCGAAGTCAGTGTCTGCAGTCCTTAATTTTGTTGGCAACAATCTCCACCTTGAACAGCAGTGAGGCCAATGTCCCCGAAAATCAAAATGTTCAGGATGGGTAATGGTTGTATTCTTCAAGACAGAACTCATTTAATAGACGATGTATCATATTTGCATGGTTTATTAGTATTTTTAACTCCACTGAATGAAAAAAAATGGGAAGAATTTAAAAGCGTAATAAAATGAAAATAACAAGTTTTTTCTGAATAGCACAGTTCAGTTCATCAGTTAGATAAGGTCCAGTGTATGAAGCCCATATCGTCCCCGTTGTGCAACAAGACACATTGCTGCACTACAGAAACATCTGGGTTTTACTAAAAACGTGTTAACAAAACAATGAAATTCTCTCATCCTCTCATTATTTTTCCCGCGTGATCCATATTTAGTTGAGGGTAAAGAAATGTTATAATATTGATAACACATTGACAACAATAGTGTGGCAACAACAGCAACAACAATAACAAAGATGGCCCTTGTCACCATGATGGCAAGGACGAAAGTAGTGATGTCAACAAAAACCGAAATGTATCTACCAGCCCAGAAAATAATGGCAGCATCAATTCAAAGATTATCTGATATGGTCTATTTTCTTCAACAAAAACACGTTCTAGGAGCTGGTTCAGGGGCCTGCCACGAGATATACTTTGCATTTGTAGAATTCTGTTTTGAAAAGGACTGTTGTAAATATTGGAAGCATATTGCATCAAGTAGAAGTATTAAGGTGTGTAAGTTAACAAGGTGTCTGCACGTTAAGTCTTTTTATAAAGCAAATTGTCTTCAGGCAGAGACATTTGTCGCGGATATAATGCTAATTACCTAATTATCGATGGATGGTTTGTGGCAATTTCACTAAATGCTGTAAAGTATTTCAAAACAGTCGAATGTTCGAACGATGGCTTGTTAGGGATATCTCACATGAAAATAATTTTAATAATTTATTTCTCTTTACGGCATAACTAGAACACTGGGAAAATAACCTAATACTCACTTATTGTGGTAGGCGGTAAATTGAACTAAATCTCTAAAGTCTTGAAAATTCGAAACAATCTAGCGGTACAGGCAGCGGAGCTATAAAACGCCCGTTTACCCTTAACTTGACAGATATTGTGACAATTCTTTTCTAACGCCAAAGGCAATACAAGCGACATTCCGCATATTAGTTCGTGGCATTACCGCCCATCATTGTGTTCATAACTAGTAGAAAAGAAATTTTGTAATACTTCCAACAACAAAAGAAATTCTAATCTTTACCCAATACCTTTTTTGCAAAAGAAGTATCTACATAATGCATTCCAAAACACAACACGGCATGAGAATTCCAAGAGTTTCGGCCGTACTAGGCGTGTCATAAACGACTAATGTTGTTTACATTGCTCTCGTTCTGATGTAATGGGAAGCGAATGATTTTAACACGCCGGTGGTGCGCAAGGACGTTATGGGACAAGCCCCTTTCGACCCCAATAACTGTAAGTGATTTTACTGTCTGGGTATGATAACGGAGGAGAGTGCTGGGGTACTCAGTGGCGCTTATGAGGTGGTCTAGATGGAGAGACCGTGGTAGTCCTTGTGGATGTTGTTGGTGGACTATTTGTTGACTGACCTGGCTGATATGATATGGTCTAATCCTGGTCGCTTCCGGTGTTGTTTCTAGTGGTGGTTGTTGTTTTGGTTGTTCCTGTTGGTTTGTGACGAGTAGTCCCTGTTGTTGTGCCAAGATGATTCGTTGTTGTAGTTGTTCTATTTGATGACGAATTTTTTCGTCTTGCCGTGCCACGCGTTAATGATATTCTCGGTCTTCCAGTTCCCTCTGGAGTCTCTCCTGCTCTCTTTGCCTTTCTCTCTCGAGTCTCTCCCGGGTGTACGCCTCGGATGGATCCCCCACATCGTTCAGGCTGTCCGGAACCGAGCGAACGGAACCATTGCTCGATCGTTCCAGGCTGATTGGAGAGTCAGGTACGGATTGGTTGTCCATCATCTCCTCAGTCTCCTAGGGAAGTACGGCTGGGTGTGGGTGGAGTTGGTGGTGGGGATGATTCGACGACGGACTCCCTCTCCTTCTCCTGATTCTCTGTGTCAGCCCTTTTCCTCTCAAGCCATGCTTCCATCCGTCTGGCGTCCCGACGCCTGGCTGGTGGTGGCTTTCTCTTCCTCTTCTGCTGTCGTTGCTCTTGTCTTTGATCCTTTTCAGTATCCTGAACGTTGGGTCTAGGTCATTCCTCGCGCGTGGACCAGTGCGGGTCGAAGCCCACGAAGACTGCCACCACTACCCTTGGAAGGTCGTAGCCGATAATTGATGGAGAGCTGAACGCTGTCACCATCAACTTGAATATGTGAGTTGATGGGTGAACCAGCGTTCAGAACCATCAAAATATCTCCTTTGATCCGTGCATTCAGGAAATCCAGTGCTCTAACTGACCGAAGGTGTTAATTAGTAGCTCTTGTGGGTATGTCTGATCGCTTGGAGAGCTGAGGAATCAAATGATGATGATGGTGCTCTGATGTAAGAGATTTTCCACCGCAGGTTTTATACTGAAAAGGTTTGTACCTATAGTAGCTGTGAGGTCGCTAACGTTACTGCGCTTTGACTAAGATATTATGACGCAATGCTTACATTGTTTTGAAAAGCAATGCGTTTTAAAGTTTTTAAAGTAAATGTATGAATGGAGCACAAATGGAGACGTTTCAGACGTTAACGTCACGAGTCGACGTCATCCAAACTCAATATCTAGTGTGACCGCCATCTGAGTTAAAAGCTGTTTGGCACCTTCTGTTCACTGAAGCAATCAGATTCCGGATGGAAGCTTCAGGTAAGGTGGCACACTCCTCCTGCAACGTTTGCGTCAACTGCGGTAACGTCTGAGCTTGTGGTTGACGTTGTCGCACACGTCGATCCAATTGATCCCATAGATGTTCAATCGGGTTAAAATCTGGCGATCTGGAGGGCCAGGGCAGGACGTCGATGTTGTTATCCTGTAGATAAGCTGTCGTGAGCCTTGGTGTGTGCGGTCGGGCGTTGTCATGCTTGAAAATGGCGTTGGACTCTGAATAATAAGGAGCACGTGTGGATGCAAAATTTCATCTCTGTACCTCTGCGCCGTCAAGTTATCCTCAACATGGACGAGGTCCGTTCTACCAGTGTGTGAGATGGCTGCCCACATCATAATGCTACCACCACCAAATCTGCCCACCTCCCGAACGCAGCTATGCACAAAACGTTCTCCACACACGACATCGTCCATCAACTCGGCGAAGAAGGAAACGTGACTTGTCACTGAATCATACCGTTCGCCATCTCTGATGAGGCCATGCCCTGTGCATCTGACACCATTGAAGTCGCTGTTGGCGATGCTGCACCTTCAAGACGACGCCGTCTAGCATGCAGACCTGCCTCGCGTGGACGGTTGCGAACGGTCTGATCTGAAGTCCTCCGTCGACCTTGTAGTATTGACGCTGTAGAGGTCGCTGTGGCTGTTCTCTCCTACAAATGAGGTAACCGGATGTATCGATCCTGAGCTCTGAGTCTCCCGGATCTTGGAAGGTCCTGCGTTGTCCCCTGGATTTGGTAGCGGTTCCACAGGCGTGCGACCGTGCTCGATGAGACATTGAACACTCTCGCTACATTCGAAGCTGATTCGCCTGTTTCCAAACGGCCAGTGGCATTATTTCACTGAGCTTCGGTCAAACGCGGCATTTTGCATGAGCAAGATCCCTTTAGCGCTGTGCGAATTCCGACCGATTTCCGTGTCCATTTATACCCCCACACGCTCAGCTCGCATGCTTACAGCGTGCAACTTCATGATCAGATATTCACTCAAGGGAAACTCTGTTTTGTTAATTTCCAATATTTTTTAGGTCACTGTGGCCGAAATTATGCCCCATTGTCCAAAATGTTACATCATGTCGTTAACCATATCTACAGCCACACTTCATCACTATATTCTCCAAAATGTGCCATGTTATCGTGACTATACCTGTTTTGCGTTTCCTTTTTTGAATAGTATATATGTAAATATAAATATATATTGTATAAACATCCTTGAATTATCTGGTCATGGAAACTGACTTTCGATAAAGTTATCTCCCTCGAAATTATCAGAGAAGCAAGGAAGACCCAATTAAGAAGCAAGTAATCGCTGAGAAAATCTATGACATCTACGGTGGCTCATTAGGGCTACGTCCAGTTTAGCTAAATTGTAGCTACAATTTAGCGTTTTCACTCTTATTGGTTACCATCATCAGAAGTGTCAGGAACCTTTCAGTGCATTTACATTCCAGTTGAGCACAGTCAGCGAGGTCTCGGTACATGTGGTATTTGAGGAAAAACTTATAGTAGTACGAGTTTCAATGTTTAATATAAGAACAAAACACATAATCTCCTCTTTCTTTAGGTTTATTTGTTCGTGTGTTTGTTTGGTTTGACTCGACTCGAAAACGGCAGAATGAATCAGGATGAAATTTGGTATCCAGGTGTACCTTGCAATGAGAAATCGTTTAGGTGGGTCCGTCGGGTCGTCCGATGTCATGCTGCTTTTCAAACGACGACATTCATCGTGTATGAGTTTATCAGGAATGACTATAGGGCAGATCGGGATTGAATTGAGTGGCTATAGGGGTATTTTGCCGCGTAAGATCGTCTGGAAGGGTTAGTCGGGTCGTCATATGTCATCCTGTCCTTCAAATGACCTTCGAATTGTATTGGGTATAATTTTGAAGCATTTTTAGATAACTCATCGAGCCGAGACTATTCTTTGACCAAAGAGAGTAATTGTTTATTTGTTTGATTAGGATGTTATGTCGCTTAAACAACTATGTCTATATCACGACGTTGTTAGCTCCCAGGATGAAGATGGAGTTAATAAAGCGAACCTACAGAACGGCCTAAAATCCATCAGGTACTAAAAAGCGCATCCACACATATATCTCAATATCGCAACATAACAAATTTCTCATAATGTGCCCTATCAGTACATTGAGGCGGTTGTGTGAACAGCCAGGTCACCTCTGCTCTGCATTAACGTTAAACTTGGCTACCAGAGGTGGGTCTATTTAAATACCTCGGGCTCCACGCTAAATTGTAGGAGCAATTTAATAAATTGCAGCCGCAATTTACTAAATTGTTCCTACAATAGCTACAATTTAGCCAAATTGCACCAACAATTCACTAAATTGCAGCTGCAATTTACTATATTGTTCCTACAGCTTAGCTAAATTGCACCAACAATTCACTAAATTGCAGCTGCAATTTAATAACTAAAAGCATGTGGCTCTAATAAGCTGCCGCAGACATCAGTAGAAGATATAATATGTTTTTGTTTGGAGTCGTCACATTGCCGTTGCCGGAAAACCGGATTAGTACGCACTAAGCTTATCATTTTTTTTCAAATCGCACATGTTAACCAACGTTAGCAGCAGGGCGAGTGATTCTAAAAAGAATTAGGCTTGAATTTATAGCCACCAACGAAAGGCCCGCCATGCCCGCCCCAGCCCAATAATGCCGCCAAGCTCCCTGTCGATTGCCCAAACTATATACCACCCCATCCCACCAGACCTACCACAACTCGCAGCCATAGAACCCCATGCCAGATCTGTCCCACCTCGTTGGCCACAGACCCGCGACAGCCCCTCCAAGCCTCTCAGATCGTATTTCGATTTAGAGAAGCACACAAGCCACCCGACCTAGCGGGAAACAATTTATCGATTTGGACGCCCATGTCCCTTCTCCTGATGCGCTACCTCGCAAGGAACAGTGGGTCGAGATGACAAGAGTCATCAGGAGTGAGTTTGAAGTTGATGACGCCAAATGGAGGGATGAGGCAGAGGATCCCTACAATCTTAGCGACTTCAGGCTGCTAAAGGAATCGAAAACAATACAGGCCTATGACCTTATATGTTCGAATGACAGATTGGAGAACATCACAACTCCTCATACAACTACCCGAGGGTGGGTAAGTTCATACGCGAAGTGGACGAAGAAAAGACCTACAACAGTGGAAGATTCGTAAGAGTGGAGTTAAGGCAGTCATCGACCAATCGAATTCATCGTCCACAAAGGCCATACATGGCCTCGTGACCTTCACTTCCAGCAGACCAGGCAGGTCCAGATCTACGAGGACGATGTGTGAAATGCTATAAGACTAGCCACCGAAAGTGAACCAATCGCGCTGTGGCGTTTTCGATGAGCGGTGCAGGCAGCTCAACGTCTGCTAGTTCGTGCTCAAAGATGGCCGAACCTACGGAAAACGGGGAACAGAACGACGTGTTAATCGAAGCTTGTGCAGACCTGGTAGACGAATCTCTGACAGAGTATTTGGGACAAATCATGCCCCTGCAGTCATGGCGAGAGAAAGGAACAGCTGAAAGCAGACCCCGCCTCCTTCCAGGTTGACGGCCTGAGTAGAGCACGACCAACCATGGTGGCTTCTGGAAGACAGAACTGTACTACGTCAATGATATCATCAGCATGGGCATGAAGGCGTGCTAGCTTCCATGACCCAGGCGAAGCACAATCCTACTTCGAGCGCTTTGGCTACCTAAAAGTCAGAATGATTCGCGTAGCTGTTAACATAGGAACCGAAGACACAGTACCGGTTTCGCCTAAATACGTAAGTCGGTGTTCGACCCAAGTGCCCAACCCCCTAAACTCTGCATGGAACTGGAGGCATTTCGTTGAGTACGGTTGAGCTCCGTCGATCCTCCTGTCGTATCTCACCGAGGCCGACATCTTTCGAAAAGCAGAATAGAAGGATGGATTCTTGGAGATCGAGACCAGCTCTATTACATCGTCGAGGACGTTCAAATGTGGCGAGAACGTGAGCAGATCCTTCCACTAGGCGTAGCATACCTGCCCCGAGTCGCCCCATGTCAATGCCCAGATAAGGGGGAAACTCTCTACATACCTCAGGACCCCGCGACATGACCGCCAAAGCCGAATATTGGCACCGTAAAAAAGACACCCCAGATTTTTCAGCATCCAAAACAACCATCTCTCAGCTCAGCAGATCGTCCCTTGAGTTCCAATGTGTTCTATGTGCCAGTAGGCACATAGAACACATTGAAACTCAGGGGTCGAGATGTCATACCCGAACGGCGTCAGTGAGACGCACCCCGACTCATTACCTAATAAATGAAATGCGGGGTAGGGGTGTGAACCTATCGTCACTTCTTCCAGTGGAGAGGTGAGGAAGGACTCTAAGCCAGCTTGAATGTGCCAGAAGCCTGTCCGGGGAGTTAGCATCTGGGATTAGGTTTGCACCGTCCTGAAACCAACGAAATTATCATCTATCACTACCTGTATTAGCCCACCGTCAAAACTAGATATTGATGTGAAGTCAACACCAAGAGCTTCCGTATTTGCTGCCGATGTCTTGAAACACAACAATTCATCATAGGGCCATGTTACTCCGAAGACATGCATCGTTTTTATGAGGTCTGCAGAATCCCTCATCATAGAAACAAGACCAATTTGCATTGTTGTTGGTATCCCACTTACCAGTGTTGTTACTGTTACAATGTTGCTAATCAGTAACTCGCGTAGGGTGTGGTCTAATTGCGGTGACAAGCTACCCAGGAAAGCCAACAACGTCCCACTTAAAAACTTTGATATTTTCCCAAAGATGAGCTCGAGATCCAACGTGTTTCGATCTGTATCCATATCTTTTATTTTGTCGCAATAGTTTTCTTCAAAACTTTCATTGCTCTTTTGGCATCACAATCATCTGGATCCTGTGTAATACGTAGAGCTGACCCAGCTCTCGTTCAGCCCGCTAAAATTGTGGCTATCCCTGGCGAGGAAAGGACTAAAAAGTCGTTGCCATACTTCACAGCAAGCTTAGCAACAAAAACTTGACGGGAAATACAAGTACCCCCACACTCACTAAACAATATGAATAAGTCGATCGCACTCCAAGTAATGGATTGGTCATCTCTTATCAAAGTAATTTTCAAAGCTTTGGCATCGGGATTTGAATCTTTTAAGGTAGTGTCAGTGAACTGCTTTGCAGCGGTCGCTAAATATCTTGAACTCATAAATGTAGCTCTACAGACCCAGTGATAAAGAGCATTTGCAGCATGCAAATCACTCATTGCACCTAGAAAATGTAAAATAAATACAGGCAGGGCAGGCAAGGAGTAAACCAAATATGTATAGCTAGCACCCCGCGTGGGACCGGGTATAATAGCTCCACATTTGGTAGCCAGGTTGTTAATGCACAGCAGCGATGGCCTGGCTGTTCATATAGACATTTCACTATATCGATGTAGCAAATTCCGAGGAATTTGTTCCATCCTTGTATTGAGGCTTTTGTGTGGATGAGCTTATTAGTTCCTCTACAGTGGTTGGTGGATTCCTTAGGCCACAATGTGGATCTGTTTGAGTAATTCTATCTTTATCTTGGGAACTAACAACGTCGTGATATAAGCACCATATAGCCATAGTTGTTGAAAGCGACGTAAAACCCCAATCAAACCAGATCAGATAAACTAAATGTATAGCTTAATCTTCTTACAAATCTAGTTTCTTGGTGTGTACCTTGCAATGAAACTCAATTATTCTTTTTCCCAGAAACCTTTGATTTTAAATCAAATTTAAATAAGCTTTTCCTAAATTTATCTCTGATATGTAGTGATATGCACTTCAAACAGTCTGGTTTCTGTAAATCATGGTATATGCAGGCATATGTGAGTACTGTGCCTGTTGTGCCCATAATTAATGTACTACTGTAACCGTGTATGTATGTTGCAAATATTGGTTGAGTGAATGGAAACTTGTTTTTGTTCTGGCCCAAGAAGAACAAACCTTGCGTTTTGTTTTTGTAATGGCATCTGCATAGCAGGATAGCTATCAAAAAGACTTTTTTGTTTTTGTTAAATCAGAATTTTTGTTTCTGTTGAAAAAAATATTAATATTTTTAATTTTTTTAGTTTGAAAAATCAGTTCCACCTAGCTATTATGACTCATTAGACAGTATTATATATACTATGCTTCACTTTAAAGAATGTTCCATAACAAAACTCGAATATGAATGAATTATGTTGTGAATGGATGTTTTAGTCGACTTTAGGAGAAAATTGTCGGACAATTTCTTTCCGTTAAATATCGGACACCCATGCCCATCCTCAAGTCAGTTTTGGGTGAAATTCTCTAATATCTTTCATGTTAAGGGCGTAACTTTTGTTAATAATGCTTCTAAATGGGCTTTTATGGTCAATTGGTGACATTTCGTTACTGTTTGGGGCCCAAAAGATATCATAACAGTGAAAAAAAGGCATTAACTGTTTACGAACATTTTTTTTGGCACTTCACCAAAAGACCCCAAGAACCACAAACCCACCCTCCCATGCACCCAGAACCCACCCACCCAAACACCCAAAGCCCACCCACAATTATCCCCCCTGACTTCTCAAGACTAAATAGGCATCCAAATCTAGCTGCAATTTCACATCTACATGCAGGCCATCATTAAACAATTTGCTGCACTATATTTTGTTCTCCATTCGCTTCAATGCCACGTTTATCACACGGTCACTTACCCTAACAACTTCACATCCGTATTTCGGTGAGAAAAATCAAAGATCGGCCACGGCAGATTGTGATAAACCTACAGAAAAATTATAATAATGCCGGCCTAAAGAAAAATGAAATGACAAAAGAACAAAGCAAGCTTTGTCGTCAAACTCACAACGTTTGTCAATAGAAAAATGTTTAATTCAAATTGATTTCAAATTAAAATAAATCGAGAAGGTGCAAAGAAGTTATGACCACTTATACATAGGGCCCTCTCAACTGAAGGAAAAAGACGACACGATAAAGAGCGCTAGTGTTTTATCAATGCAGTATGAGGTCGCTGATTAGAATAAGTGCCTTAACCCTTTGAACACGAGAGGCCGTTTTTCCCACCCAGTAACATGATACATTATAATTTCATTAAGTAGCATGCCTGCTAACTGAATATGCGGGCTTAGACCAATCAATATTTTCAACGTGCAGCCCTAAGGCTGCACGTTGAAAATATTAATTGATCTACCCCCACATAATGAAGATGGACTCTTCCTATTGCTGGCATTGACCTGACATGGAAGATACCACCAAGTTTCAAAGAATTAAGGTTTCAAGTTGAATTTTTTTGTAAACTCTTTTTATCAATTTATAAATGCTGTTCATAAAACGCTTGTTTTGAAAACAAAATAGCAGTTTTTGGTGAACATGCACTTTCATTGAATAAAGTCATTTGTATCTATATGAGTATAAACTTCTACATTTTTTCTAGTAAATGCCGATTATCTATGAGAATTTCAGCACCAACGCTAACTAATCGAATTGAAATTGTACACCCCTTTTTTGCGGCAAATATCTCAAATTGCTCAATGCTGTCAAACGTCCAGTAAACTTTTTTTTCTGAATCAGGACATGCCCCTCTCTCAGATATCACGGAGAAAAATACTTTTGGACGCGACTTTGAGGTTGGACAAAAGTTGGCATTTGCCGGCCGGACTATAGTGGACTAGGACGTGATGTGGCGATTTGAGAAACGAAATGCTCAGACAGTGGTCAGCTGATTTCTATTTGATGATGGGTTTATCAAACACTTGGCGTGGATATCGACAAGAATCGCATTCGAGATGTGATATATTTTTCAAAGAAATACAAATTTCTCTCACCCATTCATCAGATAATCGACGGTATCCATGCTAAAATACTATAGATATCATCTGTATCACCCGAGAGGAAAAAGCATCTGCCGTTTTCCACGATTTGTAACTGTTCATAGGACACATGTGAATCTCCTTTATTCTCAGCGTTAAATGGACTCTTGAATTCTTCTGTAATTACAGAATGTCCGGTCCGTAACGTCTGCAAATAGTGAGAGCCGAGATGAAGTAACCCTTGTTTCGCCGACCATAATATGAAGTTGCCCTACTGATCTTGCATACACAAACCTATACTCGTTTGACAAGCTTTTCAGATAAAGCGTCCACAATCAGCCATGACCATCAGCAATGCTGTGGTAAAGGTCGTGGCATTCTACCACGGCTTTTACCATGGCATTGTCGATAGATATTTAGATAGTTGAAAAAATTCACACATCACCTGACTAAAAACTACTTGTTACGGGTTTGTGCCTTTATGGAGGTCGTTTTAGACAAGACGAGCTGTCACACTCTTCCAATAATACTGTATAATCTGGGCAACTAGGCTTTTGTAGCTGACTAGGACCATATTTTCTTATTCTAATTTGTGTCCAACTGCTCAAGTTAGGATGAGCAGGCATCTTGGCCCGAGTACTATAGAACAATTATTTATATATTTATTGGTGTTTAACCCTTTACCCAACGTAACGGCCAAAACCGGTCAGCGCTATTCACAAAAATCGCCAATTAATTTTCATTATTTTTTCATTTTTTATCTCAAAACATAGGTTATGATCCCTCTTTGGAAACGAGCTCGTGAAGCTCGTTCCAATGAGGGGTCATAACCTATGTTTTTGAGACAAAAAATGAAAAAAATAGTTATTCAAGAATTTTGTTTGCAAGTGTCGTCTGCTTTTCATGTTAGGTAAAGGGTTAAGGTCACACCTTTCAGCACAATGGCTAATCGTGATCGCAACATGGAGATGATATCAAGTTTAGTTAATCGTTTATACCCATGCTGCCCATTTTAGAAGACTTCCACCCCAAGCATTAGTGACAAGATTCTATTCTACCACTAAAACAGAGATGCTTGTTTACCACAGTAAACAAGCACTGCTCCACTTCCCGGGTTCCCACAGGGTATCAAGCAATAGTCAGGCCTGACGCTAGAGGTGTTGGGAGGGTAGATTACGCCCACCCGATCCGGTCTGTCGGAATTTTTTGTTGCCCGTCGGAAAAATTTCACTGAAAACCGCTAATTTTTTTTAAAAAAAATAACCCTTCAGCGAAAATGTTCTTTACAGTGTATGACAAGTACGGCTGTAATGGACACGAAAAGAAATTGCGTTTGTTATTATTTTAAAGAATTAAACGAAAGTAATTCTTTAAAATAATAATTATAATAAACGAACGGTTCGGACCTGTTTAGTTTATAATTGTCCTAAAGCAGTATAATTATTGCGTTAGATTTCAAGTTCGTACCGACATTCAACGACTCGGGAACAATGTCGGAAAAACTTCACCGTCGCCACACCATGTCGGTAAATTTTGAAATCGTACATTTTGACGATCGTGTCTGGGCTGGAGGTTTTGCTGGAGATGCCAATAGCTTAGTTGAAGTGCATCTTCGTGGTACGGTCATTTTGCTTTCTAAAATTATCGAACTACCACGTTGCTTGACAGCCAGCAACGGTAGCGATCAGCGTAATATATGCAAATTATCGTTGCGATTTATAGTCTACTAGCAGGGTTACCCGGCGTTGCTAGGGCTGAGGAGAGTATTAAAATTACCGCTAGCAGACCCCTTTGAAGACCTATATCGGTGAGAAAAATTTTGGTCATAACTGTTGGTGCCTCTCTACACCCCACCCCCACCCCACTTTGGCACTTTTTTAAACCTCACCATTAGATTCCTGGTAAAAAAATTACCCCTAGTAGACCCCTTTGAAGACCTATATCGGTGAGAAAAATGTTGGTCATAACTTTTGGTGCCCCTCTACAGCCCCACCCCCACCCGATACTTTTTTAAACCTCACCATTAGATTCCTGATAAAACGTACCCCTAGTAGACCCCTTTGAAGACATATATCGGTAAAAAAAATGTTGGTCATAACTTTTGGTGCCCCCTACACCCCCAACTCCACCCCCACCCCCACCCCACACACATTTTTAAACCTGACGATGACCTCCGCCATAAAAAAAGTACTCCTAGCAGACCCATTTTGAACACTCGGGGTGGCACCATATTCATTTCTGTAGCGGACAGACAGACAGACAGACAGACAGACAGACAGACAGACAGACAGACAGACAGACAGACAGACAGACAGACAGACAGACAGACAGACAGACAGACAGACAGACAGACAGACAGACAGACAGACAGACTATTGCTGCGTGGGTGGGGGTGCGGGACTCAATTGGTAGAGGTGCAGGCTGCAAGCCGAGAGGTCCTCGGTTCGAATCCCACCTGCGGCAAGGCACTTCACCCCATTACCCACGTGGGGGAACGGTGACATTGTGTACTAAGTCGTACTGCACGTCGATGGTGCACCTGTCTTCAACCAATGCTAACCCTGCATGTGAGAAGTTAGTATGTTGGGGAGCTGACAGTTGCTCGTCGTTGCTCGCTAGTTCCCTCTGGGTAATCAGTCTTCCTCCGCCCGTAGAAAACTGTCGTGGCCATGATTAGCCATTGTTCAGAAACATGTGACTTTAAACACCAATAACTAACTAACTAACTAACTAACTAACTAACTAACTAACTAACTAACTAACTAACTAACTAACTAACTAACTAAATATTGATGCGATGTTGTCGAGTTGACCAACACCAAATAATTTAAGCAAGCAGCTCATATATGGCAGCATGTATTGAGACAGTACGGAGTTTCGTTTATATAAACTAAGATCCGAGTTTCTCGTGCACAATCCCCTTAGGATATACTGGTGGGCAGCTGCGATGGATCATCATACCATCTCCTATAAAAGTATCTCAAGTTGAACTGCGAGACCCGAGAAATAAATGTCGGTTCCTAGTTGATTTTTTATAATATCTTGCTCAATGTGTCGATCATATTGTACGAGTCTCGAAACAGCAAAAGGGAGAGTATGACAGGGGGTACACGGTGACATGCCGGACAACTGGGGGCACCCGGTGACATGACGGACACCTGCTACTTTTGATAGTCCGAACTCGTAAAATATCCCTGGACGTTACAAAGCAGGACATTTTTCGAATTTGAATTGCATGAAATGAATGAAATTATACAGATAACTGATTGAGCGTCTCCGCAGGACACTCACGGTTCGTCTGTAAATGATGTTTTTTTTTATTCCAGTCCAATGGACAAGTATTGTTGGTAAGGCTCCTCTAGCCCCGTCAAGGTAGCTGCCCCATGACCTGAGGTATGGGGATGGGGGCAGGGAGGCAATGCGTGCCCTTTTTCGTCCGCCGGAAGTGCACTAGTGGCAAAGACTTTACTTTCCAAGAACTGTAACGGAGACACTCTCATGAACAAGTTTTAGTGCACATAATTTCGATAATCACCAAAGAAGCTATACAATTGGCGGGGTGAGTTCTAAAGCTTGATGTATATATATACTACTCAAAGTTTGCTAAGCACCAAGTATATCCAACTACCTATTTTAAGTTTTAGTCGAAATATTGTAATGAAAAGTGTATATATATTTTATTTAATTATATCTTTAATGATTTAAGTACAGATATTAAGATTTTATTTGTGTTTGACATTATTTTTTAGCTTTTGAATGCGATGACCATTCAATTCAATTCAATTCAATTTATTCACCCAATGTCCCATTATTGGGGAATATGGGGTCAAAAATAGCATACAAAGTAACAGATGTACAACGAGTCTACAATAAATAAGATTTCAATATATGTACCTTGTCGATTCATTTTTTTTCCACATTAGCTGCCCCCCCCCCCCCACCTCTTGACTAGGTTAGGCTATCGATGCATTACCCTCTTTTTGTGGTGATTATTATGCCCCTTGGTCCTCAACCCTTTTGCCATTGCAGCATCTTCTTAACTACTTTACATCCGTCACCAGTTACATGATTCAATAAGTCGAAAAACTTACATCCTCAGTCTGTAGCCCATGGTCACTGACGGGTGGCGTCAGTTGTTTGACAGCATACAGTAAAAATAGCCATCTCGTATACAAATGAAAATAGCACGTCGCGTGAGAACTAGAAGGCTCCATCTTCCCCTGGAAGATGGAATCATCTGGCTCCCACGCGACAAACTCAGAGGACAGATCCACATAGAAAAGACCTCAATCCACAGCGAGACCTTAAATTATACTATTAAATATTACATTATTAAATACCTTAAATAATATTTGCTACAATAGTATTATTTTGCTATCTGGTTTAACTCTTTTATAAATCTACATAATGGAAAATGGATGTTATTGGTAAAAGAGGAAATTTTTCAATTTGTCAAAAAGTTGACGGAGCGAACTGGTATGGGTTCAATATCGAGCATGAGACCCATTACCGTCAACTACAGCTTGACAACGCCTTCTCATGCCCCCAATCAGGTTCCCGATGGTCCTTTGTGGGGTGTTGTTCCATGCTTGGACCAGCATGGCACCAAGCTCCTGAACACTTCTTGGCTGGACTGGACGGGCTGAAATTGCAAGCTGCAACTCATTCTAGATTTGTTCGATTGGATTGAGGTCAGGGGATCTTGCTGGCCAGCCCATACGCTCAATCCCCTCCCTCTGTCGGTACTCCCTGACAGCATGAGTAACATGAGGACGGGCATTATCGCCCATCAGAATGAATCTATCACCCACTGTACCTGCATACAATCTGACGTGGACATTCAGGATCTCATCAAAATACTGCTATGCAGTGAATGTACCACGTTCAAGGACATAGAGCTCTGTACGTCATCCCTGCTGATGCCGCCTCAGACCATGATTTACCCTCCAACATAGCGGTCATGCTCAGCAATGCTGGCTGCATGGAATCGCTCTCCTGGTCTTCTCCATACCCTAGAAAGACTATCTGTGTGGTCTTGGCAGTACCTTGAATCATCTGTAAAAAGGACAGGTCGCCAATCTTCACTGGTCCATCCAACGTGGTCCATGGCGCATTCATATCATGCCTGGAGGTCGTTCAGGGACAGCGGAATGCGAATGCATGGTCTTCTCGATCGGAGACCACCTTCGTGCAACCTTGCCCGGATAGTCTACGTCGAAACATTTACCCCGGATGCATTCTGAAGGTCACTGGGTGGCTGGGTTGCTGTGTCAAAGCGGTTCCTACGGGCCTGGATGATCAAAAACCGGTCTTCAGCTGCAGATGTTGCCCTGTCTCTGCCACCACCATGCCGTCTTACTGGTGTGCCATACTACTGCAATCTTGCCCAGGCTCTGGTGATCATCGTATGATGCACACCAAGGGCTTCACCAACCTGACGATGGGTAGCCCCTTGCTCCACCATCCCTACAGCCCGCCACATTTTTGCTTCAGACAAATGTCTTCTTACATTTGCATTTGCCATATTCAAAATCACAAGGGTTTGTGTTGAAATGAAGACTGAATACCCTACATATGTCATGTACATGTAGACAGTACACGAAAACATCATGAAAATCAAGGGGTACATGCTTTTCATGACTGTCACGAAACGTCTGCCTGTCAAGAGAGTTAATGTAAACACTGAAGACCATCTCAATACATTCTTCAATCATATCCACCAAAAATATCGCAAATATGTCACAAGCAAATTTCACAATGATGTGTTATATATTTGGTGCTTAGCAAACTTTCAGTAGTATGTATTGTTTCTTGCATACAACAATGCGCCATCTGCAATGCTTTAGTATATAAAATCAATACTGTGGAGTGTGACATTACAGTTCATGATATGTTATGCTGAGTGTGACATTACAATATATATTATGAACTCTTGGTCTTAACTCATAACCAGAGTCGAGTGCCCGTTTGATACCCCTCCCCCTTGCCCTCGAATGCTTCCGGCGCCGTGCTCTCCCAACCGAAGCGCCGTGCTCCGAAGTTACTACCCCAGCTTGCCGCCCTCTCACCAGCAGTGGTGGTGGGACATCGGGGACGTGGGCTAAGATTCTGTAGGATGAAAGTGCCATCCAACTATATCATCTTGGTAAAAACAGTGTATTATTATTTTTAGTTAAAAAAATACATGAAGGAGCGTCAGAGAGAATCCACTGAAGTAAGTCAACATGCCTTCCAAGTGAGCGCTGTTTTATTGTCGACCCAGCCTGACAAGTCCCAGATTTTGTTTGTTGTTGCACAGTGCTCGCCACGTGGTGTGCAGAATATTTAATACGTAAAGTGAATATGATAAATTAGTTGATGAGATTGGTTCAATACCAGTTCAGTAGTGTACAACCCCCTATAATAACTTATCGAAAACAAACCCCAAAAACAACAAAGAAGGCGAATCGCCTACAATGAATCACGTCTTAAAGGCAATTCCGAGACTTCATTGAAAAATATAAACCCAAAGCGTTCGGCCCAAGAGTTGGGATGTACTAAGGAAACGAAATTCTATTATATTATTACATTTACTATAGATTTAACCTATATACATAATTATACAAAGGTACCTTAAGTAGATTTACTAATACATTGACAAAAAGGTTAAGCTTATTTGGATTGTTAAGAATCTGATTCGAATCGGAAACAGCGCGAAACAATTTTCGTTAAATCACTTGTTAATTTACCAACTTACCCAATTACCATGCATATGATGGTGGCTTGTTAGTGCCGCGGGTATCATGGGTATTCAAGTGCAGAGGTCACGAGTCATATCACTACGACAGTACTTTTAAAGTGGAGCGTGGAATTTCGTGATCCATTTTATAAGTACTGTAGTAACAAGTAACAACGTAACTTGTGGGGCAGATATGGTTTCATTTCCGCGGCATGATTCCACCGATAGAAGCCACTTATTTACCATTGCCATGGACTGGTCACTTTCCACGGGTGGCATTATTTCCACGGACGTAATAAATAGAGGATATCTAATGTTTTCTTGTGAATACCGGGATTTATCTCATGAGTGAGTGAGAGAATTCGTATTTTTACGAGCAGCTTGCTGCGAGTGAAAATACAAATTCTCTCGCTCACGAATGAGATTAATCCCGGTATTCACAAGAAAACATTTTATCTTCTTTTTATTATGCCCATTTCATTTGAAGCTTCAACTGAAACGATCCAAACCGATACCCATACCACGCAAGAAATCTGTTTACACAATCAGCTGATCGCTGTTTCTGCAGACACAGATCACATTGGATGTTGTGTACATCCACACAGAATAGTTTTCGGGATTGTTGGCGAAATGACGTAATTATGACGTCTTGTTATACTCACTAGTAGAGCGAGAACAACTTTTGTATTGCGCTTGTGAAAATTCTTTTGTAAATTTCAAGATCACACGAAATGTTAATCACCGAGGTGTTTGATCTCACTTGTGAGGGGAGAACGCAATTTATTTTTTACCGATTCCTATTACAATTAGACGTTAGGGGTGTAATAATATAAGATTCCATACACTAATTATAGGAATAATAATCAAAAGTTTAATTAATAAAGCACCGGGTACAACCAGGTGCTTTATTAATTAAAATTTGCTGATGATGATTTATATTACCTGTTAAAAACACGTGTGGACATCACTGCACACGCATGGATTACAACCAATCCACGTCGACTGTACTGTATGTGAGGAAGATAACCCCCTCCCCAATATTTTTTCAAGTCCAGACATTTTCGTCAGGATTTGCGTCTAAAATATTAGTTCTCTCTTGCTAGGATCATGCACTTTCTTAACCCTTTACCTACCATGAAAAGCAGACGACACTTGCAAACAAAATTCTTGAATAAATAATTTTTTTCATTTTTGTCTTAAAAACATAGGTAATGACCCCTCACTGGAACGAGCTCGACGAGCTCGATTCAAAGAGGGTTCATAACCTATGTTTTTGAGACAAAAGAAAAGAAAATATAATGAAAATTAATTGACGATTTTTGTGAATAGCACTGGCCGGTTTGGGCCGTTATGTTTGGTAAAGGGTTAACAGACTGGATTTGATACTTGTACCTGTGTCACACACTCAGTCGGTCATACAAATGGAAGTCTGTAGTATCCCTTTAGCCTGTTGAGAACCCGGCATAACCAATTCAGAATATTGGTACAGAACGCGGTAATTGAATAAGAAATTGAGCCAAGACAACATAAGGTATTGTTTATTTATTCATCCAGAAATTTCTATGATTTTTATAGCTTTTTACTATAATACCGATTGACTAATATTCCAACTACATCATCAATGCATGCCTTCGACGAAGACGTTCTTTGATGGTGAAGCTGGAATATTAGTCAGACGTATGTGCACCATAACAGGGGGCACAAAAATCAAGTTTACACTCCCAATTGGTCATCTTCGCGAACACTCTGGCCATCGTCTCTTCATGATAAAGCATGGGTTAACCGACTCGAAATAAATGAATCAGCAAGCCGATTCGCTCTCATTCCCGAATTAGGCCATCGATGTCTCAGAAGCTTCACGGGCCTTATTGAATATGGATATTCCGATTTGTTAGCTGCTATTAAAATGTGACGATTTTGTTCCCATGATGTCTATTCGCCTATAGTCGCTCTAACTCCAGCATTGTTGATGTAGTAAATTCTCATCGATGGCTGGCATTTGACTTTGATAAATCGTTCTGTCTGTTCAATATTATTAAGAAAGAATATTAAATCTTAACCCGCTGAGTATTTTAAAATTATTGTTCACTAAATCTAGTCATGACTGCTGTCAAGCCGTCTTAACTGGATTTGATAAAAATTCATCGAAATTGAACCCTTTGAACCCGAGTGGCCGCTTCTCCGCCCAGGAACACGATATGCCATAACGCCAATAAATAGGATGGCTGTTCATTACATATGTGGGGTAGATCAATCAATATTTTCAACATGCAGCCCAGAGGCTGCACGTTGAAAATATTGATTGGTCTTCCCCAAATAATGAATATGAACTCGTCTAATTGCTGCCATTGAACTGGCATGGAAGATACCACTAGAGTTCAAAGTGTTAACCCAAAACATCAATGATCAAAAAGTTGATTTAGTGTAGAGAGAAAAAATTGGTTAAAAGAACCAAAAGTATGCCTGTTCTAGTAACAAGAGATCTGATTCTTGGGCAGGAATACCCTTCAGCTGCATGCATGGAATAAATAACTGTTAAACGGAATGATTGCAAACCCATCCAAAATATTTACAAAAAGTACAAAACCACCTTGTTCTATTTATAGGCTTCATACATTCACAGTTTTGGAATAAATTTGAAAGTGTATACATGGGTGGGAAAGACTATGGTATACTTAATAATTAGTAAACTTTGTTTGAGCAACTAACAGAACAGTATTTCCATGTAGTAAATACTTCCACGGCCTCTTTTGCGCTTGTTCGTGGTCATACATCCGTTGTCTTTCGTTGTGTCACATAAATGTTGTTAATTTGTGTATCAATTTTCCTGAAAGAGAAAACAGAAAGCTGTATGTTGCAAAGGTATTGTTTTGAGAATATTGATTTTTGGTGACGTCAACGTCAATAATGCCACTTGAAAATTCGATCATTACCGTTGAGAATTTCCCCGGTCGGCACCATATTTTTACATATAGATATGTTTTTTGTTGAAGAATATATTTTCAAAAATTTAAATGGGGGCGCTTAATACAGGATATTAAAAGTTGAGAGAAAACACGTAAAATTCGCATCGCTCAACTTGAGGACCAAATTTGTAAATTTTCTTTTACCAGTTTTCAGACGAAGCGAATGTCTACAAGTGTATCAAATTTCATGAAAATCGGTCAAGTGGAAGTACCTTAAATCATAACTGACTAAATAGAAAAAAGCTGGCGATTGCTATAAGTCAATTCAGTTTGAATGATTTAATAAGCAACAAGAGAAATGCGTTCGGAGCACCAGTTTCCATGTTAGAAAGACATTAGAATAAAATACGGATAAAACCTAATCATTTGGCAGTAGAGCAAGCATTACTCCCATTTTATCTGAGAGAATACAGACATTGCACATGGCGGCACCAACTCTTTTCCCCAGCTAGTATATGTAATAGGCTATCACAACGTCAGTAAACTGCAGATCAGGAACAAGCACACGGCATTATTATACACCATGCTGTCGCTTACTGTGTGGTTATTGTGTAAAGTCCGTCACCTTTATGAATGCTTGATGCTCGACCAGGCTGAGAGAATAATTTTGAATTATTGGGAGCTTGAAATTTTCGGGTAATTACATGTCATGTCTTGCACAAGCAAAAGCATCTAATCGGTTTTCGAATAGAGATGACTTTCCATTGGGCTCACACACAACATTTACAGCTCGTATTTTTGACTTAAAACCACATTTTCCATGGGTTTGCGACGTTACAACTCCACTCGAGTTACCCCACAGCCTTACCTTTCTGTTGCAGGAAGCAGACGTTCCGAACAGCCAACAGAAAACAAATTCAACGATGTGAGATGATTTGTCGACGCACGCACGCTAAGTTACGAGAGCTAAGGTCCGCACACGCCGAAAACATGGTGTATTTTCGTTGTTTGGAAACACATGATTCGATATATAATTTTCGGGAGGCGGTGTGCACAAAAGCAGGCCTCCTTTTTGCAAATTTCCCGAAAGCCCCTACCGGCACATTTGAAAAACGGACACTTATAAATATGGTAACCTGTTCCTATAGACTGACTGGTTTGTCAGCAGTGAAACCTTTCTCCCCCTCTTTCTCTTTCGCATCCTATCTTGCGGCAGTATAGAAATGGAACTTCTCAGTCCATTGGATTGTATTTCTCTGATGAATAAACAATTTAATTAATGAAGCACCGTGTACAATCCGGTGCTTCGTTAATTAAAATTTTGCTGACGATGATTGTATTACCTTGTAATATGCATGTGTGGACACCACTGACCGTGCGTGGAATACGACCAGTTCACGGCGACTTACTGTAAGTACGAACAAGTCGTTAGAGTAAACAAATTGTATTTGACTGCTAGTAGTAGAGGAAAACATGTATGATAGTGATATGAACTGGGACCCGTAGTGGAAGTAGTGTAATGATAGGCATTAAGAGTCATAGTACCACAGGTCAATAGTATGATACAAAAGCTGTAAGGATGGTAGAAAACTATAGTAATGGTGAATACAATAGAGGCTGGTCATAGGCTGTGTAGTTGAAGTCGTGGTAGGACCCGGTGATACGACTATAAGGAGCTGTATAGGCGCTTGGAGCTTGGAATCTTATTTGCAGCCCCCACTTTTGGCGTCCCATTTTTGCAAGATGAGTCGAAGAGTTGTATGTAGAGTTACTCGTTCGAGCAATTGCTCGATAGTTCATTTGCTCGATAAGCTTCGAGTCGTCCGAGCTATGTCTGTTCCATTCATTACTCGATAGCTTACTTGCTCGACGAGATTCAAGTCGTCAGAGCAATACCTTTTCCAGTCACTGCTTGAAAGCGCTTGATAACTCAGATCGACGAGAGTCGAGTCATAAGAGCAACACCTTTTCCAATTACTGCTCGATTGATGCTTGGATTTTATTGATGTGACGGTGCGCGGGTTTTGGATGAATGGAGTGATCTGGTTGGTTAGTTAGTTGCAGTAACGCGATCTGATTGGATTATCCGGAAAAATCAAACATGACTCATGCTGTTAGGAACAAGAAAATGGTACCCAGAATAGGGTTAGAACTAGGTAGAACAGTACAGAAAAGCTAAAAATAGTAACAAAAAGCTAAAACTGTTCCAACCCATAGCCTAGTGGAGTATACACCGAAGCAAACGAATCGGGTTGGGTAGACAGAAACAATAACATAGATACATAGGCAGAAGCAGAGGATTCCTGGAGAATCCACCCTAGTAAAATAGATGTCGGGTTATTTGCGATAATTCTAGGAAGTAACCGAGAATTTGGGGGAAATCTGAACTATCAGTAGTACTCTTTCATAATCGAACATACCCTCTATAAACG
Organism: Pictodentalium vernedei; assembly: GCA_031216915.1. Taxonomy (NCBI): domain Eukaryota; kingdom Metazoa; phylum Mollusca; class Scaphopoda; order Dentaliida; family Dentaliidae; genus Pictodentalium; species Pictodentalium vernedei. The sequence continues at coordinate 402,317,052 of CM062293.1, forward strand.
TGCCGCCGTCTTATTAGAGGATTTTCGGGGCCAAATGAGGATTCTTATAACTTCGCATTTTAGGATTTGCCTTGCTACAATTTAAGGGAGAGTGCCCCTTCCATAAATTGTTACAAAGCGAAGACATGTGAAGACATTTTGGTGGCCAAAATATTTCAGCACTCAACCAGTTAAATGCCGACAGATGGCCTGCCCTCTGTTTGCCTTATATTGACTTGACTTCCATTGTCTGTAATTTGGTGACATTTTGGATGTATGAAATATATACTGCACACATTTTGCTACGGATGATCCCTATTCATCGACGTAATTTGTACCTGAAAGGAAAATGTGTACATTATTTCTTTGTTTATTTATATTGGGAGCAATGACACTTTTAACAGTCTGGGTCATATCAAGTTGTTCAACTTTACGGGCAGAGAAAGCCAGAGCACCCGGGGGAATGGCTCAGTAATGCCAGGTAACTGTCGCACTCTCTAATTTATTAACCCGGCTTATGCAGGTTTAGCATTGGTTGAATGCAAGTGAACCGTAGGCATACTGTGCGTCGACCATAGATGTACAAAATGTCAACGCAACACTAACCTTCAACTAATGCTAACTGGTTGTGTCAGGATGGTAAATTTGAGAGCCTAAAAGTTACCATTGCTCAGCAGTTCTCTCCGGGCACCCCGGCTCCCTCCTCCCGTAAAATTGTCCGACATGATATGATCCAAGCTGCTGAAAGTGCCGTCAAACCATAATGAACATATAAAAAAAAACTTAAGGCTATTCACATTCAATCTTTTATGTTTCAAATATGTAGACCGATAGAAATGATTAGATTAGATTAGATTAGATTCTATATTTTGCAGTACACAGATACAGTTTATATATACATATTAACATACAATCATGTGAAAGTAAAAGTATACTACAGGGAGATGACATAACTAGATTGGCTTTCAATCTGCCATCTCCCGTGTAATTATCATTTTGTATTCAATATTACGTTGTCTTCAGACTGCGTCAGTTTGTCGTGCTGTCACTGGAAATGATTTGATTGAGAAATTGTATGACTAGGATATGGTGTGTGGTATGCAATCGACCAGTAGGTGGACTAAGACTTTTACTTCACCGGCCTACAGACTGTACATCAAAAGGTGGATTGTGTTTTGGAAAACTGCGATGTGCCTAAGTATAAAAGGAAACCCTTTATTTCGTCGTCAGCCGTTTTTTCAGCAATTAGCTTAACTATCTGAATGGACTCAAGGATTGGCACAGGATTCGAAATAAGGCAAACTTTAAATCAAATCTTTTTTTTACCAAAGATAGTTTTTGGCATCTTATTCAAGCAGTTTTAAAAGGTAAATATTACTTGGTTGCCTGGACAGAGTCCAGAGATGGGAGAGATGGAGAGGCGAGAAAGCAAGGCATCTATATAGTTTGAGCTGAAGAATTCTATATTTGTGAAGGATGCGTTCAGAATACAATGCTTTTTTGGAATTAAAGTACGCTGCTACATTCCCGCCAGTACGAAAAGCTGTCATGCTTAATCATTTACCTAACAAAACCAGCCAGCGCTGTTCACAAAAATCCTGATTAAATTTTCATTATTTTCTCACGTTTCGCCCCAAAAACACAGCCCACGATAATAATCCCCAGCAACATATGAGCAGAATATATAGGGGGACTTTCAACTCAGATAATATGTTCGCGCGTTAACCCTTATCTTAACATGAAAAGCAGACGACACTTGCAAAAAAAATTCTTGAATAACTAATTTTTTTCATTTTTTGTCTCAAAAGCATAGGTTATGACCCTTCGTTGGAACGAGCTCGGCGAGCTCGTTCCAACGAGGGGTCATAAACTATGTTTTTGAGACAAAAAAAATGAAAAAAATAATGAAAATTAATTGGCGATTTTTGAGAATAGCGCTGGCCGGTTTTGGCCATTACGTTGGGTAGAAGATTAACACTCTTTTCACGTGTTTGCGCATCATCCCTACTGTTCAGTACACATTTTGTTAATTTTATTAAATCTCTACGGAATGTGTCGGCGCATGAGGTTCCCACCTGTCCACATACGCCAATATCCCTTGTGACACAGTATTATTTTCACTTGTCAATGAGGTCAAATTGTGCGTTTTGCAACCGAATTTCATTGTTGTGATTGTGTTAACATCAAATATAGGTGATTATTTATTTATTTATTTATTTATTTATTTATTTATTTATTTATTTATTTAATATTTCTGCACCTTGGCTGATCGTGTCCGAGACTATGTAATACTTCTCTTTCGTCCAAGACATCACTCCAGAAGGTATATCGGAAATTTCCTGTCAGTTGAAAAAATGGCGTTATTCTAATTTGTCACGAACAGATCTTAGAATTGGCTCCAAAAGATTATTCAGGAAATAGAAAATACAATGAATTATGTTTTTTTTGCATCTACAATCGTGATAGACGAGTAAATAGCATATATTTAACAAAGATACGGACGATTTTACTTTAATATGTGTTTTGAGTTGTCTTTTTGTGTCGTAGGTTCTCCACCCCGGTTTATAAACGAACGTAAGTAATTATACAATGATACATTGAATGCCCTTTGACACTTGGATATCAGTCGCACTGTAAAACAATCACTTATTCAGTCATTTAATGACAACTGTGAATTTCTCATATGAGTTTCATCCGCAATTCAAAACTGCGTAGTATAAGTAATTTAACAAATAAGATCGAAACGAATTCAAAGATGTGAACTGAAATTTAAAATACGACTAGCAGACGACATTTGAAAAAATGTTCGTCCAGAACTGAAAATTTAGATTTTTTTGCCCCCAAAACATAGTTTATGGCTTCTCGTTGGTACGATCTCGTTAACGAGCTCGTTCCAATGAATGGCCATAAAATATGTTTTCGAGAGAAAGAAATTAAAATAATAAAATTTTTAATGGCGTTTTTGTTTTGTGAATGGAGCTGACCAGGTATGGCTGTTACGTTAGGTGAAGATTTAAAAATAAATACTTACCCACTATCTAGTGATGCGGTTGATGATCGACGTGAAGACAAAGGAGCTGCAGGTTGAGGAAGCTGAATCCCTCTCGCAATGCTGAACATGGTTGACCTTGAAAATGAAGAAATGAAAAACGAGATATGTTTGGTTATTTCCGACTGAGTCACATTACTTCTATTGTATAACTCCACCCCACCAAAACTCCACCAGAACCCAACCCCAAAACTTTTCACTCCGCACGGAGAACACATTACAGAAATGAAAACGAAAGAAGAAATAAATTCTACTGCAAAAGTGAAAAAAGAGTTGTTATGTTAGAGTTGACCAAATAAAATGAAATATGGTACGTAGGTATATCAACATAACATACAGATCAGGTTCGATTCGGTGTGCGGTCCAAGAATATTTGCCAGAGTTAAGCCCCTTTCTCGACCTTGCAAACTTGTTTTTCAGTTGTGTAGGCGCATCAACATAAAATGCAGGTCAAGTTCAAATCGGAGTTTGGTCCGACATTTTTTGCCAGAGTTATGTCCCTTTTTCAACTTCGAAAAATACCATTTTTTTTTCGGGGGCGTGTGGCCGAGCGGCCTTTTATATAATATTCGTATAGAAGCGCTAGCTCCGATAAAATAAATTAACTTCAAGGATATAATTTACAGGAAGTCCCTTTGATGCATTACTGAAATTCAGAGAGTGATCTTTATACCAATTCGCAGTCGTTATTGTCGAAGACATTCTGTCGTCTATGTAGCTCTTCTACATACAGAGCTAGGCGATAAGTGGAAAATTAATGTTCAGGAACGGAAAATAAATCCGTATCATGTAGTGTGTCTTTCCTCTGAACGATAGATGATACGGGGAATTTCTCAGTGCTTTCGTATAAATATCGTGAAACGGCTCCATCGACCAGTCTGATTCAGGAATGCACGCTAGGCAATAGATAAAGTCATGTATCTGGGTTTTGTTTCTGGCATCTGGGTTTTATGAGAAGAACAGCTGTGACATATTTCAGGTTCATGTAATATAAGGTTATTGTTCTAATAATGCCCAGCTATCGTCAAAACCATGAACATTGTTGTTCGTGACCGTCATTCATTGGGATAATAGTGAAAGTAAAAATTATTACCGTACTTTTTTCAGAAATGACGTCAGGATGTTGTGTTTTCTTTGGAATTCTTTCGTTGACTTTCGAGCAACTACGGTTATCTCTTCGCAATGTCGTGTCATCTTAAAATTCGTCTGTATTAATATTTTTTAATAACAGATTAAAGTAATTTCGCGTTGCGTTTGTCGTATAACACTTTGTATACAGTGATTTTTTCACACTCTTTCACATACAGTTCAGTCGCAGTGGATTGGTCGTAATCCACGCTTTGACGGTGATGTCCAGGCATGCGTTTACCAAGTAATAAAAATCACTAGCAGCAAAATTTGAATTAATGAAGCACCGGGTTGTACCCGGTACTTCATTAATTACATTTTGATGATTATTCATATAATTAGAGTTTGGAATCAAATATTATTGCGTCCGTGGAAATATTGCACCCCCCCCCCCCCCCAGTGGAAAATGGCCAGTCCACTGCGGCCGTACTGTACCAGCGATATCAGATAGTTGATATTTTTTCATTTTAGTAACTTATTATCCCTTTGAAGCATGTTATGAGATTCCCGAGCCCTCTCATGACCCATATCCGTGTTCGCTAATTGTCTACAGGAAATTTCAAAATTTCATCGACTATGTAATGAGATCAGTTGTACTAAAATATCTCAAGATACTGAGAGGCTATCAAATTCAAGTTAGACGAAACTCAAATAAAAGATAGTTATCATTTCGGGTATATGTCACTAAATGCAGAAATGTGGTCACATTGATTACTGAAATGAACTTTCTTCTTATCAATCATCATTTCCTGGCTTGGGAGGAGACAGGCAGCTTATTAAATGATTTGTCAAGAGCGACCCTTTGTTTCTAAACATTTCAAGAAGGCCCTGCCGCAGATTTGAATTCAGCTCACCACAATTGTTCTAAATTAGTTGATGACAAATTATACTTTCTTCAACGTGTGACTCTATCTTAAATCTTTACAACAATTAATCAGATTACAAGTGTTAATCTGCGTTGCCACACGCTAAAAACTAATGTGTTAAAAACTACACTTGAAGTGCTGTATTTAACACTTACTAAGTGCTGAACTAGCACTTTGTTCAAGTGTAGATATCCCAGAACTTGACAGGTGTTACAATAATACCACTTGACAAGTGTAATGTTGCGACACTTAAAAGGAAACAACGCAGATGACGCGGATCAGGCTCGAACTCTCGAGCCTGATCCGCGTCATCTGCGTTGTGTCCTTTTAATTATGTACCCACCAAGCGCAAATCAAATTATGGACGATTCTGGAAGAACCACCAATGCTAGAAACATGGGAAGTGCCATCCATTCAAGTTTCAGATGTCTGACGATTGTAATGTCTAAGTGCCGCGGTAGCTCAGTAGGTAGAGGTGCAGGCTGCAAGCCGAGAGGTCCTCGGTTCGAATCCCACCTGCGGCAACCGCGTTGTGTCCTTGGGCAAGACACTTCATCTCCATTGCCCGCGCGGGGGCACGATGACGCCGTGTACTAAGGCGCACTGCACGTTGATGGTACGCATGTCTTCACCCAATCTAACCCTGCCTGTGCTGCAGTGCGGAGTTACGATGTTGGGAAGCTGGCAGCTGCTCGTCGTTGCTCGGTGGTTCTCTTCGGGTACTCCGGCTTCCTCCACCCGAAAACTGTCACGGTCATGGTTAGCCATTGTGCTTAAATATGTGACCTTAAACATCAATAAATCAATAAATAAATAAATGTCTAAGTGCTTAAAGCATTGCACTTTGAGTGTTAAAATCAAACCCTAAGAGTTAGAATGGGTTTAACACCTTGCGGTGGGTTTTAACACTTTAGATTTTAGTGTGCAATAAGTGCAGAGCATCATAATAAAATAAGCGACAATAATCACTATAGCTATCAAAATGATTAAACAAATTGTCAACTTTACGTCTAATAAATTACTCTATGGATGTATAAACATGTTCTGACATTGGATACATCGACTAAAAAGAAAAGTATAGGCAGCCTGAAGGCTTTTTCTCTATATATGGCAACTCGACCGATATATATAATGCCACATAATTTAACAAGCATGTCATACTTAAAAAGATTTTAAGGACAATATGGATGAATGCTACTTATTTTTTGTGGCAAGAATGGAAAACAATTTTCGGTCAAAAGTAAATTTCCTCTTCAAGAAAACCTATTATTAAGAACGATTTTTATTTCATTAATGATTCTTACAAATTCTGCGAAAACATTACCAAATATTATTTGGTTATCCTATACCTATTACATGACCATGTGCAATGTGAGCTGAAATAAACAGTCAGAAAATGTCCTAGTTTTGACCTCACCTGACGAAGGTAGATCTGAAACGGTTAACCGATTAATCGATTAACCAGTGATCAACGTCTTGATCGATCAAAAAGTAATTGATCGAATGACCGTTACTTTTGTTCTACTGTATTTTATGGGCTAACAAAGGAACAAACTTGCTCCAAAACAGGCAAACATTGTCACATTAACTCGCATCAATTATATGGGACAGAGTAAAGCATGCAAGTTACGTGCTGACATACTTGTTCATTTGCATTATCATTATACTGTATCAGTAGCAGGAAATAGTCACTCTTTACTCTTTCCACAATGCGGGTAGCAGACGATACTTGCAAAACAAATTCTTGAATTACTAACATTTTCAATTTTGGTCTCAAACACATAGCTTATGACACCTCATTGCAACGAGCTCAAGGAGCTATTCCAATAGGGGGTCATAAGCTATGTTTTTGAGAAAAAAGGTGAAAACAAAATTTAACTGGACATTTTTGTATATAACGCTGGTCGGCTTTCCCGTTACGTTGGGTAAATGGCTAATGCTGTAAATCATCAACGGTACGGCAGTTTTTCAGCTACCTATTAGGACAAGTGATTAATCGGTTAACCAAGGTTAATCCATGTGATTAATCGATCAAGAAAATCCTTTAACCGTTTCAGTTCTAGACGGAAGGTCAGGGTGAGCTATTGCAATCGTCTGTCGTCCGTTCGATTTGCATATCAGTGTTTTAGAACCACTGGACCAAACTCAATACATTGTAGCACAAATTATCTTTGGAGAAAACGCTTCCAAATAGAAGTTTCTAAACCCGACGGACAGAAGATTATGCACCAAGAGCCCAACATTCTTTGAAAATCTTCTCATAAACCACCAGTCACAAAACTTTGGAATTTAGTGCGAAAGTCCTATTTATCGAACCAATTGGCCAATTTGAAACAAATTTGGTATGCAGTAGTATTAGGGGAAATGTTATTTATTTACGTCGGAAAATATTTCCACCACCCCTCACCCATCGTGGAAAACCCAGGAGCTAAAAATAGACAAAATTCAAATGCCCATATTTTCCGAACTGGCACTAAGCATCTTTAAGACAAACAGAATTGAATGGACAAAAATTTGCGATCTATCGTTTCATGGGGTACAAAATGGGAATAATAAAAAAATGCTGATTCAGCACATTTAAAAAATTAAACAAATGTTCTCCTCCAGAGCACCAATCCGAATCTTTTAATATTAGGCACACAACATCCTTGGGGATGAGGGTGTCAAATTCAATTTTGTTCAAATCAAGTCCCTGGGTTCTTATTTGGGCTCCGAATTTTAACTTAATGCAATATGATAACAATTCCTTCAAACTTTTCTTCTTCAGATCCACCAGTCAAAATCTTTTGGCATTTGGTATGCAGCTTACTTAGGGCCATAAGATTTCAATTGGTACAAATCAAGTCCTTGGGTTTATATTTTTGCTGGTTATGATTACCCGAAATTTACCTTTGTGTTCTATGAGGAAAATTATTTAAAAATTTTCCTAAGACTCGCCTGTTAAAATATTTCGATAACTGGTATAGACCACCAATGAGGAGGAGGTGGGGGCGGGGGTCTGATGCATGATTCTTTAAAGCAAGTCCATGGGTTCGTGTTTGGTTTCCCTATAATGGGGCAAGAATTTTAATTTGGAATAATATTAGGAATATTCTTCAAAGCTTTCTTTGCTTCAGATCCATCGTGTAGATTTTCTTTCAAACAAATGCTCTGTTGTCATTTCATTAATGATTCCATCTGTTCGTGTGTGTGTAAAAGCACACAACCAGAAAGCAACCAATTTGTCCAAAAAGCTGATTTAACCCTTTACCCAACGTAACGTCCAAAACCCGACAGCGCTATTCTCAAAAATCGTCAGTTAATTTTCATTATTTTTTCATTTTATGTCTCAAAAACATAGGTTATGACTCCTCATTGCAAGTGTCGTCTGCTTTTCATATTAGGTAAAGGGTTAAACATGTCCTTGTTGACTGCCACTTAACTCGATTGATGGCTTTCAGAAGCACTGAACATCTCATCCAATTTCAGCACAAAAGTCTGACCAACCGCTGAGGTTTCTTCAGAGAGAAACTCTTCAGTCGTATTTCAATATTATTTTAAGCCCAACATAGGATTGTGCTCGGAAGGGGAGTGAGGCTAAAGAAACAGACATTCTATTTCAGAGTTTATTGTCATTGAAAGACACGTCCCTTTTGCCTCCATCCTTCTGATTCCTTAACATCAACACCCTTCTTTCTTTCTTCCTCCCTCTGACCACTTCAGTTTGCGTCAAGATAACATGCCCCAGATGAACATTTTAGGCTCATTTGAGATTCTGGTTTATCCTTAATATCATTCATCTTTAACGCCGATTTTATGAGAGGGCTGTCTAAGAAACGTTGTCAACAGTTGGTAATTTCGTGAAAAAGGGGATAAGTTATATAAAAGTTAGCTGACAGCTCATTTTAACACATTCCGTGCACATTTTAACTGGACCTGTTCCCGATATTTTTATTCTAAGTTGTTAAAAATGGCATTACTTCTTCTCTCTACAATACGGACAGTATAGAGTTATAGTCACATTGATACTGAATCTGCTTTAGCACACAATTTCATTTGAGGATCACAAAGGGAACTTTGCAAACATGATACATGTATCTGTTCTAGGAAAATGATGTTATCAATATTTTTTAGAGATACAAAAATAATATGCTTGAACTGCCATACCTGGTTGAAATCTCACAGAAAGACCCTCAAATAACATATCTAGAATTGCAGGTCGATCATGCAATAAGTGTATACTGTAAATTATTAGAGCACATCAAACCTGATACTATTATATTCCATGAGGAAACAGTATAACAACATGCACCCACTGCTCGATATCTTTTGAAAGCAGCCATTCACGACTTTTCGTGGATGGCCTATCAAACAAAAGAGAAGGTAATCTTCCGACTGATATCATGACAATTGATTTAATATGGAGACTCGGTCTCCTTTTCCCTGAACGGCACCATTACGAAATAGTCGTGCCTATGCTCCACCCATTACGTAAATGATCTTTTTTAGGCCCAACGTCGACAGTTTTTTACAACATGATCTTTTCAGATAATGACTGCCAATCACAACAGCAATATCTTGACTAAATCTCTAACTGAAGTGCCCCATGACCATATGTGATCTCAAACCCATGATCTTCCGTCCGATTTAATGCCCATTCTTGTGAACCAAGACAGAAGAAACACTTTTGCGCAGAATATTCCCAGCACAAAGGGGTCTTCACTGCATATTGTTACCGTACATACTTATACACTATGCGTTTGTTTCACACTATGTGCACATGGGCTCATCAGACAAAACAAGTCCTGCCGGTTCTATTTGTCGGGGCAGCTATCAGTATTTGTTGTAAAACCAGTAGTGATGATATGCGAAGTGGTGGTGGTAGCAGTAGCAGGGGAGTAGGCGGCGTTACAGCTATGGCGATCATACAAACGTTAACGGATATCCTTGGTAGTGCTGTAGAAAGAAGGTTACTTGGTTATCTCTTGTTCATTCTTAATGGATACAAACTGCTCTATTAAAACAATGTACTATTTGCATCCCAGGCAACGAAGACAGGAGATGGGGTGGGGACCCAAACAGCCGATGAATGATGGATGTTGAGGAGGGTGAAGGTCGCATCGGAAGCAATCATTGTTATTTTGTACATATGGGGTACGCCTGATAAGAGTTGAACAGCTCTCTGCTTCGACGGTAGGTTTTCGGCAAAATATGGGAATTCTGACCATGTTGTTCCAGCAAAACTCCCTCAGTTGGGGACGTTTAATCCTCCCTATGCTATTTTCTTATTACTAATTTGTCGTCCTCGCAGTACGTTTCATGGGTATTAGTAATTCAATTAATCCGCTTAAATTGATTACTAATCCGTTTAAACATTTTACAAATCTATTTAAGTAGATTACTAATCCATTTAAGTAGATTACTAATCTGTTTTAATAGATTGATAATCGGATTATACTGATTAGTAATAGGTTTAAACAGTTTAACTGGTAGAGTGCTAGAAGCCCATATTTGGGCTTTATTCAGAAGTACAGGTACCACAGCTTGAAGGCTCATGTTCAGTGCATTTGCTTTGTATTATCTTTGAAGTGATATCATTTAGCCTGCAAGGGTTTGCCTTGTTACAATTTATGGGAGAGTGCCCACAGGCACTCTCCCATAAATTATAACAAGGCAAGACATGTGTACAAGATTTGATGGCCAAAAATAATAATAATTTAGCACTCTACCAGTTACTAATCCGATTAAACTGATTAGTATCACAATGCCACGCTGCGCTTCAACGTTGCCGTACATACTAAAACAGATTTGTATTTCCTTTTTCATTCTCTTGATTATAACTTCCCCGTGCACTTTAATCCTTAATCCTAAACTAGAAACAGAAGGCTACCATGCTCCATTGAAATATACAAATATAATTACTATCAGCAGAAACTATTGTTTAGCCAAAAGAGTATCGCGTTAGGATGGCAGCTGGGTATGGGAAGGGGTGGTGTGGGGCGGGGCAAGCTGGTATATCGACGAGCGTGCGTTTGAATCTGGCCGTGGTCACAACTCACATGGATCGTGCTCTTTGAACAAAACACGAAGATCCATTTCCTTTGTGAGAGCTCGGTGTTATAGTCTAACAGAAGGACGGCGTACTTTGTTTCTCTGGCTCAACGGTCACTTCTGATCGATTAATAAGTTGAAAAGTATTGATAGTTTACTTTTGTCGATTTTATACGACTATTACGTCTCCTGAGTGCTAGAATGTTCTATGTCCTATAGGGGACATAGAACATTCTAGAACTCAGGCGACGATTAGCCAAGGAGTGACAAGATGAGTGGTATAATTCGACGAGTTGATATGTTGTACTGTGGTCTGGGTAAATACTGACGGGTAATCATACTTTAATTCTTTATCACAAAAATGTGTATAAAACATATTTTAGCACTACGTTCTCAAATAATTTACCTAATACTGGACGTAGGTGACTTGGACTGCAGTTCTTGCAATCTGAGGGATCTTTATGTTTTTAAAATGAGATGACATTTGCTTTTTTTCAATCATTGGTAAAACGACTTCATCTATGCTGTTGGAATAACATTTTACACACTAAAAACTAAAGTGTTAAAACTGACACTTTCAAGGTGTAAAACCCATTCTAACTCTTAGGGTTTGATTTTAACACTCAAAGTGCAATGCTTTAAGCACTTAGACATTACAATCGCCAGACATCTGAAACTTGAATGGATGGCACTTCCCATGTATCTAGCATTGGTGGTTCTTCCAGAATCGTCCATAATTTGATTTGCGCTTCATGGGTATATAATTAAAAGGAAACAACGCAGATGACGTGGATCAGGCTCGAGAGTTCGAGCCTGATCCGCGTCATCTGCGTTGTTTCCTTTTAAGTGTCGCGACATTACACTTGTCAAGTGGTATTATTGTAACACCTGTCAAGTTCTGGGATATCTACACATGAACAAAGTGCTAGTTCAGCTCTTAGTAAGTATTAAATACAGCACTTCAAGTGTAGTTTTTAACACTTTAGTTTTTAGCGTGTAGAGGCATTGCCATACTTTCCGCGACACCTTTGAATATCCCAAAGCTGACGTCATCGTGACCAGACTTGTTGGATTTAATTGCAAGCATGATGTCGCTTTCTTCAATACTGACAGCTGATAATTTCACACTATACCTGGGGTTGAATTCAGTGAGATTCTGAAGACAGTCTTCAATGCTGTTGTTTTTCAAGAAGGTTCCATTTAGGAAACGTGACTTCTCAAAATCATCAATAATCAAATGTTTAGGTCCGACAAGTTATCGTGATATAATGGGGAACCGAGAGGTTATTGGTTTTGTTGAGGAGGACGTTAATGTCATGCGAGGAAAAAATGGGGGATGGGGTTTTAGAAAGAGTTTCTTTGAGATTGGCTGGATATTGTTGCTTAGCATATGTCTTCATGTTAGTTACTTTGTTTCTCATTCTCTATGTATGCATACTAATCACTTATTTTATTTGTATATAGAGCTCTTTTCCTCAATCGGTCTCTCCGTCTAATGTTAAGACTGAATTCAGAGTTAAACCAATGGTTGTCCGAAGAACGGACGAGTCGCGGGATTGTTACAAGCATTATTTGAAGATATCATTTACTAACTTGCTTTTTGGCTTCATTTATCGATACTGCAGATTATTTCGGGCCTCTCAGTATGCATAACAGGATCATAAGCAGTAGCAAAATTGTCTTTTTACGACAGCATATTATCGCCATTGAAATTTAATATTCCAAATTGTTAAACTGTAATAACAGGTTACTCAACTCCAGGACATTCTGTTATAACAGTTTAACATATTAAATTACAATGGCGCTAACACGCTGCCAGATTTATTAAACTGTTACTGTTGCCTCCAAGTGAACAATAACAGTTTAGCAATTTGGAATATTAATTTTCAATGGCGTTAATACACTGTCGTATTTTTTTTTATAACTACATATCGTTTTATAATAAGGTTATCTAGAAGCTGAGTCGCCTGCTAAATAACCATAAACACCCAAATAGTCAGCTTCTTCAAGATCGATAGTATCAGCTTCCAGTACGATAACTGAATACATAGTAAGTAAGGGACCCATCATGGTTGAAAGGTTTAGTGAAATCCTTGTAGCATTGTGTACCACATTTCGCCGGTTGTATTGGCCTATAATTTAATGGATCTTAGGTCAGAATTTAGATCCTCCAGAATGATGATATTCCGGTTTACATCTAGGCCATGCTCGATGGATTGGTCTTATAACTCCCAGTAATTGAGGTCCGCACATTGGTGGGATCTATATGTAAAGGCTATAGGGTACCATTTAGCATTGGATTAAATTTCGAAGCAAATAATCGAGTCGTTGAATTCCTAGTCAGATTTGTGTCGAAAGTGGGACGGTTGGATATATATGCTGCAGTTTCAACAACACAGTGGTTTCTGTCTTTACGAAGATAATTTGAAACACTAGAGAAACAGAATTTACTGCATCCAGTAAATTCAAGTCTGTGTGAAAAGGTTTAAAGTATTAAAAAACTATATAGAAAGAGAATTTATGGAGGCTTATTTTCGGGAGTAAAATAGTTTTTAACAATCAGAATTAGGTTTTTGCTAATAGTATTTACAGATATTCATACAGGAATCAGAACAATAAGAAACCAGAAAAGGCATATATGTGTACAGCATTTAAAGGGTTTGATAAAGGAATCAAAAAATGACATTACTGGCTCTGCCATTTATTTGAATGATGAGATACATGTATAATCTTCAGAACTGCATTAGTTGGTATAAAATGCAATTCCCAATAGGTCTGAAAAATATGCTCTTAATGGACCACATTTTGAACCTCCAGCAAGTTTCAACTCATTCGGTGTAGTTTCCATGTCTATAGGTCATATCACGCCTGAAGTATGAGCATAAACCACTTTAAAAATATTGGCTCCACAAACTCTGGTTCTGTCATATTTGTAGATGATGGCAAATATTCATATTAGCTAGAAAATGTTAAGGTACATGGTACCTCTTGAAAATATATTGCGAGTAAAAGAGTTCAGTAATGTTGGAATATAGACGTAAAAAAGGCCTTAAAGGCCCCAAGAGCCTATCGAAAGACTTATTGGCATTGACAAAATACCGAGGTCTCATGTATGCCCGTGTGTGTTTAGAACAACATTGTGAGAATGGAAAGGGTTTTCATTATTCTCGTTTTGCATAAAATAAAATTTTTGGGACCCACATTAAGATCTTGAGTGGGTCAAAATACCCCCTTTAAATACTCCATTTTAATCCCTTAAAAGGGGGCGTGGTGGTTCAGTTGGTTGAGGTGCAGGCTGCAATCCGAGAGGTCTTAGGTTCGAATCCCACCTGCGGCAGCCACGGTGTGTCTTTGGGCAAGGCATGTCACCCCAGTGCCCACGTGGGGGCACGGTAGCGCTGTGTACAAAGGCGTACTGCACATCGGTGGTGCACCTGTCTTTAACTAATTCTAACCATGCTTGTGTGGAGTTAGTATGTGGGAAAGCTGACAGATGCTCGCTGTTACCCGGTGGTTCTCTACGGGTACTCCGGCTCCCCCTCCCCTTCCGTAAAACTGTCGCGATCTTGAGTAGCCATTGTGCAGAAATATGTGACCTTAAACACCAATAAATAAATATATAATCCTTTAAAAAATGAGCTCATTCCAATGAGGGGCCATAAGCTATGTTTTTCAAGCAAAAGTGAAAAAAAGTAATTAAAACTGAATAGACATTTATGTGAATAACGCTGACCGGTTTTCGCCGTTATGTTGGGTAAAAGATTAAGAATGCCTTACTTTGGAATGCACACTGAAAACGTGTCCCATTCCGCATAGAATTAGATGTTACAGAAAAGGAAGCAAAAGCATTCTGTAGCCATGAGTTATATTAAAGGTGTTTGTACTCACATTGAAGTATTAAGAGGGTTAAAAACAGATCATTCAAATATTCTATTTCATTACATTATAACTGTGATAGGCGTTTGGAGAAAGCCACACACCACTCCAACCCAAAACCTGTCAATCCTGAGTTATGATTGAGAATAAATAATTTTTAAAAATGCTTTGAAAAGTCAAGGGTTGTCTGTTCAATGATTTGAGAATGAAGTTTGTAGCATGATACTAAATAAATATACAATGCTGTTCTATGTAACAAAGAAATTCTATCTAAGCTTTCTCTCTGACCATTTGTTTATGAGAGATTCTCTTCTGTTTTAGATAATGGCTATTGCTTCAGGGAACTCATTTGCCAGTATATGTTGTAAACATATTTTAGCCCTGCAGTCCCAAGGCCCCACATGCCTCGAAATCATAGATGACCGAGTACCAATGGCAGGCAGTCTATCAGTATACCCCAAAACGTTGATAGGATTGATTGTATTCAGGTTATCGTGTTGACAAACAGTGCATAGAAGACAGAAATAGTCCAACTGCACCATCAAGGCATGCCTTCTATAAATGTTATTTATTTATTTATTGGGGTTTAATGACACTTTCAACTGCCAGGGTCACCTTGTGTCAGACAGTTTTACGGATGCAGCATGCTGGAATACCAGAGAGAACCACCGAGCAACTGTCAGGCTCCCCAACATACCAACTCCACACAAGCAGGGTTAGTTGAAGTGCGCCATTGATGCGCAGTACACCTTAGTACACAACGTCACCATGCCCTCACGTGGGCAATGGGGGTGAAGTGTTTTGCCCAATGACACAAGGCGGTTCCCGAAGGTGGGATTCGAACTGAGAGTCTCTCGGCTTGCAGCCTGCACCTCTGACTACTGAGCCCCACGTTTCTGAGCCTCATTGAATGTAATGGGAATACTTTGGAGGCTTATTTTCGGGGATAAAATAGTTTTAAATAAATCAGAAATAGGTTTTCATTAACAGTATTTAAAGATATTCATTCAGGAAACAGAATTTTTTTTCCAATAAACCAGAACTGGCACATATGTGTACAGCATTCAAAGGGTTCGATCAAGGGAATGCATTAGGGGTTCAAAAATGTGATTTCCAGCAATTCTGAAAAATGCACTCAATGATTCCTGGGTGACCTCATTGACCTTAACCCATACTGTGAACCTCCATCGAGTGTCCACTCATTTGGTGTTGGTCCCTGGTCCATACATCATACCATGCTTGACATATGAGCGTGACCCACTTTTAAAATTGTTGGCCACGCCCACTCTTTTCATGTAAAAATGCATGTATGAACTTTGGGAAAGCATTAGGGGTAAAAAAACGTGATTTCCAGCAATTCTGGAAAATGCACTCATTGATCCCTGGGTGACCTCAGTAACCTCGACCCATATTTTGAACCTCTCTTGAGTTTTGACTCATTTGCTGTTAGTCCCAGGTTCATACGTCATATCATGCTGAAGATATGAGCGTGACTCTCTTTCAAAATTTTTGGCCACGCCCACTTTTTTTCGTGTAAAAATGCATGTATGAACTTCGGGAAAGCATTATGGAGTCAAAAAATGTGATTTCCTGCAATTCTCAGAAATTCACTCAGTGACCCCTGGATGACCTCAGTGACTTTGACCCATATTTTGAATCTCCATCGAGTGTCGACACTCGTGGTGTTGGTCCCAAGTCCATACATCATACCATACTTTTAAAACACCCCTACGGACAATCCTTATGCCCCAGGAATCTGAAAAACATAAGTAGCCGAGAAGTTGTGACTGTCTATTAGCCTGTCAAAAATCAGCGAGATAGGACAATTCATTTTCGAGTTATCTTGCGGATAACAAAGCGCATAGAAGACAGGAGAATAAGAAGAAGAAGAGTAAAAATAAAAAAAGTAAAAAAGAAAAGAAAAAGAAACCATACAAAAACAATAGTCTGTGTGTTTCACACAGGCTAATTAAGTAAAATTATATTTTGTGAATCGAAGGCTGCCTGCAAAGGAGTCTCAGGTCTCAGAGAAACAAACCTCATGAAACTCCCCTGAGATCTCTATCTTAGACCGTTTTGATCGTGTACTCTGAATGTTGTTATGAACAATGGGAACTGATTTATCAGCTCGATTGGTGTTATTCCCTGTTGGTGCTGGATTTAATTTAACATCATTCCAACAAAGCATTATTGTTAACAGAATCAACCGTACAGATAGACGATGAATTCTGTAAAACAAAGGGAGAGATGGTGATCAAACTTGTGAGCATATTTTATCAAAAAATAGTCCTTATCAAAAGTCCTATTGTTTCTTTATTGGGGTTTAACGATACTCTCAACAGCCAGGTAATATCGTGTCTAATTGAGCTCGGGTAGATGTAATGGATATTAACTGGGAATCACTGGAGGTTGGAAATCCACCTTTCACTCTGAGTTGGGACATATAAAGATTTTTAATGGTTATCCCATAGCGCTATTTATCCGATTATGCGTAGTATGGGAATGTTCGATTGCTCTTTATATTCAGTATCATCTGTCTTATGGGTGCGTTAGATTGTTCCAAAGTATACAGTGACAGAAGAGAACTCTAAGTTTGTTACTTTTGTTCGTTTTGCTACTCACTCCCATATGTATCCCTTCCTAAACCTGCCCTAGTAACAAGAAGGAATCTCAATTTCTACCGACCATTATCTTTGTATTCCCTTTGTACTCCCCTTCTCCCTATTTAACTCCATATCTTCTGATTCCTCGCCATTGTTCTTTCGAAACTAGATTTACTCTAGCTACCTCGCACAATTCCTGACTGTCTTTGGTCCTATTCTCTTTCCAGCCACACTGAATAAATGACCAATTAGATCGTCTCGTTAAGAGCTAATAATAACTTACATCGCACCTTTCAACTTAACCACACTCACTATCAGCCCACACATTTATATCCATTGTCCAAACACGACACGTTTCTGTCTTTTCCCTACAAGAGGCCATGAGAACCGTGGAATGTCCAGCAATAAAGTTTAACCTCAAATGTTCTCAGATACTGTTGTTTGTAGTCTGCTGTCTCTTCTCAACACTAACAACAATGTTGACTTTCATATAAGAGACCAACCATGTCACATGTCACTTCTGTTGGGTTTCAAATTGACCCATGCCATGGCCTCTACCACCAAGGTACAGCTACAAATTTGTACAATTTCTTCTGCTGTTCCCATTGCTGTTTCTTGCTTACAGCTACTTCTTACTTGTCACACTACGATAAAATGTTGCTTTGCTAACAATTTTTCTGGTCTCAGCTGTATATGTATAAACAGTGTAGTCTCACGTAACCAGTCCAGGGATGTTTCAGTTCATCCATTCCCGAATGAGCTGATGAGACCCATGGGAATATTCCTATGAGGTCTGGGCTAACATCCCTCATGTCCTCAACTTTGTTTTCGAGGATCATTTCATCCAAGTCTCGTTCTGTATGATCAATAGTGAAGGATTACTGGCAAGCTTGTGATTCTTCATTTTTTTCTTCTGGGGGCCTATAACAAATTTTCCTTGTTGAGACCCTGTCTAACAGCTCACTAACGTCCTCATCCCTTATGGAGTGATGATTTTGCAAATATTTTGTTCCGGGGCACCGCTAAAGGAGAGTCCCAAGAATCACATAGTTGTTTGATTTTGTCGCATGAGGCTAAAAAGTCCATAATAAATCCCTTAGTAACACCCTCCCCCCCCCCCTCCCCCCTCGCATATCGTCATCCTGGTATTGAAGTATCATAATAATTTTGTAGGGGTCAGTAATGTAAATCGGATGATCACTATTTGCCAATAACTTACTTAACCCTTTACCTAACATGAAAAGCAGACGACACTTGCAAACAAAATTCTTGAATAACTAATTTTTTTTCATTTTTTGTCTCAAAAAATTAGGTTATGACCCCTCTTTGGAACGAGCTCGACGAGCTCGTTCCAAAGAGGGTCATAACCTATGTTTTTGAGACAAAAAATGAAAAAAATAATGAAAATCAATTGGCATTTTTTGTGAATAGCGCTGGCCGGTTTTAGCCGTTACGTTGGGTAAAGGGTTAAGACATGCAGGTACTTCAAGTGTTGGGACGGGATGTGACATCTTTTTCCATTGGATATGGGTTTCATTGTAGCTCACGTGAGCGGCCAAAGGCGTTTTTTACGCTATCCCACATACCCACATCCAATTTCCGATAACCAGATTATGTTCATTTATGATGCATCTTGATATCTTTCGGTTTCGGTATGAGGACCGGCCTAACACGAATTCGGATAGAGATATTTCCGAAACCATCTGCGAGCATCGTTGCTTTTGCGTCTTCCGGTTTTACCACTATTTCCATGATCGCCGCTGGATCGAATTGAGCACGCTTTTCAAATGAATTTATTTTCAAAATGAAAAAAAAAACAAAAAAGCTGTCGTATTTTTGTCGTATATCGATATGAACAGGACCAAATCGCTATCATTTGTTGCTAATTGTAACAGAAATATATTTTAATCGTGTTTCTTGTCACAATCTTTGATTACGAACAACACTCGTAATCATTATCGAATATATCGCATTTATGCCGCGAGAAAATATATCTGTCACGTGGGGTATATATTGTTATCGCAATAAGCCTTTTTCGAAACTGCCATCTTGGCTTTTAATCTATGCAAGGTCACGGGTCGTGGGGTGTAAACAAATCGATTTCCATGTTCTTCGCGTTGAGATATGTGTCAGCCAAGATATCTAGTTTTGGGTGAAATATCAAGTTTAAATTCGTAGAACCGATGTCATCATTCGAATTAAATGAAGGGGCAGCCCAAGACGTCTTTAAACGATGGGATACTGCAGGTTTAAAGACTTTTTTACGGAGGCGAGGACTTGTTTTGAGTGGCTACAAGGAGACACTCGTTGCTCGGAGTTTCTTGGCTTGAGGAATTCCCGAAAGTTGTCGAAACAGTGCAGACAGCCACAGAGTCATGACACAAAGTGCATTCAAACGCCATTTAAGTCGATAGGAACTCAGTTCGAAATAACGAAAGTTCTCATACAATACTGCCATTGTCTTAAACAAATGGTAAAATGTGTTTTGAATTCGCACTAATGAACGTAATAGGGTCCGAATCACTTCACCTGCTCTCTTCTTCCATTGCTTACAACGTGTTTTCTTGAAATGTTTACACCTCGGGACCTGTGACCTTCCATAGATTAAAAGCCAAAATGGCAGTTTCGAAAAAGGCTTATAAACGGGACCGCAGTATTTTTAATATAAAAACGCCTCAGTTAGTCAGGCCTGGAAATAAAGAGCATAAATCGTAACCTGTTAGCAGGTTACACCAGATAACATGGTTGGAACCTACAGGAAAAAGTGTTGTAATCCCCTTCCGCTTTCTTTGGTTTTACTGCGCAAGTCATGTTGTTTACGTCTGGACAGAATTTCCACCAAAATAAGTAGCAACAACTAACACGCGATCTCGATTTGGCGATATCGCGCCTCAGTTGCTGCTATTTGTTTTGATACAAATTCTGTTTACGCTGTGGTTTTATCGTGATCTGTACTGCGTCTGCATATTTTTCAATTGACGTTATCTCCGGTCGTTCGCATGTTATTTCCATGCCTGTTAGTGATGTCATAATCGTGTTGCATGATTGGGATCACGTCTTAACACTACTGTAAGAAAGAAAAGAAACAACGTCAGTGATGGCCAACGACAATAGCAGTAGGCTTGCGTTAGAAAGTAGTGGTAGTGGTTTTTGTGGGAGTCTGACAGTTGCTCACTGTTGCTCGGTTGTTCTCTCCGCGTACTCCGACTTCCTCCACCCGTAAAATTGTCCGACACGAGATGAACTTGGCTGTCTAAAGTCTCGTTAAACTCCAATGAAAAAATAAATTGAACCTTCCTCGTGAGTTTAATAATTTCAAGGGAGATAACTTTATCGAAAGTCGATTTCCATGACGATAAAAACCCTGGATGATTTACGTTTTCGAATCCTATAGAGCCCCGGTTTCGGAATATGCGAAGGTTTGGAAATATCTGGTCTGGCACAACGGATTTGTGATCTTAAAAATTAGTGTAAATGTCCATCCTGAGGGTTCTACTTACGCTTCGGTGTGCAGATACACGCCATATGGTGAAACTTCAACCTGAAAACACTGATATTAGCTACTGTGACACAGGCTTATTCACAGAAGAACATTCAAAGGAATTAGCATTAGTATTGTTTAATCTGAAAGTATCCCAGGAAAAGGAATTCCCGATAATCTGTAAAATGTTAATTCAATTACCAGTATTTACTAGTTTCGCTTCAAAAACAGTGCGATAGAAATGCGTATATTACAAATTATATCAGAGTTCACACCTAACAAAGCATGATATGAGTAAAATGTATGCAGAACTGAGTCTACACTCCATAACAATTACTCGCTGTCATATCATTTTTACGTTATTAGTTCTGAAATAATATTAACCCTTTACCCAACGTAACACCCAAAACTGGCCAGCACTATTTACAAAAATCACCATTCAATTTTCATTATTTTTAAAAAATTTTATCTCAAAAATATAGCTTATGACCCCTCATTGGAACGAGCTCAATGAGCCCGTTCCAATGAGGGGTCATAAGCTACGTTTTTGAGACAAAAAATGAAAATATTTAGTTATTCAAGAATTTTGTTTACAGGTATCGTCTTCTTTGTGTTAGGTAAAGGGTTAATATTATCGCTCTATACTAGTTGTAAGGCATGCGAAAGGAGTACCCGTTACCTAAAAGTCTGGTGTAATCGACCAATGATTCTACATTCTGGAGTGCTGACTGATGATTTTTTGTTTCATATTTTCTTTGACAGAAAAACTTCTGATGTCTCGCCATTGTTCATTGAGGTTGTTCCTGCGATGGGTTTAAAGTAAATATTTCAACAAAAAATAAATTCTTTAATTATTTAAGAACTATTATGGCTTCCGCACTTTACGAGTTTTTCTGGGTACAGGAGTAAAAGTCAGGGGTGGCGAAACCAGGAGGGGCACATGGGACACGTGGCACTTTTTGCACATGCCACACGAACCATAACTTTAAAAATTGCAAGTATGCAAGTATGCCAATATACTGGCATCACTGTAATACATATCTGCAAAAGTAAACAAATGTGCTTACGCCATTGGACTTCAAACCAAAAGGTCCAAGGTTCAATCCCCGGGTGACTGCGTTGTGATATTCAGCAAGGCGATTTTCCACATGGGAGCAGGTGGCGCTGTGTACTAAGGCGTACCGCACGCCGATGGTACACTTTTTTTGCTTGTGCGGAGTTAGTACGTTGGAGAATCTGACAGTTGCTCGCAGTAATCCGGGTACTTTGGCTTCCACCGCCCGTAAAATTGTTCTACACCAGGTGACCCTGGCTCCCAAAAGTGTCGTTTAACCCCAATAAAAATTGGACTTTCTTGGTCAAAACATTCTACCTTCAACCGGTTCGGTCTATTTTTTCTTCTTCTTCAATCCAACCGTTTTCCAACCCGAGGGCTAACCTTCGGGATGGAAAATGGCTGACGAAGAGGAAGAAGCCCGAATCGTGACTAGACCGTAGTATGTACAACAGAAATAGAGACGCGAGTGGATATTTGTTCATTTGGTAAAGCAATTTATTATATGCTAAACGATATATTATCGAACAAATTGCGGAAAGATAGAAATCGTATCCCCCACTGTGAAGATATAGAAATTTTCACTTTCACGGTATCAATCAAAATGGCGGCTTTCAAAGCATCAGTTCAAGGTGAATGCGAGTCAAATTATCACTGGAAATGATCAATTTGTTCTAGAAACGTATAGTAAAAAGAAAATCTAGTGTTTTTGAGTGGATACCGATCTTTTCCAGCAGCAGTTCAACACATATTCACCTTGAATTGATGCATGAAACCCGCTTGCCCAAACATGACCTGAAAGTCCGTAATATAAGTTTTTGGTTTGGTACGTCCTTTCAAAGGACGTACCAAACCAAAACTTATATTACGGACTTTCAGGCCATGTTTGGACTAGAAACCCGCCAGCTGAATCAGATCGCAAGACGCTATCTGTTCCGAGTATCGATCAAATCACTTTCGCGTATCAATGATTCAATGCGCTGTTTACTTTCATGCATCAATTCATGGATGAAACGTGTGAAATTATCAGATTCTTATAAAAAGCGTGCAATAAAAAGAAAATCTAATGTTTTTGAGTGGATACCTAAAATTATCTCACTTGTGACCGAGACAATCGGCTATTTTTGCTCGCGCAAGCACTCGCGAAACATAAACATTTGTATCGGCCACTGATGATAATTTTCGGTACACACTCAAAAATACTGGATATCCGCTATGCACTTGACACCTTCATGCTCTCAATGAACGATAAATACGATTACCATCTGTAATGCCACTGGTATGATACGAAAAGAGGCTGTTAGCCGTACCGAAGGCAATGGTGTTACTGACGCACCCTTCTTCCATCAAATACATTTTAACATTTACATTGCCTTCATCAACACGTGATAATCAACGAGATAGCTCTTTTGGGGATTCATTATTCACATTTCTCTCACCGGTCCGAACCACGGTTCGTCTTGAATATTTATGTCCCCTTCCCAAACACCCCAGCCCCATCAAACACACACTTCAAATGAGCTTCCGCCACCTCTATTTAAAGTCAAGAAGATGATACAGAGCATATAAACACGTGCAAGAAAATAATTCCCAGTACAGGGAGAGTGGATTCCTAATAAAACACCACTGCAAGAGTTTTGCATCCGAAATTACGCATCATTTTTGTCAAAAAAAACGTGACAAGAACTCGCCAACTTTTACTTTTTATGTAACCGCGTTGCATGTCAGTGGGAAGTACCAAGCGGTGGTTGCACTATTGGAAGAACCCGAATCTTGCGTCCACCGCAACGGATAAATTAGTATCGCATAAAATTAGTTTTTTTAATATAATCTAAACCTGCAGCTTCAAGTACCAGAAAGTGCAGAAGATGCCATTAGAGTAAATACTATGGTTTGTCTTGAGGTGATTCCCAGAAACCATCGCATTTCAAATCCTCTTCTTTGAATTGTGGGAGGTGGGGTGGGTGAGGGGTCTTATGAGATCACAGGACCCAACCGGAGAATTAAAAAATTGGATCTAAGTACGTTACTGACAAGATCGAAAAATGAAAAAAATGAAAATAATTAGAAAATTTCAACTGCGATTTTTGCGTATCCTCTTACTGCAGACATTGGTAGTTGTTGCCCCTTCTGTCACTCTACTGCTACGACCCTATGTGTCAAGTGGACAATTCACCAGCTATATTTTGGTAGTAATCCACTCTTACTGTATTGAAATAGCCTGTAGCCAATACTGTAAAACTTTTGCAACTGTATTTTCTAGAATAAAATTTTCTGCCTATTAATGTTACTGACAAAAATGAATCATTAGCATTTTAAAAGATATGGCAATTTGCCAGTTGGCAAATTGCCATATCTTGGAAAATTCTAATGGCTCATTTTAATCCATTTAAATCATAACTGGAAATACAATTCTGGAAAACACAACTGTAATAATTTTATAGTAATATTCTGCATGGAGAATATTTAACACAGCTAGCAGTTAATGTTATAAAAAGAAGGATATGCTTAATCGCTACTTATTAATATGGCAAGAACACGAATGTATCTAATAACTAGCTGTTATGTAACTACTTCTATTGTTATAACAGTATCATCTAGTATTGTTAGTATGAGCTGCGCGAGCAGTACGGAGATCAGAAGCGGTAAACCTGGGAATCTTTGTTGACCTTTTTCTATGAATCACTGTGATTGCTATACCGAAAACTATAACCGCGGGAAGTCCAATTACCAGACCGACAACCACTGGCCAGAATTCTTCGTTCTCCGTTTTGTCTATCTCTTCCTTGGGGGTAATTCGGTTTTTGTCGCTCGTATGGTCTGTTGGAAAAGTAGTTTGAGTTCTGTTAACAGCCATTGTAAATTCCGAGTTAGTGGTTTTAGAAAATCCTTCTGTGGACGACCTAACTGTTTGCGTGTTATGTTCTGTTGATTGAGTCAAAGTGGGCATTTTTGATTCGCTTGTACTTGTTTCAGTTACTGATGTTGCGTTCGTCGAATGTATTACTGTACCCGACAGGGTTGTTTCCCGAATGCTGGGTGTAGTTGATGAAGTGGACGAAATGCCATCAGTGGTCGCAGTGAAACGTGTAATGATCGACGAACTGGCATCACTTGATAAAATTTTGTCAGGTGTAGTGAGAAACGCAGTTGTAGGAGAGTCTTCAAAGGGCGAAGGGTCTGTTGAAGTGTATTCCATTTTCAGTGTAGAAGTGGAAGAACTCGTACTCCACGTCGGCGACTGTGTGTCTAGTAATGTGGTAGATTGACTCGATGACGATTCTGATATTGTTTTATCATTTTGCGTAGAATAGTCGTTGACCATCGCTGACGTTGAACGAAAGGTCGAAAAACTTGTGGTGTGTGTTTTATCAGTAGTTGGCTCATCAGTTATAATTGCCATTAGCGTGTGAGAAAAACTGTCTTGATGCAAAGTAGTTGACGTAGATAATAGACTTGCAATATCCCGACTACTGACAGCCGTCTCAGAACTTTTTACTGAACTTTTACTTGGACTCGGTAATTTAGATCGCCTACTGGCGGTAAATAATTTCGTCAGAGTACTATTTTCTCGCAACAAACTTTGTAATGTAGCTATAAAGTCTGTATTTTTTGTTATATTTTCTGGTGTTGTAAACATTTTATTTGTTTCTGATATAATTTTTGGAGCAAATGTACCAGCAACCGTTTCCCGGGTATTCCGGCTTTTTGCGGTCCATCTTGAATTGTTGACTCTCAGCATGTCGTCGGCGGTGTCGTTTGTAGACTGATCGTCAGACATATCTGCACACTCACTTCGATATCTGAAAACTAACCTAAAAAGAAAAACATAACTCAAGTTTTTAACTCAAAGTTACTTCTTTGAAAAATATATATTATCACTATTATGTATGTACAAAATGTTGTATCAGAGTCGAGCTCCTAATTCTAAGGCCATATCTCGACGAGTCGAACATTTTATACATAAACATAATAGTAATGATAGGTTTATTTTAAAATTCTCAACTGTAATAACTTTACACTTTATCTAACGCATCGGCCGCATCCTCCCAGGTAATTTACAAATTGAGATATTATTTTTCCAAAAAAATCAACAAAACCATATAATGACCCCTCCTTTGGAACGACCTCGACGAGCTCGTTCCAATGAGGGTGCCACAAGATATGGTTTTGTAGCAAGTTTTGAATTTTCTTTTCCAAAAATAATTAAAATATAGAATAAACCCATAGTAGCTTGGTGTACCAAATGTTCACCACGAGTAGTGATGTGGTGTTAGCCCCGAGCCTTTGACGCGCGGTTAATACCACTTCACCACCACGAATGGTGAACATTTGGTACACCAAGCTACTTTGGGTATATTTTAAGATTAATAAGAGTTTAAATGTTAAATAAATCAA
Organism: Pictodentalium vernedei; assembly: GCA_031216915.1. NCBI lineage: Eukaryota > Metazoa > Mollusca > Scaphopoda > Dentaliida > Dentaliidae > Pictodentalium > Pictodentalium vernedei. Next base: position 402,343,516 of record CM062293.1, read on the forward strand.
TATTCACACGTGCGAATCTGTTTTTGTTTACATGAGCACTGGTGGGCGGTACTTGCGATGGCAATTGTATCGACAAAACGAAATAGAAAACGAAATGCGCAAATTACGGAGCCTTTTTCATTTTAAAAACATAATAACATACTACTTCGAGTTATGGATGCTTTATTAACACGAAACAACGTATGTTTGTTAATGTTTGGTATCTTATTAGGTAAACGTATTTAAAAACATAATAAATAATTGCCGGTTTCATTTCACTCTTCACGAGGCGATTAGCGATAAATTTATAATTTTTAATTTGAAGGCGAGGTCACCAAAGGTCAACTGGGATATAGTTCCACTGTAGGTGTAAATTTTAACTATTAAAATCCCATTGCTGGAGTGTTCACCACGGTTGGTGTAAAGCTAAAATTTATGACATAGACTTTTTATATACAGTAGCGTAGGAAATCATGGTATAAATACTAATTTGTTATATCTTGTGCATCTAGTAAAAGATTAAATAGCATATGAAAATCATATTTCGTTTTCAGGCTAAAAATTGCTTATCGTCTCGGTTGAGACTATGTAGCTTCCTTGAACATTTGCAGTCCTCCGATAAACTGATACCCGCACACATTCAACGTTCTGAAATGACCGTGCGTGTGATAACAGTATATTTGCGTGTTGTTCAAGCTTGTCTGCTTTCAGTAATTCAGATACAAAAGCATGTGCGATGGCACAACAGGTGATCATCCTGAGCCCCGCAGAGAGGCAAATTAGGCAGAGCGAATCAGCGATCTTTACGGTGTTTAAAACATGATATGCCGTGGAGCGGAGCGACGACAGGAGACAGCATCAATTCGAGAACGCCAGGGGTCCCGACGAGAATTTGAACAATCGGGAGGGGGATACATTAATTAATTTGGGTTGTGTATAATTATATTTTCATGGATAATTCTTAATGCGGGCATGTGAGCAAATCTTGTTTTGTCATCATTAAATTATATTCAGATGATACCCGTCGGGTACCATTATAATATCAAGTTAGAGACATCTCAGTGACACTTCCAGATGACGAATCTACCCCCCCCCCCCTTTAAAAATACCCCACCGAGGTGGTAAGACGTATGCTCAGTAAAAGGCCAGGTGGTACGACTGAGCTCTAGACTGACCATAAATCTCCCATCTCCACCCCATCGTGCTGACAGAATATTTAGATTCACTCGTCTTGAATATTTCTGTTGGTCGGAAAAGCGAACGAAGTTCGCTTTTCCTACCAAGTGAAATATTCCAGACGACGTAATCTAAACATGGGTTATGGTCTATTTAAGGTCTAGACTGGTTCCCAGCCATAATAGCGACGAATTCCAAACAGAATTTGACCGGTGTCTTAAGATCTTGGGTCCAATCATATAAAACGTTTTAATTTGTATTTTCCAGATATGTATTTTCCCTCTACAACAATGAATGGCTTAAACGACTCATCAGCCTTTAAAAGACGTTGTGGCAATTTACAATTTGGTGGTGGCGTAGACCATTTGACTTCAACCGGAAAGGTCGAGGATTCGATACTTACCAGCGGCAACTAAGTTGTGCCTTTGGTCAAAACACTTAATACCGATTGCCCAAATAGCTCTGTCAAACAAGACTGAATTAATTAAATTTCTAGTTGCATTATGGGAATAATGGGTACTTGAAATATTGGTTATTTTTGACATCAGTGTGAAGCGGGTTAAGGACGACAGTGACAACAGCTAGCACATAGGGTATTTGTAAGATAATAATCTCAAATGTATATGCTTCTTCGGACTAAGTTTATTTTGTTCCACAGGATTATACTTGAGATGAATGCACCAACTCGATCCCAGTAGAATTGGACCCTTCAAGTCTGAATCATTGCGGAATGTTCCCCAAAACCCAACATGAGAGTGCCCATAGTTTTGCAGTTGCGGAAACGTAAAATTCACCATACTAATGCGTGGTGCACACGGGTTGTACTTGAAAGATTATATATATTGAGTCAAAAAAGAAAGTATAATAAACTTTGAGGAGCAATGTTTTTAGTATTATCGACTTGAATCCAAAACAAATTATTGTAAATTCATATTTCGAGTCTGGCTGTATGGATTTGCATCATTCCATGTTCCTACTGTTGCCAGCGTCACGTCAGGACATCGCAGTTCAGACATGGCGTGAAATGAAAAGTTCACACATGCAGTCAATAGCGTGTATGTCCACCATTTGCCTCTTGGATGGCAAGACATCGACGGCGCATGGACCTGATAAATCTCTGGATGTGGTATTGCGTTCCACTCCTGCCTTAGAACATTACGTACATCGCCTAACGTATAAAGATCTTGAAGTCGTACCCAACGGTCCAATTGATCCCAAAGATGCTCGATTTGGTGAAAGTAGAGGCCAGGAAAGAAGTTCGATGCTCTGCTCCTTAAGAAAATCACGACAGATACGCGCCACGTGACATCGGGCATTGTCTTGCTGGAATACCTGCAATCCGACGTTAGCGTTGAACAACGGGACAACAACAGCGTTAAGAATTTTGTCTCTATATCGCTGTCCATTCCGATTACCAACGATGAATATCAACTGCATTCAATGGTGCAAGGAAATTCCTGCACACACCATTACACCACCCCCGCCGAAACGGTCGCATTCCCGCACGCAAGCATCAGAAACTGTACAGGGGTCGTAACTATTGGTCGACCTGAACGCGGTCGGTCGGCAGTAGATCCAGTGGTTCTATACTTTCCAATGAGACGGTAGATAGTGGCCATAGTGACTCCGAACTCAGCAGCGAGCTCACCTGGAGGTATCCCAGCCTCATGCATACCAATGGTATGCAACATCTGATTTTCGGTTAACTTTAGCATTTTTTATAATGTCGGAAGAGAAAAACTAGCTTGTTTTCTCAATAACCCAGTCTCCCTAGCACAACATAACACAAAGACAATCGTCGGTCACCCATTAAATTTGACATTCTCGGGTAGCACGTGCTATTTTGAAATCCATAACAAAATTGTATACGGTTGGGTGGACAACAACATGTCATTAAACTCTTTGCACGACTTCTTGTCCACAAACATGTAACATTAGAACTATTATATTTCATCCCTTATGCTATTTTTCACATTTGTTTCTATTATACTTTCTTTTTTGACTCAGTATACAATCCTTGAAACCCCCATATGGCCAATTATACAAGTTACCACAGCAACCTATGCAATCATTACTTATATTGACACGAAAATCGACTTTCGATAAAGTTATCTCCCATGAAATTATTAGGCGATCAAGGATGGTCCAATTAAGAAGCAAGTAACTGTCGAAAAAAAACCTGACATCAGTCGAAAATAAAGGCAAGTTTCCTTTTGTTACTTTAATAAAAAAAACAACAGACAGCTCTCAGAGCTGTCTGTTGTTTTCGTTTATTAAAAGTATCAAAAGGAAACGTGGCTTTACGTGGAGAGCTAATTAGAAGCAACTAATTCACAGATAATCCGTCATTAAGAAATCTATTGTTATCGAACCTACCAGCACTATGTCCACTTTGGATGTTTGTTTTATCGAAGGTGTTTGTACAGTAATTTGTAATTTCGATAAAGTTATCTCCCTTGGAATAATAAGACGAGCAAGAAAGGTCCAATTAAGAAGCAAGTAATTGTCGAGGAAACACCTGGCATCAGTCGAAAATAAAGGCAAGTTTCTTTTTGTTACCTTTAATAAACAAAAACAACAAACAGCTCTCGGAGCTGTCAGTGGTTTTCGTTTATTAAAAATACCGAAAGGAAACTTGGCTTTTCGTGGGAAGCTAATTAGAAGCGACTGGTTCACAGATAATCCGTCATTAAGAATATCTATCGTTATCGCACCTACTAGCATTATGTCCACTTTGGCTGTTTGTTCAGCGAAGGTGTTTTTACAGTAATTTGTAAGTTTTTATCCCTCCTAGGAAAACAAATTAGCAAATTGCACTTCCTGGACTTTTATATTAATGAACAGGACAGTTTCTGCCTTATATGTCATGATGCACACACTGTTGATATAAAAACAAAAAACGTTATAGAACTTCTAAAGATGGTGAAAACGCTGTTTTCTTATTTTTAAACAGGTTTCAACAGAGAATAATAGTCAAACGTTAAAACTAATTGGGAAAAAATTGTAAAAAGCCAGCTTCTGTATTTTTATACCATTCAAAAGAAAAATGCCTGTAGTTTGTGAAACGATGCGCCCATCAATGATACAAATTCGGTAACATTTTGAAATTTCAAACTTTATGTGAAATTCACATATCCTTAGTGTTAAATTTACTGACCGCTTTAGGGAATTAAGGGGAGCTAATTATCTCGTAAATATCTCTTTCAACGTCGAAAATTGTCAGCCATATGCCACCACGATCGCACACTCGATGTTATTTATTCTGGATCACGATTAACCATTGTGCAGAAATATGTGACCTTAAACACTAATAAATATAAATGTATTCTGGAACCCAGTGCAGGATTATGTGTTTAGAAGTATTTATATACAATGTGTTTCAACATGTAAACTTTATGTTTGATGAAGAATTACCAAAGTAGTTATTTTATATCCATTCTCTAAACACACCATCTTATCCCCTTGTTTAGACAGGATCATTAATTTAGTTCCAATCGTTTTTTCATGATTAGCAAGCATTTGTTCTAAAACTGGTGTTATATTCAGGGGCCGCGGAACGATTTTCAAAGTGAGGAGTCTGGAACGGGCTATAGATGGTCGTCGGTATGACGGGCTGACGGGCCGACCATGATTCGTCCCGTGGTACGAAGATTTTAAATTCCAGGGTCCCCCCCCCCCCCCCCCCCATTTCCATGCATCTGAGCGGATAATTTGAGATTTTTCAGAAGATGTATTTGAAAGATTTAACACTTTGAGAGCCGTTAAAAAACGTCTGTAAAGCAGACAGGTGAGTTCTCTTTATCAGTTTTGGTCGTAACGACCAAAGCTGATAAATAGACCTCACCTGTATGCTTTACCAGACGTTAACAGCAATTATACTGTCTGTGGATTATCTTGTCTGGGGTGGATTTGGTACTTGTATGTCTGTAAGATTACGATGTATTTCCGTTAACCGATTTTTTAACAGAATGTGTACATTTTAGCGTTTGCTGCCACTTACTGCAAAAAATCCATCGAAACTGAACAAGTACGAGAGAAACATACCTGGCGAAAATATGGGGGAGGCTCTGGATCCGTCCCTTGTTTCACCAGTCATTGTTGTGTTAAAATATATGCATACAGAAAAACATAGCCCGGCAAAAAAAGTGGTGGGACAGAAGCTCCCCCTCCGCACCCCCCCCCCCCTCCTCACCCCCGGTTCCGCGGCCCCTGATATTATTTCTCTGGCCTCGTGACATAGATCTCATTGAGAACAATCGCCATAGCATCTGAGTTCCTCGGCTTTGTTCTCCGATGTTTTAATGCGAAGCTTTGATATTCGATTCGATTCAAAGTCTTCCCGATGATTCGACTGGATTCAAGTGGCATCGAATTTCGAATTTCGAATAGTCGAAATGTTCACAAAAATCCTATCAAGTTCCCACCTCTTGAAACCTTCTATCATCAGTTACACCCTGACTCTTTTGTCTTTTCGGGGTATACGCTACTTGAAATACTAGATAGAGCAGTGAACTAAGTGTTGAAGTGACGTCTCTTGAATACCTCTGGTACACTGAATATACAGGGTACATTCAGTAACCGACATAGCTGTCAATAATTGATGAATATGAACAACATGTCCCGTTACGGAAGCCCATTACGGTCAAATGCGAAAAGTAACTTTTTTTAAACGGGGAATGTTTGCGTTATTTCGCAAAACTTTTGCGTTATTTCGCAAAAGTATTGCGTTATTACGCAAAAGTATTGCGTTATTTCGCAATAACTTTTGCGTTATTTCGCAATAATTTTTGCGTTATTTCGCAAAAGTATTGCGTTATTTCGCAAAAGTATTCGCAAAAGTATCGCGTTATTTCGCAAAAGTATTGCGTTATTTCACAAATGTATTGCGTTATTTCGCAAAAGTATTGCGCTATTTCGCAATAACCTTTGCGTTATTTCGCAAAAGTATTGCGTTATTTCGCAAAAGTATTGCGTTATTTCGCAAAGTTACGGAAGCCCATTACGGTCAAATGCGAAAAATAACTTTTTTTAAACGGGGAATGTTTGCGTTATTTCGCAAAACTTTTGCGTTATTTCGCAAAAGTATTGCGTTATTTCGCAAAAGTATTGCGTTATTACGCAAAAGTATTGCGTTATTTCGCAAAAGTATTGCGTTATTTCGCAATAACTTTTGCGTTATTTCGCAATAATTTTTGCGTTATTTCGCAAAAGTATTGCGTTATTTCGCAAAAGTATTCGCAAAAGTATTGCGTTATTTCGCAAAAGTATTGCGTTATTTCGCAAATGTATTGCGTTATTTCGCAAAAGTATTGCGCTATTTCGCAATAGCCTTTGCGTTATTTCGCAAAAGTATTGCGTTATTTCGCAAAAGTATTGCGTTATTTCGCAAAAGTATTGCGTTATTTCGCAAAAGTATTGCGTTATTTCGCAATAATTTTTGCGTTATTTCGCAAAAGTATTGCGTTATTTCGCAAAAGTATTACGTTATTTCGCAAAAGTATTGCGTTATTTCGCAATAACTTTTGCGTTATTTCGCAAAACTATTGCGTTATTTCGCAAAACTTTTGCGTTATTTCGCAATAACTTTGCGTTATTTCGCAAAAAAGTATTCCAGACACAGATCTTGTAAGTCAGCGAATTCCAAGCAGTGGTGTTATACCGTAATATACAACGGCTATACATTAAACATCATGGTACTCAAAGTAAAAGCATGATGAATCGAAGTTTTATATACTAAACAATGGTGTACCGTAGTACTAAATCATGTTATTGCGTGATAGTATACGACGGTGTGGCACGGTAATCAACGGTATCATGGCGTATCGTAATATGTCAGTGTACGTTCCAGATATACCATGGTAAAGTTTGTTACACCATGGTACTATAACATGATCTGTATGGTGGTAAATCGTGTAGTGCAATGGTGCTATATATAAAACCTCGCTGCAAAGCGAGCGACTCGGCGACATTCATCGCACGGATAGGTTGTCCAAATTTATCAAATATACCTCCAGGGGTGAATACCCTAAAGCTTTTACAATTGTATTTTCTAGAATTGTATTTTTACCTGGAACCTGGCAAATTGCCACATCTTTGAAAATGCTAATGGTTCATTTCAACCCATTTAAAGTCATAACTAGAAAATACAATTCTAGAAAATACAATTGTAAAAGTTTATAGTATTGGCTCCTGATGATGAAAGAAGAATTCTTTGTAGTTGCGCTTTCGAAATTACTTTGATTCCGCTTCTGGGATATTCCCCCTTTTTTGATTAACTTATCCAAATAAACCAGTCGCCGTTTAAGGTATCACATCAGTAAATATTTTCCCATAGGCGACCATTACAATGTTAAGCAAAAAAAAAATATGATCGCATCACTTTAATTTTGGCATTCAAATATATACTACTCAAAGTTTACTAAGCACCAAGTACATCCAACTACCTGTTTTACGTTTTAGTTGAAATATTGTATTGAAAAGTGTATATATTTTTTTATTTAATTATATCCTTAATGATTTGAGTACAGAAATTAAGATTTTATTTGTGTTTGACATTATTTTGTAGCTTTTGAATACGATAACCATGGAAAATGGATATTATTGGTAAAAGAGGAAATTTTTCAATTTGCCAAAAAGTTGACGGAGCCAACTGGTATGGCTTCAATATCGAGTATGACACCCATTACTGTTAATTACAGCTTGACAACGCCTTCTCGTGCTCCCAATCAGATCCCTGGCGGTCCTTTGAGGGATGTTGTTCCATTCTTGGACCAGCATGGCACCAAGCTCCTGGACACTTCTTGGCTGGACTGGAAGGGCTGAAATTGCACGCTGCAACTCATTCCAGACATGTTCGATTGGATTGAGGTCAGGGGATCTTGCTCAATCCCCTCCCTCTGTCGGTACTCCCCGACAGAATGGGCAACATGAGGACGGGTATTATCGTCAATCAGAATGAATCTATCACCCACTGCATCCGCATACAATCTGACGTGGACATCCAGGATCTCATCAATATACCGTTGAGCAGTCAAAGTACCATGTTCAAGGACACAGAGCTCTGTCCGTCCACCCCAGCTGATGCCGCCCCGGACCATGATTGACCCTCCACCATAGCGGTCATGCTCAGCAATGTTGGCTGCATGGAATCGCTCTTCTGGTCTTCTCCATACCTAGAACGTCTATCTGCGTGGTCTAGGCAGTACCTTGACTCATCTGTAAAAAAGGACAGGTCGCCAATCTTCACATTCATATCGTGCCTGGCGATGGTTCTGGGACAGCGGAATGCGAATACATGGTCTTCTCGATCGGACACCACCTTCGTTCAACCTTGCCCGGGTAGGCTGCGTCGAAACATTTACTCCGGATGCATTCTGAAGGTCACTGCGAAGCTGGGTTGCTGTGGCAAAGCGGTTCCTACGGGCCTGAATGGTCAAAAACCTGTCTTCAGCTGCAGATGTTGCCATGTCTCTGCCACCACCATGCCGACTTACTGGTGTGTCATACTGCTCAAATCTTGCCCAGGCTCTGGTGATCGCCGTATGGTGCACACCAAGGGCTTCACCAACCTGACGATGGGTAGCCCCTTGCTCCACCATCCTTACAGCCCGCCACATTTCTGCTTCAGACAAATGTCTTCTTACATTTGCATTTGCCATATTCAGTCATGAAATCACAAGGGTTTGTGTTGAAATGAAGATTGAATACCCCACACATGTCATGTCCATGTAGACAGTACACGAAAACATCATGAAAATCAAGGGGTACATGCTTTCCATGACTGTCACGAAAATCTGCCTGTCAAGAGAGCTAATGTAAACACTGGGGACTATCTCAATACATTCCTCAATCATATCCACCAAACATATCGCAAATATGTCACCAGCAAATTTCACAATGATGTGTCAAATATTTGGTGCTTAGCAAACTTTGAGTAGTATATTTGTCACGTACAGTCCTTCAGAAAACCTATTTTGACCCGAAAACAGGGGGGCATGCAACAAATAACAGGGAAAACCTGACCGGAAGGGAAGTACCGGTCACGTGCACATATTTTTCAGGGAATTCCCAACAAAACCACACCAAAAGTCAATTGTATATTTTAGGTCCAAATGTCATCGAATCACCCTCTTTATTTATCTGGGATATTCAACAATAATGCAAGATGTCATTAGAATGTTTCAAATGTTTATTGAAACAATATATTTTCCCAAGGCTGCTTATTTTTTAGAGATTGCATCATTTCCGAGTGAAACATTTCAAGACAGGTAACTCTAATTCAAATATTTACTGCAGCGATACCTTAAGAAAATATTCTAGTGGGGACTGACAATATTTGCTATGGTCCACCGTTGTAAGAAGGAGCAAGAGCTACACTTTGAAAAGTGGAAACGATACAACTTGAGATTCGACACGCCCCAAAATTTGAAATTCGCAAGACCCTAATTATAAATACGATGCTAGACACTTCGTCGCCTGAGTGCTAGAATGTTCTATGTCCCATAGGGGACATAGAACATTCTAGCATTCAGGCGACGATTTGTCGACAGAGGAAAACTGAATATCTCAAAGTTAACTGAGGAAGGATTGAGGAACATAACAACTTTACCAACTTACTACACAAACGGTCTGATTCAGAACAAGGTCATGATATTTCAATCGGCTATTATATTGTTTGTTTTTTGGAAGATCTTCCATGAGTTCCTAGTTTATCTTGAAACTAGCGGGTCCACCCATCCGGGGCGGGATGCCCCGTCCACCCGACGAAAAAATAGCCCATTGCATATCAATGGAGATAACCAACGCTGGAAAGCTGGACGGAATGACAGAATAGCTGAATAACAGACTTCCCATTTATATGAGATTTACGAAACGAGATCAGTAATTAGGTCTAAACCAAGACTTTGATGAGGCACAGACCTAATTTACTGGACGAGTCACTAAAACTAAAAACTAGGGGCGAGGTGAAGATACTATTTATTACCTGATAACAACACCCGAGAACGGATGCCTAAATGGATCGCGTAACAAACATCACTTCCTGTAAGGCCTTCTTTCCTAACTTATATCGTCATTAAAATCTACTGTCCATAAAGTTATCTCCCTTGACATTATTAAAAGTGCAGGGAAGGTCCGATTAAGAAGCAAGTAATCGTTGAGAAAACATCTATGACAACAGCAGAAAATAAATCCAAGTTGTAACTTTTAATAAACAAAAACAACAGACGGCTCTCGGACATCTCTTGTTCAGCTGTCTGTTGTTTTCATTTATTAAAAGTAACAAAAGGAAACTTGGCTTTTGTTTACTAGGTAACAGATAATCTATCATTGAGAATATCTATAAGTATCACACCTACCAACACTAAGGTCCACTTTGGCCGTTTGTTCAGCGAATGTGTTTTTACAGTGATTTGCCAGTTGTTATTCTTCCAAGGGAAAAAAATTAAAAAATCTCACATCCTAGACTTTCATTTTAGTAAAAAGGATTGTGTCTGTTTTTTATGTCACGATGCGCACACGGCCGATATAATGATCAGGAAAAAAACGTCACAGGACATCAAAAGATGGTGAAACCGCCGTTTTCTTATTTTTAAATGGGTTTCAACAGAGAATAATAGTAATTGTTCAAATTGATTGAGAAAAAATTGTCGTTAAAAGTGTCGTTTGCCAAACAAACAAACAACGCCTAAGAATACAACTGAACGATTATTATTCTCACAAAAATACAACTGCTGCACAAAGGTCTGCTTCCAGAATATTACTAAATGGCCGCGCTTCACTGGTTTGAAAATACAGTACGTGGAGAGTGGATTGTGACTAAATCACCCGCGTAGTGGAATTATCACCAAAAGTATAACTTTCAAATTCCGTATATACGGACAAAAAACAGAAGCAATGTTTCAGCCAATTGACCTCCGGGTTAAACCCGGAGGTCCATTGGCTGGAACTTTGCTTGTGCTTGTTATGCATTACAACAAATTTGCAATTATTGCTTGAGTGGAATCTCCACTCTTCGGGTGATTTAGCGATAATACTCTCTCTACGTACTGTATGAGTTTAATAGCCAAAAAAAGATGTAGATTATGTGATAAAATTTACATTATATATGTTGTATCCGTATGTGTAGAGTGTTTTCTAAAGGCGCGTAGCCAAATATCTATATTGGGGATGAAGTACTCTGTGGGGGATGAGGGGGAGGGGGTTCAGGCATTTTTATGCCGCAGTCATAACCCGAAGATCGAAACCGTAAGTTGGGGAAAAGGTATTTGACATCCCATGGAGCTCGTAGAACTGGGATTGGGGGAATGGTTCCCCCATGGCTACGCCACTGGTTTTCAAGCATAGGTGGAGAAGGCAGTGTCTTTTCATAAAAAACTGTGCACTGTGACAAAATAGGGCTAGTAATTTTTAAACTTCACTTTGTACAAATAACTCTTCTCCCAGAACTAAAAGACACGCCGTTTCGGGCTAACAAATAGAAGAGATGAAGGATAGGTAAATGACATTTTTTATTATATGCTAGCCTGTGAATTATCGCAAATTATCTAAAAGATATTTCTCGATATCCATCGACTTCATGGATAACGAGGAATATCCCTCAGTAGCTTTCGAATGACGCCACGCTTCGGCGCATCACTTCGCCTTCGATACTGTTACAAACGATTCAGAGCCGGCTTTACCAGCAGTACTGTAATAAATGCTGACAAAGTTGGACATAGGAAGAACAGCAAAATACACCCCATGGAGAGTATACTGAAACCAAGTTTTGAAAAAGCACAGAATCTAACCACAAATTATTTACATTGGATCACTGGATAAAGCTGAAAGATTATTTCTGCTTGCGTTTTACGTAAAAAGGAGTTTGTTAGAAACAAAATGCTAAATTATGAACAAAGTTTGAAGAAGAAATTTTTGTTCAGCTATTTTAGGAGAATGTTAATGTCTGCAACCTGTGTCATCTAATAAGTTGACACGATATGTAAAGGGCGCTCACCTTATTCCAAAGCGATTCCTTATTCCGATTTCATCTGTAGTTGATGCTGATGGTAACATCATATTGAAATCGAACCATGCTATTTGTTGGTACTTCCTGGTCAGCCTGATGAGAGCTGTAATATTCTAAAATAGAAAAAAAAAAATGAGATATTGGGTCGTAACTAACAAAATTGTTTTGGGGGTGTCGGACGTTGGTGCCCGATGGTTTGCCCACCAACAATTTGCAACATACCTGACTACCTTTATAAAAGATGTGTACGCTACAAATACACTCGAAAATCAGTTGGTTTAAAAATCAACCGAAATCAACTGGGTTGAGTGAGTATCAACCCAGCGCGGAAGGATAAAACGAGAGGCTGCAGGCCTCAATTTTTATTCTTCCGCGATGGCAGAAGTGCCATATTGATTAACCCATTCACACGCGCGTGTCGTTCTGTGTTTATCACACGCCTTCACGGCTATACAAACAATTATTAGAAAGACTTTCAGCAATTCATTTGACAACTATCAACAAAAAGAACACATTTCATCACCAACTAAATTTGCGTAATCATACTCTTCTTCTTCTTCTGGATATTTATTATTCCCTTCATATATCGACTCTATTTCATCTTCGCTATTTTCGTACACTTTAAACTCGCCATATCCTTCAATTTTAGACATTTTATTTAGTAATTTCGCAATCGGTTCAGTTTCCAGTGATCAATCATCTGTTCAACGATTTCCGTTCGGCACATGTGTACGGAACGGATTTTCATTTTCCACGTGGTTTGGTGTTGCTGTTGATAGGGATTTCATAGAACACGCGTGAAATAAAAACGCAAAATAGACTCATCGCAATGCTGAAAATAGCATCGAAAACGGCTATTCCACTGAAGGAACATTGGATTGTAAGGGTTATTGTTTTCAGCAACATAACTTATATTCCAGAGACAATAGACTGGGAAATTGTTCTGCGGACTATATTTACGTCTGCCAATTGATTTTTATATTTTATTACCAACACTATTAAACTTTTCTTTATCCCTGTGTTCCTCAAAGCCTCGCGTTATTCAAGACTATTCACAGCATATAGTCGAATCAAATAGCGGATCCAAGGGGAGCGCGCCATTTTGGTTACTCAATGTTTTTCCCAAGCGCCGAGACCAGTGGACTTGATTTTCCTGATAAAAGTCCAGAATTTCTCTTAGAAGTACCAAACGTACCAAAAACCAATTAAATGCATTGGAGATGAGGCAATGGAGAAAACATGCACAAAACATTAAGAAAATATTGAATTATGTTGTGTCACAGACAGCTAAAGGGAAAAGGTAAGAAAACAAAAACATTGTTTTTATTCTCTATTTTGTGAGGAATAAATCCGCCGTTTAACCCTTTGAACGCGGAAGACCGATTTTTTGGTCAAAGGCATAAATTTCGTCCCACTTTTGTCGTATAATAAGAGGTCTATACACGGGGCATTGGTAATAAAATAGTAACTGCAGTCTGCAGCCAGACGGCTGCAGACAGCAGTTATTATTTTATCCCCTCTGCATATTGATATTGGACTGACCCAGCTCACTGTAAGTGTACACAAAGGCGATACCATTCCAGTAAGCGAGGGTTCAAAGTGTTAATTCAAGAACCACTGGGATTTAAAGGGTTATCCAAAATATTGGTCTTATAAAAGTACACTCAAACATTTTATCCCACATACAGCACAGCTTCTGTTTTACAATTATTTTCTTATATGAAGTGTGTATACATGCAACACAGAGATAATGAATATCAAATATAAACAAGTTGTATTGTCAATATTGGTTATAAAAACATGCATGGTTGTTGGTCACGATTCTTTGTGTGGAATCCATTTCATTATTTGTGTTTTGAAAAGCATAAACCTACTATTCAGTTTATTATTCGCTTTAATAGCATTTTTATGCTTCGAGCTAAAAATAGGGCATGTTCCATTGATTTCTGGTATGTTTCCGGTCACATCGGTGCGTCATTACCATAAAGAAGACAATTTGTTTCCCAATACTTGAAATGAGATGCGTTCAGTGCTATTTCACGACCTTGCGTCTTTTTCTGTCAACCTCTCACTTTCAAGCAACAAAGCGAAAGGTAAGGTAAAACATCTGTGAGTTCTGTAAGCTGTTAGCTATGTTCCGTCGCACGCATCTTCACTAATCTTATATGGTTAACCCTTTACCCAACGCAGAGGATAACAAAACTTATTGGGAGTACGGTGACTCAGTAGGTAGAGGTGCAGGCTGCAAGCCGAGAGGTCCTGGGTTCGAATCCCAACTGTGGCAACCGCGTTGTGTCCTCGGACAAGACACTTCATCCAACTTACCCATTTGGTGGCACGGTGGCGTTGTGTACTAAGGCGCACTGCACGTCGATGGTGCACTTGCCTTCAGCCAATGCTACCCTCGATCGTGTGGATTTAGTATGTTGGGGAGTCTGACAGTTGCTCGCTGCTGCTCGGCAGTTCCCTCCGGGTGCTCCGGCTTCCTCCACCCGTATAACTGTCCGACACGATGTGACCCTGGCTGTTGAAAGTGTCGTTAAACCCCAATAAATAAATAAATAAATCAAAATTTATTATTTTAATTATTGTTTTTTAATTGTTTTCAAAAAATGTCAACAAAACTATTTCGTGTGACACCTCAACAGGCTCGTTCCAATTCGAGGTCATATGTTATAGTTTTGTTGAAAATGTTTTAACCCTTTACACAACGTAACGTCCAAAACCGGCCAGCGCTATTCTCAAAAATCGCCAATTAATTTTCATTATATTTTCATTTTTGTCTCAAAAACATAGGTTATGACCCGTCTTTGGCACGAGCTCGTTGAGCTCGTTCCAATGAGGGTTCATAACCTATGTTTTTTAGACAAAAAAATGAAAAAAATTAGTTATTCAAGAATTTTGTTTGCAAGTGTCGTCTGCTTTTCATGTTTGGTAAAGAGTTAAGTATACTATTCAAAAAACGTTGGGGATATCCTAACTGATGATGATATTTTCGGAAAATGGTATTGGATACGTGTGATTGGACACATCAATATGTTACCAAGTTTAGCGTGGATCATGAATGTCACCGGCCCACAACAACTTCGTGCAGGTTTCTCGCACGAGCGCCGCGTTAATGTCTGTGGGGTTCGTTTAGAAATTTTCATTTGTACTGGACGGGCTTTTTCGGAGGTCTTATCGTTCTTTTCTCGGTATAAACTCGTTCATCAATAGTTTCTGGTCGAAACGTAACTTTTGAGGTGTGCGATGACTGACACGTGACGAACGTTTACTTGCCGTTGGCATGTTGGAAGCTGGCAACAGACAGACTGCAGTGGCAATTCTTAACGTTCTCAATGGGTGATTAGCTGGTTGTGGTCACGCTACCGTCAGACAGGCAATGTTGATGATAGACGTCGGTCAGGTCGTCCAATGGCGACAACTGCTAACCAGGATCGTTTCATCTGAACCACAGCATTACGTAACCGCCATCAAAGTGCCTCAGATATTGGGCAGCAGCTGCACCGAGCGACAGATGTGCGAGTCGGTGCTCAGACTATCTGAAATCGCCCACACAGCTGGAATGTGTACGCTCGACGACCTCGAATTATTCCACGTTTGACTGAACGTCACATCGTAGCAAGGCGTAATTGGTGTGGGGCACCACAGCGCTGGGACAATCGTCAGTGGAGCAACGTCATGTTTTCCGATGAATCTAGGTTCACTCTCGACTTCCACGACAAGCAAATCAGAGTGTGGCGGCGGCGGAACGAACAATAACATGGCGTAACCATGACAAGCAGAACAGCATTACATGTCATCCAAGGGCGTGTCAAAGGGCAGTACTACCGTGACAACATGTTAGCAGCTCATGTGGTGCCATTTGCGCGACGTCACGGCCGTCGATTCATTTTCCAAGATGACAATGCAAGAGCACACAGGGCCCGTGTCGTTCTTCCAGGAGCAGAACATCACTACACTGTCTTGGCCAGCACTACGTCCAGACCTTTCACCAATCGAGCACGCCTGGGATATGCTTGCCAGGCGCGTACGACAACGCCAACAGTCCCTACCAATGTCAAGGAACTCGCCGCTGCACTGCAGGAAGAATGGAATAACATCAGTCAATCTTATATTGGACGTTTGGTGAGGAGTATGCCACGTCGGATCTGCGCTTGTCTCGCGAACCGAGGAGGATTTACAAGGTATTGAGGTCTTGGACTGAATGTGGTAAATTCTTTGACTGACCGTCCATGTCTTCTACAGCGCAGTGCGTGGAATGTATGTTTGTCAGACACCAAACTATCATGAAATGAAAAATCATTCCCCAGATGTCACAGTGCAATGCCTCAACTGTCTTTTTGATGAAAATATAAATATATTTCTTCATATATCCTACTCTTATCAAATATCCCCTACTTTTTTGGAATAATATATATATACATATTTTTCAACTGCTCGATTTCGATTCGTTGGGGAAAGGTTAAAGTAGCGTTTGTTTTGAAGCATGGTCAAAAAGAAACAATTTTAACATTATGTGAATCTCCAGAAGAGCGTTGGGTTAATTCTTACATTCTTGCCTGCCAGGCAAAGGATTGAATTATCTCGTAAACTTTCATAAAAGCAGCACCCTGCTTCAACGAATCAAATATGGTCAGCAAGGTTCAAACAAAATATAAGAGAACAAATACTCAATGTGTCTCAAGAATACAGGAATGTGACCAATTCTTTGTTAATTGACTGCTCCTGTTAATTGAATACTTTTCGCAGGCAAAGCTGCTTTTCAGTTACCATGACTCCGCTATATTGTCAGTTTGTAAAGACAAACAAGACTTGTTATAAACTGCTACCGAATCATTTGACTTTGGGGTGGTGTGCTGGTGACAAAATATCGTAAGCTTCTAGTGTTAACGCCTTCATTTGTGGGTGGTATTGCCGTAATCTGTGTCTCAACATAGCCTCAGAAATACTCACAGCGCTGCTTCATTTTGTCGTTCTGCTCTTATTTGTTATCATGTGAGCCTCTTATATTGACAACAGGCAGTGGTGGCGAAATTGGGGCTGCACAGGTGGCATGTGCAAATTTATCAATAGACGGACACTCCAGGAGAATATTACCACAACTGTAAACAAATTCAGTCGCCTTTGGTCAATGATTACCACACTTAGCCGACTCGGGTAATTTCTTCCACTCCTACCTTTAAACAAGGTTCTCAGGCCACCAGACAAATTCTGTTAGCAATTCGACGCTTTTATGTAACTATTTGTTTACCCACCTTCCGCTGAGTTTGCGCGCGCAAGCTACTGTTGATTTAATGTGATCTCCCATTATGCACAATGATATACCGATGTTATTTCGTGTTCCAGTAAAAGATATTCCAATGAATAAGATTTTACTTTGCCTTGAAAACGTAAAGCTATTAACACAATTAGTGGAATTTCGCGGCGTAATCATAAAACCGTGGCGAGTTGTCATTCATAATTATTCAGTAAACAAACATTATAATGCCGTTGGTTATGTCATGACAGACTCGCCCAAAAGAAGTCTCGATTGAGGAAACATATCTTGCGTTAATTCAAAGAAAGTGATTTAGGCTATTTTTATATTCAATCGACTGCAATATTTATATTCAATATCGATTGCGGTTTGCCTTTCCTACCACCTGCCATATTGCAGCCGATTAAATATAAAATAGGCGATGGACTATTCAAGGGCTAGACTAATTCTAGGCTGTAACAACGTCTGATTCGTTCAATAATTTGACTGGTAGCTTGGGAGCTTGCCTTTTAAACTTCGAGATGAAGTAGAAGAAATAGACCATGTCGAGATCAAAAACATGCAAACTAAAAAGGAGTGTCTCTCGGGTATTTGTACATTTGCTCATAGAAAATCATAATATGCGCCGTGATATGAAAGCGTGTTGTCATCTGTTTCGAAGGTCCCTGTGTTACTTGGTGGCCTTCCCGTCTACACAGACACACACACACACCTTCAATCACCCTACGTCGCACTAACCAACAAGCCTAGAAATAAGCTATCTGCCATGTGCAGAAGGAGGTCCCAGAGGGTGAATTCACTGATGTTATCCCATACTGTGGGCTAGAATCCCCCAATTTATCCTCAGGGTATCTCTTTCTATTTAGGCATGAGACCTTGAATCAGATTGAGGTTCACAGAGGGTAAATTTGGTAATGCATCACCAAATTCACCCTCTAGGGACCTCACTTTACAGTTGACAGTCTGCTGTTGTCAGGCTTGCTCGTAATATCAAGGAAATTGTATTTTTTGTTGCGAATCTAATTTTATTTTTTTCCCATCCGGGCGAACCATGGCGGGACCACGTGGTAGTTCCTTCTTCCCCCACGCTTATTCTTGAGCGTATGTTGGTTCTGACAATAGCAGCAACAGTGACGGCTCTCTTTTGGGAAATGCCACTGTTGCTGCCATTATCACTTTCAAAAACGTCTTGTCTTCTTTTTCCATCATTAACCCTTTAACTAATTTGAAAAGAAGACGACACTTGCCAAAATTATTCGTGCATAACTAAATTTTTTCAATTTTTGTCTCATAAACCTAGGTTATGACCCCTCGTTGGAACGAGCTCGTTCCAACGAGGGGTCATAACCTATGTTTTTGAGACAAAAAATGAAAAAAAATAATGAAAATTAACTGGCGATTTTTGAGAATAGCGCTGGACGGTTTTGGCCGTTACGTTAGGTAAAGGATTAATTACTTTCATTACTGTGCGCATGTCCTGGATTCTTTATCTTGTCAGTCATACTCAGCACAATCCAAATAAAGCAAACCTATTAGATTATTTTAGAAATTCAAACCCGTAACTAGAGAAGAGGATCATGTCATATCCAATGTGTCTTTTACGGAAGGTTACGTTCAGATTGTGTAGTGAGGTTTAAGTTTAAGCAACTTTTTTAAATATTAAAAAACGCTATTACTTACCGAGAATTGTATCTCCAGTCGTTTGATTACAAATAACTGTTTTATTGAAGCTTGGTAACTGTTATTTGAACAGATTACGGCTGATCTTCTCACGTTATACGTGGACACATCCTCTTGCCTACAATAAAAAGTGTAATGTATCATACTTTTCTAATATAGTCATGAAAATACACTTTTGATAAAGTTATCTCCCCTGAAATTATTAGATAGGCGAAGAAGGTCCAATTAAAAAACAACTAATTGTTGCGAAAACACCTATGACCTATAACATCAGTAGAATATGAAGTCAGGTTTCCTTTTGTTGCTTCCAATAAACGAAAACAACAGACAGCTCCTGGGGCTATTTTCGTTTATGATAAGTAACAAAAGGAAACTTGGCTTTTTATGGCACAATAATTAGAAGTACCTAGTTCACAGAAAATCCGTCATTAAGAATATCTATCAGTATCACACCTCCTGACACAAAGTGTGCTCTTTGTTTAGTAAACAAGCCAGAAAATAAGCAGACTGTCATCTGCAAAATGAGGTCCCCAGAGGGTGAATTTAGTGATGCTACCCTGCACAGCAGGGTAGCATCACTAAATTTACCCTCTGTGAACCTCAGTCTCAATCAGGGTCTCATAACCTAAGAGAAAGAGGTACCCAGAGGATAAATTAGCCCACTGTATGGGATAGCATCATCAAATTCACCCTCTGGGGACCTCATTCTGCAAATGTCAGACTGCTTATTTTCAAGCCTGTTAGTAAATATGTTTTTCAGTAATTTGCAATTTTTTTTATTCTTCTTAGGAAACAATAGCAAATCTCGCCTCCTAGTCCTTTATATTAGTGGACAGGACAGTGTCTGCATTACATATCACTATGCACACACTGTTGATATAATGAACATAAAAAAGTTACAGAACATCAAAAAATGGTGAAAACGCCGCTTTCCTCTTTTTAAAAGGGGTTTCGACGGAGAATAAAAGTCCAACTTTCAAATAAGACAGCGGCTGTATTCTTATAAGACTCTACAGTGAAAGGCCCGGAGTTTATGAAATGGTGCACACATCGATGATACAAATTCCTTAATATTTAGAAATTTCAATCTTTATATGACATTCCCACACCCTTCGTGTCAAATCAACTGACTGTTTTAAGAAATTAAAGGGAACTAACTTTCTGGTAAATCTCTCCAATGACGAACATTGTCAGCCATGTTCTTGGTGAGGTACATATACGGTACATGTGATTTGCATGAAGGAATATTTTCAACGTTGTGAAATTACAGAACATGTACCACTGGATGCAGATAGTTTAACTACATGTCAAATATAAAAACAATACTGGAAAACGGAGGCTTCTGGAAATTGTCGGGTTGTTTGTGTTAATTATACACAAACAACACCCACACAGCCCTATAGCGCAGCGTGCTACTCTTAAATGGAGGGTTCTGAGGGAATCCCGTATAAAATATGATTATTTTAAAAACTTGAATGAATTCTAGGTGTTATTAAGAGATTATATTACTGTCTGGATAGCAGGGAAGGGTAATTGTGACTGTGGCGATTCTCCAGTCCGTGATTTTGAGTCTGAGAGGTAAAAAACACAGGAAGAATTTTCCTAAGAACTGTGAGAATCGACCAAACCCGTGTCAATCACGCCTTCATTTTCAGGAAACTGTAGATAAAGGAAATTCATCCTTGACCGCTTGAATAGCCTTTGCTTTTTAGACAGGTGTGTGTGAACTGACGTTAGTAAGGGAGTACGGTATAATTTTTTATTACTTCCCAAAGTGTGATTTACTGGGATTTCCGGGTTTGATTATAAACGATAACTTCACAAGTGAATTATGCAATCAACAATTGTGTCAGGTAAAGGGGACTTTATTGTTTTTTTGTTTTTATAACCCTTCACCTAACATGAAAAGCAGACGACACGTGCAAAAAAAAAAAAAAAAAAAAATTCTTGAATAACTATTATTTTCATTTTTTGTCTCAAAAACATAGGTTACGGGCTCGTTCCAATAAGGGGTCATAACCTATGTTTTAGAGACAAAATATGAAGATATAATGAAAATTAATTGGCGATTTTGGGGAATAGCGCTGGCCAGTTTTGGCCGTTACGTTAGGTAAAGGGTTAGATAATATAATTATCGTTAATAATGAAGAGTAATAAACTGAGTAATCGCTTGACTGGACTGGTTACGTGAATTAATTCAGTCGAGGCGAGGGACTGTATTGTAAAACACTCGTGCGCATTCGCGCACTCATGTTTGTACAACGTCCCTCACCTCTCATGAATTATTTCACGTAACCAGTCCAGTCACGCGATTACTCTCTTTTTCTGCTCTAAAAAGCTTCTGAATGCTGACTTAACCCCCTCAATTTGCAGGAAGAATTACTTAGCTGCGCGATTTCTGGCGCTTGGAGAAAACTAGATGTAAGGTGTAATGGAGAAAGACATTTTACATTTACATCTCAAAATATTATTAAGGTTTATAAGGAGAGTTTTTGAATTACTGTATTCGAAAAACGGGTGTAACAAAGTTTCTTTAGCATACCACACAAGTTCGTTTCCGGCAGCTTACTTTGCAGTAATTTGGAATTGGCATAATTCGATGTGTGCAATATGTTCACTGTACTCAAAGCTCATCTACCAACAGTGAGTAGTTACAAATTCGCACACCCTAATACACAAGAGGTAACCATTTTATCTTTTGTCTTGTTTTATCATTAAATCGTTAAATCATTAAACTATATGAACGCTGAAAGTTAGCTCATCTCTGTTGCAAACAATAAAATTTCGATAGACGCGGTCGAGTTTCACCGCCGAGGGAATTCCAAAATTTAAAGAGGCCTGACACATAACAAAGCAATGAGATATTCTTGGAAAAGTATGTAGTGCAACCTACTCATGACAAAAGGTGTATACCAAGAACAGGAACGTCAGAAACAAACGCCCTCATTCACTCCCGCCCCCCTTCCCGCATGATGGCGTGAAGTCAGCCAATGCGGTAATTCCTCCAAATCAATCGCGTTTGATGACATGAAGGCTATTTCCTGTGGCTTTATACGAAACCCAATAACAATGCATCCATTTTCTATTCTCCGCACTTGTCTTGTGTCATTAACCTTTCACCCAACGTAACGGCCAAAACCCGCCATAGCTATTCACAAAATTCACCATTCAATTTTTATTACTTTTTCATTTTTTGTGACAAAACATAGCTTATGACCCCTCATTGGAGCAAGCTCAACGATATATTGTTTATCAATAGAAACTTCGCCACCCTCTTCCTAACATGGTGGCGGTGGAGCCACTTTTTGTATTTGTCAACACTGGACGTTCCAGTAAGCCAGTTCTACAGAGATCAGAAGTTATGACAGAAAAATATTTATTTATTAGAAATGGAAAGACTTGTCTATTCAAGTCTGGCAGGTAAACATTTACCATCCATTTGCGGAAGCACTTCATTTGCTCTATTGAGTGATTCAGGTATTCACGTGGAGAAGTTGTATGTTCGTCTCACAGTTTGCACCGGATCGCGAATACTGGTAAACGATGATGGTTGTTCAATATTCATAAAATTCAGGCTGCAGTACTGCAATTAAGGTTTAATACCGGGAACGGGAATTTCAAAGCTCTGCGGCTCTGACAGTCAATCACGATACCCGGGAAAAATAGACAATGTTATCAATGATTGCATTTTATAGTTTATGAGATTACGGCGAATATGAATTTCTTCCGACACCAGCACAGCCGTTGGAGCCGTGGTTTAATCTCAGGAAAGGGAATTTCCCGGTTACCGGTTCTGAAATTGAGTGCCACTTCCCCGGAAATTCATAGACTAGAATGGGGAATCAAAGGTTGCTGAGCACAACCTTTGATTCCCGGTTCTGTCCTGTGAAATTCCCGGGTATCAGAAAAGACAAAATTATCGTGATTGACTTAATTTTCATTCCCGGGAATAAATCCTAACTGAATGAATTCTGAGAGGACTGGGCAGCGATCCACTCGAAATTCTCCAGGACTGACAATTTTCGTCATTGGAAGAAATTTAAGGGAAAGTTAGCTCCCCTTAATGTTCTAAAGATGTCAGAAAATTTAACACTAACAATATGGAAATGGCATATAAACATTGAATTATCGAAATGTTAGAGTATCATTTCAGAAACTTCGGGCATTTTCATGTAGAGAAGTATAAAAATACAGAAGCTGGATTTTTACAATTTTCCCCAATCAGTTTGAACATTTGACTATTATTCTCTGTTGGAACCCCTTTTAACCCTTTACCTAACGTAACGACCAGAACCGGCCAGCGCTATTCTCAAAAATCGCCAATTAATTTTCATTATGTTTTTCATTTTTTGTCTCAAAAACATAGAATATGACCCCTCGTTGGAACGAGCTCGTCGAGCTCGTTCCAACGAGGGGGTCATAACCTATGTTTTTGAGACAAAAAATGAAAAAAATTAGTTATTCAAGAATTATTTTTGCAAGTGTCGTCTGCTTTTCAGGTTAGGTAAAGGGTTAAAAATAATACAAAAACGGTGTTTTCACCATCTTTTGATGTTCTGTAACTTTTTTCTTCATTATATCAACAGTATGCGCATCGCGAAATACAATACAAACACTGTCCTTCCATCAATATAAAGATTTACGAGGTAAGATCCGCTAAATTTTATTCCACAGGAGAATAAATACTTAATAATTACTGTAAGAACACATTTGCAGTGGCGGCGCAAGAAATTTTTTTGTGTGGGGGGGGGGGGGGGGGGGCAACTAGGGGGGGGGGCAGACTCCCATGAAGGGGGGCAAATACGTAAAGGATCATATCATTACTTTGTTATGAGGTAGTCCAAACTTGGACCCAAAGTCCGTAATATACTTTTTTGGTTTGGTACGTCCTGTGGACGTACCAAACCAAAAAATTATATTACGGACTTTGGGTCCAAGTTTCGACTAAATGTAATGGTAATTAGCGGTCCTCCTTTCAAAAAATCCTGGATCCGCGTCTGGTGGGTGTGTGCTTTGGGCTAAGTGTGTATGGGAATAAAAAAAGAGAGGGGTGTGTGTGAGAGAGAGAGAGAGTGACTGAATGTGTTTGTGTGTGAGGGTGGATGGAAAAGCATGCAAAATGGTTGGGGGGGGGCAACGGGGGGGGGGGGGCAAAGCCTTCGTTTGGTGGGGGGGGGGGGCAAATGCCCCCCGTAGCGCCGCCACTGCACATTTACTGATAGATATTTTTCATGACGGATTTTCTACGAACAAGTTCCTTCTAATTAGCTTGCCGTAAAAACCCAGTTTCCATTTGTTACTTTTAATAAACGAAAACAACAGACAGCTCCCGGTTGTTTTCGTTTATTAAAAGTAACAAAAGTTAACATGGCCTTATTTTCGACTGATGTCATATGACATAGGTGTTTTTTCAGCAATTACTTGTTTCATAATTGAACCTTCCGCGTGTGACTAATAAGGGAGATAACTATCGAAAGTCGATTTTCATGATGATCAAAGTGAGGGATGCTGCCCGTGTCCTTTCCTCTTCAGTCTGGAATCTCACCTTTCGAAAAACAAACGTTGAATCTGAGATGTTATTTTCGTTTATTTCTCATGATTTCGCCCTATTTTATTCAGGAAATCTCGATCCACTTGTGTAAGTGTGTCGCGTCCAAATCGCGATCTGACCGCGAAAAAGACCGCCTTTGTGGTCCCAGTACTGTACATGAAAGCCACGTACTTTGTTC
Source organism: Pictodentalium vernedei (assembly GCA_031216915.1). Taxonomy (NCBI): domain Eukaryota; kingdom Metazoa; phylum Mollusca; class Scaphopoda; order Dentaliida; family Dentaliidae; genus Pictodentalium; species Pictodentalium vernedei. The sequence goes on from CM062293.1 coordinate 402,368,345, forward strand.
AAAACATGGAAAACTAGTATTGTACAGAAGCTGTTTCCAGTTACAGTTATATGTTTCAGAATTGTATTTTCTGTTTATGAAAATAACTAATTGAAATGAAGCATTAGCATTTTCAAAGATTTGGCAATTTGCCAGTTGGCAAACTGCCATATCTTTGAAATGTTAATGATTCATTTCCGTCGTTAAAATTCACTTATAGAAAAATATAATTTGGGAAAATACAATTGCAATAGTTTTATAGTATTGGCCCCTGACGAAGTTTAGACCTCTTCATTTAACCCCCTTCACTCTGATGTCAAAATGCCAAAATTTCAGGAAGCTGTTTTTCCCCATAATGCATCTAGAAATTTAACCAATTCAATCTCGTTTGACAGAGCTCAATGAGCTCTGTCAAACGAGATTGAATTGGTTAAATTTCTAGTTGCATTATGGGAATTTTTTTCTGCCTGAAATTTAGATATTTTGACATCAGTGTGCAGGGAGTTAATGAATATCAATGGTATCCCATCCATATAATAATTGTAGCTAAAACTCTCTTCAGTACAAAAACGAAAAATAAATAAAACTGAAGCGTGATATTCATATTAAAAAATACCTTGAACTGGGGATGATTTTCTTTACATACAAAAATATGTCATTTTCCTTGTCACAAAATAATCCGTGGATATTTTTCATTTCTTCAAAGTATAAATTCATCTGATAAATTGTCAGTTCACATTCCTTTGTCTTCGATTCCATCTGAAAAAATAGCACAATTATCAAGATTATATCCATAATAAATATCATTGCTGTGATTTCTGCAAGCATGAACTGCTTTCGCTAAACTTTTGACAGCTTTTAACTCTAAGGACAAATTTCGCTGTGAATGGCTATCGAACGATAGAGATTCGGTCTTGTCAAATTCAAGTGTAACGCTCTCTTTGAAAGAATATTTCTTTACAACAGTTTTCACAATCCAGTTAGCTCGGACTTATGTTTAGAGTGTCTGGTTTGCGGTAGCTCGTGAGTCCAGTGGACAACTAAATCATTAAAAAATAGAGCCGCACTGGACACCTCCATCCATCCATACTCACCCCAGACCCCCTCTCCACTCACAAACCCATAATTTGCGTCTAGTCGATAGTCAATGATTTATTAAACCTTTACCTAACGTAGCTGCAAATCCGGTCAGCGCTATTTATAAACATCGCCATCGATATTTTATCCTTGCTTCACGTTTTATTTCACGTGAACGGGCTCATTCTAATATGGGGTCAAAAATAAGTTTTTGAGACAAAATTTGAAACTTTTTAATTATTCAAGAATTGTTTTGCAAGTGTCGCCTCTAGTCTAGTTGGTTAAAGGGTCAATTGCACATTGAAGACATATAACAATAAAATCCAAGTAGTGAACGGAAATGGAGAAGACAATGATGGTCATTTCGGTACATGAGTTGCTCAAAAAGAAGCCGACAATCGTTCATTCAATCGAAAATATATAGAATATACCGATAGTAGCTTGGTGTACCAAATGTTTACCACGAGTTGTGAAGTGAATGAACATTTGATACACCAAGCTGCTTTGGGTATATTTTATTTATACCATGATCGTCAGATTAATAAGAGTTTAAATGTTAAATAACTCAACATTTCTGTTTTTGTTTACATGAACACCGATGGACGGTACTTCCGCTGGCATTTTCATAGCCGAAACGAAATAGAAAACGAAACGCGCAAATCACGGGGCCTATTTCATTTTAATAACATAATAACATACTATTTCGAGTTATGGATGCTTTATTAACACGAGACAACGCTTGTTTGTTACTTTTTGGTATCACATGGGTTAAACTTATTTGAAAACGTAATAAATACTTACCGGTTTCATTTCACTCTTCACGAGGCGACGAGTGATAAACTTAGACAAGTTTGCATTCAAGGCGAGGTCACCAGAGGTCAACTTGGAAGTAGTTCCACTGTATGTGTAAATTTTAACTTTTGAAATCCCATTGCTGGCGTGTTCATAACGGTTGGTGTGTAAATCTAAATTTATGTCATCGGCTTTTTATATACAGTAGAATAGGTAATCATGGTATAAAAATTCATACCTTATATAACGTTATTCAATCTAAATACAAATTACACCTGACAAAAAGTGAGGACTTGCGGCAGTAAATTTCAGGCCGATTTTTATTAAACTCACAGATTAACTGTATGCAACAGAGGAGATCACTATTCTCCATGTTGGAGCACGTGAGGTGAGGCGGGGATGGGGGCATTCGTCATACACTAGGAGTAATTACCAGGCGTAATCCTGGTGAGAAAATGATGGACGTGATCTCGATTCAGCGTCCAAAAACTTAGATATTAGTATTTTACACACTTGAAGCTTGATCATATGTGTTAGCATTAAGTTTTACAGTGAGTATCAATTGTAATATTATTAACCCTTTACCTAACGTGAAAAGCAGACGACACTTGCAAAAAAAATTCTTGAATAACTAACTTTTTTTCATTTTTTGTCTCAAAAACATAGGTTATGACCCCTCGTTGGAACGAGCTCGACGAGCTCGTTCCAACGAGGGGTCATAATCTATGTTTTTGAGACAAAAAATGAAAAAAATAGTGAAAATTAATTGGCGATTTTTGAGAATAGCGCTGGCCGGTTTTGGCCGTTACGTTGGGTAAAGGGTTAATTATATGAAAAATCCGAGTTGAAAAGAAAACTTTACAGTATGAACACACTGAAATGTGACTGTGTACAATCGGAATCGAGATGCGTATCTTCGCTGCTTTGCAAAGCAACATTGAGCGAAAGGTCAACCTTCAAAATACAATGATACAAATAAAGTATTGTCAATACCTGTGTCATGGGTGTTGATATAGTTGATATGGGCTAAAGGAAGTTGTATATGAGGCGACTGACGTTAACCGCCATCGCTGGCTCCCTATTTCGCTCCACACGTGTTTTTATTTTTTTTTTTGGAAACAAATGTGACGTATGGCCACTCTGTCGTGACTAAACATATGGAATGCTGATAAAGTCTCTAGTTAAATGTTTAACGCTTCAAATATACGCGGTGAAGCAGACATCCTTCGTCTCTATGTAAGATTGGAAATTACAAATGACGACTATACTGCTCTCCTTGATGTTATGCAAGATAACAACCACGCGAAGGACAAAAGGTCCGTCAAAGAAATATATAATAATCGAAGGTTGCACAAAGTGAATTTTCTGCAATAAAAGTGATGATTGAAGTGAATCTGATATTCTTACCCCTAGCGATGAGCTATTCTATTTGCGCAGATTAATAAACAAATATAGTGTTTCCAATAAAGAAGTCGTGATCAATAGAGTTTGTATTCCTCTTAAACAGCCAATATGATTTTCAAGCAAATTAAACTGCTGTTTTCGAACTGCAGTGTTTTCTCTTAACCCTTTGAAATGCGAGAGGACACATTCCTGGCCCAGGGACATTGTACCTCGTAATTTCATGAAGTAGGATGGCTGGTTAGTGAATGTGTGGAGTAAACCAATCAATATTTTAAACGTGCAGCCCAAAGGCTGCACGTTGAAAATATTAATTGGTCTACCCCAAATAATTAATATGGACTCTTCCAATGGCTGCCATTGAATTTACATGGAATATACCACCATGGTTCAGAGGGTTAAATATAACCGGTGGGCTACAGTACGACAGTCACATAATCCCAGTTAACTGGTAAAGTTTTAGATTGATTTTAGTTGTTAGAATTAGTTCATAAGTATTTGACTTGTAACAAGTTATACCAATTAGCACTCTCTAATCAATTGTGACAAGAAAGATCCATATGTACAAAGAATTATTATTTAACAAAGAATACGACGTACATCCAGGGAATAATAAGCCTTTTAACTGAGGCACCAGCTCATTTCAGTGGAGCCCAGATATGGGCTTCTAGCAATAAACCAGTTATTTGAAGCCCAGTTTCTATTTATTGACACCACTTACATTTTATTCACAGTCCAGAGCTAATTGTGTTCCAATAAGACTACAACAATCATTCGTCGTCTGAGTGCTAGAATGTCCTATGTCCCTTATGAGACATAGAACATTCTAGCACTCAGCCGACGAATTGTCTTTTGGTTTACTTCACTAATGATATCAGCATATGGCATTGGTTCTTGTAAGCTCTTGAAAAAGAGTAGTTTAGGATTCAGTTCCACACAAACTTAACAAATGAGAAAAAAAAAATTTGTTTTTATCCACCAACATTTGTTTTACTGCCGCTCTAAATTCTTAGAGTGCTACGCAATGGAATCACGTGATCAGGTTTCCTACTTCTTATTTATTTGGTATAGATTTTCTTTCCCAGAATTCCCTATTATCGAGCTCGGCTGTTATGACTTCTACCCACAGATATGACACTCTGTCGATATGGACCAAGCTGGAGGCGTTACTATCCTCATGCGTTTTGTTTACATCAAATTCCTTCACCATCATTCGTCAAAAGCTATCAGTTTGTAAACGTGTTGTTACCGAGCAGTGCAAAAGAGAGTAGTTTTTGTATGGTGAGGAATTAGTGATGGCAATAAGTGAGGATTAGAAAGAAGAGAGTTTTACAGAACATTCATCACCAACTAACATTCAGAGTCGAAAACATAGATTCGTCGAAGTGGGAGAAGACGTAGTTTAGCTATCCGAACGTCGTGGCTTAACCTAATAGCTAAACTAGGAAGGGGAGAAAAGGAAACTTCGAACTTTGAGAAAAGACTGAGAACCAATAACACTGTCATAAAATTGTAACAGAACTGATAATTTTGTGATTATCTGTTTGGGTTTAATAAATAAAGAGGTAATATATAGAATATACCCATAGTAGCTTGGTGTACCAAATATTCACCACAAGTGGTGAAGTGGTGTTAACCGCGAGCCCTCGGCACGCGGTTAACACCACTTCACCACGAGTGGTGAACATTTGGTACACCAAGCTACTTTAGGTACATTTTATTTATACCATGATCATCAGCTTATTAAGGGTCGCTATAATTTTTTCTCAATTTTACTGAGCACCAGAATACATACATGCGAATCTGTTTTTGTTTACACGAGCATCGGTGGGCGGTACTTCCGCTGTCAATTTTATCGCCGAAATGAAATGGAACGGTGCCTTTTTCATTTTAATAGCATAATAACATATCATTTCGAGTTATGGGTGCTTTAACATGAGGCAATGCATGTTTGTTAAGTTTTGGTGTCTTATGGGGTAAACTCATTTAAAAACGTAATAAACTAGAGAAACGGAATTTACTGCATCCAGTAAATTCAAGTCTGTGTGAAAAAGGTTAAAGCATCAGGAAAAAAACTATATAGAAAAATAATTTATGGCGGCTTATTTTCGGGAGTAAAATAGTTTTAACAAATCAGAAATGGATTTTCCTTTAACAGTATTTACAGAGAGTCAAATAGGAATCAGAAACCAGAAAATCCATATATGTGCACAAGGATTCGATCAAGGAATCAGAAATTGACATTACTGGCTCTGCCATTTTTTTGAATGATGAGATACATGTATAATCTTCAGAACTGCATTAGTTGGTATAAAATGCAATTCCTAATAGGTCTGAAAATATGCTCTTAATGACCACTGTTCACCGCATTTTGGTGGACCACATTTTGAACCTCCAGCAAGTTTCAACTCATTCGGTATAGGATCCATGTCTATGGGTCATACAAGCCTGAAGTGTGAGCATAAACTACTTTACAAATATTGGCTCCACCAACTGCGGATCTGCCATATTTGATGACAAATATTCATATTAGCTAGAAAATGTTAAGGTACATGGTACTTCTGGTTGGATCTGGAAAATATATTGCGAGTACAAGAGTTCAGTAATATTGGAGTTCGACGTAAAAAGCCCCTAAAGGCCCTCAATAGCCTATCGAAAGACTTACTGGCATTGGCAAACTTCCGAGGTCCCATCTAGGCCCATGTTTGTTCAGAACAACATTGTGAGAATGGAAAGGGTTTTCTTTATTCTTGATTTTGCATAAAATAAAATGTTTTGAGGCCCATATTAAGATCTGGAGAGGGTTAAAACTTCCCCTTTAAAGACCCCATTTTAATCCTTTAAAACGGGGCGCGGTGGCTTGGTTGGTAGAGTTGCGGGCTTCGAGCCGAGAGGTCCTCGGGTCGAATCCCACCTGCGGTAACCGCACTGTGTCCTTGGACAAAACACGTCACCCCATTGCCCACGTGGGGGCACGATGACACTGTGTACTAAGGCGTACTTTATATTGATGGTGCACCTGTCTTCAACCAATGCTAACCCTGCTTGTGTGGAGTTAGTACGTGGGGAGCTGACAGTTGCTCGACGTTGCCCGGTTGTTCTCTCCGGGTACTCCTGATTTCTCCACCCGTAAAACTGTCGTGGTCATGATTAGCCATTAGGTCCATACGCCATACCATTCTTGAGATATGAGCGTGACCCACTTTCAAAATATTTGGCCACGCCCACTTTTTTTCGTGTAAAAATGCATGTACGAACTTCAGTAATGCATTTTGGAGACAAAAAAATGTGATTTCCAACAATTTTGAAAAATGCACTAAATGACCCCTGGGTGACCTCAGTGACCTTGGCTCATATGTTGAATCTCCATCGAGTGTCGACTTATTTAGTGTTGGTCACAGATCAGTAGGTCATACCATGCCTCAGATATGGGTGTGACCACTTTCAAAACACCCCTGTGGACACCCCTAATACCACAGGATTCTGAAAAACATAGGTGGCCGAGAACGTGTGACTATCTATCAGTATCCCACCTGCGGCAACCGCGTTGTGTCCTTGGGCAAGGCACTTCACTCCCATTGCCCACGTGGGGGCATGGTGACGCTGTGTACTAAGGCGTACTGCACGTCGGTGGTGCACCTGTCTTCAACCAATGCTAACCCTGCTTGTGTGGATTTAGTATGTTGGGGAGCTGACAGTTGCTCGCCGTTGTTAGGTGGTTCTCTCCTGGTACACCAGCTTCCTCCACTCGTAAAACTGCCGTGGTCATGATTAGCCATTGTGCATAAATATGTGACCTTAAGCACCAATAAATAATAAATATCTATCAGTATGCCAAAAATCAGCGAGATAGGAAGATTCGTTTTCGAGTTATCGTGAGGACAAGGATGTGCATAGAAAACAGAAGACAGAAGAAGAAGAAGAAGAAGAAGAAGAAGAAGAAGAAGAAGAAGAAGAAAAAGAAGAAGAAGAAGAAGAAGAAGAAGAAGAAGAAGAAGAAGAAGAAGAAGAAGAAGAAGAAGAAAAAGAAGAAGAAGAAGAAGAAGAAGAAGAAAAAGAAGAAGAAGAAGAAGAAGAAAGAAAGAAAAAGAAACCGTACAAAAACAATAGGCTGTGTGTTTCACACAGACTAATGATTGTCACTTTCATTTCATTCTTCCTGAGGCGACGTGCGATAAATTTAGAAAACCATACTAAACAATAGTCTGTGTGTTTCACACAGACTAATAATTGTCACTTTCATTTCATTCTTCTTGAAGCGACGTGCGATAAATTTAGACAAGTTGCATTCAGGTCGACGTCACCAAAGGTCAACTTGGATGTAGTTCCACTGTAGGTTTAAATTTTAACATTCGATGTGCAGCCTAATGGCTGGTTCAATTTTTAATATAATGAACAAACACTTCGACGTCAGTCTTTCCGACATATGTAAAGAAGTTGGGAAAACAGCATCCAAGCTATATCGAACTCAAATCTCTTCCTCGCTGATAGAAGCCGACATAAATAAAATATAAATCACACCCACAACACGTTAACTAGTACAATTACGTCAGGTACTGAACAATTATGGATAAGTTGAAAATAATTCAGTGGAACGCTGAAGCGTTAACTGCAAAAGCTCACAGATGTCCGATTACTTCACAAACGGTGATGTAATTGGTATCAGCGAAACATGGTTAAAGCCAAGTAAGACATTTTTGCTAAGTGGATTCAACATCATTAGACGAGACCGTCCCACACAACATGGAGGCGGAGGCAGGACTTAAAATATAAAACGATATCAAGCGATCATCTCAACGCAGAGGTGATTGCCGCTGAGATTGAACTAGATCATAAAAAATTTGCCGTAATCTCATATTATAATGAACCGAAAAAAACAGTTGACAGCAAAGTCTTTGAATTCTTTGTGAAAAATCACAAACATTGTATTTTCTTAGGTGATTTCATTGTCAAACATCAGGTTTTCGGATGCAATAAAACGGAGCCCAATGGCAACGCCCTCTTCAATATCATCGAACAATTTGATCTTTTTGTATTAAATAACGACCACGACATTACCCACGTTAGTAACAACACACTCCACCAATCCGACAACCTTGACCTTATTATAACCAGTAAATCACTAACTAATCAAATGCAAGACATATTTGTGGGGGACGATGATTTAGGTAGCGATCACCTGCCTGTTCATGCTACATTACACGGTTGCAGCAAGACCCACAAGATACCCCACAATGAGGAGGAGGAATCTATCCAAAATTGACTGGGACCTCTTCAGAAAAATAATTCAGGTTAAAATAAACAAAAACGACCCAATGAATACCTGCGAGCTCGAGCAAGCATGTACCAATCTCAGTGAAGTCATTAACAACACTCTTGATGAGATTTGTCCCAAACAGACGGTTAAACCGCGGGGCAACAGAATAACTGAAACCACACTCCAAATAATAAAACAAAAAAGAAAGGTCTTCCGTGCATACAAATCAGAAAAACTTCCAACTAAAAAGGTCGAACTTAAAGCCGTGTATAATCGCCTCCACGGCGAAGTAAAAAAAAACAATAGCAATCGACAATCGCGTGAGATGGGAAAAGGCAACGGAAAATCTAAATGGACTCAGGGAGACTAAAAAGTTTTGGGATACTTTTAAAACCCTTACTGGACAAAAACATAAAGACGCCAACAGTAAGGCTCTTACGATCAGCGATGGAACTATGGCCCTGGATGACAAGGCGAAGGCTAGCGCCTTCGCTGAGCTCCTTAAGAAATATCATCGTCCACATGAGGGCGATAGGTTTGATGACGAGTTCAAAGAAAAAGTAAACAAATTTGTTCAAGACAACAAGACAACGTTTAACGATGCCAACTTCAGCCAAACGCCCGAGGATGGAGATAGCCATGAACTCACGGAACCGATAAGCCAAGAAGAAGTGGCTAACACAATTAAAAAATGTAAGTCTTCTTCTTCCCCACGAGGGGACGAGGTCTCATACAAAATCCTGAAACAATGCCCCAATACTTTTTTCGGTAGACTCACTAACCTCCTAAACTGCTGTCTCTCTAGTGGATACTTCCCAAAATGTTGGAAAGTAGCTACAGGAGTCATGATACCCAAACCCGACAAGGACTTGAGCAACCCAGCTAATTACCGCCCAATCAGCCTACTCAGCTGTATTGGAAAAATTTTCGAACGGATTCTCACGACTAGACTCCGCAGCGATCTCGAATCAATCAGGTTTTTCAATAAGTGGCAAAGGGCATACAGTAGCCAAAGAGAGGGAATCGAGCATGTTTACAGACTGGTAGATTATATGAAAACGGCGTTCAGTCAAAATGAAATAGGAACCGCGCTATTACTTGACGTAGAAAAAGCGTTTGACTCTGTCTGGCACAATGGCATGAGATACAAACTAGCTAAAATGGGGCTACCTACCAAAATTCTAAGGTTCATATCATCATTTTTATCTGATCGAAAAATCAAAGTGAGGGTCAACCGCGAAGTGTTAGACGAGGTAAAACTCGAAGCGGGCACTCCACAGGGTTCTATTTATAATATATGTGAATGACATTGACAAAGTAGGGAAGAACCATGTTGAACTATCTCAATTCTCAGACGACAAAGGAATGTGGACGGCCAGTAAGTCTCGAAACATAATACAAAACCGCCTGCAGGATACCATCCGTGACCTGCAAGACTGGTGCGCTCTGTGGTGCATCAAGCTAAATGCCACGAAAACACAAAGAATCACATTCTATAAAAAAGCAAAGGGAAAAAGCTGTCCCTAATATTGAGCTTAAGCTTTAAGACCACAAACTTGAAGCTAGTAATGGGGCAAAGTTTCTGGGATTCACCCTGGATAGCAGTCTCAAACTAAACAATCACGTAAACTCAGTCACTGTCAAAGCCACTAAACGCATCAATTTCCTGAAAATGATTAGAGGTAAAAATCGGGGTGCCAATAAAGAAGTTCTCCTCGAGCTTTACAAATCATATATACGCCCAGTACTAGAGTATGGGGCCATAATAACGAGTGACCTGAATAAAACCAACATTGAAAAACTACAACGGGTTCAAAATTATGCCCTGCATGTGGCACTATGCAAACTCAAATGGACACCGATAAAGGAACTTCACGAGCTAGCAAAAATAGAAACTATTGATATGCGATTAAAAGCCCTACAAATCAAAACCCTCAACAGACTCCAAGAGAGTGAATTAATGGTTGAGCAGAACGAACACCGATCCCTTAACAGAAAAACAAAATAAGTTTCCAGAAAATAAATGAAAGTGTCAATGACACTGTAGCTCAACTTGACAAACTTGAACTTACCAATTAAACGGCAAAATTGAAGATCATTAGTACCAATGTTATTTGATGAAATTTCAACATAACTACATTGTGTGTGCACAATGTCAGAGTAATCAATGCAATTTTTAAATGTAAACATTAAGACTGGCTAAAGGAAGAATGTTGATACACAAATGCAGTATGTTCAGAGGTTATTGTAAATGGCAACTTTTTTCACAGAAATGAATGCTAATCAATAGCTCTTATCTAAAGGTCTTGCCTAATGAGCACACCAAATTCAAAAACAATCCTATGATAAATGTGGCCTGCAGGCCATGTCAAAGAATGTTGATACACAAATGCAATAAATTCAAAGATTGTTGCTAACAGCAACAGTTTTTGATGGAAATAAAAAGAAAATCAATACCTCCCCTATCTTTGTCACCCTGCATAAGCATACAAAGTTTCAAAACAACCTGATAATGAATGTGCCCTCTGAGGCATGCCAAAGGAAGAGAAGATGTTAATGCACAAATGCACTAAGTAGAAGGTCATTGCTTGTGGCAATGGTTTTTGGGTTTTTTTTATGGAAATTCATAAATATACCCTGCTGAGAGTTCAAAGGGGATAAGTTGATGCACAAATGCAGTAAGTTCAAAGGCTGGTGATAACGAAAATAGTTTTTTTTATGGAAATGCAAAAAAGCAATGGCTCACATCTAGAGGTCACCACGAACACACAAACCAAGTTTCAAAGTGATCCAATCATAAATGTGCCCTGAAGGGTGTGTTGAAGGGAAATATTGAGGCCTGACTAAACTAAGTTCAAAGGTCAGCGGCAACATTTTTTGACAGAAATGGAAGAAAATCGACAGCTCCCATATAGATGTCACCCCACACAAGCACACCAAGTTTGCAAGAGATCCAATCATAAATGTGCCCTGCAGGGTGTGTCAAAGGGAAATATTGATGCTTAACTGCACTAAGTTTTTACTAAGTTCATCGAAGGTCATCGCAACATTTTTTGACGGAAATCGAAGAAAATCAATAGCTCCCATCCAGAGGATTCCCCAAACAAGCATACAGAGTTTCAAACCGATCTGATCATAAATGTGCCCTGTAGGGCATGCCAAAGGAATATATTGATACCTGCCTAAACTAAGTTCAAAGATCGTTGCCAGCGGCAACATTTTCTGACAGGCGGAAAAGGAGGAAAATCGATAACTCCCATCTAGAGGTCAACCCAAACAAGCATGCCAGGTTTCAAAGCAATCCGATCAAAAAAGTGCCCTGTAGGGTATGCCAAAGGGAAATATTGAGGTCTGACTAAATTAAGTTCTAAGAACGTTGGCCGCAACAACATTTTTTGACGGAAATGGAAGAAAATCGATAGCTCCCATCTAGAGATCACCCCAAACAAGCATGCCAGGATTCAAAGCAATCCAATCATAAATGTGTCCTGTAGGGTATGTCAAAGGGAAATATTGGGGTTTGACTAAACTAAGTTCTAAGAACGTTGGCCGCGGCAACATGTTTTGACGGAATTTGAAGAAAATCGATAGCTCCCATCTAGAGGTCACCCCAAATAAGCATACCAAGTTTCAAAGCGATTCAATCATAAATGTGCCCTGCAGGGTGTGCCAAAGGGAAATATTGAGGTGTGACTAAACTAAGTTCTAAGAACGTTGGTCGCGGCAACATTTTTTGATGGAAATTGAAGAAAATCGATAGCTCCCATCTAGAGGTCACCCCAAACAAGCATACCAAGCTTCAAAGCGATCTGATCATAAATGCGACCTGTGAAGTGTGCCAAAGGAAATTGTGGACGTACGTACCAATGTACTAACATACTAACGTACTAACGTACGTACGCCGACGGACGAGAAGTGATGGCAATAGCTCAGCTTGACTTTGTCAAGTTGAGCTAAAAATAAAATAAAATAAAATTTTTCAATATAACTAAATTGCGTGGAGTAAGTAAGGATTGCCTCGCTACTCATTGAGAACTTTAGGATAGAGTCTGTGAGGACTGCCTCGCAACTCTGCTGAAGCGCGACTGAAATGCGTTTAATAGGACCTATATAACAAAACCCTCTACATACTCCAGGATAGTAAATCAATGGTGAAGCTGAACGAACACAGAATCCTTAACAGAAAAACAAGATAAGCCACAGTAAATTAAAATTACTCAATAGAATTAAACTGCGTGGAGTCAGTGAGGATTGCCTCGCTACTCATTGAGATCTTTAGGATTGAGTCTGTGAGGATTGCCTCGCAACTCTGCGTGTGGGGAGTGGACTCCGAAGAAACACACCCCTTACCCCATTCATAGCAACAATCACACAATAGTCACAATATACAATAGCGGATATTCTCTCTACCTATAACTTTTCTAATAACATTCTCAAATTTTCTTGCAACACTCTTATCAAGAAGACGCATTGAAATGGTAGACAAAGCGTAGGAGGAATTGGTGCAACCTACCTTTCTGTTAACATACACAAGAAACCACCAAACACCAGGCAAGGGTTGAAACAAGCTTGTCTGGCTGGGGACGAGTGTAAATTTTACATAAATAAGCAATTAATAAAGTTTTAACAGCCCTTTTAAGGGCTTGAGGGTGTGTGTCTGTGAGAGGGTGTTTCTTTTTTTTTTGGGGGGGGGGGGGGGGGCGGGGGAGGTCATTTGGAATTCCCGAAGGATAACCAGATACCTCATAATCACATACGGCATCCTATCTCCCAGAAAGCTTGATGGATGACTCCCGGTTTTTCAAACTAAACTGTTGGAGCTTTCTCCATTCCTTTTTTTTTAACCGCTATGGTCATATACTGGGGCCGCTACCAAACTGGCGTTGCTGTTCGGTTTTCTTTTCTCTTCTTCCCTTAAATTTGCCATCGCACAACATTATATTCTGGCTCGTCACCATGGTGGGACTCAAACCTCTACCATCGCCAAGCTAGAACCGGATAGTGCCCACTCTCTAACAGCCTTAATGGCGTTGAGGGATTGATTATTGACAATCTATCACGGCAACGTAAACTGCCGGGAATTCTAACCGCGTGCATACCCCCGCAGACCCCATTTGAGGCAATAGGAAAGCTGGGCCTGTGTGATCCAAGTGAAATAAAATAAGGTTAACCGGGTCGCAAGGGATTTGTAAATCCCACATCGTCCCTGCGCGCCTTCGGCGCACTAAAACCTTTCATTCATTCATTCATTCATTCATTCATTCATTCATTCATTCATTCATTCATTCATTCATTCATTCATTCATTCATTCATTCATTCATTCAATTTTAACTATTGAATTCCCATTGCTGTCGTGTTCACCACGGCTGGTGTATAAAGCTAAAAATTATGTCATTGGCTTTTCATATATAGTAGAATAGGTAATCATGGAAGAAAACTTGGTTAATTTCATATCGGCATTCGGTCGCAGGCTGATATGAAGGTGCCTCGGGCTGATATCTCGACCGATAAGAAACCAAGCAAGTGACAGCCATTAAATATTACTTTCCACCTAGTCGGGTTTGAATTAAGCTGAAGACATTGGTAGCGGGCAGCTCATGGCGCATTTCTATTCCCCAGATAAGTTAGAAAAAAATAAGAGGTGTGTTCAACTTTGCCCCGATTTTGTACGCGGAAAAAAGAATGCACACGAGGGACGTGCAAGTTCTTTATAGCTCAATTGGAACGGATAATTGAATAACCTATTTAATTCTATCGCACTCAGGAGACAGAAGAACATAATGGCTATTAGTTTGCCTCTTGGTGGTCTGCCCTTTAAAACCTTAACACACTAACGTTAAAATAAGGAAATTTCAAGCAGCTCAAATTTCCCGTAATGTAACTTGGCATTTAATGAGCGCGGTCAAACAAGATTCATTTGATTCAGTTCCTAATTACATGATAGGAAACTCGTGTGGCTAGAAAATTTGATATTTTGATATCAGTATGCAGACGGTTAATCTATACATCTGAAGGGCGTGTCTCCCTAGTTTGTGATGTTGCTGGGGGTGTTAAGGCTCTACATTCTAGCCGTACTCGTTGATTATCACGGAAACTTTAAATAGCGTTATCACATCTGAGTCTACTGAAAATTAAGATTAAAATTGTGAAAATATTTCCAGTAACGTCTCTAGAATTCTTTTTCATTGTCATCCATTCAGGAGTGATAAATATGATAACCTTCGTCAGCGCAATTTGAAAAATGAGTAATAATGGGACATAGAAGACTTCCACAAGTCGGTAGCAGTACATACACTTTAGAAGCTTTGCAAGTGGACAACACTTTTGGGAACCCCCCATAAATTTAACATTTATACCTCCCCCCTTCTCCCCAAACTCCAAACCAAGTCTAGTTATCAGTCTATCTGAGTCATAATTTGGAGAATGTTTATTTTGACACAATTAAATTACTCCGCTTGCCAGTGTACATTCCAATAGTTGAGAATTTTATACCACACTGTCAAGATAGTAGCTACGCGTTGACGAATGTTACTAAAGGTTTCTCTCTAACGTCACTCATCACTATTTGTTTCGGTGTAGTAACTTCATCTGTACTCTGGGCGTGGCGTGATGGATTGCTCAGTTGATGGGGACTTGACAATTGGAAGACAACTAGTTCCATTGTTCTGTCAAATCATACCTGATTTGCAGAACTCAAACACTGACTAATGTGTCGCGAGATGTTTAGCTGGTATCATCTGGTTCTGAAGGTGCAGCCACGGGGACTTTTAAAAGAGGACATCCCCCAAGGCGACGTCGATTGAAGCTTGGGGACTAACGATGGAACATCCCAGCAGCACGTGTAGGTCATTTTATATTGGTAGATAAATTGCTAATATTGTTCTCTGTGAAATCATGATGCATTCAGTGTATTTGTATATAAATATATGCTTGTGCTGCAAAAAAGTTACATTACATTACATCGGGACGGACTGGTGGAGAAATGTCTTTGGCTATAGGTGCCCCATGTCATTTGATCAACTGACTGAATTTCTCCAGATCACAAGTATGAATATGCAATTCTGTCCAAGGCCAGTAACGTGTTTCTATGTATATAACAGCCAGCGGAGCACTAGAGCGGACCACCTCCGGCCAAACTCACAAAAGGAGCGTTGTTAGCAATCCTGCACACATTAAATGAAATATGTATACCTTGACTCTCCTTAAGAAACTACCGTTACTCCATTATTGGCGAAAAAACTTGCGTCAGATTTTGATGCTTTGAGACTATTTTGATATTTTTGACGTAAGAACTTGGTTCTTAAGACTTTGTATTTAATAAGAGTATTGATACTCGAAAAAGGAGCTACTTGTCCGAGTTATCTTTTGCTACAAGAATCCACGAGAGAGCACACGGATCACCTCATCTCAAAGGCGTGTTGGTAACAACTGAAGTCCGAACTGTATTATAAAACTACTAGAGGAATCTTGAGTCACGACCATTGACGCTTCCTGTGCCACATTTGGTCATCTGCTTATTTGTCGCGGACTTGAACGTGGGGATCTACATCAACCCAGTCCCCCGCCGGATTATTCCTCTCCACTCTCCCTCCTAATCTACCAGCGTTAAGTCAAAAATTGTTTCAGAATTCCCACTATTCCCACTATTGGTGCTTTCTCGATCTCCACGACTATAAAATTCACATTTCCCCTCATGTTATTCCTCATCCAGTTATCATTCATGTTTTCATCTCATTTTCCATTAGTTTTCGAAGGAGTCGTCCATTTCTACTTGGCAAATATTTGAAGCATCTTAATGAAATGTTCCAGGGTCTCTGTTACTCCTAAATTGCACATCTTGCACGCTGCCCCTCAACTCCAGTGACTTTGATTTGACTTTGAGCAATAATGACATCCCCAAAAAAATCCTCAAAAGCTGGCGCATCTTTTTTTATATAACCCACCCGTCTAAAGAGCTCTTGGTCCTAGTTCCAGTTCGTCAGTTTCTATTGAAATTCTCAAGTACCCTTCCCCTGATAAATCTACTCCCCTGCTTCAGTCCCCTTCTAGATCTTCAGTTTCTACACTGCAAAAAATATAGGTTCCCTTTAGAACCAAAACTGGTTCTAATCTTGTCCCTGAGATGGAACCAGTTCTGTTTAAACAGTATTTATTTCAAATGTAATAAATTTACCAAGATTAGCATTTAATTTTTTTTTTTAACAGAATATTACATGAACTGAAGTAGATTCAGCAGTAAACTTGGAGCTTATTCAACGCTGTCGCCAAACATTTTGAAACAAAGGAGATATGAACAGTTGGCATATCGAACCAGTTTTGGTTCTGTTTGGAACCAAAACTGGTTCGACATGCCAACTGTTCATATCTCCTTTGCTTAATAATGATTTGAGACAACCTCGTATAAGCGCTAAACCTACGGCTGAAACTCTCTTAATTTATGTTTAATTCTGTTAACATTTAATGTTAATCTTTATAAATTTATTTGATTTGAAATAAATACTGTTTAAACAGAACTGGTTCCATCTCAGGGACAAGATAAGAACCAGTTTTGGTTCTAAAGAGAAACTATATTTTTTGCAGCGTATAGAGTAATTTTCCATTTTCTTCCTCGCCTTCCTTATCCATCCTGTTTGAATGTTAGAGTTCCATAACTTCCATACATGGTTAATCATCGTTTTACACCATCTGCTGTTTGAGATAGGGGTGGGGGTGGGGGTAGCAGGTAATTCCGGTAGCATAATTTTCCCATATCTATTCCACCTTCAACTGGCATCTACCCGAGTTCCCCTCTTACTATAACATTTCACACTTTCAGTCGAAATATTACTACCCGCTTGTATCAAGGAACAACAGAACGGTAACCATCCCACTCGTTATCTCGACTTCGTGACTGAGCGTCCGTCTGTTATTGCATCCCTTTACATCATATTATGTTTGAAACTTCAATACAAATCTTTCTCTTTTGTTTTTTTTTTTGTTTTTTTTTTTGGGGGGGGGGGGGGGCTACAGTATTGTGGTCACAAAGGCACTCTTTTTCTCGATCATATCGCTATACGGACGCGTTCATTTACGCCAGATTGGGATTTCAAAAATAAAACATTGAGAAATCTAGACTGCATTAAGAACAAAGTCAACAACGCATGAATCGCAGTTTTCGCATTCCTTTTTAACAGGTGAGATTCTACAGTGCTGTATGGGAAGACTGTGATTGGGGAATGTCGATCAGATCACGACTCAGTCGTAATCTGGTCGAAATTCTCTATGCGCTTATATACTGACAGCACATCAACAAATAAATCGAAGGAGGGCATTCAGAATTGTGCTTGTTCCTGCTTAGAACTCAATTCGAAAACTTGAACTGTATTGTGGATTTTCCGTGCACTGCTACTTTTCAAAGAATGTAAATAAGCTTTTTATTGGAGTTTTACAACATGTTCGGTCATCTCGTGTCGGGTAGGTTTAGGGATGGAGGAAGCCGGAGTGGGTAACCGAGTAACCACCGAGTAGGGGCGAGACTGTCAGACTTCCAACGTACGAGCTCCGCACAAGCAGGGTTAGCATTTGTTGAAGACAACTACGCCATCCACGTGTAGTACGCCTCAGTGCACAGCGGAATCGTGCCTCCACACGGGGACAACGCAGTTATCCCCCCCCGGGGGGGGGGGGGGGTCGAGCCGTGCATCTTTCGATTTACAGTCCAATGCCGTAACCACAGCCATAGCGTTCTCGATTTCATAAATAAAAGTTGACACATTCCTTTTTCCACATGTGAAGTTTTACAGTAGTGTGGGGGACAGCGAACAGAGAATGACGATTAGGTTGCAATCTGATCGATATTCGCCATTGGCCTAGAGTCGGCGTGGATTGGTAGTATTCCACGCGTAGGCAGTGTTGTCCACGCATGCGTTTACCAGATAAAAATCATTATCAGCAAAATTTTGATTAATGGTACCCGATGCTTCATTAATTCATTTTTTGATGATTATTCCTATAATTAGTGTTTGGAATCTAATATCATTGCATCCTTGGAAATATTGCCCACGCGTGGAAAGTGAGCAGAACACAGCGGTCGTACTGTGTATAATAACAACACTCTACGGGAAACAACGCATCAACAAATAAACAGAAAGGGCGACTGTACTCAAAATTGTGGTCTTCCCATCTTAGAACTCAAGACAAAAACTTGAACGAGTGATTAACTACAATAAACATAAGGTGCATCTTTGTTCACTATTTTTGTGGATATTGGGTGCACTGCTACTTTTCAAACAATAGATATAAACACCTGTTAGAGTAAAGTCATTGCATTTGTTGACAAAACTATGATTCAAGTGCACTGCGGATGCATGGATTTAACGCCCGCCTAACACCAGACGTGAAAAGTGACACCCATTTGTCAAGGACAATTAATTAATGGTATTGCATCAGCTCTTTTATTTAATCAACAGTTCGATGAGTAATGACCTTCCCTTGTATGATAATCTGAATAAATCAAGTTAGCAAATATTGCCTATTCTTCACTGGATACTGGTGTAATCCCAAACTATTTTAGCGGCGTTGATCACCATTTCTCACAAGTTTGTGTTACAGCTGCGTTGGTTTGTTTTTGTAATACGGCCATTAACTGGTAGAGTACTAGAAGCCCATATTTGGGCTTTATTCTGAAGTACAGGTACTGCAACTTAACGGCTTCAGATTCAGTGGATTTGCTTCGTATTATCTTTAAAAGTGAAGTTATTTAGTCTGTTAGGATTTGCCTTGTTACAATTTATAGGAGAGTGCCCACAGGCACTCTCCTATAAATTATAACAAGGCAAAGATATGTGGACAAATTTTGATGGCCAAAAATAATTTAGCACTCTACCAGTTATTATCAGATACTGGGCCTTATTCCAATTATATTGGGTGTGATTTGCAGGCCGTACCGTGAAATCCCCATACAATATCTGTGCCCAATGCGTTGAGATTACCTGCGAATCTCATATTTCGGGGTAAATTGCATCTCAAATCAAACCTCACCGCTTTTCAAGTTATGAATATCGCCCCTTCTTACAATCGCAAGTATTGTCAGGCTCCACGCAAGTATTGTATGCAACAACTCATGCAAATCAAGCAAAAAGCGGAAAAAACAATTGTTTTCGGTGATATTTTCTGAAAATGGTCTTTTTCGTTTACGTTCATAAATGAAATATATCTATAAAAAAGATAAAATGGAGTTTGAAAACTTAAACCTAAACTTTATATATGATTTCTTATGTTGGAATTCTTGTGTAAACAAAATTTTATTACACTCAAACTAATATTTTGATGTAGGCCTTGTTGATTGTTTCTTTGTACACTCACAATAGCACTGAATTTACAAAAATGTCATTAGATGAATTCCAACATTTAAATAATATAGGTCCAGTCAAGGTAAAAAGACATTATGACTGTCGTCCGGCGACATGTGTATTGAAAATGCAAGATCTTGTTAGGGAAACAGGTATATCTGCCTTAGTTTAGCAAAACTGGACAGATGAAGGTATTATTTCCTTAGAAATGTCCCAAAGAAAACTTATAGCTATTCCCGAAAAGCCATTTGCAAATAATTACTCCCCACCACCCACCACCCACCACATCACATATGCCCTCTGATGTTGTACAGATTATATCAGAGATGGGGAATGAAACAAATTCCATAAAATCAGACCAAGAAAATGAAACAGAAAGATGGAAGAAAGAGAAAGCGGATTTAGTGGCTGCTAAATTATTTGCAGAGGCACAACTCAAAATACAAAGAGATGCATTAAAAGCCTTTAAAAGGGACTCATCAAAGAAAATAAAGGAGATCAGCAACAGGTTTGATGAAGAATACCATAAGCTGTATTTGGCATTTGAAGAACAGAAAGTTGCCAAACAGAAAGCAGCCGAGAATCATTTACCGTCAACATGGATTATGGAAAAAGGACACGGCAAAACAAAATATCTGAAAGAACGCAGAATAAGAGCAGAACTGTTTCAACATTCAAGTCAAACTTATGGCCGAAATTAGAATCAGATCGCACTGACTCTGATGATGCCATTTAGGAGCATGAATATCAGATTTATGGTGCTGGTGTGGAAGACCGAAAAATATTAGCCAGCAATTCTCATAAGGGAAAGACTCGTCAGTCAGAGACCATTACACCTAAGATAGAAAGGTATAGACAAAAAAAAAACAAGGCATCAAAACAGTGGACAGGAATCACATAGGTCTAATTCATCAGATTACCAAGTTTTGGATCAGCACAAAGAACGAGCTACAACAAAGAATGAGCGAAGAATCGGACGATCAGACCATAATAACTAATCGGATTCATATAAGGGTAGTGACAAACATAGGCGACATGCTCCAGGAACACGGGAAGAGACTACCCCTCAAGCGAATATTCACGTAATAGACGTGCACATCAAAAGGGGCAATACTCACAGAGTAGACATAGATCTCACAGTGGGACTCCTATTATCCTATTATGAGAACACTCTCCTAAATGTTCTACCCAAGATATTATAAATTATTGTGATGAGTTGAAGGTAACATGGTCTGAGGTTTGCGGCTCGGAGCTTATGTTCAACCGAGACGCGAAGCGTCGAGGTTGAAAATACGTTCCGAGCCCCAAACCTCAGACCATGTTACCATCAACTCATCACAACAATGTATATGTTCCAATAAAACACTACCCATAGCCTGAAACCTACGTCGTGAAATACGAGAGTCTTATTTACTAAACTTGTGATCGTTAAAAGTTGCCTTGTTCAAGGCAACTTTTAACGATCACAGGTTTAGTAAATAAACCTCTCGTGTATCTACGACGGCACTGGATAAATAATCAATAAACCAGATAAACTCATTCCATCTTAGTTCAAATCGTAAATCGGTTTTTAATTTAAACAACACTTCATCCAGAACACCGTCTACTGCACACGTGAAACAGCTAGAAAAATGAAGCGGCTTGCTTGTGACTCGGCTGATGAATCAGTTACGAAACGGATGACGTCATTTCAAATATTTCGCGCTGTGGCGTCAGACGGTAACATTTGCCACTTGAGCCGTAAACATAGAATATATTGAGCGAGCTCTTGTCCAATCAGAGCAGGAGGATTTAGTCTCATTGGAACATAATGTCAGTAATGCCTGCAAAGCATTACGACTGCAAGGAGTTCCTTTCTGAGAGTGCAAACGCTGTGTAGACAGCAGAAAATGATTCGCATAGCCAATGACTTTTACTTTCCCATCTTGAATGCCCCCGTAGCTTTGTATAAAGCATTTGTGTCAAGAATAAATTGCCCTGTGTCCTGTGGATGTTGGATATGATCACAGTGGGGATTCTACCATTACGTTCTTGAAGCTATCGAAAGCAACTTGATGACCGTTCAGCCAAGTAAATTGCTTCTTTGGTGCTGTTACCTCATAAAATGGAGCAGTGAGCTCAATGAAATTTCTTATGTGATCTCTGTGGTAGCTAATGAACCCAAGGAATAACATTAACTCATGTTGAGTCTTTGGTACATGTACTTGCCACTTGGCCTTAATCTTGAAACGCGCTACTGCTATTCCCTCTGTACTAACCAGCTTTACAAGGAATTAAAAAGTTGACACTTCTTTGGTTTTAACCTTAGATTATTCTGTCGAAACTTGGCAAAAACATGTTTGAGATGTTTCACCATCGTCTCAAAATCAGAGCCCAAGACAACAATGTCGTCAAGGTAAACTAGGAGCTCTTTCCACGTTAGTCCTCGCAACATAAGCCGTATGACCCGCTGGAACGCAGCCGAAGCATTGCATAATCCGAAACTCATGCGAGCATGTTCAAACAATCCATATTTAGTTATGAAAACTTTCTTCTTTTTGTCGGATTCATGTATTGGTATTTGATAAAACCCCGAGGCCATGTCAAGTGTCGAGAAATACTTAGTGCAGAACGTGTGCCCAAACAGTCCTCTATCGGTGGAAAAGGGAAGTTGTCTTTCAATGTTTTTGAATTTAGTGATCGAAAATCAATGCACCAGTGTACAGTTCCATCTTTCTTTTACACTAAGACAGGAGCTGCGGCCAGTCGGACATGGATGGTTGTATTACACCTGCCTCCAATACTTTTTGTAGGTGACTGTATTCTTGGTCTTCAAAGCCTAATCTTGTGCTTTACAGTAGGCGCATTACCTGTGTTTAATTCATGTTCTACTCCCTATAGGCAATCCAAGTCCAAGTCATGGTGTGCAAAGATGTCTTGGAATTCAATAAGCAGTTTTGCCAATTCCACACTTAGCTGATATTTCAGATTTAAAGTAGATCTGTTAAATAGTTCTCTCAGGTGAGGTGGCATTTTCTCCTGCAAATTGGATGGATGTTGTTCTTGGTCCATCTGAGAGTCAGTGGCTACAAATCGAAGTGCAGACGGTTCGAAGTCACAGAAACTTAGAACAGAGTTTGCCCTTCTATTGTCAGTCCTTGTAACCCACACTGTGGATCCAAACTCACAGGTTTAAGTACCTCTTAATGTATCTCCTCTGTGTCGCTGGCAAATGTGTGATTCAAAGTCCCCTAAACGTTGAACACTCTCCTCTTCTATGCCTTCAGCAGTTCCAACTAAGCTGTGCTTTTTAACTTCAAGTAGTGACTGTTATCATTTATAGCCTTGACCATTACACGTTCCCCATTACCAATCGCAGACTATAGCAGGACACCATTTCTCTGAGGTGCTGGTTCAAAAATATAAGATGTGTTATTAGCTAATGGACTTTCCATCTTCATGTTCACGATTAATATTGTCTTGGGTGGCAAGGGGATTGCTTTCCTAACTACCACTCTTGCAATAGGTATATCGATGCCTGGACCAGATTTCTTGAAGTTTACTGTTACTATTTCATCCCCAATAGTTAAGGTACTGTTTCGTAATTAACTATGCACCCGTTGGCCTGGAAAATCTAATCCCAATATAAAGTTGTTATCAATGGGCGCTACACAAATGTCCCATTTAAAGGCTTTGGATCCGATTATGATCTTTGTATCTGGAATAATGTTTCCAATCACAGGATGGCTACCAGTTCCTTTAACTTCACCCTTTTGGTCATGTTGGTTGGGGCAGGATAGAAGGACTTAAACAACTGCTCACCTATCAGTGTAATCATTGCCGCAGTGTCCATGATGGTGGGTAGTATTTACATTATTAACCTTCAAAGGCATCATCAAAGACTCTCAATTTAGTCTGTGTTTAATTATTTCTGGCAAATGAACAGTGTCTTCGAAAAGGCTGTTTACATTCATAATGTCCTGATTACCCATAAAGTGCTTACCTATTGAGCCTCTTTGTTGTTGGACCGAATGATGGCCTTTGCACCCAGTCCACTTTGGTTTAAATCCTCCTGATGAGTGACATCTGTAATAATGGGGTTACCATATTCTGGACTAGTCTGTGTGGGTAATTTTCTCCAAGATCGTTGAGAGGAAGGTACTTTTGTTTGTTATTTCCCCTGTATGTATTTTTCCTTTGAAAAGAGTTATTGATTTGTCTCCATGGTTGCCGGAATGCAGGAGGTCTATATAAATTATTCTGCTCCTTGAAATTTCTGTCCACCAAGTTTATCTCTGATTAAAGCTGACATGTCCTGCACCATTGTTTTCAGATCTCCCACTTTTTTTCTAAGAAGGAGCTATTGCTTTCTAACTCCACCTTATTTATCTTGAAGTCAGCGTTAGATTCGCTTGAGTCTGGGTTTGAACACTTGACATGTCTCTGGTGATGATTAGAGCGATATCCACGTATAGGTTTCTGGTTAGCTATGGACGCTTTCTTAAACCTAAGAGCCTTCAGTATATTTCTCCATCACCACCTCGGTGGCTTCTTTATCTCGACAACCACGTAAAAATGCCTCCCCAGAAATTTGCTTCACTGTTTTCCTATCAGATTCTGGGTATCCATCTTGCGTCAATAATTGTACCCTCTGCGAAAAGTCTTCCACTGGTTCTTCTTCCCTTTGCTTCATGAACTGAAGCTGTCTACGTGCAGAAGCTGCTACCTCCTTACGACTACACCGACGTTTCAACTCGCGTTTAAGATTATGGTAGTCATGGTAGCCGTGTAATATATAGGTTGGCATATTCCAATGCATCCTCTGACAGGCAGTCATACAGGCCATTCAACTTTTTTTTTGTCGACTGCAGTGTCTATCTCTAACTGTCCTCTCAAATATAAAAATGAAGGGATCGCATTTCATCGACCTTTTTCCATTGAAAACAGGCAGTTTGGTGGCTATGGACTCCTGATTCTCCTACGGGAATGATGTCGCCTTCTGTGATAATGTCGTCCACTGGATCTGTCACTCTCTTTATCACTTGATGATCGAGTCCCACCATCAGATCTATGCCTACTCTGTGAGCGTTGCCCTTTTTGATGTGCACGTCTAGTACGGGAAGATCCACTTGAGGGATAGTCTCTTCTCATGCACATGGAGCTATGTCGCCTATGTTTATCACTGCCCTTATAAGAATCCGATGAGCTATCATGGTCTGATCCTCGGATTCTTCGCTCATACTTTGATCTAGCTCGTTCTCTGTGCTGATCCGATCTTTGTAATCTGGTAAATTAGACCTATGTGACCTATTCTCCACAAAACTAATGATTATGATGAATAGCTGCCATTTTTTTTAAAGGGCGATGGAGCCGAAGGCTCCCGAGCGAGACGTCGGCGATAGCCGACGCCGAGCGACATCGTCCTTTATATTGTTTTCACTATTTTTTATGGTAGGAAGTAGTTAACGAGATGAGACTTCACGAGAATGACTCTGGCTGTTTTAGGGATTTTTCACAAAGGAACCGGGGACAAATGTGCTTACATTTTTTCAAGGAGACTCGGACGCGAGAACAAGTGATGGCACTCCACCATTGCTTTCACCCTCATTGGATCAAGGACCCTTAATATATTGGGTGGTGGTGGGGGGGGGGGCTAATGGGTCACTGATTATGTCACGTGACGTCTATAGCAAGTAAAGCACGCACCTAGCAACGGGCAAACTACTGGACCAATTTTGATACATGGACCCAACATGCATTGCAAACGAAAACAGACAGGTCACTGGTGTCGTCACGTGACTTCCCTAGCAACCAGAGCGTCCCCTTAGCAACGGGCTAACTACTGGGCCGATTTGGACCAAATTCGGTATACGGACCCAAAATGCATTGCAAATGAAAACAGTCAGATTAATGATGACGTCACGTGACTTCCATAGCAACCAGAGCGCCCCTTTAGCAACGGACTAACTAACTACTAGGCCGATTTGGACCAAATTCGGTATACGGACCCAAAATGCATTGCAAATGAAAACAGACAGATCAATGTTGACGTCACATGACTTCCCTAGCAACCAGAGCGCCCCCTTAGCAACGGGCTAATTACTGAGACGATTTGGACCAAATTCGGTATACGGACCCAAAATGCATTGCAAATGAAAACAGGCAGATAAATGATAACGTCACGTGATTTCCCTAGCAACCAGAGCGCCCCTTAGCAACGGGATAACTACTGGGCCGATTTGGACAAAATTCGGTATACAGACCCAAAATGCCTTGCAAATGAAAACAGACAGATAAATGATGACGTCACGTGACTTCCCTAGCAACCAGAGCGCCCCGTTAACAACGGGCTAACTACTGGGCCGATTTTGACCAAATTCGGTATACGGACCCAAAATGCATTGCAAATGAAAACAGACAGATCAAAGTTTAAAGTCTCCTTACTTCCCTAGCAACCAGAGCGCCCCCTTAGCAACGGGCTAACTACTGGGCCGATTTTGACCATATTGGGTATACGGACCCAAAATGCATTGTAAATGAAAACAGACAGATCAATGTTGACGTCACGTGACTTCCCTAACAACCAGAGCGCCCCCTTAGCAACAGGCTAACTAGTGGGCCGATTTTGACCGAATTCGGTATACAGAAATATGAAAACAGGCAGATCAAAGTTTACGTCTCATGACTTCCCTAGCAACCAGATCGCCCCCTTAGCAACGGGCTAACTACTGGGCCGATTTTGACCAAATTCGGTATATGGACACAAAGTGCATTGCAAATAAAAACAGACAGGTCAATGTTGACGTCACGTCTTTATTCCTCAGATTTTCCCTCAACGTAATGTTTTATATGAAACTACATTTGTGATACTCAGTCTTATTATTTTAAAGATGGTCTTTTCAGTAAAACTGTACTGGCATATTATTATCGTCCTTTTTTGCACAGCACTTCCGTATTTTCTTGTTACTTTTGAATTCAATATAGCGATCAAGATGATGGCAAAAATCGTTCAAAAGACTTGAAGTATTGCGCCCAGTGCAAAATCATCTTTTCGATACGGCAAAGAGTTTCTTCATATTTCAGATTATATGCTTCGCTTCTCATGCAGTCCATTTCCGAATTTATCACTTTCTTATGCCTCGATTGCTGTGTGTATTCAGCTTTGCCAGAGATATATATATAAATTATCATGACCATATGCATATCCTGTAATTTGTATCAGATTCGAGGTCGTGTCATTGACATTGTTGCTATAGAGACATATACCAAAAGCATTTGAAATTCGTTAAATATTGTTCAAGGTATGCCATAAACAAGATCTACAGAATATTTTTCATCAAACAAAGGGCAATAACTCCCATAACGTTCATCAGATATGGCTGGTCATCGAACGTGACGTAGACACTATTGCTATAGAGGCATATACCAAAAAGAATTGAAATCCGTTAACTATTGTTCAAGTTATGCCATAAACAAGATTTATCTAATATTTGTATAACAAAGGGCCATAACTCCAATAATTTTCAAGAGATATCGGTGGTCATCGAACGTGACATAGACATTGTTGCTATAGAGACATTCACCAAAAAGATTTGAAATCTGCTAATGATTGTTCAAGTTATGCCATAAACAAAGTTCGGACGGACGGACGGACGGACGGACGGACGGACGGACGGACGGACGGACGAACGGACGGACGGACGGACGGACGGACGGACGGACTGACGCACGGACGGACGGACGGGCGGACCGCAAGGAGACGGACGGACGGTCAGAGACAACGGAGCTCTACGCTATATCCCTCTTTTGAGGGGGATACAAATCTAACCTTCATTTACTTCGAGTTTAATCGTGGTATAAATACAGAAGACAACTCAGAAACAATATGTGGAACAGGAACCAACGAACGTTGTAGGAGTTTTTCTTATATTTCACTCGTAGGCGGTGCCCGTGAAACAAATGACAAACTATAACTCGGTCGTTTATTCCTGTCACCCATATTCTACTCAATGTTAAGCTGGCCCTAAATGCTTTGGCGCCAAATGGAATTTTCGTTTAGTTCCAAATGAAAATTTTTTAGGGCCGTTCTTTTCGAAAAGGACGCACTGAAATAATAAAGCACAGTGCCTTTCAGATCTACCAAAACTTTATTTGTGGTGACAAATTTTGGTGCCGGATGTTGTATTCTTGTGCCAAACGATTTTTTTAGTGCAATTGGCTCCCCACAGCTTGAACACTAATTCCACCCTCGCTGTATTCTGTCTTAGTATACTGTTGAAACCAAAATTACTTATCATGGTTGACGGAAAAATATCAAACAAAAATGAATTATGCTACAGCGCATATTGAATGATCTATTTGCCCCATCACAACGAGAAGATGGTCTTTCATAGCTTTTAATTTTCATTTGTTTTAGACCCTTTGAATCCTGATGGTATGTTCTACTTCAGTTCATTTGCATCAAATGGAACAGTCCATATTCGGCATTATTTGTGAGTAGAACCATCACTATTTTCTAAGTATGGCCTTGTCCCTTCGGGTTCAAAAGATTAACAATCGAAGTTTCCAACGAAGTGTAAAAATAGGAGGGTCGGGTTATCACCTGCATTCCAGCACTTCCGAATGAGCGATCTAGAACTCCTTTTCAGGGGAAACTGCTCCGCAGGAACAGTCTTAATTCGTCAAATTATTTTCCGCAATAGCGATATGTCATTTTGATTTGAGTTGTTTAAGCCATTCCACTTGACTCTTAGAAAAGGTGTTATAATGACCAAAGCTCTCAAGCTACAAGTCAAATTCTGTAAGGACTTCGACACTGTTATGGACAGGAACCAGTCTAGCCTTTAAAAAGCCCATAGCCTGTGTTTAGATTAACACTCGGAATATTTCATTTCGTCGGAAAAGCGACCTACAGTTCGCTTTTCCGACCAACTGAAACATTCCAAACGTTCGAAGACAAGGTTGTCATCGATATTCATTTTCTTTGAATCTGCGCAAGAAGTGATTCTCAATCGGGACTTGGTGTGACAGAAACTTTAACTTAATGAAAGAAACTTTGATGACTTTCCCAATACTATTAAACATGTTTGTGTATTAGGTAATTATGAACGAAGACTTATCACGGTTGTACTTCTAATGACCACGCCACGCAGTTCCAAGAATTGTGTTAAGATCTTGATGTTTGCAAGGAGAATTAAATACTTGATTGGAATATCTATAATTGGAGCACAAAAAAATATCTATACATCTTAGTAAGTAAATGGGCGTGACATGAAATCAACGGTTGTCTGCGCATGTACTCCAACAAAAGTGGGTAAACAAACAGCCCATAACAGTGTTGCATTCCTTACAGGATTTGACTGGTGGCCCGAGAACGTAATAATAACCCTTTACCCAACACAACCACAAGACGGCACTTGAACAAAAATCATCTTGAGTAACTAAATATTGTCATTTTTGCCTTCAAAACATGGCCTATCCCCCAACCCATTGGAATGAACTCGACAAAGAAAAATATTTAATATTTTGTGAATAATGTTGGACGGATATGGCTAAGGGTTAAACTAAGTTGTAAATGGTTTGTTGTCTGGTGCGCACAAGAACATCCCTGTCTTACTCCAGCTTTCTGTGATCAACTGTTCTCTCTGCCTTCAGATTACCTCCCCTCGCCAGTGAGTTAACTGAATTCCGAAAGAGTTAAAAACAATTCAAAGGTGAAATATTTGTGAGTTCCGTTGTCTTATGTTGAAATTCTACAGTTGCTCTAATGAATTAATAAAATATAAAACCAGGATTTTTTTGCGAAGGATAAGACGCCTATTTTTTCAGACAGCAGTTGACGTCATATGTGTGTAATTCATTCATTACAATGAGTAGGAATGGAATATCTGTCCAGCCGAGAGTCGTGCACCCTATATATATATGTCGTATTTCAGTGACTTAGAGGGCGTTTCTGTTCAGCACAATTAGTTTATTGATCATCATGGAGGGTGTGGAGAACACTTGACCTAATTGTTAAACACAATTCCATTGAAGATGTTATAATCAAGGCAACATTTGCTACCGATACGTGATGAACCAAAAACGCCTTTGATTTGAATAACAGTGTAGAATATAATTGCTTCAGAGAAAAGTAATAGATTAAAACGTGGTTACTTATTTTTAATTTAACCCTTTGAACTCGAGAGACCGTTTTTCCGGTCCAAGAACATGATACGTCATAATTTCATTACGTAAGATGGCTGCTAAATGAATGTGTGGGGTAGACCAATCAATATAAGGCTGCACGTTGCAAAAATTAATTGATCTTCTCAAAATAATGAATATGGACTCTTCCAATTTCTGCCATTGAACTGACATGAAAGATAGCACCAGTGTTCATTGGGTTAATGCAGGGCGTCTCTAAGGGAGAGGGGGCTGTGTCACCCCCCCCCCTAATTGTTTTCCACTTGAAAAAATTTTGTTTGATGCATGGACTTATGACACACACACACGGACGGTCATACAAATTAACGACAGTGGCTCCCCATTCGGACAGTGTAGGCCCAGAATCACTAATTTGTAGGTGACTCAAAAAGGAGAGAGTCAGTATGCTTATCGGCGAGATTGGAAAGAATTGGGTACAGGATGTCATCAAGCAGTTCGTCTTAGAGTGTTGGGAGGAGAGAAAAGGTGTGGGGATAAGAAGGCTTTTGTGAGAACACGGCTAATCAAGGCATTCTCGCCTGAGAACCATGACAAATCAACCGCCGGCCAAAGTGTTATTAATATTATTATTATTATTATTATTATTATTATTATTATTATTATTATTATTATTATTATTATTATTATACTGCTGTACAAGATAACTTTCATCAGGATTACCATGTATATATGATTCACCCACAAAAATTTTTTCAAGAATTCTTGAGTTGTTTAACTAAAATCCCGACTAACTAACATTCCAACGACGTCACCACGCATGCCTTCGTCGAAGGCATGCTTTGATGACGTCATTGGAATATTCCACCAGGCATAATTTGAGCTACCTCAGTCTGGAAACAACAGGGCTTAACCCTCCCCATTCGGCCATCTTTGTGGCGCTTCTGTTTGAATCGGTATTTTGGAATTCGTAAAAATAATACTAATCAAAACCAATTGTTTGTCGAGTAACGTTACAATTTCCTTCCTAAGACATTTCATATTAACTAGTCCACACTGATTATTTTAGTATAGTCCAAATTTAGACGATGCTTAATTTCACTGACTTCAGGCATTTTCCTGTAGAGTAGTAAAAGAATACAGAAGCTGACCTTTTACAATTGTGTTCCCGATCAGTATGAACGTTTGACTAAGATTCTCTTTAGAAATCCTTTTAAAAATAAGAAAACAGTGATCTACAGGAAAGTCCGCTCCACTTAACCGTACAGTTAACAATGAGGGTGTGGAAATTTCATAGAAAAATCGATATTTCGAAATGTTAGCGACTTTGTTTCTATGTGCGCACAGTTTCACAAACTTCGGGCATTTTCCTTCACAGAAGAATAAGAATACAGAAGGTGGCCTTTTACATTTTTTTCCCAAAAAGTTTGAACGTTGGGCTATGATTCTCCGTAGAAATCCATTTTAAAGTAAGGAAATGGTGTTTTCACTATCTTGTGAACTTCTGTAACGTTTTGATAAAAGCATGATTCAAGTTGATTGGTCAGTCATGGATCTATTTATAATTCGATTCCAGAAAGCGTGACTCAAGTCTCTTGTTATGGAGTTCGATACGATTTGTGATATAATAATATTATAAAAGCATGACTGAAGTCAACTGATCTGATCTAGGACGCAATTTCTGATTTGATTCATAAATCCATGATTTAACCCATTGAACCCTCGTTTCCTGAATGTACAATTACAGTGAGATGGGTCAGTCCAATATCAATATACATGGAGGATTATATTTATTTATTTATTTATTTATTTATTGGCGTTTAAGATCACATATTTATGCACAATGGCTAATCATGACCGTGACAGTTTTACGGGTGGAGGAAGCCGGAGTACCCGGAGAGAACCACCGAGCAACGGCGAGCAACTGTCAGCTCCCCAACATATTAACTCCACACAAGCAGGGTTAGCATTGGTTGAAACACAAGTGCACCGTCGACGTGCAGTACGTCTTAGTACACAACGCCACCGTGCCCCCACGCGGGCAGTGGAGATGAAGTGTCTTGCCCAAGGACACAACGCGGTTGCCGCAGGTGGGATTCGAACCGAGGACTTCTCGGCTTGCAGCCTGCACCTACTGAGCCACCGCGCTCCCATACATGGAGAATACAATTATATCACCAATGCGCCATGTATAGATCTCTTATAATGAGATAAAAATGGGACGAGATTATGCCTTGGACCGAAAAATCGGTCTTACGAGTTCAAAGGGTTGAGTCGATTGGGCTGGAAACTGATTCGATTTACGATTCGACGACTAAAGTCTATTAATAGACAGACTGGGTCGATTTATAATTTGATGCGTAAAAGCATAACTAAAGTTTATTGATCTGGTACATGTTTCGACTAATAATTCGATTCCTGGAAGCGTTTCTCAACTCTATTAATTTGGAACCTGATTCAATTTTTGATTCGACTCAAGAGAGTATGACTCCAATCCAGTAATTCGGAGCATGAATCAGTTTATTACTTGATTTGTTAAAGCATGACTCAAAAGTCAGTTGGTGTTTTGTGACACTTTAATAGCTGAGGTCATATTGTGTGGAAGATAGTTTTACGCGTGGAGAAAGCCGGGGTACCCAGAGAGTACCACCGAGCAGCGGCGAGTAACTGTCAATTCTCTAACGTACTAATCCCACAGCAGCAGGGTTAACATTGGTTGTAGGCACGTGTGCTAACAACGTGCGATACGTCTCAGCACATGGCGCAACCGTGTTCCTAAGAGGGCAATTGGGTTTAAGCGCCTTCACAAAGAACATAAGGCAAGTTACCCCCGGCCAGGCATCAAACTCACAACCTTCCGATCTCAAGACCAACGTTCTAACCACTAAGCAACCGCGCTCCCGATCATCATGACTGGACGTCACGTCTCGCATTACTTGCAGATTTTTCACACTGACAAAAATTGTAACAATAATGAGCAACTGTTGTAACAAAAGTGGTAAACGATGTTTTTTTACAAGAATGGGCGATGGTTGTAACAAAAGTGGTGAGCTCATTTTGTCAAAAAAGTGGCTGATTTTGTAACAAAAGTGGTTAGCTGTAGTAAAAGTGGGCAAGTGCTGTAACAAAAGTGGTGAGCTGTAACAAAAGTGGTTGTTGTGACAAAAGTGGTTGCAACAAACGACTGCAATATTACCCAACTTTGATATTTAGATTGCGTACAATCTGAGATGAGCAGTAATTATCTGGTAACCTCCCAAAACTTCTAAAGCCAAAACTTCTACAGTCTAAAACAACACATTTCAAGGTCCAAGGCATGATTAATATTGTGCATGCTACCTTAACTTGTGAATGGGATTGTCCAATTAAATAAAAACACAGTATGTGAAAAATGGGTTGTTTATTATTAATTTTATGATAAGACGCATATAAATTAAAAGTTGTTTTGATTTTTGATACAAAATTAAATTCAAGTAGTTCATAATGAATAGAAGTAGTTTTGATTTTTGACATATGTCATAATTATGCGCATATAATTAAACATAACAAACTCTACTTTTCTCAAACCAGCCATTCTGATATTTTTGATGACATGAATGAATGAAAGGTTTTACCTTTCATTCATTCATGTCATCAAAAATATCAGAATGGCTGATTTGAGAAAAGTAGAGTTTATGTTTAACTGATGACATGAAATGAAGAGATACTTCATTACATACCCTTTTTTAAACTCATCACAATTATATTCACTGACTAAAATTCGCTTTATTTAATATTATTTTGTGATTTGTTGTTGCTAAATACACATACAACTCATCAAATTTTATTATTAAGATGAGCAGTTATTTTAGGTGATTTCCTAATCACTGTTTGGTTTGTTCCATTACAAAAATAGGTATGAACAATTAACTGATCAATCATAGTGTAGAAATTCTGGCTTGTAGAAGTTTTGGCTGTAGAAGTTTTGGGAGATAACCAATTATCTATGGGGATTACAATTACCCTAGCGACTTTTCCTTATTTGACTATGATTTTTTGGATACAGAATATTTTTCTTTTACCATGGTTACCTATTCTACTATATATGAAAAGCCTATGACATAAATTTGAGCTTCACAAACCAACCGTGGTGACCACGACAGCAATGGGATTTCATTAGTTAAATTTTACACCTACAGTGGAACTACATCCAACTGACCTTTGATGAGTTTACCCCATAAGACACCAAAAATGAACAAACATGCATCGTCTCAAGTCAATAAAGCATACATAACTCAAAATAGTATGTTATTATGT
The DNA here is from genome assembly GCA_031216915.1 of Pictodentalium vernedei. NCBI lineage: Eukaryota > Metazoa > Mollusca > Scaphopoda > Dentaliida > Dentaliidae > Pictodentalium > Pictodentalium vernedei. The sequence continues at coordinate 402,402,600 of CM062293.1, forward strand.
TATTAAAATGAAAAAGGCCCTGCTTCTTTTTCTACTTCGTTTCGGTGATAAAATTGATAGCGGAAGTACCGCCCACCGATGCTCATGTAAACAAAAACGAATTCACACGTATGTACGGCTGCTGCTCAGTAAAATCGAGAAAAAATAAAAACGACTCTTAATAATCTGACGATCATGGTATCAATAAAATATACCCAAAGTAGCTTGGTGTACCAAATGTTCACCACTCGTGGTGATGTGGTGTTAACCGCGCGCCAAAGGCTTGCGGTTAACACCACTTCACCACTCGTGGTGAACATTTGGTACACCAAGCTACTATGGGTATATTCTATATTTATTTTATGCCACCTTATAAAATAGCTGGAATTGTTTCACAATTTTTTTGAATATCTTTTGCCAATATTTGTATTAAAGAATATCTCACCTGAGGTGACGCGTCCTGTGCAGTAAGATCAGACAGATATCACTAAGCGTTTTCGGTGTTTGGTTGTTTGACTTGTAATTGAAGCATTTTGTAACAAAATAAATACCTACATTCCGTTCCCTGTGTCCGAAATCATTGACACTGCAGTAGAGAAACAGTGTGGACCTACACTTTTACGTGAACACACGTATTACAATTTCACAAAATGCGTTAAAAATGTACAATTGGCTGTTGTTAGACGATACAATGAAACAATGCTTCCTTGCTCTACACATTAAAATCAGCTGAGTTCGTATTCACTCAAAGCAGTTGATTTGGATTAATTTTAAACCAACTGATTTTAGAGTGTACGTAACTGTAGAAAAGAACATTTGCAGTGACGTATTCGTATGTTACGCGACCGCATGTTCGAAATGAGGGAAATTGAATTCACGTTCCACGTGTTTCGTTGAAGAATAATAAACGTAATATTTTATGGATAAAAATGCGTTCAAGATTGTGTCAATTTTACACTTTTTAACCCTTTATCTAACATGAAAAGCAGAAAAAAAATCCTTGAATAACTTAGTTTTTTCATTTTTTGTCTTAAAAACATAGGTTACGACCCCTCGTTGGAACGAGCTCGACAAGCTCGTTCCAACGATGGGTCATAACCTATGTTTTTGAGACAAAAAATGAAAAAATAATGAAAATTAATTGGCGATTTTTGAGAATAGCGCTGGCCGGTGTTGGCCGTTACGTTTGGTAAAGGATTAAACTTGTATGATTTTTTATATCCTTTGAAATCAAATCAAGGAATCTTAAGAGCAGTCATTGCTTGATGTGCTGAAATAAACTGAAATCAAGAAAAATTAATGACCAAAGTATGAATTCAAATATCAGGGTGTGTTCTATTCAAAAGGCGTGGATTACATTACAAACAAATATGACTACACTGAGCAGATATTTTTATTTCGACATAATAGCATCAACTAATTGTTCAATCTTACTTGATTTGTAAATGCCAGAACGGTGTTCGAGTTCCAACGCGGTGGCCGAGTGGTGTACGAGAATTAATGCATTTCGTTAGGCTGTTGGTGCCAAGGGAACTCTCTCCACAGGGGCTCTTGATTTTGCAAAGCTTTGGAAATTTTAAAAAGAGGCTTTCTCGCTTATTTCCACTGTGGGCAGTATGTAGAATTAAATACTTAAAAAGGAGCATCCCATGCATTTGCATTAGCCTTATATGTCGTATACCTTCGATTAACTTGCGCTCGCGTTCTGGCACTTGTCGTTGGCCGAGTGTGTATATTGCTTATATAGGCTTCGGTAGAAGGAACCAATGTTTTTCATCAAATAATTAAACATTACGTTTCATATAACCTTTCATTGGAACGTTCTTCTCAAACTCTTTCCAAACTCGTCCCAATAATGAGCCATAAGCAATTTTGGAAGGACATAAAAAAACAGTTACACAATTTCAATGATAGCGTCTTGTGCAGCACTACGGATTTAGCCAAGGTGATAGAAAAAGGGTTAATTATTTTCCCATTACGAATAGGAGACGACATTTACAAAAAAAAAAACAAAGAAACGTTTTTGAATAATTAAAAATTCCGTCTGGCTCCAAAACATGGCTTATGACAACTCATTGGAACATCAAGCTCGTATCAATGAAAGATCAAAGGCTATGTTTTGGAAGGAAAAATACTAAAACATGAATAGCAACTTTTATGAATAATTCAGGACGAATATCACGGTTACGTTGGTTACGGGGTTAACGCTATGGTGCATCGACATCCAGAAACTGCCCCTTCCATATTGCATTGAAACTGTTGTCCCAAGTTTTCATAACACTTTACTAGTAGGCTGCATTTATTTTGACAGTGTTTCTTCATCATTGTTGGCTGGTCTGTACAGGCAGCCAACAATGATGAAGAAAAACTGCTAAGCCATACGCTGCTGTGTATATGTAGAAAGGGTAGTTGTTTTTGTAGAATTAATCCGAGGGTTCAGGGGTTAAAACTCCTTCTAAAAGAGAACAATGATTACAATGCCACAGTTTGTTAAGGGCGACCAGTTAATTCTCTGTCAACAAACTCATCTCAATGGACAGAGATGTTATACATGCAATTAGAAATAAAAGTAAACTTTTAACTTTGCAAATCGCTATTGAGGACACATTGAAACTGGGCCAATGAAATATTAACTAGATTTTCTCAGTATTGGTCATTTTAATGGTTTCAACAACAGAAAAATAATTAATTTGCATATTATAAACATTCAATCGTGCTTCTAACTCATAACGAAGTGATATGGTAATGCCACCATCAAAACACGGTCTGCACTGAGTGTTAAGGCAGATGACTAGCATTAGCTCCTAGCTTTCTGTCAGATCCCTGCATTATATAGCAATTTGGTATCTTTTGTTAATATATGTTATATTTTTGATGTTCAGGATATATACTGTTACTTTTTTGGTTGTCATTCCTGTAACATCGTGACATATAATACAGAAACAGTCCTTTCCAATAACCCTTTACCTGACATGAAAAGCAGTCGACACTTGCAAACAAATTCTTGAATAACAATTTTTTTTAAATTTTTTTGTCTCAAAAACATTGGTTATGACACCTTATTGGAACGAGCTTGACAAGCTCGTTCCAAAGAGGGGTAATAATCTATGTTTTTGTGACAAAAAACATTTTAAAATACGAAAATTAATTTGCGATTTTTGTGAATAGCGCTGGCCGGTTTTGGCCTTACGTTGGTAAAGGGTTAACAGGAGTTTAACAACGTGCGCATCGTGACATATGATACAGAGACTTCCCTTTCCATTAATATAAATGTCTAGGAGGTGAGAGATGCTAATTTTTGCATGAGGAGAATAAACCCCCGCAAATTAGTGTAAAAATGCAAAGAGCCAAAGTAGACGCTTGGTGTAAGGAGGTGTGACACTAAAATTCTTAATGGCGGGTTGTTTGTGAACTAGTTACTTCTAATTAGCTTGCCATAAATAGCCAAGTTTCCTTTTGTCACTTTTAATAAACGAAAACAACAGACAGCTCAATTTTCTACTTTATTTTCTACTACCATATGTGGTTCCGAAGCAATTATTTGCTTCTTGATTTAACTTTCCTCGCTCATCTAATAACTTCAAGGGAGATAACTTTATCGATAGTTGATTTTCGTGACGATACAAGTGAGGGATGATCGGGAGATTTCGAAATTTCAAAATAGTACAGAAGGCTGAAGCTTTTTATATTTGTTTATTATTATTTTTGTGTGTTTTAGCATCCTCCCCCGACACACACCACACCATGGAAGGTCTGGTGCGTCCTGGGTATTTAGCTGGGCCTTACACCCGAACACGTGCACAGACCCCCTTTCATTGAGCTTCCAATTCCTCCGCCTTTCGGACTGTACTTTAAAACAGGGATGTCTGGAGTTTTTTTCGCGGTTGGGGACGTGAGGGAAGGGGAGGAGTGTCCAAAATTTCCGACAGACATGTTAATATCTACACAAAACGTGTTAGTTATCGAAAAATGGGCCTAAAACATAGGTTCAAGTCAAAACATCAAACTTTTCCTGCCATTTTTCAAAGATTTTCCCATCCGACACTTTTTTCGGAGGGGGGACTTCACCCGTCCCTCCCCTTCCTGCATCAACATCACTGCTTTAGCATTAACTATTCATATCCATCGAGTGAGCTTCTCAGTAAGAGAGAATGTAAAAGAGGTGAACATTCGGCAAAACATATAGTTTCATGTTCTTTTACTGCGATATATTTTTCTTTGAGAAAGTGATGAAAAATTTGATTAATAAACACTTTTCCAAAAAAAGGATGAATAGAGAGGAATAATTATAACTTGTCACGTGCTCTATGTTTGATATACGTCAACAGCAAACAGCAGAGTTTTCTGTTGTGCCGCGTGATGGAGAATACATGTATGTGTACAGGTTATTAGCGGAAGAGGACGCCTTTTCATCATAGTTTAATTAATGGAAAGTGTACAAGGAATTTACAAGATTTGTTTTTGTCGGTATTTTGTTACTCTTCTCGTTTACACATCGCACGCGCTATGTCAATACAGGGGCGGGACATGGTAAATGGATCCACGAGGTGTCAATATGCCATCCATTCCATCTATGTCTTATAGAAGGTCATTGATGTTACTTTATCGCACATTTCTTTCACATTCATTCATTCATTTATTCATACTAGTTTGTTCGTTCGTTGTGATTCCACTGTTTGCACAATAAATCTTATGAAAATGGACTTGCTTAAATAGAAAACAAAGACTTTCCAACAAACACGTGCCAAAATACAATATTTTTATTCAACTGTAAAATAATTCTACGAAGCTGAGTAAACGTTTTTAAGAAAATACGACATACTTCTGTCTAGACGGCTGTGTGCTTATAACCAACTTCTAGACCAATGACCTTCATATTGCCTTGCTGGCTCTTGCATAGTGTACTGTGAGGGTCAATTACATCTTTACCTCTTAGGTGAATTTTCCACACGACAATCGATTTCAATTTCTGATGAAAAGTAAGCAGCTTTATAGGTCATGGACCAACAGGAGCAACCTGAAGTTACCGAGTCGTAAATTTGCTTTTGCTTCACGTGCTTCTTCTATGAAATTGTGGATATCTGTTAATTTAACCCTTTACCTAACATGAAAAGCAGACAACACTTGCAAACAAAATTATTGAATAACTAATGTTTTTTTGTTTTTTTTCGTCAAAAAAAGCTTATGACCCCTCATTGGAACGAATTCGACGAGCTCGTTCCAATGAGGGGTCATAAGCTATGTTTTTTGAGGCAAAAAATGAAAAAATAATGAAAATTGAATGGCAATATTTGTGAATAGCGATGGTCGGTTTTGGGCGTCACGTTGTGAAAAGAGTTATACACACATTTACACTTATAGATTTATATATATTTATTTATTGGTGTTTAAGGTCACATACTTATGCACAATGGCTAATCGTGACCGTACCAGTTTTACGGGTGGGGGAAGCCGGAGTACCCGGAGAGAACCACCGAGCATCGACGAGCAATTGTCAGCTCCTCAACATTCTAACTCTATTCAAGCTCCGCTCAAGCAGGGTTACAGGGGTAAAAGACATGTGTCCCATCGACGTGCAGTATGCCTTAGTACCTGGCGTCATCGTGTCCTCGTGTAGGCAACCGAGACAAAGTGCCTTGTCCAAGGACACAACGCGGGTCGTCCCAGACGTCCGAGACGGGGATCGAACTCGGGACCTCTAGCATAGAAGTCCAAGAGTCTACCACTGAGCCACCGTGCTCCCACACTAAAAGATCGAGAATGCATAAATTATACATTGCAAAATCAAACTAAGTTATGAGAAATAAATACGAAAATAGCATTTACGATGTAATGTTTTCGCATGTCGTTTTCGACAGATGGGATTGTTCAGTGCTTATGGCAGGAAAGAGGACAGACAATCCCGGACAGTCGCGATCCGATTGAAATTCTCCGCCCGCTTTTAATGAGAGTACTGTGGTGGTATTTGTATTCATCCGAGACTTATATCGCCATTAAAATCGACTTTGATGAAGTTATCTCCCTTGATATTTTTGGACGCATGAGGAAGGTCCACCTAAGAAGCAAGTACTTGTTGAGAAAACCCCCAAAATGTCCAGGGGATACATAATTGGATAAAATACAAACCATAGAAGTTTTAAAATAAATTTAGTTTCAGTGAAAAAAGATTGGTGAATACATATTGATTTTTTCCATAAAATGTTTGTTCCAGCAATGTGGAATATGTTTCGTTCCTAATCCGCCCTCCTTCCGGGTGAAACAGCTTTTTCTTTATTTGTTCTGACGGATTATTATTGATTTTGTCTAGTTTATATTTAAACCTAACAACTTACAATCTTTTTTTAAAATTTCTCACAAGTTGACTGCTTTTCACAAAAACACTTTATTTTTGTATCAAATATCTTTATGTTTGTAACTGAAACGCCCGTTTCGGTATTGGCAAGTTTGTATTGAATCGCCCTCTCTCAGATACATGGGACGCCATATTACTTTGAGGTTATCACTTGATTAGTTTCATATCGGCCTACCTGAACGTTTTTTTTTGGAAGCCCATATTTGGGCTTTATTCTGAAGTGCATGCGCTGCAACCAAAAATCATCAGTTTTTGGTGGATGAGTTTCATATTATCTTTGAAGTTAAGCGACGTCGAGCCCGGTTAGTCCTTGGATGGGTGACCATCTGAGCGATCGATTTGGATTCCCGCGTTGTGTCCTTCGGTAAGGCACTTAACCCCGAGTGTCCACATGGGGGCACGATGACGCCGTGTACTAAGGCGTACTGCACGTCGATGGTGTGCCTGTCTTCAAACAATCTAACCATGCCGTGCTGCAGTGCGGAGTAACGATTTTGGGGAGCTGGCAGCTACTCGTCGACTTGTTGCTCGGTGGTTCTTTCCGGGTTCTCTGGCTTCCTCCACCCGTAAAACTGTCACCGACACGATATGCCCTTGGCTGTTAATGTGTCGTCAAACCTTAATAAATAAATAAATTATCTTTGATGGTAAATATTTTTGTCTGTCAGGATTTGCATTGTTACAATTTATGAGAGAGTGCCTATAGGCACTCTCCCATGAATTGCAATAATGAAAAGACACATGGACAAGTTTTGGTGGCCAAAATAATTCAGTACTCTACCAGTCAACGAATCTCCTTTACCACTCAAAATCTTAGACTTCGTTGAATTTCATGTACAGTTTTCTTCGTTATTTTCTTCATCTACCCATTCCTTACCTATTTTCATCTTTAATTCCTGACCATATAAAAACTCAGTTTCAAGTCACCACATAATTTCTGGTCGCACAATTTACCTGATCGCGTTCGGCGAAAACGGCGAAAGGTTGCGATGTAAAAAGGCTTGTGGTGCGTAATAACGAATCAAGGCGGACAACTCTGACTTGGTTCACATCGGCCGAGATCGGCGTCATATCAGCCGAGTTTGAAGTGATATCTGCCGAGTCAGATGGACGATTCTGGGAAAGAAAATTATATCTAATAAATTCAAATAAATAATAATAACTAGGCGTAAATTATCAAAGGTCAATAACTAATTATTATTTTCTGTCTGTTTCGACCTTCGAAATTCGATTCGAAATTGTCCCGATGATCCGATTTGAGTCGAGCTGATTCGTAAATTTTCGAATTGTCAGTGGGCTCTCAAAATCTTACTAAGTATCTCCTCTTGAACTCTTCTTCTATCAGGTACCTGGTAATAGAAGAAGAGAAAAAGGAGGCCCGCTTCCGAAACTAATTGGATTCCGTTCTGGTATATTCCGCATTTTTGATTGACTTGACCAAATGGTGACACCGCATTTGTCCAGCCTAATTTAAGTAGAAATACAGTAGGGCGATGGGGAACTGTCAATTAATTCCTCGACTCTTTAACAGTATGGTTGTGTTGCATCTGGTAGCGTATGGTAGTCAATGGCACGACAAACTGATTTTGTTTGGGTGCATAAAGATCAAGTGGGAACAGAGATAGTAATAATAATAATAAAAATAATAATAATAATAATAATGATAATACTAATAATAATAATAATAATAATTACTACTGAGACCTGATGGGGGCGCTGTGGCGTTACCGTAACCGGTTCTCGTCAGATTGCCGAAGTTAAGTAACGTCGAGCCCGGTTAGTCCTCGGATGGGTGACCGTATGAGCGATCGATTCGGACTCCCTCGTTGTGTCCCTGGGCATGGCACTTAACACCGATTGTCCACATGGAGGCACGATGGCGCCGTGTACTAAGGCGTACTGCACATCGATGGTGCGCATGTCTTCAACCAATCTAACCCTGACTGATGAGTTACGATGTTGGGCAGCTGACAGCTGCTCGTCGTTGCTTGGTGGTTCTCTCCGGGTACTCCGGCTTCCTCCACCCGTAAAACTGTCACGGTCATGATTAGCCATTGTGCATAAGTATGTGACCTTAAACACCAATAAATAAATAAATACTGAGACCTGATAGGTTTATAAGCAAGGTAAATTCGATGACTGTGAGTGTAATTTCTCAGCATGTCACAAGATTTCTTTTATTGAATTAACCAGAATTAACAGCAATTTACTCTATAACCTATATGCAATTAAGGGGATCAAAATTGTACTGAAGATCTAGTAAATGATTTTGTGTTTGAAAGTCATATTTAATCAACGGGGTTATTCAAATAAGAGATATCTGATTACGTGGACTAGGAAGCTCAAAGCTGATTGACCGCCCATCTGCACGCCAAACAATACAAAAGCAACCCTTGCTTTAACATAAGTCGTGAATGCATTGATACACTTGTGTGTACCTTATATCTCACGTTCCAGGTTGGAAGTAAAAGGTCATTCAAATCGATGCCAAGCTCAGATTGTGATAATGTTGGAGATAAACGTCGGAAATACACGAGTAAATACTATTTCGCCATTTGAAAATATATTGACAGATGAGAATCCAAAGTCATATTTAATTTGGAGAATGTAAAATCCGGTTTGCCTTGTGAAGTACAACTGTTCGCCTTTGGAAGTAAAGTGTGGTAAATAATGTCTTCTACATTTAAGCGCGATACACCTTTGTTGCGGAATCGAATTGCATTAAATTATGAGAAATGTGTGTTGAAAAGTTACTTTGAAGGGCACTACGGACAAGTATCATATTATTCAAAAATAAGTATTTGTACAGTTCCGTGGCCCCTCAAACTTTTGGCTCGAACCACGTTACATCGAAACTTGGTAGAGTGGAGGTGAGTGTCCATTATTGTTGGGAAGACAAGGAGACCAACATTTTCTCACGCACATTCGTTAGTTTTTTTCTCTTCTTATGGGCGTTAATGTGATCATACTTCGAAGATTCGTGATCTGGTGAGAGCCCAACAGGTGTTCTAGTGTCGCTCATTCTTAACGGCATTGGTACTTGTTTGTGAAAATAGTATTATAAATTGGTTAAAAAAGAAATATTTTGTTGATCCAGTACGGTAGAGTAATAACACAAGTTGTGTCTCTTTCGATATCCGTATTCGTAAATAAAATACTACTAATAAAGACCTCGTAAAACAAACTACAGTTAAAACTAGAAGTCCTGTCATGAAATGAGCACAAATAGCACGTCGATCTGTGCGTTAATCTACGCGTTGTGATCATAGTAAGGCTATCAAATACTGTACATATGGCCTGTGTTTGCTATGAGTAACCAGGAGAACCTGCGGTGCTTTGGATGCCATTCGATATGGCAACTGCGCGCAATTCCTACGCACAATTAAGCCTAGATAAGCACACAGTTCGAGACAGGACTTCTCGTTTTAACTGTAAATGAAAACTCGAGAAACAGAATTTACTGCATCCAGTAAATTCAAGTCAGTGTGAAAAGGGTTCAAAGTATCAGGAAAGAACTATATAGAAAGAGAATTTATGGCAGCTTATTTTCGAGATTAAAATATTTTTAAACAAATCAGAAATGGATTTTCGTTAACAGTATTTACAGATATTCATACAAGAATCAGAAAAATGTTTCTATGAAACCAGAAAAGGCAAATATGTGCACAGCGTTTAAAGGGTTCGACCAAGGAATCAGACATTAACATTGCTGGCTCTGTCACTTATTTGAATGATGAGACACATGTATAATCTTCGGAACTGCATTAATTGTTATAAAATGCAATTCCTAATAGTTCTGAAGAATATGCATTTAATGACCTCTGTTGAGGGGGACCACATTTTGAACCTTCAGCAAGTTTCAACTCATTCGATGTAGGTCCCATGTCTATATGTTATACCAAGCCTGAAGTATGAACACAAAGCACTTTAAAAAATATTGGCTTCACTAACTCCAGATCTTCCATATTTGTGGACGATAGCCAATATTCATATTAGCTAGAAAATGTTAAGGTACATGGCACCTCTGGAAAATATATTGCAAGTAAAAAAATTCAGTAATGTTCGAATATAGACGTAAACAGGCCTTAGAGGACCCAAGTGCCTATCTAAAGGCTTGATGTCTTTGACAAAATATCGAGGTCCATGTGTGTTTAGAGCAACATTGTGAGAACATGCATGAAATAAAATTTTTGGGACCCATATTAAGATCTTGAGAGAGTTAAAATACTCTCTTTAAATACTCCACCATATTAAAATCTTGGGAGGGTCAAAATACCCCTTTAAATACTCGATTTTAACCCTTTAAAAACGATCGCGTTCCAATGAGGGGTCATAAGCTATGTTTTTCAAGCAAAAATGAAAAAATAATGAAAACCCAAGAGAAATTTCTGAGAATAACGCTGGCCGGTTTTTACCGTTATGCTGGATGAGGGTTAAGATGCCTTACCTTGGAAGGTATACTGAAAGGGTATCCCATTCCACGTAGAATTAAATGTTACAGAAAGGAAGGCGTAAAATCATTCTGTAGCCACGAGTTATATGAAAGGTGTTTATACTCACACTTTGTTTCTCTCCTATTTTAAATAATAACTATTGCTTCAGTGAATTCATTTTCCAGTGCATGTTGAAGCTTTGGACATCTTATAACCTCTAATAGATCAAAGATGACCGAGTACTGGTGGCACTCTATGAATATAACAGAAAACATTGAGATAGGATTGATTGTATTCAGGTTATCGTGTTGACAAACAGGGCATAGAAGACAGAAATATTCCAACTACATCATCAAGGAATGCCTTCTATGAATAAAACTTTTTTATTGGTTTTAACGACTTTTTTGACAGCATGGGTCACCTTGTCTCGGACAGTTTTGCTGGTGGGGGAAGTCGAAATACCCGGAGAGAACCACCGAGCAACGGCGAGCAACTGTCAGGCCTCCAACATACTAACTCCCCACAAGCGGGGTTAGAATTGGTTGAAGACAAGTGCACCATCGTCGTGCAGTACGCCTTAGTACACAACGCCACCGTGCTCCCACATGGGCAATGGAGGTGAAGTGTCTAGCCCAAGGACTCAACGTGGTTGCCCTGGTGGGATTCGAACCGAGGACCTCTCGGCTTGCAGCCTGCATCTCGGCCTACTGAGCCACCGTGCCCCTTCTTTATGAATGTAAATGGAATACGTTGTAGGCTTATTTTCGGGGATAAAATAGTTTTAAAGAAATCAGAAATAGGTTTTCGTTAACAGCATTTAAAGATATTCTGTCAGGAATCAGATAAATAAAAAGACTACAAATTCTCAGCATTCAAAGGGTTCGATCAAGGGAATGCGTTAGGGGGTCCAAAAATAAATTTGATTTCCAGCAATTCTGAAAAATGCACTCAATCACCCCTGGGTGACCTCAGTGACCTTGACCCATATTTTGAACCTCTATCGAGTGTAGACTCGTTTGGTGTTGCTCCCAGCTCCAAACGTCATGCCATGCTTGAGATATGAGCGTAACTCACTTTCAAAATGTTTGGCCACGTCCAATTTTGTGGTGTGAAAATGCATGTACGAACTTCGGGAATGCATTAGGGGGTCCAAAATTTAATTTCCAGCAATTCTGAAAAATGCACTCAATGACCACCAGGTGACCTCAGTTGACCTTGACCCATATTTTGAACCTCCATCGAGTGTCGACTCATTTGGTGTTGGTCGAAGAAGAAGAAGAAGAAGAAGAAAAGAAGAAGAAGAAGAAGAAGAAGAAGAAGAAGAAGAAGAAGAAGAAGAAGAAGAAGAAAAAGAAGAAGAAGAAAAGAAGAAGAAGAAGAAGAAGAAGAAGAAGAAGAAGAAGAAGAAAAGAAGAAGAAGAAGGAGAAGAAGAAGAAGAAGAAGAAGAAGAAGAAGAAGAAGAAGAAGAAAAGAAGAAGAAGAAGAAGAAAAAGAAGAAGAAAAGAAGAAGAAGAAGAAGAAGAAGAAGAAGAAGAAGAAGAAGAAGAAGAAGAAGAAGAAGAAGGAGAAGGAGAAGAAGAAAAAGAAAAAGAAGAAGAAGAAGAAGAAGAAGAAGAAGAAGAAGAAGAAGAAGAAAGAGAAGAAGAAGAAAAGAAGAAGAAGAAGAAGAAGAAAAAGAAGAAGAAGAAAAGAAGAAGAAGAAGAAGAAGAAGAAGAAGAAGAAGAAGGAGAAGAAGAAGAAGAAACCGTACAAAAATGATAGTCTGTGTGTTTCACACAGACTAAAAAAAAAAGAAAAGGAAACTGTACAAAAACAATAGTCCGTGTGTTTCACACAGACTAAATATCATCCCAGATTCAATGTTCTCTTACTTCTTTTTCGACAGAGAAAGTCGTGATGTAATCAAAATGTTCTGCATTCCTTTATGACCACAGTGATGTGGCCGCACATTGAACTCTTGGCCGATCGTGGTAGTGGGCTCAGTGAAACAGGAGTATTATAGTTGAGTTTCCAACTACTCGGCCGATGATACAAATGGTTGATATGAATGGATGCACAACACACAAGGTGATTTGTACACGGGCATCAATTGTATGGACATGTATCCCACAGGTTGCTTGCTAATCCAGTACAATTAAAACTGTCGGACTATTCATGAGCCGCAGACATCTTAACCCAGTACAAATAGAAAACTCTTATAATAACATTTTTTTTTCCTTTTATAACCGCGTGAAGAAATTTTTTTTAAAAATAAATATTTTGAATGACGAATGTTTGTAAATAGAGAAGTCCGGTTTGACTGTAACGTTAGGCTGAGAATTAGGTAAGTTTAGCGATTTTTGTAAACGATGCTCCTCGATTTGGTCGCGATGTTGTAGCCGAAGAGTTTAAGTACATCAAACAGTTATCGACCTTATGTTCCAATAAGTGTAAAATCCTCGCCCTCTGATTAGATGAGAGCTGGCGTAGTTTATTTTGTGTTTAAGGCTCCAGTAGCAAATGTTATCGTCTGACGTCACAACGCGAAAATTTTGAAATGACGTCGCCCGTTTCGTAACTGCTTCATCAAAGGAATGACTAGCATGCCGCTTCATTTTTCTAGATTTTTTTACACCTGCAGCAGACGGTGTTCCGGATGAAGTGTTGTTTAAATTACAAACCGATTTACGATTTGAACTTAGATGGAATGAGTTTATCTGGTTTATTGATTATTTATCCTGTGCCGTCGTGGGGTACACGAGAGGTTTATTTACTAAACCTGTGATCGTTAAAAGTTGCCATGTTCAAGGCAACTTTTAACGATCACTAGTTTAATAAATAAGCCTCTTGTGTTTCACGATGTAGGTTTTGGGCTATGGGTAGTGTCTTATTGGAACATATACGTTATTGTGATGAGTTGACGGTGACATGGTCTAAGGTTTGCGGCTCGGAACTTATATTCAACCTCGGCGACTCGCCGTAAGTTACAACTCACGTACATGTTTTTAATATATGCTAACATGATACAGGACGGACAGCTACTTACAGATAGGGTTACAATACCGCACTGTGAGCTTGCATATCCTCCCACATTTAATACCATTTAGTCTTGAGACAGACTACAATGGAGGCGGAGTACGGGGGACAGGAATCAACGACCCGAGTAGGGGGGGTTTCATCGAGCGCCGTTGGCGCCAGTGAAAAATAAACACAGAATGACACGCGTTTGTCGTTCTGTGTTTATTACACGCCTTCTCGTCTATGAAAACAATTATAAGAAGGACACTCAACAATTCATTTGACAACTGTCAACAAAAACAACACATTTTATCACCAACCAAATTGTTGCTATTTCGTCCCCTGAGTTCCAATGTGTTCTATGTGCCTACTACTAAACTAAATACTACTGCTGGCACATAGATCAGACTGGAACCCAGGGGACGATTTTCAGCTGTCGCTAGCGATTCAAATTGTAATTGCGTTGCACGATTTGTAGAAAATTCCTGTGAAATTTCGCGTCTATTTAAAAATAGTACGTCAACGATTTTCGTTCCGCACATATGTGAGGAACAAATTTCCATTTTCAGCATGGTTTAGTGTTGCTGTAGATGAGGATTTCATAGAACAGGCGTGCAATAAAGGAAAGTCTTCAGCAAGGGTCGCTAATTCTTATCACCCGTACTCTACACGAGTTGTGTTGTGTATTTATACCATGATTAAATAATTAATTAATTTATTTTTTTATTGGTATTTAAGGTCACAAATTTCTGTACAATGGCTAATCGTGACCATAACATGGAAATAAAGTTAAGTTTAGTTAATCGTTACTCGAATTAAGTGAATGAAGCTTAGATTTTTATAGAAAAATATTACCTTTTGCAATCTGATTACTTTCTTGCGTGACACTGCTATCTTGTGTCCACGCATTTCATTTTCATCATAACATCAATCAGATGCATAACGTCCAACCAGATCCATATCTACACGCCCAGTATTGCTGATGGTCGTATTCCGTGGTTTACCCAACATTGCCTGTATTCGGGTAAAGTTGAATTTATACCATGATTACCTATTCTACTATATATGAAAAACCTATGACATAAAGTTTAGCTTTATACACCAACCGTGGTGAACACGCCTGCAATGGGATTTCAAGAATTAAAATTTACACCTACAGTGGAACTACATCCAATTGACCTTTGGTGACGCTGACCTGAATGCGAACTTGTCGAAATTTATCGCACGTCGCCTCGCGAAGGGTGAAATAAAAGTGGCAATTATGTATTACGTTTTTAAATGTGTTTACCTCATAAGATGCCAAAAATTAACAAACGTGCATTGTCTCATGTCAACAAAGCATCCATAACTCGAAATAGTATGTTATTATTATTTCATTTCATTTTGGCGATAAAATTTACCGCGGAAGTACCGTCCAGGCGCCCACCGATGCTCATGTGAACAGAAACAAATTCGCACGTTTGTACGACTGCTGCTCAGTAAAATCGAGAGAAAAAAATAATAGCGACTCTTAATAATGTGACGATCATGGTATAAATAAAATATACCCATAGTACCGGTTCTCGTCAGATCGCCGAAGTTTAGCAACGTCGTGCCCGGTTAGTCCTCGGATGGGTGACCGTCTGAGCGATCGATTCTGACTCCTGCGTTGTGTCCTAGGGCAAGGCACCTAACCCCGATTGTCCACATGGGGGCACGATGACGCTGTGCACTAAGGCGTACTGCACGTCGATGGTACGCATGTCTTCAACCAATCTCACCCTGCCTGTGCTGCAGTGCGGAGTTACGATGTTGGGGAGCTGGCAGCTGCTCGTCGTTGCACGGTGGTTCTGTCCGGATACTCCGGCTTCCTCCACCCGTAAAACTGCATCGGTCATGATTAGCCATTGTGTATAAGTATATGACCTCAAACACCAATAAATCAATCGATACCCATAGTAGCTTGGTGTACCAAATGTTCACCACGAGTGGTGAAGTGGTGTTAACCGCGCGCCGAATATATTCTATATATACACAACAACAGTCGAGTTCTAATACGTTACGTTACCCGGGTAACGTCTGTATCACGAGCCATAAAACCGACAAGCGGGTGGGGTGAGCAAACAAATTTTAATAATGTTAAGTTTGCACTTCTGAATATCGACTCTGCTTGGATTTTAATGCCCATAATCCACAAAATAGCTGTTGTGGTTGTTTTATATCTGTTTTAGGTAGCAATGCTGCCAGGCGAATATGTGATACACGATGATACGCGAAACGTTGACAGTAAAAACTCTAGCAGCCCCAAAACCTACGTAACAAAATCATTTCCACTCGTGTCAATTTTAAAATACCACGTAACATGTTCAGTCTGCTCTCTTTTTGAGATCACCAATTTTTAAGTTCTTCCCCCAACCACACACCCCAGCCCATATTTTTGGAACTTTTTTTCACGAGAAACGGTATCCCCCCCCCCCCCACACACACACACACTTCCTACGCAAGATATGCGTGTCGCATGTGAGAAGGCCATGTGAGATATCTATCTCACATGACCCACGTGACCGGCTTGTTGTGTTCAAAGTATTGTTGTTGGTTGTAACTGATGCTGATAATAACAGTATATTGTATACAGTTTGTTTAAGTTTTTTTAACTTAATTTCTACCACTACGCGTCCATCGATCGATTGATGCGCGCGCCCGACTAACGTCATCAGAATGTGTCAATGTTCATTTCGCTACAAATCTTTAACCCCTGTCTTACCGGCATTGGGGTTTAATTTCGTGGTATGTACCTGTGGTATATACAGAACGTTTGTGCGCTCTTTCCGATAAGCAAATCAGGTTTTTTTTCAGAAATGGTCAACAAAGGTGTTTGCTATAGCTGCACGTGTCCCTTGATTACTTTTGATGGCGTCAGGGTGTTTTGGTTGGGGAGAAAAAGTATCCATGATGAGGGTGGGTGTGAGATGGGGAAATCTCTCCCTCGGGACAAGATACTTGGTCCATACACTCGGCAATATCTTGCCCTCGGGTGAGATTTCCCATCTCACACCCTCACCCACCAGAGATAATAAAAATCCGCGATAACACTTGGACATCCACTACCGGAGGTAGTGGATGTTCATGTGTTATTGCATATAATTACGTAGCCCATGATTACAGCTATAGCTCTTGCGACGAAGCCGAAGAAGCCCACACTGACCTTCCATTTTCCACTCTTTTCCCAGACGAGGCCATTCCCCAGACCGCGCCGGCGAAGGTGGACACCCCTCCCCCATCTCGTTTTCGCCCACAATTCTCAGCTGATCTCGCCGAAAGTTCTTAGAATCGTGACCCATGATTGAAATGTTGCGCCCCCATACCCAGAATCTTGCAACCGCCACCGCGCGTGTTATGAGTGTTTGCAAAAGAAGGCAATTAAAATTGCCATTCGGCGACGGAGGTTAGAGCCATTATAAATGCGTTCTTGTAAAACATAACTATTATTGAGCCAGCATTAAAGACGGAAAGACTCGGCTATAATAATTGGCGAGCCGTAGTTCGCGGATCATTGCTATTATTTTCCTAATCGTTAACGGAAGAACGATAAGTAGCCAGACATCGGTTCCGTATTAAAAAAACAAGATTTGCACTGAATACAGCCCAATTAACGTTAACACCCAATTTGCAAGAAGAATCAAACTGCACTTTAACAGCGTGTGGAAAATAAATGATTGCCAATATAACGTACCCGTAGTAATATTTCCATTCAAACCACAACTTCTGTTTTATGAAAAATCATAAGAAGCTCAAGCAAATTTCCGATTTTCAGCAATTTGTATTATATCCCTGCGAAACTCAAATATTTCGATTCGAATCAGACAGAGGGTTTCGAATCGAATCAAACGTCGAATCGAATCCCCATCATTCACCAGCTCGTAAATATTGCACCTCCTACAACCGTAGGGGGCACAGTGGCTCAGTTGGCAGAGGTGCAGGCTGCGGCAACCGCGTTGTGTCCTTGGGCAAGACACTTCACCTCCATTGCCCACGTGTGTACTAAGGCGTACTGCTCGTCGATGGTGCACCTGTCTTCAACCAATGCTGACCCTGCTTGTGTGGAGTTGGTATGTTGGGGACTGACAGTTGCTCGCCGTTGCTCGGTGGTTCTCTCCGGGTACTCCGGCTTCCTCCACCCGTAAAACTGTCACGGTCATGATTAGCCATTGTGCAGAAATATGTGACCTTAAACACCAATAAATAAATAAATAAATATAAATAAATAAATAAATAAATAAATAAATAAATAAATAAATAAATAAATAAATAAATAAATAATCCTACGACCGTAAATATCGTCAGTCTCCACTCAAGTATTGTATGCAACAGCGACTCTTCTAATTAGTAAAATCAGAAAAAAAACAAAATAAACCGGAATATTCCAAGACGGGATCAACATAGTTTCGGAAGCGAAATTTCCTTGAACTCCTCTATCATCGGGTCTCCTGTAGAGGAGACAAGGGGGCCAATACTGTCAAACTTCTACAATTGTATTTTCTAGAATTGTAATTTCTACCTATTAATATAACTAACTGAAATAAATCATTAGCATTTTAAAAGATATGGCAATTTGCCAACTGGCAAATTGCCATATCTTTTAAAATTCTAATAGTTCATTTTAACCCATTCAAAAGTCATAACTAGAAACTACTTTTCTAGAAAATACAATTGTAAAAGTTTTATAGTATTAGCTCCTGGTGATAGAAGAAGTTTTGTAGAGGAGATACTTGATAGGATTTTTTAGAACAATTCGGCGATTCGAATGAGCACTGGCTCCTTGTGCTCCTCTCTAGATACGTCCGTGGATGTCAGACAGTCAATGCGAAAAAAGCAAAGCTGTCTGCGAAACAAAGCGTGTAAATAGAGTGCACCTAAATGTATTATCATGCACTGTTAGGGGAGCTAAAATTGTTACCGAAGTTTCTGAAGGCAAATGATTTTTGTTAAAGTATGTTATTTTCTTTATACGAAGGTATTTTATGCATATATGTGGCTAACAATTTTTTCGTCGTCAGAAGAGATTTACAGGAAGATTACCTCCCCTTATTTTCCTAAAGCTGTCGAATAATTTAACACTGAATTTCATATAAAAATTAAAATTTCGAAATGTTCGCGACTTTGTAATATTTCAGAAGCTTTCAGAACTTCCCTGTAGAGTAATATAAGAATACATAAGCTTGCGTTTTGTAATCATTTTCCAATCG
This sequence comes from Pictodentalium vernedei, assembly GCA_031216915.1. NCBI lineage: Eukaryota > Metazoa > Mollusca > Scaphopoda > Dentaliida > Dentaliidae > Pictodentalium > Pictodentalium vernedei. The sequence goes on from CM062293.1 coordinate 402,421,588, forward strand.
GTTTGACCATTTGACTATTATTCTCTGTAGAAACCCATCTAAAAATAACAAAAAGGGCGTTTTCACGATCGTTTGATGTTCTGGGACTTTTTTTCTGTTAATGTATCAACAGTGTGCGCATCGTGACATACAACACATAGACTGTCCTTTCCATTAACCCTTTACCCAACGCAGACGATATCAAAATTTATTATTTTAAGTATCATTTTTTCGAATTTTTCAAAAAATTTCAACAAAACCATATCATGTGACCCCTCGTTGGAACGAGCTCGGCGAGCTCGTTCCAACGAGGGGTCACATGATATGGTTTTGTTGAAATTTTTTGAAAATAATATTTTTTCAACTGCTGTATTTGCATATTACGCTGGCGGAAGCGGCAGATTCGTTGGGTAAAGGGTTAATATTAAAGTGTACAAAGTGATTTTTGCCCCCCCCCCCCCCCCCCGAGAAGAATAAAAACTTGCAAATTATTGTAAAAATACATTCGCTGAACAAAGAGTCGAGATGAACTTTTAGTGTTGGTGTGTGTAGGATACTGATAGATATTCTTAATGACGGGTAATCTGTGAGCTAGTTGCAACTAATTACCTTGCAATAAAAAGCCTAGTTACATTTTGTTAAAGAGCTGTCTGTGTTTTCGTTTATTAATAATACAAAAGGAAACTTGGTTTTATTTTGTGTTTTATCAGCAATTACTTGCTTCCTAATTTGACCTTCTTCACCTGTCTGATAATGTCAAGGGAGATAACTTTATCAAAAGTCGCCTTTCATGATGATATTAGTCAGTGATGCCTATGACATCAATAAGTGTCCCGATGAGATTCTGTGCCAGTATATATTATAATAAATTCGATGGCACAACCCAATGCCTATCTGGACTCTAAATTATTAGATATATCCTGTTGTTGATAATTTAGGAGCCTGACAAAAAATATATCTCACTTGAATATAATGTGCGTCATCGGAAATGAAACATTGAACAAGAGGGAAAAGTACCTCAACTTAAGATCGGCGTATCAATAACCTTTACAGAAGCACTTCTCCATTCTGTATACTAATAATGTTCAGGGGTGCTCAGCGACACACTGCACGTCTAACTCCAATCGAAACTGTTTATGGCCCCGATCACTGCATTAACTGATAGCCCATATTTGGGCTTTATTCTGGGGTGCGGGTCCTTCAAGTTAAAGGCTTTATTTTCGGTCGATATGCTTCATATTATCTTTGAAGTGAAATTATTTAGTCTGTATGGATTTGCCTTGTTACAATGTATGAGAGAGTGCCTGGGGGAACTCTCCCTTAAAACGTAACTAGGCAACGTCAGATGAACAGGACTTTGTGACGACAAAAACTAATTTACCACACTACTCAACTGAGTTGGTAATGGTTTTGAGAAACGGATGGTTCATCAATTATATCTGACAACTGGCAGCTATTATTAACATGGACAGACTATTAAGTGAGAATCTAAAAATACGACACAACTGGACATTTCCGATAACATTTGCTGCTCCTTTGGCATCCTCCATATTTTTGGCAATGCTCATGTGAGGAAGCTTCTTTTTCTCTGTTACCTGTCTTTAATCAATGACGACAAGAATGCATTTTAACGAATGTAAACATCAACTACTTCGTTCTAATGACTGTTATAAAAACAGATGATAAATTTAAAGAACAAAAATTTTGAGGAGATTAAAAAAATACCTTATTCCTGTTGCTTTTTAGACTTTGAGATTGAATTATAACTAATTTTCTCAAAAAATAAAAAAAATAAATTTGAGCCCTGCAACACGTATTTTCTGTTACTTATTGCATTTCAGTTCAAAGCAGGCCCGCCCAAATATACTGTACGTGGAGAGTGGACTGTAACTAAATCACCCGCGGAGTGGAGTTATCACCTAAGCTATAACTTTCAATTTTTGTACATATCGACAAACAACACAAGCAATGTTTCAGCCAATGGACCTCCGGGTTAAACCCGGAGGTCCATTGGCTGCAACTTTGCTTATGCTGGTTATGCTTTGCAACAAATTTGCAATTATTGGTTGGGTGCAATCTCCACTCCGCGGGTGTTCTAGTGATAATACACTCTCCACGTACTGTAAGAATATAATCTAATAATGTTGTATATATATACTGAATTCAACTTCATGGGTAAACCCACAAACGCCGAGACGTGTTTAGATGCTGCAGTAGACAAGTTCTGCTTGGTCTAACAGGCTCCGGTAACTTTCACCTGGAGCGTGAGTCATCTGATGTGGGTGACGTCATATAAAGGACTAACTGAACTTGGTTTAATACCTGTGTTGTGCTCGATATATGGGCAGAGATTCCGAATCTATTTTGATTGCCATAAAATATCCCAAGTAAACAAACAGAACACCCACTTGCGCAAAAATGTCTAACCACGGATGTAATTATCCACCAACGATTTGAGCAAAAATGGTCAACGTTTGTGCCCCAACGGGCCTTTTGTCTGTGACACGGGCCGTACCATAGCTGAAATCGAATTTCAACGATATGTTTCAAGTTTAGTACTGTGCATGTGTCAGAAAAACTGGTTTAAATGAAACACTGCATGCAGCACAAAGTGCAAAATTGGTGAGTGGTCGATTTCTAGCCTGGAACTTCCGTAAATATCCATGCTTGCGGCCCCACTACGAGCTACGGACTCACGACCAAGTTCTATTAGGTTTCTGGAAGTGTCAGTATATTTTGCTAAAGAAGATATTTAAACCATTCACGTGGTTTCATAAAATTAGTAATGGAAATGCCATCACCTAGCTTCTGGTCGGTGAATCAATGGTCAGTACCAAGTCCATATCGTTTCGTTTCGTTTCACTTTCCTTGCAGCTTTCCGTGAATATTTCAGAAACGTAATAAAACTTGGCTGTCTTCGGTATCAGAAAAATCAAATATCACTACCCTGATTTGCATACCGTTGTACGAACTGCATTCATAACGTCTCCAGAGAGAATATATGCTATTTTTGTTGCTCAATTATTTTTTCACAAACACCGAAACTATGGGTCATGTATATTATCCACAATAATACATAGGCATACATCAGAGGCGGACTGACCGTATGGTTGGTCTATCGAGAAAATACCCGTTGGAGCCCCTATTGGGTTCCCTCTGGGGCCCACAAAATTGATGCAGCCCAATACCAGTTAGTACATGAAATTTCCTGAAAATGACTAAAAGCGAAATGGATCTGATTGCATAGACTGTCGGTTTTTCGAAATGTTCTCTATGTGGACTGCCATTTTCAAACCACATAGGGGACGATTCGATATACCAGCAGTCAAGTCTGCCATTGATCGCTCATACAAAACGAAAAAAGCGTTTCTTCAATTTCAAAAATCAAAATTTTCTCTGATTGAGCAGAACAATGATCTTCTCGTTGAGTCATCCCCCCACCCCACCCTCGGTAGAACCATTTTGTCGAATGATCGATAAAGATGATACAAAATGCCATCGAAATATCCTCTATGTGGACTGCCATTGATCGCTCAGATGCAAGGAAGCCGCGTTTGTTCAGTTCGCAAACATCTAAATTTTGTTCGGGCCTGGGGCCCCCTTGCTACTTTCTCCGGTAACTATTCTTGGCCCATTCCGCCCCTGGAGGCAGTACAGGATGTCCATGTGTTATCACGAGTGATGGTCGTACTCTGTTCATACAGCTAGCTATTTCTCTTGCGCAGAACCAATGCTAAAAATTGTTTTTTCTCTTTTTTAAAGTCTGTACAAAATTGTGGGAATATTTAGACTAGAAAATATTGGAGTCATGTCGAAAGAAGTCATCTTGGAAATAGGGACACACTGTCTATCTATTTTAAAAAATTTCCAGGGTAGGACTCCGGACCGGTCAAAGACAATAGAATATTCCTTCTGAAGCTCGCCGTCTCAACTCGCCGCTATCCATGTCGAATGATGCTTCGCATCACCGCCCATGATCGAAATGTGATGCGACCCTACCCCAATCCAGATTCTGGACCCTCCAATTTAAAATATTGATGGGTCTATCCTACAAAAGTATATTTTAATTTTAACCCTTTACTCAACACAGACGATATCAAAAATTATTTTTTAACAGTTTTAGAAAAAATTCAGCAAAACCATATATAACCCTCTCATTGAAAGTTCGTTCCAACGAGGGGCTCACAGGATATGTTTTTTTTTAAAAAAGATTTTTTTTTCAATTTTTAGCTGATGAATTTGTAACTCGTTGGGTAAAGGGTTAAGAAAGGATAACTTTCGGGTTTGTATGGTTAAAGTAAATTACCTCAGAACTGCAGAGAATTGAAAATCCATTGCAAATTAAGAAGAGTCCTATAATGCTGTAAGAATTCATAGTAATTTGTGTTTTCTAGACTGAGTCCTTTGTATATGAATAAAATAAACAGCACTATCACACTTCATCGTTGTTACTAAGCCTTATACCCCCAGTCGACTGGGATTGAGATGGTCTTTCATCTGCACGCTATATCTCATTTTATCAGTTACACCTATTTACACCGTCATCCCTATGTTTTTCTATCTACGCCGTTAATCACACACCTTCCGATTGGCGGACGAAATCGGTTGTTTGGACACCCATCTTATTCAAATAAACTAGATCGCATTCACGAATTCACAGGCAGATTTTGGAATACTTTCGATGTGTTGGTGTTATTTTTATCAGGGGATTGAGGTAATGGAAAAACGATTGTAAAATTAGCAGAAGAAAACACATAGTTTCTCCCACGTTCAAGAAGCTGGCATCCAATCATGTGTATCGTCGAACATCCGAAAAAAACGAAATTTCCGCAGATTGCTCACCGAAGGTGGTTGATTGCATATGCATGCAATGAGGGGCATTTTATCTTCTGCCCACATCCATGCATATATTGGCCACACTGTTACAGACTCTAAATCGGCAGAAAGTCTTTTTGAACTCAAGCATGATTTGAACAAAGATTTCACCGAAATTCCTTAATTCAATTGAAGGGCAATTTAAAAAATTATTAATTAATAAATTAATTAAGCAAATAAATAATATAATAAATTTCTCAACTGAATTGAAAAACCATTTCAAAAATAAATAATAAATAAAAAATAAATAAATAAATAAATAAAAAGAAGTATCCTGTGATTATCAGTGGAACACACAAAGGAGTAATATAAACAATCGGAAAAAAGACCAATGATCAGCGATAAATGAGGCTAAGATAATTTACTACAATTCCTACATCAACAGGTTAAAATTGAAAAATGGGGAACGGAAAGCTTAATTTCTCCGATGGGCTTCAGTTATTGATAATTGCACTGAGGTGGTATTTTGAAAGCCGTATAACAACCAGTGGTACAATAATTAACCAGTAGTGTAATATTAACCAGTAGTGTAATAAAAATTAACCAGTAGTGTAATAATCAACCAGTAGTGTAATAACCAGTAGTGTAATAAACTTAACCAGTAGTGTAATAAACATCCATGAAAACCAACAATTTTTCGACCAAATTTGAAATTTTTTGGGGGTCGCTCAAATCATAGTTTCGGTATATCTTATCGGTTTTTAATCATTTTATCGTACATTTAAAGGCGTTTGGCAGGTCAAACATCGTTTCGTGGGTTCAAAACGGCGAGTAAAGTTTTTGTATGATTTTTATGTGATGTGCGTATTTTCTGGTGTTTAATATCATTGTTCTGCATTTGTGGCTTTATGTAAATTCAAAGTTGGGGGAGGGCGGTGGCTCAGTGGTAGACTGTTTGACTTCTATGCCAGAGGTCCCGAGTTCGATCTCCGTCCGGGAGGACCCGCGTTGTGTCCTTGGGCAAGGCACTTTATCCCGGTTGCCTACATGGGGGCACGATGACGCCGTGTACTAAGGCGTACTGCACGTCGACAGTGCACTTGTTTTCAACCGCTGTAACCCTGCTTGAGCGGAGCTTGAACAGAGTTAGAATGTTGAGGAGCTGACAGTTGTTCGTCGATGCTCGGTGGTTCTCTTCGGGTACTCCGGCTTCCTCCACCTGTAAAACGGCCACGGTCACGATTAGCCATTATGCATAAGTATGTGACATTAAACACCAATAAATAAATAAATAAATTCAAAGATGGCCAATTATTTATAGTATTGCTGTGCTTTTGAGAGACTGCTTACCCCCGGCGTAAGGTGTCAGGTTCTATTATACCAGAAAACCTGTGGGTGATAAAGTGTGGTATTCAAGGGCTAGAATTGTGTGATCTCCTGCGTTGTCAACAATTATAATATTTAATACGGCTCCGGCGAATCTCTGAAGGTCTCTCTCACATCCAGCCATTTCAGTCGCTGTATAATTTTGCGTGGCTTTTTCAGTCCAGTTGACCGTTTTGAATTCTAAAATTTGTTTTTCTTCGGGAGTTGTGCTTATCATATCCCTTGAACTTAGGCACTCTACCATTTTTTACGAAGGTACGGTGAGGGGGAGGGGAGTGGGGGGGGGGGGGCTTGGGGGGTTGGTTTACCTAAAATCTGCGGTCAGTTTTTGAATATTCAAGGAGGAGGTCGGTAAGAAAGTGGAGGGTATCTAAGGCGAAGTGAATAGGGTGGGTGCTTTGGCGGTCCACTGCCATTTCCGTCTGCCATGTCCAGTGATTGTTCTCGATTACCAATGGTAGACAGCTATTTAGATCCTGTGATGATTTATATTTAATGGAAAAAGCTTGAACTCATTCAACATGTAGAAAACATTGTTTCAGCAGAATTCCTTGATGGGTTAACACTACTCTTATATTACATTAGAAGTGTGTCACGTGGATAAATGAGAATAACCCTCATTTGGGGAGAGAATGGAGGAGGCGCAAGGGGCGTCCCAGTCACGGGACTCAGGGACACCATGTTGTGTTGTTATGGTAGCCCGCGTGAGCGGCCATGTTGTGACGTCATTCCCATAGGAATATGTGATGTAAGTGCGCGTGCGCAGCGCCTGTAATTAGGTGACACGTGTTTCCGCCGTCTATTCTGTATACTGGAGACCGCCATCTTGGTTTTTATGGTAGCACGTGGTTGCTATGTGGACCCAATGGGTTCTCCAGAATCCCCGTTTCTAACGGGCACGGACCTGCCCAGAGTACCACGTAGTGCTATGTGACCTTAAAAATGCGTTGTTCGATTGCACTAGAGTATTTTTACTAAGAGTGGCCTTGCAGGCAAATTATCGTTTCCACTCCGTTACAGGATTTTATTAGGTACGGATTCCTCCAGAATCCTCGGCTTTATGTGGCTTGAATATTCTGTATAGAAACCTCCTTTTTGACTGCTTAGACCATCTACTGCCCATTCTTAATCTATTTAGGTACCTGGCTATGCCCTTATCATTAGCTCTAGTCCTAGCTAGGTATGACACTCTCCACTCTCTGCAACTACTACTACTACTGGAACTACTAACTACTAGTACAACTACCACTACCAGTAGTAGTTCTATTATAACTACTACCAATAACAGTAGTACTAGTTACACTACCAGTGCTAGTAGTAGTATTACTACCAGTACTAGCACCACTAAAAGTAGTGCTAGTACACCTACCTCTACTAGTACTAGTGCCCCTAACAGTACTAGTACCACTAACAGTAGTATTAGTACTAGTACACCTATCACTACTAGTACTAGTACCACTACGACTACCACTGTCGGTACTAGTACTAGTACAACTACCAGTACTAATACACTTGCACTACTCACACAAGTATCATTAACAGTACTAGCACAACTACTACCAGTGAGTTGTAGTACTACTACAGCTACAACTACCACTATTACTACTAGTCTTAGTACACCCACCACTACTAGTACTAGTTCAACTACCACTACCAGTAGTAGTGCTGGTACCACTACCAGTACTATTACTAGTACCGCTACTAGTACTAGTATCACTAACAATACTTGCACCAGTACAACAACTACTACTACTAGTACAAGTACTACTACTAGTAATATTACTGGTACAACTACCACTACTACTACTAGTACCAGTACACCTATCATTACTGGTACCAGTACAACTTCGACTACCAGTGCTAGTACTAGTACCAGTATCACTGTCGATACTAGCAATAGTACAACTACCACTAGTGATACTACTAGTAATAATAAATCTACCGCTATTACCATTACTTCTGAACCAGTCCAGGGCCGTCGAGATTCGAGGACCGGTGTAGTGACACCCGAGCCCGTCGTTATTGGGTCCGGCCGATTTTCTCTAATTGCCTAAGAGCAGGATTCTGTTACGTGCGGGTCCTTCACAGCACGTCAAAGTCTGACGTGCAGTGAATGGCCCGCGCGTAAGAGAATCCTGCAATCTCGATGTATTGCTAGCGCACGAAGTGACAAACTTTCACTTTCAGTTTTAGAAGCTTTGCGGATAAATAACTATCGCAGGATTTAGATTTGCCACATAGAAAGTTAAAAACAATGTCTAACCCTGAACTAATAGAATTTACACTTCTTTAGCAGCCAATGAGATCGATGTTCCTTTACACAGGGTAAACGTTAACAAAAATCGTATAATGTCAACAATAAGATACCCCCCCCCCCCCCCCCCCCGTAAAGGTAGAGGCGTAAAGCGGGAGATGGGGGTGTGGGAGACCTTTAGTGATCCGTCAGGATCGTATTAAATATTATAATCGAAGACAACACGCAGGAGACACGTCCTTGAATATGATACTTCAGCACCTGTAAGTTACCTTGACAATTTTTTCTGTTATCATGGAACCTGACAACTTATGCCTGGGGTAAGGAGTTTCTCAAAAACACAACATTATCATAAATAATTAACCAACTTTGAATTTATATAAAGCCACAGATGCAGAAAGTGATATTAAACACCAGAAAATACGCACATCACATAAAAATCATAAAAATACCTTTCCTCGCCGTATTGAATCCACGAAATGATGTTTGACCTGCAAAACGCCTTTAAACATACGATAAAATGATTAAAAATCGATAAGATGTACTCAAAATATGATTTGAGCCACCCCAAAAATTTTTCAAATTTTGTTGAAAAATTGTTGGTTTTCATGGATGTTTATTACACTACTGGTTAAATTTATTACAGTACTGGTTATTAAACTACTGGTTGATCTGTATTACACAACTGGTTGATTATTACACTACTGGTTAATTTTTATTACACTACTGGTTAATATTACACTACTGATTGATTATTACACTACTAGTTGTCACAAGCCGCCAGGGACGTCGCGACAGGGGGGGGGGGGGTGTCTCACCCCCCAATATTTGTCAAAACGTCAATAGTTGGAAATTCGGAGGGCAAAAATATCAACAGTTAGAAATTTAAAAACTACTGAATATACGGTATAATTCACTAACAAACCTGTTTTCCGACTGGAGGACCATAATAAGGAAATATTCCGACTACCGAGACTTTCGGGTGAAAATCGGGTCAAAGAATTCCGACTCCACGCGGCCTGCAGTCTGAATGACATCAATTAGAAGAGTCCATAATCATCATTTGGGGTAGACCAATCCATATTCTCAACGTGCAGCCTTTGGGCTGCACGTTGAAAATATCGATTGGTGTACCCTACAAATTCACTGAGCAGCCATTCTACTTTTTAAATGTACGGTGTGTCATGATCCTGGATCGGAAAAGCGGTCTTACAGGTTCAAAGGGTTAATAAAAAAGTACTTGTTGTCATGTCAAGTGCCTGTGAAATGCTGTAGAAACACAAAACTCCCACTTTCCCAAAGGCGATGTTTCAAATTTGTCCGTCAGACAGGAGGCGTACGAGCCACTGGGGACAATTTGGGCAAAGCAAGAAGATATTGAAAATTTGTATCCAATTCGAATTAAAAATGCTTCCCTACAAAAAAATCACTGAATTTGGAACTGAAAATTAGCCTGAAAACTATTACCAGAACCCATGAAAACGCATCTGAGCACATCAATTTTTCAAAATTTTGTAGGGGAGGACCCCACACCCCCTGCTAAAGATTCGCGCCTTTGGCGCCCGCAGTTTCGCTCCTACCATCCTAGGGCGCACGTGTGGCGGGATTTTAAGTTAGAATTTCAAAGGGTCTCACCCCCCGCCCCCGCCCCCCCCCCCCCCCCATTAAAAGGCCTCTAGCTACGTCCCTGCAAGCCGCACACGACTTCTTATAAATAATTCAAAATGCCTGCTCAAGTTGACTACTGCGAGTAAACCTCTCAATATTTTAACCCTTCGAACCATTGTGGTATCTTCCATGGCAGTTCAATGGCAGCAATTGGAAGAGTCCGTGTTCATTATTTGGGGATACACCACTTAATATTTTCAACGTGCAGCCTTAGGGCGGCACCTTGAAAATATTGATTGGTCTGCCCCACACATTCACTTTGCAGCCAATCTACTTTGTGAAATTATGACGTATCATTTTTTCTGGGCTGGAAAAAAATCCCCTCGTGTTCAAAGGGTTAAGGTAAACTTGACCCTTTGAGACTTTAATTATCCTGAAGTTCAAACGTCACTGGGAATGCAGTTTCTTCAACGTTTTTCAGAATGCGACGTCAAACGTCGGAACGTACAAATAACAAGATATTTTTCACATTATAACAATAACATGACTTTGGAGGACATTGTGGTTTATTAACGGCCCAACTGGTGTGAATAACAGCCCGACAGCTTATAAATAAGCCGTTAATAAGCTGAAGGGCTTTATTCACACCTGTTGGGCCGTTAATAAACCATAAGGCCCGACAAAGTCATATTATTACTATTATTACCACTGCGATTCTGAAAAAAGTTTTGACCCTGTATCTTACATGACTTTTTTAAGGGCCTATACAAGTAATGGAATTTTGTTTATTTTGAAATTCTCTCCTCTCATATTCCTTAAATTCAGATTAAATATACACAAATTATACATCAAAATGAAGGTTGGGATGTATAGAACACGAAACACATATGTAATCAACTCATAGAGTCGACTGTAGGCACCACTGGTTCCTGGAAGTCTGCTACCGTATTAGCACCAGAACTGATAATAAAATAATATTTCATCAGAACAACTTGTGGCCAAATGTGCTTCATATATCCAAGAACAAAGCTAGGCATTCAAAACACTTTCGAATACAGCGATAGGTCTGCATTTTGGAAAAGGACAACACTGTCTGCATTTTGTATTGAAGATGGTTTCCATGCTCGACAGACATGCGCAAATCACTCGTTACCACGAATTTCCATCAAAAAATAAAATCGTAATTCTAAGAAATTTCAACAGGTATCATGATAGCTTGCATTAAATATGGCAAATGTGCAATCTCTATCTAATAACAGTATACTGTATGAAGGCGATCTTTTTCATTATTTGATTTTAGACGGCGTTGTTTTTACATGCTTTTTCTCTCCGATGACGTCGACCGGAAATCGAAAGTATACTCATACGTAAACAAAAGCAAAGGCTTTGGAATTTCCCCCAATGCAGCTCTGTCGCCGTGTTTTGAAGAATTTTTATCCCCTAGCTTTGTTCTTGGATATGTAAAGCACATTTGGCCACAAGTTGTTTTCGTGAAATTTTATTAGATTATCAGTTCTGGTGCGAATACGGCAGCAGACTTCCAGGAACCAGTGGTGCCTACAGTCGACTCCATGAGTTGATTACACATGTGTTTCATGTTTTATACATTCCAACCTTCATTTTGATGTACATTTTGTGTATATATAATTTGAACTGAAGGAATATCAGAGGTGAGAATTTTCAAAATAAACAAAATTTCATTACTTATATAGGCCCTTAACATTTTCAGTTTTGACAGATGATAGAATCGTCTGTTGTCGAACAGACTGGTGTCATTTGATTATCATGTGATCGGCACCAGTACGGGTTCAATTGCATTGATGTTCCAAAACTTAAAACAGGCCCTGTATTCGCCGCTTTTAAGTCAGAAATAAAGGCTTAAAATGTATACACGTAAAAGTGTGCAAACGTCTGTTATTGTCTCTGCCTTCATTGTTTGCTCCATTTTAAGGCAAGTGATAAAAAATAATTCTTTGTTTCCTTCCACCATGCTATTCACTACCATACACTCAAATTCCCCCATACTTGCAAGAATATTGTTTGAGGCAAAACGTTTAGTTAATTGGAGGTACTGGGGCGCGGTGGCTCGGTTGGTAGAGGTGCAGGCTGCAAGCCGAGAGGTCCTCGGTTCGAATCCCACCTGCGGCAACCACGTTGTGTCCTTGGGCAAGACACTTCACCCCATTGCCTACGTGGGGGCACGGTGACGTTGTGTACTAAGGCTTACTGCACGTCGATGGTGCACCTGTCTTCAACCAATGCTAACCCTGCCTGTGTGGAGTTCGTATGTTGGGGAGCTGGCAGTTGCTCGCCGTTGCTCGGTGGTTCTCTCCGGGTACTCCGTCTTCCTCCACCCGTAAAACTGTCGCGGTCATGATTAGCCATTGTGCAGAAATATGTGACCTTAAACACCAATAAATAAATAATAACTAAATATAACTGGAGGTGCTAAATCAATTTGTTTATTGGAACTGAAAAACAGATACTCGAAAGCGTGAACACTATATGCAGAATTGTTTGAGGTAGTGTGCTTCCGTAATTTTTTGCATTGCTACCGAAAATGCGACTGTGCTTTTCAGACACAGAATCCAAATTGTCTAGCACCGCAGTCGGGACATCAAATGGGTACGAGTGGGTTTACAATGGTTTCTCTTCCCCACAAGTAAGAATCCAGTCGTCCAGCCACCACAACACCCCACCCAACCCCCATCCCCCCACCCCCAACAACGCACCTGCATCCACCCGAAAACGATTGAAAGGTCGAAGTATTACAAAACGAATGTCCCAGAACACGTTGACTAACCATATTATGAAATCCTACTAATTCTGAAGAATAGTCACCGGAAAGAAAAAGTATTTTTCCAACCCCAGTCTCAAACAGACATTACTGACAATTTTCGTCACCGGATTAGATTTACAGGAAAGTTAACTCCCCTTAATTTTGTAAAGCTGTCAGTAAATTTTGGACAGTATGGGAATTTCATATAAGGATTGAATTTTCGAAATGTTAGCGAATATGTTTCATCGATGTGCGCATCATTCCATAAAATCCTAGCATCTTCCTGTAAAGTAGTATAAAATAGAGAAGCTGGCTTTTTTACTATGTTTTCCGAATGAATTTGAACGATTGACTTTTAGTTTCTGTTGAAACCCCTTCAAAGTAAGAATACGGCGTTTTCACAAACTTTGGTTGTTCTGTAACTTTTGTTTTATATCAACAGTGTGCGTACCGTGACATATAATACAGACACTGTCCTTTCCATTGATATAAAAGTGTAGGAGGAGAGATTTGATAATCTTTTTCCTTTCCCGGGAAGAATAACAACTTGCAAATTACAGTAAAATAACATCTGCTAAACATACAGACAGAGTGGACAGATTTTCTGTGAACTATTTGCTTCTAATTAGCTTGCCAAAAAGCAAAGTTTCCTTTTGTTACTTTTAATAAAGGAGAATAACAGATAAACCTGAGAGCTGTCTGTTGTTTTCGTTCATTAAAAGTAACAAAAGGAACTTGGCTTTACTTTCTACTGATGTCATAGGACAATAGGTGTTGTTTTCTCAACAATTACCTGCTTCTAAATTGGACCTTCCTTGTGCATCCAATCATTTTAAGGGAGGTAACTTTATAGAAAGTCGATTTTCTTGGCGACATAAGTCAGGAATGCTAATCCAATAACAAATGGTGTTGGCATATTGTGTTCTTTCTGTAAAAGATAATACATGCCATTCTTTTGCCAATTATTTTGAGAACGGACTGTAGTTTATAACATAACTGTGATACACCTTATTAACTGTTTTTTGATGGTAACTGCATCATCAAAGGAAAAATGATGCTCAAAGATTCAGTTGGTTAAAACAACCGGCTTTCTAATCACTGTTTTAATATTAATTCCACAAACAGTAGCCAAGGACGCAAGAACGGCGGAAACTCGCTATAGTAATTGAAACCCATAACAGCATATTGTGATGCAGAAGATGTTTTCTGTGGATATTATGATGCATTTCAAAATGAGGCAAAATTTCACAAAAGTGCCCAGTTAAGGCCTTTGGTGCAATGTCAAAACCATCCAGGTACCACGTTCCAATTCTGTATAATAGAGATGTTAAACAAATATCAGATAATATAGAGACAATCCTTGATCACCTTCATCTGGATAAGATGAAGATGCAATGGACACTTCCGACTGGTGAGAATTCTACCACGTTAATATTTTCATGGACTAAACAACCACAGACGTACCGGTATCAGAACATTCAGTTTCAAAGAACTTTCATAAATCGCCAGAAGTTAGTATATGAGCTTCACGCGATAAATCAGGAAACAGACAAACACATTGACAGGGATACCGTGAGTGCGCAGACATTCACTGTTACAACTGAGGACGCTGTGACTTTGGCAAGTCCGACATTAATGACTACCAGTGCCCAAACATCGATATCCACTCGAGACGCCGTCGAACAAAGTGACATTTGAAAAATATGTACAAATACATATATCAACAAATTTCAACCAACTACCGACAAAGTGTTTCCCCACAGGCGGCATAACAGTGAAATGTAGACGGACGTCACAACAGGCCCGGTAAGTTCTAGCTGCAAACATTCCACATAGATTTCGGTCGTGACTGAGAATGTTGTTCGCTATTATCCATGCGGGGGAGTTGAGGACTATGATGTTGATGTTATAACATTGTTCGACGTAAGAGAACTTGACAGGCCTTTGCAAGTAGTTTATCGGTGGAGTGACAATTTTAGGATTGTACTCTATCAGTTTCGGAACGTAGATAGGAAATACATATAATGTTGTAAACTGCCACTCAGAATCCGCAATAAATTACAGGGATAGCGTACACATGCCCGTAAACTCTACCTCAGACAAAGTGCTGATTCGGGGCGAAATTGGAGCGGCAGAGATATATCACCGTGACATATTTAACCATTTACCTAACGAATCGCTCGCACCCGCCCACGTAATTGAGCAGTTGAAAAAAATATTTTTTTCAAAATACTTCAACAAAACCATATCATGTGACCCCCTCATTGGAACGAGCTCATTGAGCTCGTTCCAATGAGGTGTCACATGATATGATTTTGTTGAAATTTTTTGAAAAAAATTAAAAAAATGATATTTAAAATAATAAGTTTTGATATCGTCTGCGTTGGTAAAGGGTTAAAGACATAGACTTTCGATACAAAAGACTAATTATATTCTATTTAATTTCAATTGTTTCAAACTTAACATGTTTCTTAGTTCGTCGTGTAACAGCAAACCTCTCTCTCGTTGTATTGTATCTATAACATCGATCAAAAATAAGAATTAAGTTGTGCCTTGAATTTCCAAACGTTTCTCTGCTTCATATTATTGGGAAATCCCACGAACTATTGCAGTAATATTGTTCGAATATGAATGTTTATTGCCGTTAGAGATTTGGAATACCAGATTCGTATTTAATTGTTGTCAACTTTAATTTATTTTCTATTCATTAACTGAACATCATAATTACACAGTAGATTCCGACGTTTATTCCCCACTTTTATTCCACCACACAACACATCAGCAACCGATGTCGAGTATATAACCAGGACACTCCTGATAAGGCTCGGTATTCCCATACATATTCCCATACATATGAATAGCACTATCAACTCAGACTCTCATGACAAAGCTCAATGTTTCTATTCATATGGATACCACAACAGACGTTTCAGAAACGCAAGGTAACTGCGTTACCCCAAACACGACTAGATATTCTTATTCATAAAAATAGCACTGCAGGCGTTTCCGAAATGCACAACTAACGCACACTCTAGCTGACATCTCTCGAAGCGACTACCAGCTAATCACCTTTGAGTTACCCATTACCTCCCACTTTACACATCAATTTGCAATCTATGCACCGAGTCCGCTTTCCACTTTTAAAATAGCCATCAAGGGTCGGGTTATATATCCTTATCTAATTACACGCAGAAAAATCCACCCGCCTCGACCACCAATTGCATCTCCACTATGCGCTCTCAACAACTCAACTATCAGTGATTATGCATCCCCTAACTCCACCACGGGGAGGTTGCGCCCTCCAATACAACACAGACTTAGGCGTCTGCTAAATACAACACCATCTCTCGTGTTTCAGGAAGCAGATGTACACCACCAATATCGCATTTATCAGAAATGCAACTTGCAGAATGTCATCCTAGTAGACTCATAAAAAATCACAATCAGATTTACGACGTAACCTTACCACATCGGCTCGAAACCAATCAGCTTTCTTCTTTATGAAGATATCCAATTACTTCACCACTGGTATAGCTCCTTCCTACATGGACCAACATGCTTGCAAAACCACCAAACATAGCACGGCGCTTTCCTACCAGCAACAGGAAGCTGACTGGTGCACCGCAGAGAGCATAGGGTACTCCTACGGGCGAGAGCTCCTCATCATTAGAGCTGAAACAAAATAAACTTAAAATGTATTAACTAAATCAGTCTATCATCCAGGCAGAGCTTTGCGACTAAACCACTACCCATCTGATAAAGCGTCGGAACATAAGCTTTTGTGAACAGTGTCAGGCGTTAGATCAGTAGATCTATTCAGTTAGATCGGCAAAGCTATTAGAAGCTGGTTTGGCAGAACCGTGGGCGAGAAGAAAGTGACTTTACTGTGAAAGCTGGCTGCATAGGCACTGATAAAAATGACAGGTAGTCCTCCTAACACACCTATCCGAAATAATAGACTGGAGTGATCGACAATTGAAGCTACTTTCTATAAACTATTAGAGAGGTGATACACCGAACGACACACGCGTGTGAATGGGTTAATCGATATGGCACGAGTGCCAGCGCGAAAGGATAGAACGAGAGGCCGCAGGCCTCGAGTTTTATCCTTCCGCGATGGCACAAGTGCCATGTCGATTTAACCATTCACACGCATGTGTCGTACTTTGTTTATTACACACCTTCACGACTATCAAAAACAATTATCAGAAGTACACTCAGCAATTCATTTTACAACTATCAACAAAATGAACACATTTTATCTCCAACCAAAATTACGAGGGGAACCCGTGTTACTGTTTCGTCCCCTGAGTTCCAATGTGTTCTATGTGCCTTTTTAGCTATCGATTCAAATTGTAATTGCGTTGCACGATTTGTAGAAAATCCCAGTGAAATTTCGCTTCTATTTAAAAATAGTCCGTCAGCGCTTTCCGTTCCGATTTCCACATACGTGCGGAACAGATTTCCATTTTCCGTACTATTTAGTGTTGCTGTAGATGGGGATTGCATGGAACAGGCATGTAATAAAATTGAATACTCACAGTGTTTACCTTGAAAACATCTCGACATTAGCAAGTGGAAGTACGCGGCGTAATCATTAAACTCTAAAGTTGTGGTTGGTCTCCATTTATAAGTATTTAGTTTACAAACATGTCTCACAGTATTGTAATGTCATTAAATATTCGGTCGCATCAATTCTCGATTGAGAAACATTTCTGGCATATGACATCAAGAGAAAATGAAGTCAAGTTTCCTTTTGTTACTTTTAATAAACGAAAACATCAGACAGATCTCAGAGCCAACACTAACCCGTCCACTTTGGCGCTTTGTTTAGTGAATGTTTAGTGTTTTTACAGTAATTTGCAAGTTTTTATTTTTTCCCCGGAAAATAGCAAATCTCATCCTCTAGCCTTTTATTTTAATGGAAAGGATTGTGTCTGTATTATATGTCACGATGCACTCACTGTTGATATAATGAACAGAAAAAAACTTACAGAACATCAAAAGATGGTGTAAGCGCCGTTTTCATATTCTTAACTGGCTTTCAAAAGAAAATATCATTGGAACGTTCAATTGTGATTGCGCAATAATTGTAAAAAGACAGCTTCTATATTTTATACTACTCATCAGTAATATACTTTACGTTTGTGAAATGATGTCCATATCGATAATACAAAGCCGCTAACATCTCAAAATCTTAATTTTTAAACGAAATTCCGATACCTTCAGTGTTAAATCTCCTGACTGCTTTCGGAAAGTAAAGGGAGTTAACTTTCCCATAAATCTCTTTCAATGACAAAAATTGTCAGCCATGACGACCTTATCATACAGACTGCAAACATTGACCTCAGCAGGTGATAGGATTTTCTCAGGTGCTGCTCTTGAATTCCATGCCAAGTCACCTAAAACCGGAACTAAATATCAAACAGTTCAAGTCCCATTTGAATAATATTTTTTGACTATTTATTTGGCTCTGTGATGTGGTTGTGATTCCCATTGCACCCTTACAGTGTAATGTAAAGCCAAAGAGCACAGTGTGGATTTTAGGCTTGAAAATTATTATTATTATTATTATTATTATTATTATTATTATTATTTGGGGTGCGGTGGCATTGCGGTAACCGGTTCTCGTCAGATCACCGAAGTTAAGCAACGTCGAGCCCGGTTAGTCCTTGGATGGGTGACCGTCTGAGCGACCGTCCCGCGTTGTGTCCTTGGGCAAGGCACTGAAACCCGATTGTCCACATGGGGGCACGATGACGCCGCGCACTAAGGCGTACAATACGTCGATGCTGCGCATGTCTTCAACCAATCTAACCCTGCCTGTGCTGCAGTGTGGAGTTACGATATTGGGGAGCTGCTCGTCGTTGCTCGGTGGTTTTCTCCGGGTACTCCGGCTTCCTCCACCCGCAAAACTGTCACCGACACGATATATGACCTTGGCTATTAATGTGTCGTTAAACCTTAATAAATAATTAAATAAATATTATTATTATTATTATTATTATTATTATTATTATTATTATTATTATTATTATTATTATTATTATGAAGGCTGGGGGAATCGCGCCCTTGGAGAAAGAGAGTGGCACCAGAGACTTACCAAGTCTCGTATCTGGTTCAAATTCCTCACCCCTCGGGTGAGATTTTCTCTCCCCCTACGCCCACATGAACTAAGATAACAATGATCACATTTGTTTCGTACAAAATTTTGTATACGATCATGTCTGCAAAGATCGGTTACATCAGGAAAGATCAAACATCAGGACTGATATCTGATCCTCGTAGTTGACGAGATGGGATATGATCACAGCAGACAGACAGCATACTTTCAAACGGGGGTTAAACTGAAAAAATAGCAATACATTACACAGAATACAGGGTGCAACACTGGTAAATTACTCATGATTGAGATATGTGCATAATGTGACTTGCATAAGTTTATCCTGTTAGTTTTAATGATAAAAAGTAACATTTGAAATGAAGAGGCGAATGGAAGTTATTTCCGATATAATTTGTTTACAAATGTATCACCCGGATTGGTTAACCCTTTACCTAACATGAAAAGCAGACGACACTTGCAAAATAAGTTCTTGAATATTTTTTTTTTCATTTTTTGTCTCAAAAACATATGTTATTACCCTCATTGGAAAGAGCTCGTCGAGCTCGTTCCAAGAGGGGTCATAACCTATGTTTTTGAGACAAAAAATGAAAAAAATAATGAAAATTAGTTGGTGATTTTTGAGAATAGCGCGGGCCGGTTTTGGCCGTAACGTTGGGTAAAGGGTTAAACGTGTCAAAATATGATGAATATTTCACGTGTTTGACATCATATTTGGATTTGGATTTCTTTTTCTGCGTATGTTTTGCACTACGCTCACTCGTTTTCAGACGGAGAAACGATGGCAGACGACATTATTTTTCTCAAAATGGATCTAACTACGAAATAACCAAACAGGATCTAAGGTTTTAGCGAGGGTAAACCCTCTGTTAATAATGCTCATCTGTTTTGAGCACAATACCATTTGACAGATGATTGGTTGTGTTTATATAAATATCTACCACAAGGTCAAATCATAGTATGTAACCAGATTATATCCATAGGCGGCAGATGCTTCTTGGGCGTTTGTGTGTTGGGGTGGTGTGGGGATGGGGATTAATGTACAGAACGTTGTAAACCTACCTAATGTGTGGGCAGAGGGGCACCGACCAATACAGGGGCGTAGGAACCGTAGTAGGGACAGCAGGGGGCACATGCTATCCCTAACATTTTCCAGAAGTAGTTGAGAGAGACAGACAGACAGACAGACAGACAGACAGAGTAGAAAATAAGAGCACATTGTATTTAATTATAACTGATAACAGATATAACAAAAAATCACTTTTCGTAACACACACATCATAAAAAGCACATCGTGTCCCCATCTGACCTTAGTATTGAGTAGTGCCCCCTTTTGCTTTAATAATTGCGGATATTCTCCGCGGCATACTGTGGATATGGCCTGTTTGGAAAGGTTTTGACAGCACATACCACTGTTTCTGTTTTAGAGATCAAAGGTCATCATTGCGTGTGGGAATGTTTTTACCTTCTTCCTTCTTGATATGACCCCATATATTTTCTATAAGATTGAGGTCAGGACTGTTCTCTAGCCACAGTAAGACCTGAATCCCCTTTTCCTCGAATAATTGCCATGCTGACGCCGAATTATGGCACGCGCAAGATCCTACTGGAAAGTGTAGTTTTTCTGTAGAAATACTTGGCATTCGGCAACCATCTGGATATCGTTTACAATTTCTTGTTGGTATTTGACCGATATGAGTGTCCCTTCATACCGCTTTAGCACACTAACAGAGTTTGCGTCAAAGACACCCCAACAAGAAAATGTGTTGGGTGCATGGAGCTGTATATGGGGTCCTATCATGAAGGAAATAGCTAAAAACATTCCCACACGTAAGGATGACCTTTGGTCTCTAATACAGAAACAGTGGTATGCGCTGTCAAAACCCTTCCAAACAAGCCTTATCCACAGCATGCCGCGGATAACATCCGCAGTTATTAAAGCAAAAGGGGTTACCACTCAATACTAAGATCTGATGGGGACACGATGTGCTTGTTACCGATTAGCGATTTTCGCGAAACACGCTATAACCCTGTGATTTTATCAGTAAGGTGTTGGAAATAATGTTTGCACAAACTTTCCACGTTAATTGTCAGTTAAAGGTGAGAATGCTATGTTTCTTCTTCAATAATACACAGCAGGTTATTAACTTCAAAAATGGTAGAATTTATCTAATTAATTGCTTCCTTTCTAAAGATTCGCGACCTGCTAAGCCCGGAGGATTAACAGTATATAGTTGATTAATCTGTTATTAATCTGAGTGGGTGGGTCGGTCGGTCGGTTTAGGTAGGGTGGGTGGGTGGGTGGGTGGGTGGGTGGTTTGGTTTGGGTGAGTGGGTAGGTTGGTTTTGGGTGGGTGGGTGGGTGGGTGGGTGGATGGATGGATGGGTGGGTGGGTGGGTATTGGGTGGGATGGCTTTTGGCTGGGTGGGTGGGTGGTTGGCTGGGTGGGTGGGTGTGTGGTTGGGTGCATGGGTGTTTGTGTGGGAGGGTATTGGGTGGATGGGTAGGTGGGTGGGTGGGTGGTTGGGTGCGTGGGTTTGTGTGGGAGGGTATTGGGTGGATGGGTAGGTGGGTGGGTTTGTGAGTTTTGTGTGGGTGGGTGGGTGTGTGGGTATTGGGTGGATGGGTAGGTGGGTGTGGATGGGTGAGAGAGAGAAAGAGAGTATGCGCTGTCGGGCTGTAATCCTGACTAGCCCGTGACATATAGGCCAAATTGGCCGGGTCTGTAGTGAAATGATCTTGATTTAAAATTTTGTATGCACATGTCACGTAAATAAAGAAATACTTTCTTACTTACTTACTTACTTACTTACTTACTTACTTATTACTTACTTACTTACTTACTTACTTACTTACTTACTTACTTACTTACTTACTTACTTACTTATTATCTAAGTGTAACGACAGGTTTACACACCGTCAGTATTCAGTCCGACCATTAACTAAGGGGCTATATAAGTAATAGAAATTATTTTGAAATTCCCACCTCTGATGCCCCATAAATACAAATTAAACTCCATAAATACATATTAAATATACACAAATCATACATCAAAGAGAAGGTTGTGATGTATAGAACGCGAAAAATATATGCATCAACTCACAGAGTAGACAGCAGCCACCAATGGTTCCTGGAAGTCTGCTATCGTATTAGTACCAGAACTGATAACAAAGTAATATTTCAGAACAACTCGTGTCCAAATGTGCTTCATAAGAACAAAGCTATGAATATCAGAGGTGGGAATTTCAAAGTAAACAAATTTTCTTTACTTATGTAGCACCTTAAATCAGTAGCATGGACATACCTTAGGTGAACGCCCTTTTTGCCTATCGAGGATTTCGTCGGAATTTTCGAGTTCTGTCCAATTGTTTTCGTGACTAGTTGTCCGTTTACTCTCGAAATAATTGACAGTTCTAATTTATTTGGATCATACAGCGAAATGCATCCCTCCCTTCCATTAGCGTTTGGGCACCAAAGGACTTTGCTTGGCACTAAAATACCCAGAATGGCAAAAAATGGGCACAAAACAGTTTTAGGGTGAACACCGAGTGTTAGGTGAAGGGTAAAATAACAAAATCAAATATAGTGACATTGAACATGACGCAGCGTTCGGTAAGGCAAGACAAAACACGTTTTCGCTCTTCACTTTCCATCAAAATTGAAACAGACAAGTGCTCTCAAGACTGATGCATCCGTTATCCAGAATGCTTAAACGCCGGAGTTATTATGCTACTCAACGTCTCAAGATCGATCTGGTTTTCCAAGAAAATCTAAGATTAATACTTGACGTTCTTCCAACAATCAGGTGTTATACTGTCACGTGTCATGGTCTGAAACGGTAGGCACATAGAACACATTGGAACTCAGCGGGCGAAATAGTAACACGGGTTCTACTCGCAAATCTGGTTGGCGATAAAATGCCTTCTGTGTGTCGATAGTTATCAAATGAATAGCTGAGTGTCCTTCTAATAATTGTTTTTTTAGACGTGAAGGCATGTAATAAACACAATGTGGCCTCTCGTTCTATCCTTCCGCACAGGCACTCGTGCCATATCGATTAACCCATTCAAAAACGATTGTCATTCCGTGTATGTATAGAGTACAGCCGCCGTGAACTACTCGTAATCCACGAATGGGCAGTGATGTCTACGCATGCGTTTAGCAGGTAATAGAAATCATTGCCAGCAAAATTTTAATTAATGAAGCATCCGGTTGATTATTCCTATAATTAGTGTTTGGAATCTAATATGATTGCGTCCGTGGAAACATTGCCGACTCGTGGAAACTGACCAATCCACGGCGGCCGTGCTGTACATACAGTACAATATATATGTTTATTATATACTTTATAGATAAGCACATTTCTATTGGCCGGATCTTATATACGTGACTTTTACTCAAAACTCCATCTACACCGGTTTTCTAGTGAATATCAACTTTCTAAATATAGCTTTTGGAAATCTCCTCTCTAGTTCTATTTCAATCGACGTAATCTCTATAACATTGGTTATTTTTATGTTATTCTGTAGATAATAACTAGTTTATTGTTAAATAAAAGTATTTCTGATTGACATAATTGAACTTTTAATTAACAAATAGAAGATTGTTTTTTTGAGGATGGTGTATATAATAAAACAGTTAAGAACTTTTGTGGTGGTAAATAACGCCTCGGTCAATATACTTTTTTGGGGTCAAACCACATCATATTCATCACCACAAAAGCCCATAATTGTACAATGTATTGTATATACATATGCGTACGTACACCACTGGAGGAGGGGGAGGGGGGGGGGGGCAATCGGGATTAAGTGTCTTGCCCAAAGACACAACACAGGTAAGTTGTAAAGAAAACATCTGCTTAGATTAACTCGCCTAAAAATATATATATATTGAAAAGCACATGTAATCTTTCGGGGTCTCTCAGCAGAAACTTTGCTTGTACTTTTAAAAAAAAATACCTCCACAGAGTTTGTGTTTTGTTGGATTCAGTGTTCGAGGTGGTTTAGGGAGGCTGGGGTGGGGGCACAGGTGGTGGGTGCGCAACCCCCAACGTTTTGTCCTAGCCTAGTGTATCCTAACCTTGTTACATGCTACGATGAACCAACTTCTAAGTATTCGGAACCTTGTGATGTCATAAAATTGTAGCAGCACGAAGTCACTCGATAAAGTAATATGTGCGTTTCTTTGTTGTATTTGTTTTATCTGAACAGCTTTGACAGGCTTATGCTTCTTCTTGGAAAAAAGGAACCAACGCGCCACCAAGTATATTCCAATGGTTTTATCCAAAGTTTCTGATAGCACCACTCATTGAACATTTAATGTCTGTAAAAATGCAATGATATAACATCCCGGTATCAACGTTCCTAACTATTATATCCTGCACTGTAAGTATACCGTAGGACATAACAGTTGGATGTGTTGATGCAAGGAGATGAAATATATTCTGATAAAACAAATTTTTCAAATGTGCTGGATCTGTGAGATACAAGGTCCTGAAGCGAAAGATATTTGGCTAAAGTTAGCTCAAACAGAAGAGGGAAAACAATTTTGACCAAGCTTTCGGTCTGCAGAAAAACTTCTTCAGGATACAAACACAACAAGAAAAAAATACATGCAAACGATGAAAGAGACGAAAAATGGAGAAAAGACCCTCGTAAGCAAAGTTCGGACAGATGTTCTGTACAATCCGAGGAGAAAGAAACCGTTGCAAAAATTGAAAGCAATACGTACAAAATACTTGTGGACAAACTTTAAAAAAAAATTCTTTAACCCCTAATTCACAGAATTACGCTTCCTAAGGGCAAACATATCCCTTATAAACTTTTAAGGAATCAAGAATTACTCGAAGTTCTGTTAAAGCCGAGAGGTCTGTAAGTGCACAGATGTTCGATCAAGAATGTTTCCCGAGAGACGCGCTCAGCTCTTGCCTAGTCGGACTTGGAGTCAATGACGAAGGCCTGGAACGAAGCAAAAAATGTGATCAGTCGACATGCAGTGTCGTGTAATAACACAGTCACGCTCCATTTGTTTGAATTACCGGTGGTTGTTTACATATTTGGAAAATGGGGTACAGGTTTCGCCAACATACTGGATTTGACAAACATGACATTGAAGTATGTAAATCACATTAGAAGGTTTATAACTTTACGTGTAAGTCTATATATTTAACCCTTTAAACACCAGCGGCCGCTTTTCCGGCCAGGAACATGATACGTCATAACGTCATTAAATAGGATGGCTGCTCAATAAATGTGTGGGGTACACCAATCAATATTTTCAACGTGCAGCCCCGAGGCTGCACGTTGAAAATATTGATTGGTCCACCCCAAATAATGAATATGGACTCTTCCAAGTGCGTCTGTTGAACTGGCATGGAAGATCTAGAGTTCAAAGGGTTAAAGAAATTGGCTGGTCCTGGGCTCGAACTTCCACCGAAAGTGCATTCTATGATACCCATCGCCTAGCGAAAATGCACCAGCCACATAGATCTCACGGCTACCGACAGATCTCAAAAGTCTTCGAAATGTTCTGAAATAGGCCCCGACGGTGAGCGACCTTGAAAATCCGGCACCGAATCACCTAACCCAAAATGTTCCGCTACCACACATACCTACTGAGCTAACGGCAACCCTAAAAGAGATTCAAATTAACTCAGCCTGTATTGTTAGTTCATATTCACAACCTGCCCCAAGACCGATATCTGAGATATCACATGTATTTATTGTGAGATTTACACATGGATCATTTTCCTTAACATTCAATGCACAACTTGAACAATTTATTGTTTTTATGGTCTTTGGTTCCAGCTTTAAACACAGGAAACCCAATTAATGGATGCAACTTCTTGAGGTTGTTGTTAGCTCAGCTGCTGTGGTAACAGAACATTCACTCTCGAGATCGATCCCCGTTGGCGCCGACTTCAGAAACATTAGAATTTTCGTTTCAGTCTCGTACCGAGCACAATACTTGGTAGTATTCCTGCTTGACAGGGACGATGTAAAATTAAACTCAAGCAGTTGCACCCTTGCTGATCTTCAATTAATTTAGTTTCCTGTGTTTCGTGCTGGGCCGCCTCTCCACACACAATCCCACTCCATATGAAGTTCAAATGCTTCTAGCACCCATGACTTTGTAAGAAATTAAGTGTATTACCCAGAAGTAAAGATTAGCAGTTAACCGAAAATGTCATTAGAAGATTCTACTTTAAAGACCTTCGGTATTCTTGGAGAAACCTGTCTTAGACCCCACACCAACCCTTTTTTGTAAGACACTGCCGGACTAATCATTTGCGTTGCCCATGTATTATCGATTCCTTTAGCTTAATCATTTGAAAACTGATGAAATACTATCTTACCTCCTACAAGTATCTGGGAATTTCATTGGTTCAAAGACGTCACATGCAGACTGCATATAAAACCATATACTGCCTGTCAACGTCAATATACGCTGACAGCTATGGGTAATCTCCCCTTTGTTCACTGATTATTCAAAATGGCGGCAGCCGATAAACGCTTCAAGTTGAAAGATTGAGTGTTGGAAGACTATATTTGGTTTGAAGTGCAGGTTAGGCAACTTAAAAGGCTTCATATTCTGTGGATGTGTGTCATGTTACCTTCGAAATGAAACTGTTTGGTATGTATGAATTTGCCTTGTTACAATTTATGGGAGAGTGCCTGTAGGCACTCTCCCATAAATTGTAACTAGGCAAAGACACGTGAACACATTGTGAGAATTCTCTCATTTAATTTTGATCGCTGTTGTTATTAGTTCTGTGCATCGATGCAGCAGTCGGTAAGATATATTCGTTACACAGTTTGTTGGTGGCCTAATATAGTATATATGGTATCAGTTAATTTCATATTGGACTCGAGCATCTCGAGCTTCGCTCTCGTCCAATATGAAATTAACTGACACCATATATACCATATTAGGCCACCAACAAACTGTGTAACTAATATTACATGCCAGTTCCCTGATGGTATATTCCATGCCAGTTGAGAACCTTTCAGTGGAAGAGCCTATATTCGTCTCAAGTGGTAAAGTCTATATTCGTTACTTGGGGTAAAATCAAACAAAATTTTCAAAGTGCAGTTTCAGGGCTTCACGTTGAAAATCTTGATTAATCTATCATAGAAATTCACCGATCAACTATCTACGTATTGAATTCATACGTATCACGATCAAGGCCCTGAAAAAGGGCTTTTCGGTTTGAAAGGGTTAAACAATTTTTATCCAACGGGAATGATCATTTTTATCATTTCCAAATGAACCAAAATACTGCACTTTGATTGGCTGAGAGGTACGGTGTAACTTGGCATCCACTGTAGCTATTTTTTACACCGTGGTTAACCGCAGTGTAAAGACAAGAATACACAATAGCAGGCTATATGGCTAAAATTACCCATTTTTAATTATTAACTCATACCTTGTGCTCGGTTATGTTAGAACAAAAATAAAAATACAGAAAATACATTTAATATGTATGTGCAATAAAATATTACAGACATGGATGTCATTGGAACTGGCTCATTGAGCCATTTCCAATGATATCCATATTTAACGGGTTTTATTAAGAAACTTACAAAGTACAAATTTTCTGTCAGTTTTTTCTAACAATGTAGGTTAAAGTATTAAGTACACAAACATTCTTGGAAATAAAGCCGTTATCCCAGGGGGGGTGGGGGGCACCAAAAATTGGCAAGACGTGACGTGGGGGTGGGTGGGTCTCCTGAGTGTGCCAAAAATGTGCATTTCCAACTTGTGCAATTGTTTGAATTTTTTAAAAATATATCAATATATCAGCTAATATATACCATCATTTGTGTTTCAAACCTTAAAGATGATGTTGTACATCACACTCTTAATATAAATACAACATCAGGAGGCTTTATATGTGAGAATATTGGGCTTAATCTGGGAAAATGTCACACGTTAGTAGGGGGTGGGCGTCTTGTTCGAAATGTAGAAAATGTGCAGACAATATTTTGGGAACAATTCAAATGAAAATTTGTTCCCGTATATGTACACCTGCTCTGGCCAAGCCTGATAGTGAACAGCTTGTCATTTGTAGATTCGGGCCCACAGCAGCCCACAGAGGTTTAAATTGGTGGTACCAGTTTAAGAACATTATGAAAAACCCCTAAAGACAGCTGTGCCTACTAAGTTTATAAGTTTATTTTGGATTTTAATGGGACAGTGGGTGGGGTGGGTGTCTGAGAACGGTAGTAGAAAATTTGCACGTAGTGGGTGATGGGTGTAAAAAGGAGCCGAATAAAAAATAGGACGTCACGTCTTGCAAATTTTTAGTGCCCCCCCCCCCCTCCGGTTATTCTTGTATTTTTCAGGGCGTATGGGAGTTTATACCGGTCTGGGAACTCATACACCCTTCGGCGTCGCCTCAGGGTATATGTGTTCCCAAACCGGTGTAAATTCTCATACACTCTGGAAAACACAAGGATAACTGATAGTGCATAAAATGTAACTAAAAAAATGAAAATAACAATATAAAATGCACAATGGAAGAGGGTGTAATACTATCAAGATGGATGGATCTGCGTTGTTATGTATAGGATTCGGCAGTAAGCATTTAGGTAATACGAGCTGCTTCTCTGCATAAATAATAAAAGTACTTGTGAAATGGAAGGATAGGTTCATATGCTGTAATTAACATTGTTTAAACCACAGTAAACAGCTGGCAGAAAAAAAGATGGAACAGGAGAGATAGGAGGAAAATGAGAGAAAAACAACTTGAAAACAAAGTGTTGCAGTGGGAACAAATATCCGTGTAACCGCAATCTTTTTATCTTTTGTATCTTAACTAGATTTTCAAGTCACTAGTACCAACTGCAGCTGTGGCGCTTTCTTCCACAACACAGATCCCATGTAATGACTCAATGCTGCAACAGCACCAAAGGTCACAAACTTTATTGTCGAAACGTTACGCCAACGGCATTCCTCTCCCATAATGATACCAGATCGTTGCGTAAACGTTGCGCGTTAACTGAGGCTTAATTTAGAAATCGAAAGCATAACCAAAGTACATGTGACACGCATTTAGAAGCAATAGCACCCAATGCACTTATTGCTGAATCTGATATTGCCTGGGTCTTAGCTGATAAAAAATATTGTCACAGAGAAGTAATGATTAATACCTTCAAATTAATCAAACTTCAGAAGATTACAGAATCGTTGCAGTTTAGAGGAAGCGTCAAGTGTTCATGTACTGCTCTAAAAACAAGAGGATATTCCATGCAGTTCAGTTTTTCCGACCCAGAGAGAACCGTTGAGAGTTCGAGAGAAAATGAAAGAATAGCACCCGGATTCCTTTGCAATAGTGTACAACAGTGTACAGGTTACATCATTTCGTTTGCAAAGGTAGCAACAGTGTACAACAATGTACGTGTTACATAATTCGTTAACAAAGGTAAAATGAGATTTTAAGAATCCCGGACATTTTCCTATCGGACATTTCCCCAACAAAAAGTAATTAGAAAAACGGATATTTCCCTACCGCGGATAATTTCTCGCCGGACATTTCCCCACTGTGAAAAATTCACCGGACATTTCCCTCACCTGACTCCAGTGGACGTTCCTTCTCCTTGGCTGTATACATATACTTGTACAAAGAAGGCATAGTAGGTATTCAAGAACAATTTTATTTGTTTGATGATAAATTTAACACAACATCTGAATAACATGAGTTATATACACATGAAAATAAGAAAGATTTATCATGCAACTGAACCGCTTTCTGCACTTGTAATCCTTTAGTATTTTTCAGTTTTATGAATTACGAATTAATATAACCTCTTGTCAATTTCATTAGCCATTAGAGAGTCGCGGAACCTGGTTGGATGACCTACATATTACAGTCTCGGGAGATCTCATTGGTGCTTCTATATGCTCCGAGGTCGAATTAATGCGCTCGTAAATAGAACTATCTTAAAATGAAAACAAAGCCATAATGTCTGATTTTCCGCCAAATTCAGAAGTAAACATTGGCGATGCGGGTAATGCGATAGTAATAAGAAACATATCGGCGAAAAGTGGCTATGTTCTAATAAAAGTAAACTCCTCACCCTCTGATTGGATGAGAGCTGGCGTAGTTTATTTTATGTTTACGGCTCCAGTAGCAAATGTTACCATCTGACGTCACAACGCGAAATATTTGAAATGACGTCACCCGTTTCCGTAATTGCTTCATCAACGGAGTGACTAGCAAGCCGCTTCATTTTTTTCTGAAATTTTCACACGTGCAGCAAACGGTGTTCCGGGTGAAGTGTTGTTTAAATTACAAACCGATTTACGATTTGAACTGAGATGGAGTGAGTTTATCTGGTTTACTGAATATTTATCCATTGGCGTCATGGGGGTACATGCGAGGTTTATTTACTAAACCTGTGATCGTTAAAAGTTGCCTTGAAAAGGCAACTTTTAACGATCACAAGTTTAGTAAATAAGCCTCTCGCGTTTTACGATATAGGTTTTGGGCTATGGGTAGTATCTTATTGGAATATATACGTTATTGTGATGAATTGACGGTAACATGGTCTGAGGTTTGCGGCTCGGAGCGGCTCGGAGCTTCACGTCTCCGTCTCGGTTGTACATAAGCTCCGAGCCACAAACTCCAGACCATGTTACCGTCAGTTCATCACAATAATTTATAGTGTTTTATCACAAAGGCAAAATGTACATGTATTTTTGTTACAAATCGAATTGCCCTGAAAGTACTTTGTGATAATTCTCTCTCATGTAGTTTTAGACATAAAGGTGAAATCAGCGACATTATATTAGCTTGTTAGTTCTGTCCCGAAGAACAATAATTTTAGTTTACTCTGAAAGAGGATAATAACTTATAAACTGTGCTAATCACATGTGAATAGGTAACACAGTTCAGTGCTATGCCATTTTGAAAAGCTGTGAGTAACACCTCCAGACTGAACATGTTTTAATACGCTTAATAGCTGAACAATTAATGACAGCTATTGTTCTCCATGAGGCTTGACCTGCAGAGCAAGTTGGCTTGGGTTTGACCAGAAAGTATATATACGTCCATCCTCAACTAGCACTTTACTTCACGTAAACGCTTGTTAGAGTTTGGATGAAATAAATGCTGTCTGGAAGATAACGCTCGCCCTTTTGTTCTACAGGGTTCACATGTTGGCAACTATGTTCCTTTCCCGGTCACCTACTGCAGCGAGTTAAATTCCCCATTCGCCCAGCAGATGCACAAAACGGCCCGAGGGAATTAGATGACCACGAGCGGGTCATAACTGGTGGAGACCAAAATAAAAAGTAAATGCCAACTCCTGCAAATCAGAGGATAATCACAAGAGCATCAAGCAGACTTGACAAGAAATTATCGGAATCAGAAGACAATACATCAATTGCAGCTAACCCAGAAACTCACGGTATGGCTACATTATCATTTAGTGATGTTCGTTCACTCCCTCAGTTCCAAGGGGAACAACACAGTGCTACCAAGTGGTTACGTGACTTTAATGCCATAGCAGCATTTAACAAGATAGACGATACTGAGAAATTACGAATTTTCCCTATTTTAATGACTGGGCCGGCAGCGGACTGGTATCATTGTTTGTCTGAAGCAGAAAAGAGTAGTTATACAAATTTGTTAAGTGCTTTTGACAGGAGATACAAAATGCCAAAACAATTAGAATGGTCCTCTTTTGCTGAAATTTTTAACCGGGTCCAAACACGACAGGAATCCGCATTAGAGTTTATAACTGCAGTGCGTTGTCGGGGGGCAGATATTTCCCTTTCTGATGATCAAATCTTTTGTGCTATTATGAATGGGTTTTTACCCCATATACGACAGTCAGAGTACAAGGGTGTCAAATATAGCACCCATGCACACTGAACAGTCACATGACGAAAACAACATAAATATTTCACTTCAAATAACTAAATTTAATTTGTTTTTATAATAATATGCAAAGCATTATTCACACAAATATATAACTAAGAAATAACCAAACAAATTAATAAATAAGTTAGTAAGTAAATAAATAAACAAATAAATAAATAAATAAATAAATAATAAATAATAAATAAATAATAAATAAATAAATTAAAATAATAGTTCAATAACAAACAAATAACATAATAAATAATAAAATAATTTTAAATGAGTCAATAATTAATTTTGAAGGAGTAAATATTGCAGAAGTAATTTCTCAAATAAATAAAAAAAATAAATAAATAAATATTTTCTCCATGTATTGGTTTTTGGCTGGTAAAATAATGACTTTTATTCATAGTTTTAGTTGCTTCCTATTCATTTCAATAGTTTGACTTCCATCCCATCTCGGTCCAGGACCACATATAGCATCCATTATTCTGTCTTTCTTATCTCTCACTCATGCTCGTAGATATAATTGCCTGAATTTAAAATTCAACTACAGCTTAGGCTGTGTATATATTAGTGCTAGAAGACAAGGACAGTCTTCCTTATAAGTTCTTGCAACTATATCTGCAATATACTTACTCTTTCCTTTACTTTCTTGTAGGAATTATGGATGTCAAATATGTACTAACAATTCTACTACTCTGTGGTATACAATCGAGTTTTGGATCACAAGCAAAGCAACGTATAAACTATGGAGTGGTCTTCCAGCAATAGAAATTATTATTCTCAACTGCTCATTATTGGACTCATACATTCAAACTGAGATTACCTGATGTTCATGAGATAAAATATACAAATTTTCGCTGTGAGGAAAAATGTAGGAATATTCCAAAGACAGCGAGACACTCATGGAAATGATGCATAACAGCACGGTAGATAAAATAGAAAGTACTTTGCAACATATTTACACTATCTTGCCTCATCACAAGTTACGCACTTCAGTTAGTAGACGCAGGCGGTCTTTGTTACCATTTATCGGCAACATAGCTAAAAGTCTTTTTGGGACTGCTACTGAATCTGACATGAAAGACTTGTCAGCATGAGTGGCAGCAGTTCAAAATCAAAATGTTAAAATTTCAAACTTTTTTAGTCATGAACTTAAATCACTAACTTCCTATATCGAATCAACAGATAATCGAATTTCGAATTCTCTTAAAGCTATAATTAACAATTTTCATGCCATAAAAGGAGTTTATCAAACATTAGATAAATCAATAAACCGGTTAGAAACTCTAGAAGACCACCTTTCTGCAATTTTATTAAAACAAACAAATGAAGCGTTTTCTCTGCAACTAAGATTTGAAGAACTTTATATGGGAATTATCTCTTTATTGCAAGGAAAGCTCTCTCCAGTAATCTTACCACCCTCAATGCTAGAAGTTATTATTAAGAATGTTTCAAGCACACTGCGTGCGCACAATTCACCATTTCACTTACAATTTTATGATACTGCTTGTTATTATACTGTTGTAAAATATTCTTTATTAAGACATAATCAGGATATTTACATCACTTTAAACATGCCAACATCAACTATACACTTTCCCTTTAAGATGTTAATATTCTAAGTTATCCAGTTCCACTAAATTCTTCATCAGCACATGCTACTCAAATTCTGAACCTTCCTAATTATTTGGCGGTTAGTAAAGGTGAGAAATACTATATAGAAATTAACCCTTCTGATCTTATTAATTGCCAAACTTATAACAATAATTATTATTGTCAATTCCATCCAATTCTTCGATCCTTCAAGTCAGCAACATGTGCCGTAGCTCTTTACACAGCCAACACTACACAAATCAACAACACATGCGATTTTTGTTTTAGGCAAAATATAATTATGCCAACTGTTCAGCAATTGTCACATGGTCAATTTCTAATATCAAACGTGTCTAACATCATACTTTCTTGTCCAACATATAAAAAAGCACTGCCAGGGTGCTCATGTTGTATAATTGAGTTACCATGTCATTGTTCAGTTGCAGCGCAAAATATGCAGATACCAGCTAGATGGAATAGGTGTGGTCAAAAGTCGAACACTACATCCCTACTTTATCCTGTAAATTTAGCAATACTACAGCAGTTCTTTCAAGGTGGTTATTTACCAAATATTCGTGCAGACTCAATATTCAGCAAACCACCTGCAGTAGATATCCCTCCTTTTCAAATTTACAAGCATAATCTTACACAGATTATAACCAATGACCATCAAGCTCATTTAAATTTAAAGACAATGGTAAAAGCAACAAAAAAGAATGAAGTCATATTCCAATCTTTGGCAGAACCTATCCTTGATGGTAAATTGTTTTTAAATGATGAAACAGATTCGAAATCCTTGTTATTAATAGCTTCAATCTCTTTGAGTTGCTTCTGCCTTGTCGGTTTTCTGTATATGTGGTATCGGTTAAGAACCTTAACTAAAGCAATAGCATTAGCGTCAGTTATACATGGCTCAAAAGCAATGACCATACCGCCATTTCATTACGCTTTAACAGACACAGATAGCACTACCACTGCACCAACATCAGAAATTTCATTTTTCGACACACATATTTACATGTCTACCTTCGTAAATTCTTTATTATTTATTCTAGCCCTATGTGTATTCATTTCCTTTCTACGAACTAAGAAACGCAACTCCTCATTTTCGAAATCACTAATGGGAAAACATCAGTTATGGTTCCTGTAATGGATCTCCCTAGTTGCATGAAATATTGTGTATTCCATGCAACAAATTACATTCAGGATATTAGTATCAAAATGATCCACTGGCCAATACTTAAAATTCAATGGGATGATTTTTATGTAACTTCGGTCTTTTCTCACGCTCATATTTTCCCCAAGTCCCAAGTTTACATAACGCCACTGCAGGCTCTAAAGGTCAAAGATATCATCGCTAGTGAGTTTTCTATTTTTCTTTGGGTAAATTACTCTAATTATTTAATGCCCATTGAGGTTTATTTGACACACCCAAATACCACAGACCCAACAGCTCCCATGCTACAAAATAAAATGAAGTAGTCCATTTGAATCTTTATTTAATTGGTCTAAATGTTGGCACTTTGTATCCTCGTCAAAAACGCTAATGTCATTTTATTGTACAAAAAAAAAATAAGCATGCTTCGTAAGCCATTGTGTTCACATGAATGTATAATCATAACGAAACGTCTTATTGTGTTAGAGACTTTGCACAGATAGCAAATTAATGATTGAATGTATATATTTTCTTCATTTGAATGCCGGGAGGTATTCGTTTTAGAAGGTGGGGGTGGTATCACAAAGGCAAAATGTACATGTATTTTTGTTACAAATCGAATTGCCCTGAAAGTACTTTGTGATAATTCTTTCTCATGTAGTTTTAGACATAAAGGTGAAATCAGCGACATTATATTAGCTTATTAGTTCTGTCCCGAAGAACAATAATTTTAGTTTACTCTGAAAGAGGATAATAACTTATAAACTGTGCTAATCACATGTGAATAGGTAACACAGTTCAGTGCTATGCCATTCTGAAAAGCTGTGAGTAACACCTCCAGACTGAACATGTTTTAATACGCTTAATAGCTGAACAATTAATGACAGCTATTGTTCAGCTATTGTTCTCCAAGAGGCTTGACCTGCAGAGCAAGTTGGCTTGGGTTTGACCAGAAAGTATATATACGTCCATCCTCAACTAGCACTTTACTTCACGTAAACGCTTGTTAGAGTTTGGATGAAATAAATGCTGTCTGGAAGATAACGCTCGCCTTTTTGTTCTACAAGGTTCACATGTTGGCAACTATGTTCCTTTCCCGGTCACCTACTGCAGCGAGTTAAATTCCCCATTCGCCCAGCAGATGCACAAAACGGCCCGAGGGAATTAGATGACCACGAGCGGGTCATAGTTTTCACTGAACTATAATGTTTATGTAGTGAATATTGATGGAATTGACGCTACTACAGTTTTACCGACCGATCGACTGGCTCTCTTATGCATCTAATCGGCATTGTTCTTTGATGTTGAAATTCCTGTCTTTAACCCTTACCCTTACCGACCCCCCCCCCCCCCACCCGCCCACCCACTTGTTCCGTCGGCGGTTATATGATAAGTAGAATATCACATTTGTGTTTCCACAATATAATGGTCATGATTAGCCATTGTGCAGAAACATGTGACCTTAAACACCAATAAATAAATAAATAATTCCACAATATGATATTATGAAACTCGTCCGAATTTTCCCTTTTGCCTCGCCAATGGCTCGGAACAACGGAAAATTCTAAACTCCTTTCATAAATGTCATATTGAAGAAACACTCATTTCATATCCTCTGTCTATGTTGAGATGATATATACTGGGATGTAGGAAAGTGTACACATATGTCACCTCCACATAGCCCTTCACTGCGCGTATGAAGAAAAGCTACTTGAACAGTTTCGGTGCCACGCCAAACACCGTTCATATACCACTCATCGGCGAAAGTGTTTTTGAGATGTCCTCACGACCGAAAAACGTGTTTGATGGTGGTGAATGGTCTTGTGGAGAAATGTCCGAAAGGCAACTGAGGTTGGTTGGGAAACGTTCGGAGTGGCGATTAATCCGCTTTGGAAGGTGGAAAAATGTCCGAAGTGGAAATGTCCGCGTACCGAGATGAAACTGTTTATACTGCGATTATTGTGTGTATTCAACGTTACCCGATAAAATACAGACAATGAGAAATATACTAGATACACCACACGTTGAATTCGGATTTTGTGTAAGAATGTCATGTACAATACGTGGACAGTGTATTATAACTAAATCACCCGGAGAGTGGAGATTCCACCCAAGCAATAATTGCAAATTTGTTGGAATGCATAACAAGCACAAGCAAAGTTCCAGCCAATGGACCTCCGGGTTAAACCCGGAGGTCCTTTGGCTGAAACATTGCTTGCGTTTTTTGTCCACATATACGGAATTTAAAAGTGATACTCTGGGTGATAACTCCACTCCGCGGGTGATTTAGTAACAATCCACTCTCCACGTACTTTATGAACGCATATGATTGGACGTTGCGTATCTGATTGACGTTATGACGTAGATGAAATGCATCGAAATAACAATGTGAAGCAAGAAAGTAAACAGACCGCCAAAGGTCACATTTTTCTTTAAAAATATCAGCATCATTCACTAAATTCATGTTTTAATCGCGGTATAAATACAGAACAGAACTAGGGTACAATGCGGGGGACAAGAATCAACGCCCCTTTACTGGAGTTTTTCCTATATTTCACTTCAAAACTCCAATTCGAGTCGTTGATTCCTGCCCCCGGTGCTCCACCCTCGTTGTGTTCAATCCTATTACCCAATGGAGGCGAATTTTCATGCCTAGAACAAAAATACTCTGCTACCGAGAAGAGGTAATAAAATACATTCATATAAAGAGCAGTAGTAATTTTAATAGATAACTTGTCCATGTCTAGGGTGAATTTTACGATTTCTAACTCGGAATCCCAAACGTCATATATTTCGAACACATGTATTTCTTCAGCAGTCGGAAATTCACAGGTAACAGTTAGAAAATTCTCAATCAGGGAATTCTCAAATGTTAGATGTTGGGCAGCTTCGGGAGTGTGGGGGCGGGGGGGGGGGGGTGTTGGTGTCTTACAATTGGAAATTTAGAGGGGACACACATATCGAATCAAGACCCTCTAGTCACGTCCCTGGAAAAGGGACTAAGTAGGTTTATGTTTCTGTTAAACTTAATGCGGGGAGGGAGCACAAATTTATGCGTACATGTGTACATTATGTAAACCAAATCCTCACATCGATGTGAAAGCAGTTTTTGTTCCACAACACATACAAATATTTTATACCATGATTACCTCTTTCTGCTATATATATGAAAAGCCTATGACATAAATTTTATCTTTACACACCAACCGTGGTGAACATGTCAGCAATGGAATTTCAGTAGTTAAAATTTACACCTGCTGTGAAACTACATACAAGTTGTCCTTTGGTGACGTCGACCTGAATACGAACTTGTCTAAATATATCACACGTCGCCTCGCGAAGAGTGAAATGAAAGTGGCAATTATTTATCACGTTTCTAAATATTTATTTATTTATTGGTGTTTAAGGTCACACATTTATGCACAATGGCTAATCGTGACCTTCTTTTATTTCGTTTCGGCGATAAAATTGACAGAGAAAGTACCGCCCACCGGTGCTCATGTAAACAAAAACAGATTCGCACGTACGTTCGTCTGCTGCTCAGTAAAATCGAGAAAAATAATAGCGCCTCTTAATAATCTGATGATCATGGTATAAATAACATATACCCAAAGTATAGCTTGGTGTACCAAATGTTTACCACTCGTGGTGAAGTGGTGTTAACCGCGCGTCGAAGGCTCGTGGTTAACACCACTTCACCACTCGTGGTGAACATTTGGTACATCAAACTACTATGGGTATATTCTATATGTACCTAATTAAATATAATTTTTGTCCTGTATCTGTGGGGGAGGGGGGGGGGGGTGAAGGACGCTTATCGTAATAACTTAAATAATAGTGTTGGAGTTCACTTAACGATTTCCGTTCGTTTTTCTTTACTTGTCTCCAAAAGAAAACAATGGGTTATGTTTTTTCCCTGCTTTTGTGTGGACTTATTTGGTGCGCACGTGCGTGCGTGCGTGCGTGCGTGCGTGCGTGCGTGCGTGCGCTGTTAGGGGGTATTAGCCCACTCTTTTCTTCCCCAAGTCTTCTGCTCCAACATTATACCCCATGACCCTCAAACCAAACATAACGACCTATAAAATGGGATTTCAGATCTGCGACTTTTGGATCTGTGATAGATGGTTTACGAAGTTAAGCAACGTCGAGCCCGGTTAGTCCTTGGATGGGTGACCGTTTCAGTGATCGATTCCGACTACTGCGTTGTGTCCTTGGGCAAGGCACTTAACCCCGATTGTCCACATGGGGCACGATGGCGCCGTGTACTAAGGCGTACTGCAAGTCGATGGTGCACATGTCTTCAATCAATCTAACCCTGCCTGCGCTGCAGTGCGGAGTTACGATGATGGGGAGCTGGCAGCTGCTCGTCGTTGCTAGGTGGTTCTCTCCGGGTACTCCGGCTTCCCACACCCGTAAAACTGTCACCGACACGATATGACCCTGGCTGTTAAAGTGTCTTTAAACCTTAATAATAAATAGATATTTTAAAATTGAACTATCAGTGGATCGTTTGCTTCCTTGAAAACGGAATCCAGAATCAACAAATCACACACGAACGTTTGGTAGACACTATATCCTGTGTGAGTTGGATTGACAAAGAGTTGATTTCTCGGTACGATGTCAGTCGTTGCTCGGCTTAGCCATGCCCATCCATTATATAAATCACTGTTACATAAACACACACCTGTTAAGTGCTATAACAAAATGGAACGGATTTGTCATAGGAATTCGAAATGTCAATTGTAATGACGCAACGATAGTAAACAAAATAAGGGAACCCGGAAAAAATCATAGCTTTTGTTGATGACTGATGGGAGTTCGATGCTTTGAACGCTTTGGTCTCTATACAACTGGTTTGCCGGAACGCTCATTGGTCACATAGAGAATAGGTTGGGTGCGGGTGGGGTGGGGTGGGGTGGTGTGCAATTGTTGCTATAAATAAACAATGCGCAACAAAAGAAAAAATTATCGAAGGTTTTTCAATTTTTCGATGCCTGGCAATCGCCGATCGCCTTTTAAAGAATATACTTTTTGATGTCTGTTAAAATTGAATATGTAGATGACACGCACATTTTCGTGCAATACAAATTGAATATTTACAACATATTTTGTTATTAATGACAAAAAAGAAGTGCCGAGATTTGAAAGTTGATACCGTGTTACTTATTTTCGTGCTAGGCTTTGGTCTGGTGTTTTATGATGTGAAAGCTGTTACGCTGTGACTACAGTCACAGCGTAACAGCTTTCACATCATCAAATGTCACCGATGGGAGGAGTTACGACGTCTAGTAACTAGACGCTATCGTATGTGGGTGGGGCTGAAGGAGTTATGACATTGTTCGCTTTTAACCCCAAAGCCACTTTCTCGGTCCAGGATCATGATACATCCTATTTGTATAAGGTATATGATTGCTCAGTGAATTTGGGCGGTGGACTAATCAATATACTCAACGTGCAGTCCGAATGCTGCACGTTCATAATATTATTGCTGGGGCCTCAAAAAGTTAAAAATCTATTTCTCAAGCCCTCCCGCATGGTCTTTCTGGCTGCCGCATGGTTCTTCTGGCTGCCGCATGCTCTCTTCTTATAACCAATGCAAACTTTAAAAAATAAAAATTAAATGGTTTATGTCTGATATTTTACCTTAGTTAATAAAATTGATAAATTTATCCTTTGAGTGCAAGAAGGTTTTGCAATGCTTTAGCATTGCAAAACCTTCTTGCACTCAAGGGATGAAAGATAAAACCACCCATGCTATTCTGTAGATTATGATGCCTAAAACATAAAACAAACAAAGAATATGCATTTTTGATGGGAAAGAAATAATTACAAAAATAGAAAAAGAAAAGAAAAAACCGCCCGCCCACATGCAATTTTACAAACCATGTCCTGAGAAACAGAAGATCTACTTTCTGAGGCCTTGACAATATTTTATGTCCATATATATATATATATATAGATCAACACAAATAGTGATTGTACTGATTGGTCATAAATTGTGAGTTGAAAAATTGATTCAGCAGCAAGCTGAAGCTGATGTAAGCCGTCTCCATATCAGATTAAGGACGGTCAAGTTAACACGACGAAAGATCTCATTTTATCATTACAACAACAAGATGGTACTCTGCAGAATAAGGTATCATCGAGTGAGCATCACAGAATTTGGAAAATGCTGAATCTTGCAGTCAGAAGAAAGGATTGGGGTTGACTTAACTGATCGAGATCGAGTGCTAGCAACCACCATCATGTTTCACGTGCAATGAGACGGGAAGAAGCCATTTTAATAGCACGTGTCCATTAAGCTTATGTTTTCTCATATTGGGGTCAGAGCAAAGAGGTCACTGGGAAGCCGGCGTGATAAAGAGAAGTCAGGATTTGAAGAGGACCTTGACAACACCTGGGGGGGGGGGGGGGGGAGGCAGTGCTGTTTAAGCTGCGATCGCATGAGCTTAGGGGTAAAATTGGGAAAGATAGTGAAAAGGAGTGCCACATGTGTAGTATAGGAGTAGTAGAACCACCGAAAAACTTTTCTATTAGAACGTGCAAAATATCAGTCTAATAGAATAAAATTCACTGGGAATATAATGGGAAATTGAGATGAGAGAATAAAGGACATGAGGGTATTAGGTAACACAAAGGAGGGGGTTAGTATGCTTATGGGAGAGCTTGGGGAGATTTAGTGGCAGAATATCATCAAAATGTTCGTTTCTGGGTGTTGGGAGGAGAAACGAGTTGTGAAGATATGGAGGCATTTGGGAGCACAGGGTTAATCATCCCAGAACAGCGACGAATCAGCGGTCGACCAAAGTGTTAAGATTATTATGGAAAATAAAGCATATAACATCCGTTTAGTGCAAGAATATAAGCATCGCACACAATGCCCTGTTATTTATTTATTTATTTATTTATTTATTTATTTATTTATTTATTTATTTATTTATTTATTTATTGTGTTTAAGGTCACATATTTATGCACAATGGCTGATCGTGACCGTGACAGTTTTACGGGTGGAGGAAGCCGGAGTACCCGGAGAGAACCACTGTCAGCTCCTCAACATTATAACTCTGTTCAAGCTCCTTCAAGCAGGGGTACAGCGGTTGAAGACATGAAAACCATCGTCGTGCTTGTCGCCTTAGTACACGGCGTCATCGTGCCCCCATGCAGGCAACCCGGTGCCCTGTTGTACTCAAGTGACGACATGTAATCCACTGTTATGATTAAAAGGAGAGCACCAGAACGCATTATTCAGTAAATCAACACAAGGCAGGTATGTTCAAACAAACTCATCTTACCTCCTGAAATTATTAACACTGACGTACCCTCAAATAAGGAATAAGGAGTCTTCCAACTTGTGCTACTGACCTGACATGGGAGACAACATATTTGTCATGTGGCTAAAAACATACGCGACTGGACTGACAATGCCATGCCCATTTGACAGTTAGACAATAACTGTTTTTTAATGCTACAATACGTCCACTGAGTTGCAATGTGTTCTATGTGCCTACTGGTACATAGAACACCGTGGAACTCAGGGGGCGAATAGTAGACATAAATGTCAACAAAAATGCTGTACAACTATTGGACCAACTGTTTCTCTTACAAAACTCAAAAAAGCTAAACAAGCTAATCTGCCCACCATTTCTGAGACACCATTTACAAACTCAAAATAAATTTTGAAAATACATTCTTTGTTCACCACTGGTGAGGCCATACTTTCATAGAGAACAGACTGCCGAACGATATATTGGATACCAAGTGATACTTAGATGTTAGTTTCATATCGGTCGAGATAGCAACCCGAGGAACCGTTATGAGGGCAGTTATCCAGAACAGATTCTCGGCCAGCATGTAACTTACCAAGTAATAACCTCTTTATTTATTATATTTTTCTACAGCTTTTTCCTTTGTAAATAAAAACATATCTTACTCCAACGACCTCGAAAGTGTTATTCAACACCCACAACGATATCCTACTCCCAGTCTTGTTTTTGTGTTCATGCGTCGATTTTTCTAACCGTCAAAACAAATTGAGCGACCTTGGGAAACTGCCTGCTCTTGGGTGACGCAAGAGGAGTATTTGTGTTGCAGATATTATCAGCCTCGTGAAAATAACCTTCCACATCCCACTCGGGAATAAACATCGTACGTTACTCCAAGCAGTGAACTATTGTCTATTTATTAAACCAAAACTACAAGAATTATCAGATCTGTTACAGTTTTCTGACGGCGTTAATGTTTTTCGTTCTTTTTACAAAGTCCGAAATTGCCTCTTCTCCTACTCCGAGTTCAGCTATTCGAACGTCTCGGCAACGCTCGGGGGAAGCCTGAGGGGAATCCGCGACCTTCCGAAACCTGAACTCGGCCTACCTCTTATCCCACTCGACGAATCTACGTTTACGACTCTGCATTTTTAGCTTGCAATGAATTTTGTGTACAACTCTATTCTTTCTTCTCTTCATCCGTCTAATCATTACCTATTGCCATCATTAATTTCTTATCATACAAAGCTCTGCCTGCTTCAAAGCACTCCTCCATGGTAACTCCTGTTT
Source organism: Pictodentalium vernedei (assembly GCA_031216915.1). NCBI lineage: Eukaryota > Metazoa > Mollusca > Scaphopoda > Dentaliida > Dentaliidae > Pictodentalium > Pictodentalium vernedei. The sequence goes on from CM062293.1 coordinate 402,464,705, forward strand.
ATACCATGATTACCTATTCTACTATATATGAAAAGCCTATGACATAAAGTTTAGCTTAAAACACCAACCGTGGCGAACACACCAGCAATAGGATTTCAGTAGTTAAAATTTACACCTACAATGGAACTACATCCAAGTTAACCTTTGGTGACGTCGACCGGAATGCGAACTTGTTTAAATTTATCGCACGTCGCCTCGCGAAGAGTGAAATGAAAGTGGCGATTATTTATTACGTTTTAAATGAGTTTACCCCATAAAACACCAAAAATTAACAAACATGCATTGTCTTATGTTAATAAAGCATCCATAACTCGAAATAGTATGTTATTATGTTATTAAAATGAAAAAGGCTCTGTGTCTTTTTCTATTTCGTTTCGGAAATAAAATTGACAGAGGAAGTACCGCCCACCGATGCTCATGCAAACAAAAACAAATTCGCAAGTATGTACGGCTGCTGCTCAGTAAAATCGAGAAAACATTATAGCGACTCTTAATAATCTGAAGATCATGGTATAAATAAAATATACCAAAAGTAGCTTGGTGTACCAAATGTTCACCACTCGTGGTGAAGTGGTGTTAAATGCGCGCCAGAGTCTCGCAGTTAACACCACTTCACCACTCGTGGTGAATATTTGGTACACCAAGCTACTATGGGTGTATTCTATATTTTCCTGATTGCGTTCGACGAAAAACTGTGAACATTTCGACGTAAACAAATAGGTTGTGTCTAGTAACGCATCAAGGGGGACAATTCTAGCTTGGGTCATATCAGTCAAGATCAGCGTCATATCAGCCGACTTTGAAGCCATATCAGCCAAGCTTGATAATGGGCAATTATGGGAAAGAAAATCATATCTAATCTAAATAAATGGGACTCCTAACTCTGATGAATGAGCGCGGTGGCGTTACGGTAACCGGTTCTCGTCAGATCATCGAAGTTAAGCAACGTCGAGCCCAGTTAGTCCTTGGATGGGTGACCGTCTGAACGATCGATTCGGGCTCCCGCGTTGTGTACTTGGGCAAGGTACTTAACCCTGATTGACCACATGAGAGCACGATGACGCCGTGTACTGAGGCGTACTGCACGTCGATGGTGCGCATGTCTTCAACCAATCTAACCTTGCCTGTGCTGCAGTGCGAAGTTACGATGTTGGAGAGCTGGAAGCTGCTCGTCGTTGCCCGGTGGTTCTCACCGGGTACTCCGGCTTCCACCACCAGTAAAATTGTCACCGACACGATATGACCTTGGCTGTTAAAGTGTCGTTAAACCCTAATAAATAAATAAATAACCCTGATGAAGCACAGACTGTCTCACAAATTAGTAACACTGCACGAACTTGTCACCACAAACGAACATCCGCGGCAAAAGCTTGGAACAAATGCAGATATGCAGAAGAGTACCTCTGTTTGGTCTCTTCGAGAATAAACAAAGTACCAACGACTAAGTTGTTCTCCACTTTTATTTCATAGGCGTCAAGACTGAACAAATATTTCTCTCCAAACTGCATTTAAATTGTAGTGATTTGAACGGTATTACATTTGAAAGTCTAATATTTAACTCTCCAAAGGCCATCCATATGAGGACAGTGAACATTTTTTATTAACCCTACGCAAAATAGTTTCGAAATGTCAAAATTTCATGCGATAATAATTAATTGACGATTTATAAAATATCTTTTTGAATTTCGCAAACGTGTGATGCCTGTAAATTCAACCTTGTGGTCGAACACGGACGAGAAGAATTTAAAACGAGTACAATGCTAATGCGAAACACCCAATCGCTGAATATAAGTTTGACGGTGACTATATGTTATAAATATTACACAGCTTGGAATTCACTGTGTCAAAATAGTGGTCTTCGAGGAAGAATAGTGAACTCGTCGGGGGCGAGTGGTCTGCAATTTCAAGAACTGGAATGGCCTGATCTTCACGAATATCCAACACAGCTTCCAATCACTTGTCTTTGTAGCCGCGTAAACCATTTATCTGTGTGCTACTCACACAGCCCAGCCCAGGCAACAATTCATACTTCTTTTGAAGACTTTGGTGTATTAAATTTCAAACTTTTCCCAAAGCTGGACACCGCTACCCCTTACTACTAGGGGCGATACCCCCACTTGATTTCTCACCCAACCGCACGCCTCGCTCTCGGAATTGGCGCTCAACAGCATCTAAGGCCGACGCGCGACGCTGGTTGTACCCCTACCTTAATCTTTGAAAGCATCACTACCAACATCGCTTTATCTATTTCACTTGTAGTCTTTGTAAAACTAAGTCTCACCTCAGATTGCTTGGTCTCGCGTACCAGAAATATGAACGGCACTATATATCTAATAATTTCTACGCCACATCTCAGGCCTACTTAGGCTCTACGCCTTAGGGTGTGTGGGGGGGGGGGTCTGTGTGGTGGTGAATAAATTATTGGATATATGCTGTTGTTGATAATTTACACAATTAAGAATTGCCGTTAAAATACCGTAAACGTAAATATTGCGGTGTGAATACTGTATTGAACTACTTTTGGAAACAACGACCGTTTTATCTTGTTCGAACTTGGAGCAAATCTTCCACAGTAATTTTAACGCTACTTTCTCACAGTGTTGGAGCGCGAGAAAACGTTTATCTAAGGTACAACAAAGCACGTCATATGTGCCTCAGAAGCAAATGATTACCCACAGGTGATAGTAATTGGAAAGAAAATCAACGTGGAAAAAACAGCGCACCTAGATATATATGTTGTCGAGCCTACGAACTTGTTGAAATTGGATGGTTTAATGCGACATATCATGAAGACTTCTTGGCTTAGTTCCAAAGTTCAGAAAGCTGAAAAAAGTCGAAGATAAACTGCCAAAAGCAGATAAGGAAATTCGTTCATCGTAGATTCTGTGTATTTTGTTCAAGAGCATAGATTCGCAAAGAGAGAGCAAGGGCAAGAGGAACTCTGTCGAACGGAACGGAAACGCAGGCTTGCTGGACAAACCAAAATGAAATATGAGATTTTAGGATACAAAAAGTCTCCAAATATAAAAATACCTACAATACTTCATTGTCATGTTTTGGAAGCAGATTCACGAAAACACGTAAAAGGAGATGTGTGCTTCTTTCTTTTTGTTAATTTCAGTGAGGAACAGATGAAGGTGTGTGCGTTATCTTCTCTTCACGAGAACGCCAACTGTGAACTTTAGTTCCAATCATGGAGAGTGTGATACATAGACAGAAGGCAATGTGTGTTTGAACCGGTGGGTATTTTACATAACTGCGCCATTCCAACGAGTTTCGTAAAACACCCACCGAATCAAAACACACATCGCGTTTTGTGTTTATTACACATCTCATGCATTAAAATTCAGTTAATTAAACAAATCTTAATTCCGATGTTTAAACCCAAAGATGAAGAGTCCATTTGTTTTGCTTGTAGCTGTACTGATCAAATTGATCGATAAAAAAAAATCAAAACAACGTTTTGGGAACCAGTCTAAATTACATTCGTGATCTTTTCTATTGGGCGTGTTTGTTGAAATTCGTATCGCTGTTTCTCTGCGTTTGGTGTCCATTCACGCCTAACCATTTGGTGGCTATTACTGATAGCAAAAATAGAAGCACAAATTTGGGCAGATTTGCAAAATAGCTGGAAGAAACTTTTTTAAAAGAAGTTCAAAGTATGGCAGGATATCCGAAAATTTGCGAAATAAAGTTGACCAATTTAGATTATGTGCATCCGCAGACGAAAGGGCCACGGGACTGGGTTAATGTTGTGGTTGGATATGATTACTTTTTAATATTATCTCATTTTTGTTGCCTAATGTTTGTGTGAACCGACATTATTTTGCTCTGAACGTTTTAATTTTCACACTACGCGACAGACGATTGATACATGTGTAACGAAATTTGTAAACTTTTCGAAGCGTAACTAATGACTCGACGGGAGAGGAACTAGCATAAACGGTGCTGGCGGAAAAAGCTCCGGCCTGTACATCACCAGTTGAATATAGAAACATTTATGTCATAGCGGCGATTCCGTTAAATTCAAGGGTTTAAAGTTTAATGGATGTGTAATAAATGGGTAGTATTGGTAATAATATAATCAATGCACTACAACACATGAACATCCTAATGTATCATAATATTCTTATGGCACAGACATAGTTGTTTCTCTCTCATACTATGCCTGCACACACCTGGGTAGAATTGGGATAATGTACAGTTTCTTTCTTCACATCATCATAAGGAAGGCAAGAGAGAAACATTACAGTATAAGTTACCTCAGGCAACATCCGGGGTACGTGAAGATTTCATATCTGCGTGTCGATTTTCAACCCTGAAGCGCAAGCCGAAGGATTGAAAAAGAGACATCTAGGTATTAAATCCCCATGTACCCTGGATGTTGATCGAGATAAGATTTGTCCTGCCTCCTACCATAGAAATAATTCCGACATGCATGCGTGTTTCAATAATAACTATAAACTATCCCAAATGTATCCTCAAACGATAAAGCTAAAGTCCTGCACTGGGCCTCAAATTGGAAACCAAAGAAGGCGTAATTTTCAATCTATCGATGGATGACAAGGCGGACAACGCGTACATGTTCAATATACGAAAATGGTTGGACAAATGGAATACCACCAGTTCATCAGCTGCGTGAAGTTTTAGACAATGGATACAGAGAAAGCACAAGTAATAACTGTCACCAGATTTTAAGTGTAAAACATTATATCGACAATCATGGAAAATAGAGTGCACTCAACGATTTATTTATTTATTTATTGAGGTTTTAACGGCACTTTCGACAGCCAGGGTTACCTCTTGGTTTATGGGTGGATGAAGCTGGAGTACCCAGGGAGAACCACCTAGCAACGGAGAACAACTGCCAGATTCCCCAACGTACTAACTCCACACAAGCAGGGTTAGCATTGGTTGAAGACAAGTGCACCATCGACGTGAAGTACGCCTTAGTACACAACGCCACCGTGCCCTCATGTGGGGATTGCGATGAAGTGTCTTGCCCAAGGACACAACGCGGTTGCCGCAGGTGGGATTCGAACCGAGAGTATCTCGGCTTGCAGCCTGCATCTCTGTCTACTGAGCCACCACGCTCCGTACTCAAAGACGACGACACTAGCAAAATAATTTTGTGAATAACTACGAACTTTCATTTTTTGACTCTTAAACAAAACATTCCTGATGACCACGGATTTGTTTCAATGAGAGATCATATGTTATGTTTTTGGAGCAAAAACTGAAAAAGAAGAAAATTGGAATGGCAGCTTTTGTGTAAGGTGCTGGCCGCTTTTGGCCATTATGTTAGGTAAAAGTGTTAACGAAGGAATGCTTTTCTTAACCCGAGGCATACGGATGTCAAAATACCCCAATTTCAAGTTGCGAATTCTCCCATAATGCAACTAAGAATTTAACCAACTCTGTCTTGCTTGACAGTGAGCTCTGTCAAACAAGATTGAATTGGTTAATTCCTAGTTGCTTTGTGGGAAAAATATACAGATTGAAAGTCTGATATTTTGACGTCAGTATGCAAAGGGTTCATAACAATTTCAGTGAAAAAAATGCGCACAAGTACTTTCACGTCTTTGTTTGAAAGGATTCTAATTAGATTGCTTCTCAAGTGTTATATTCTCTGAAATTTATATCGTGAGAGAGGTAACACATGTTTTGATCAATAAATGTATATTTAAAAGTAATTCTACAATTGATTGTGGCATTATACGGCAGGCAAATAGAAGTGTGGTCAGTTTGGTAAATGAAATGTTTATTTTTGAGCGAGTATGTCATCAATTGATAATCCATAATTGGCTAAATTAAAGAAGAAGAATATTTCGCGTTGTGACGTCAGACGGTAACATTTGCCACTTGAGCCGTAGAATATACTAAGCGAGCTCTCGTCCAATCAGAGGAGGGGGATTTTAGTCTTATTGGAACATTGTAAGTTATTGTGATGAATTGACGATAGCATCGTCTGAGGTTTGCGGCTCGGAGTTTATGTTCAACCGAGACGCAAAGCGTCTCGGTTGAACAAACGTTCCGAGCCGCAGACCTCAGACCATGTTACCGTCAACTCATCACAATAATGTATATGTTCCAACAAGGCACTACCCATAGCCTAAAACCGACATAGTGAAACACGAGAGGCTTATTTTCTAAACTTGTGATCGTTAAAAGTTGCCTTGTTCAAGGCAACTTTTAACGATCACAGGTTTAGTAAATAAACCACTCGTGTATCCACGACGGAATTGGATAAATAATCAATAAACCAGATAAACCCATTCCATCAAATTTCAAATCGTAAATCGGTTTGTAATTTAAAGAACACTTCATCTGAATATCGTCTGCTGCACACATGAAACAACAAAAAAAATGAAGTGGCTTGCTAGTCACTCCGTTCATGAAGCAGTTACGAAACGGGCGACGTCATTTCAGATATTTCAGGTTGTGATATCAGACGGCAACATTTGCCGCTTGAGCCGTAAACATAGAATATACTAAGCGAGCTCTCGCCCAAACAGAGGAGGATGATTTTAGTCTTATTGGAACATATTGGAATATTGACGGTTTAGTTAAATGTGTCGAATCAATTTGAACATTTACTTTTTCAAATTTGTGGATGGGGCAGTTACATTACAGCTTTTTGTACAATTACAAATATCGTGAGGCGGCACTCAGAATTTGAAGGGACATGAGCGTTACAAATAACTTGACCACGGAGTACCCTGTTATCACGAGACTGTTTTTTAGATTTTCATCCTGTGTGGTCTTAAATTAAATTAAATATGGGAAAACAAAAATATATTTCACGAGTGTGCTTCCCAAACTAGTCGTTTTATAGGGTGCTCTGTTAATGGGACTATGTTACATCTATTTCAAGAACATTTCTCCGCATTATTTCTCACTGATGTTTGCAGCTTGTGGCATCGCTACAATAGATTCCGTGAAATATTATTTTCCAAGAATCAATGCCAGAAGCCGATATTGTCAGTAACGGTAAGTGAAAATGACGGCAGCTTTCTACAGGCCGCATTATGTGTGCGGTCAGCAGTGGAACCAGTGTATAAAAAGTGAATGTGTGTGTGGAGGGAGGGGTGGGAGCAAGATGGCTTATGGAATTTTTAACGACAGTGTGACGAAACAACATTCAAATGATTAATTTAATCATTCATTAAAAACAAGGGGGCGCGTTGGCGTTGCGGTAACCGGTTCTCGTCAGATCACCGAAGTTAAGCAACGTCGAGCCCGGTTAATCCTCGGATTGGTGACCCCTCTGCGCGATCAATTCGGACTCTCGCGTTGTGTCCTTGGGCAAGGCACTAAACCCGGATTGTCCACATGGGGGCACGATGACGCCGTGTACTAAGGCGTCATGTTCAACTATTCTCGTTATTCGCATCTATTTACCAAATAGTTATCTCCCCTGATTGCTAGGAATTGGCTTGCAAAAATTAGCACTAATTGAATGGGGAATTTTTATATTTCTCAAAATTATATAAAACCCGTGAAAGTTATATTTGCTCTGCGCATCAGACATTTAAGAACAATATATATGCTCTCACTTGGTGATATAATCGAACCATTTCATTCGACCAATTTTTTTCCACTGTTCATTTAAAAAGGTACGGTTATTTCGTGTAGAGTGCCATGTAAAATAATGGAAAATTGCGTTTTCGTCAACTTTTAGAGATTAAAATATTTTTTAGTCTTCATATTAGCAATGCTCTGCGCATATGTGCATATAATATAGATATTGTCCTCTCTAATCATATAAAAATATATAATCTGACATTTGCCCATTTTTTTCCTTTTGATGTTAAAACCAAGACAAATTTGATTGTTGTAAAAACAGTTGAACCCACAGTCCACAATATGCAGAAGGTTTCGGTGTGAATAAAAGGAAAGGTGCGATAGCCCTATTAATTACTTTCAGTTCAGCCAGAAATGTGAAGCTTGTCGCTTATTTAACTAGTATGCCCCATTGTCCATTGAAGTCCATAAATATATGTATGTGTGTGTTTTTTCTACAATAAGAAGATAGTTTGCGTTGCAATTTGTAATGTCACACAGATACTGTTGACTCTGTCCGGAGGTTCCTTTAATACCTGCTTTAAAAGAGATGGCTCACACTTTCACAAGCATGGCCACTGAAAGACAGCTACGTTCACATTCGCATATTGACTGGAAAAAAATTGCACAGGGAGAAAAGCTGCCACGCCCTGTACGAACAAGTACCTCGGTGCCAAGAAATATTCTGCCCACCAAATATGAAGTTGAGAGACTAATAGAAAAAGATGGAAAGGTAAGATTTATTTCAATAATAACTCAATTATAGTGCATGTACAAACGAGTCAACGGGACAATAAGCCACCGGTCAAAGAACCGCCGTCCAAACAGCCACCCGATTAAAATTCCCTTTTTTAAGATCGGACAAGAAAAAGCCACAAAAATGCGGACAAAAACCCAGTTAATATTTTCCGCCGCTACGTTTACAACTTTCATTATAGCAACAAATAATTATTTATATATTGCATTTTAGAAGGAATTTAGTTATTTCGCTATTTAATTTCCAATAATTTAGTACGAATATTAAATAATTTATTTGTAATAGATAATTACACCGGGTCGGAGAAAATCAAGCTTATCGAGACGTTTTCAAAATTTTTAGGGCAAGTTTTGAAATGTAATTTTAAAAATTCAGGCTATTGTCATCACGTGTTACGTGTTTTTAAATATATATACTGTTATAGGTACTGTATGTATATAGTGATATATATTTATAAATTTATGTGTATTATATCCATTTTTATAGTAGGCATGGTCAGTTTATTATTTTTTTAAATAAAATTTCAAGTAACATGCAATGAATAACTGACAGTAACACTTAATTGCATTTAAATTATATAGCACATAATATATATCCCCCGATAAACCTGTCCCGTTTCTATACCCCCACCCCAACATCGTAGTTGAGAGGACAGTGTAAAGTACCAACATTCTCAAAATCAAAACAATTCTCGATTATTGTAATCAAATTAACAATTCTCTTAAATGATTGCACAATAAACTGTCTGACGCCTTCATTCTCAACTTACTTCTCTCGCCGCTTGAGAAAACGATTTCCCGACAAACAAGATTTTATTCACACCTTTCAGTGGATCAATGCTAATTACATTACAGTCAGACTCCAGTATTCACAGGGGGAGATAACTTTTCGAATAATACATCCCTACGACGAATTAAGTTGAGTATGGTGACTGTATGTCGATGGTACGCATGTCTTCAACCAATCTAACCCTACCTGTCCTGCAGTGCGGAGTTACGATGTTGGGGAGCTGGCAGCTGCTCGTCATTGCTCGGTGGTTCTCTCCGGGTACTCCGACTTCCTCTACCCGTAAAACTGCCACGGTCATGATTCGCCATTGTACATTATAGTATATATTATACAGTATATGACCTTCAAAACCAATAAATAAATAAATAAATAAATAAATAAATAAATACATTAAAAAACAATAATATTAAAAAATTTTTAAAAAAAAAACAAAACAAATTCATAATATATTACATACTATTTTATTTTCATTCGCTTTTCTTCCCCCCCCCCCCCAAAAAATCGTATTCCCACCACTCGCTGAAAATGGTATTCCACTCCCAGCATCGTATTCCACTCTCAGCGATGACGAACATTTTTTGTACATGATTTGAAAGTAACCACAGATAGATATCATAGAATGAGTATGCACATCATTTTTTCAGGTCCGGAACATAACTTTTTTAATGGGGAAATATATCACAATAAACCTTACGCGGCATTTGTATCACCACTAGCTGGTGAGTGGCATATGAAATTCACGACCGACCAGCCAAGAGTGATTTATGGTTCACGTTGGGAAGTTTCTATTTTCTTTGCACAGTGGCATACCAAGAGGATCAACACCGGGTGCATGCCCCACCACCCCCACTACCAAAGTAAGTCGACATCAAACAATAGAGCCTTAAAAACAAGGTAGTGATAAACAGAACAGAGACCGCATCCTTGGTTGACCTATTTTAGTTTGAGGCCCGAAGTCAGGATATCAAATTGTTCCGACATGGTAGGGTGTGAGTAAAATATTCTCGCCTGTGTTCCAGGACAGTTAAGCTTCAGTATGACGTGAAACCTAATTCCGAATACTATAGATATAGTTCTTAATTAATCATATATACCATAATTTCTTTAAGTAGGATGGCTTTTCAGTAACATGTGTGGGGTAGACCAATTAATATTTTCAACATACAGCCCTAATTAATTGGTCTACTCCCAGTTAATGAATATGGATTCTTCCAGATTAAGTCATTAAACTGACATGGAAGATACCATCAGAGTCTAAATGGTTAAGAAATTACTTTAAAACTTGGTGCGTATGATCAAGCTCAAGAGCAGATGCGCATGACATAATTTAGTTGTCGCGCGGTTTATGAAGTCCATAGATATTGTTTTCAGACACAGTAACAATTTCTGAATTTAACTTCTTTCACATTTTCTTAAGAAATCGATTTGAAACTTGCTGAACATGATCAACATTCAATGCAGGTGACACAATTTGGCTGTGGTTCGGTTATGTTTCACTGAGTTATTGTGCCCTTGGAATTTAGACAAAAGTTGCTTCAGTGATAGCTCAAGTTTGACTACATTTCCGTGTGTGCCCGTGTATGTGTCGCTACCGCGCGTAAACAACACATTATTGATTTGTTTTAAATCGCCTATTAAGTGCACCAAAGCGCCATCTGCCAGTTAAAGCATTCAGACCTGGGAACAACCCGCGAACGACCGTATAGGTTACGTGTGGATTACGTCAGTTGTAAAATACGCGAACAAACTACAGGTTACGACAAAGTAATATAACATAACTTTATCAAATTACTAATCTCGCATGTTTTTTCAGAATGATTTGGCAATCTTACGGATCTCTCTCGACTCAAAGTGTGAGTATTGCATCCACGTTTGAATAAAATGAATTGCTGTTTCCCTCTTTAAAAAAATCCGCCAAAATAAATATCAACAACTTATGTTCGATTTCGCTTTGGCGAGATCGCGCGTTAGTTGTTGATATTTATACAGAATGATATCCCATAAAGACGAAAAAACATGACTGATGTAGTAAAAACAGAGAGGTATCACAATACCCCTTTCCTGTGGGTTACCACTATGCCATACAATGCCTGGGCATTGCAGATGGCACCTAGATACACTCACACGTAATTTTCGTGAAGGACTATATTTTATCACATATTCTCATGGTAGAACTAGAATGCAAGTAACTACAGTACAGTCGCCGTGGATTGGTCGTAATCCACACGTGGGCAGTGATGTTCACCCGTGCGTTTACCGGGTAACAATAAATGATCATTAGCAAAATTGTAATTAATGAAGCACTGGGTTGTACCCAGTGCTTCATTAATTAATTTTTTGATGATTATTCCTGTTATTAGAGTTCGGAGTCTAATATTATTGCGCCCGAGGAAATATTGCCCATCCTTGGAAAGTGGCCGGTCCACGGCGGCTGTACAGCACCGACAGAACCTCGAATTCAGTTTTCTAGTAGTAGAATGGGAACTGGACAACTCGCCCCCTTGGACAACTCGCCCTCAACATTTTTGGACAGCTCGCCCCAAAGACAACTCGCCCCCATGAACATCTCCCCCCCGCCCCATATGTTAAAAATATTATAAACCTAAACCAAAACGAATTTAGTTGAAAAACTCATTATTAAAAATATGTAGCAAATAAAAATGAAAGATTAAATTACAATATAGTAGAATTATGACATTCTTCCCCTATCTTGATACATACCGCCACAAACATGAGTAATTTGGAGTCCACAGGGTGTGTGTTAACATTATGACAGAAGCAATTAGATCTCTCTATAGTTACACGGAAATCTAATATAAACAATGCAATTGTGTTGTTACCGCCACAGAGGCGAATCTATTTAATGATCGCACCGCAAGTTGGTATTCGTTGAATTGATTTTGCGCTGAGCTGTTTGTGTTTGCGGTGATGGTGGCAATTGAACTTAATGCACATTTCCACTTTTACTCAAATAATTTCCGGAAGAAGATCAAAACTTAATATTATATCCATTCATGTATAAACCATGAATGCTTTCGGTGAAGGTTCATTGAATATTTGCTTTGTGACAAAGTTCTTTTTTTCTAGATGCGATTGTATATTAACTATAAAGAAATTTTAATCTTTTTCTAACTCCTTGATGCAGTGAGCACTAGAAGTTTTTTTCATAATTAACACATTATTACAAATCATGTACTTGCGCAATGTACTCTTTATCTCTTCACATTCGCAGTATTTCATTATACGCCCGTTGAAGACGGAAAGTATTATGTTATTTGTCCGTCCGTCTGGACGTTCGTTCCTCCGTCCGCCCGTAAGTCCGTCCGTTCGAAAAAATTTGGTTTCCTGGCAATTACTTGAGTATGATTTATTTTAGAGTTTTCAAGTTTGGTTTGTAGAATTAACGTGTGGGAATACAGGTTGGTGTTGAAATTCTGCTCCAGTAGCCCATTTTCACGAGTTACTGCACAAAATTGGGCGTCTGTTGCCGTGCAATAACATGGGTATGATTTGAACTAGAGTTTTCAAATTTGGTTTGTAACATAAGCATCTAGGAATACAGGTTGGTATTGAATTTCCGCTCCACTCGCCCATTTTGGCCGGAGTTATGGCCATTTGTACAAAATTGGTCCGTTTATGGTTTGCGTGCAATAAGTTTAGTATGATTTGACCTAGAGTTTCCAAGTTTGGCTAGAAGCATTAACATACAGAAGGAAAGGTTGGTAATGTATTTCAGCCCCGCCTGTCTATTTTCACCAGAGTTACGGCACTTTATTGGTACAAAATTGGGCTGTTTGTTGGGTTCCTTGCAATAAGTTTAGTATTTGGTCTACAGTTTTCAAACTTGGTTTGTAGCACCGGAGCATGGGAATAGAGGTTGGTATCGAATTTCAGCTGCGTTCTCCCGTTTTGACCAGTATTACCGCCCTTTGTTTGTACGAAATTGGGGGTGGGGGTGGGGGGGGGGGGGAGTTGTTGGTTTCCATACAATGAATTTAGTATGATTTGACCTAGAGTTTTCAAACTTCGTTTGTAGCATAAACATATGGGCGTACACGTTGATATTGGATTTCAGCTTCCATTTTCACCAGAGTTTGGTCCTTTATTAGAGTTTTCAAACTTAGCTTGTAGCTTCAACTTATGAGGAGGCCGGACGTTTTATGCAACGCCTGGCGAAGCCCGTGTTGAATTTCCCATAAAATCAATCAGCAGCCATAACATGCTTTGATGAAAACTTCAGTATAGTCTGACACAAGTATTAAGAGTTACTATTTCTATTTAGTGGAGTGTATTTTGTTAACAAGACACAATATCATACCTCCACGAGGTTAGTTTTGTTCTGGACAGGAAAATCCGCCTGTAGCATTCAACGAGTTATTGGTTTCAAGGATGTGTATAATGATGCTCATAATTCCTAGTTAAGTCACTTTAAGCTGGAACACAACTTGAAGAATCTAAACATGCCCTAAACTAGAAGGCGTGTCGCGGAGATGGGGGGCATGTTGGACGCAAATTTGTGTTGTCCGTCACATTTTTGTTGTCGTTGGTTGCTGGAAAGCCAAAAGTTTCTCTGAAAGCTGCTAATTTGAAATAGAAAGATGACCATTTGGCGAAACAACAATTTCCATTATGCATAAATACCATGAAAGCCCTCGTTATAAGTATATGACAATCGAGTAGTTATGTACACGAAAACAATTTCGTGTATTATACGTTACCTCCGCCAACATGTATGGTATATGGAGATTTAATACCTGGATGTCGATTTTTAAACACCGAGCCGCATAAAAATCGACATCCAGGTATTAAATCTCCATATACCATACATGTTGGCGGAGATAACGTTTTTGTCCCGTTTGAAACACAATAGAAACATAGCGGAAACAAATTTGTGGACGCGTTTCTCACGCTCCGCAATCAGTTGAACTAAACGCGTGAATAATTGTTTCGTTTTTGCAAACACAAAAGACAACAGACAGTTACATGCCTTACACATTGGCTATTTTGATATTAGATCTGCTCTTATTTCATTTTTCTCGAGTTGTTTGATTTAATTATTCGACTATTTAATTTATAACAGAAAAATATGGCCGAATTGTCTGACATCTGATGATATTTGTGACTATTTTCAGGTTTTGTGGTTCGATTTTTAAATCGAGGCGAGCAAAAGAGAAAGGCTTTCATTTAAACCATATACCCTCGATGTTTTGCGTGCGCTTATACCGTGGATGTTGCGCTCTCTCATATACATTGGATGTTGGGTGCACCCTTTGCCATGGCTATTTGCCCAGGGCATTCTGATCAATAAAGAAACAGAATTTATCGGGATATAGGGACAATATTATTTGTAACTTTTTGAACTCGAGAGGTCGCTTTTCCGTCCAGGAATATGATACGTTATAACTTCACTAAGTAGGATGGTTGATAAGTTAATGTGTGGGGTAGACCAATCAATATTTTCAATATGCAGCCCCAAGGCTGCATTTTGAAAATATTAGTTGTGTTACCCCCAAATAACGAATATGGACTTTTCCAACTGCTACCATTGATCTGACATGTGAAATACCACCAGGGTTCAAAGTGTTAATAAAAATGAACGAATGTTTACTACCTATTTCGTTTATAATTGTGTTAAAGAAATACCGGTTTTGCAACAAAAATCGACAGGTTTTGTCATAAAAAATATCACCACTTTTGTCATAGAAGTCAACAGGTTTTGACAGCGAAAATGCTTAGTTCAACCCAGAACACAAGAATACAGACAGCGAAAATGCTCAGTTCAACCCAGAACACAAGAATACAACTAAATTCCTGATAATTGAATTCTACTGTTAATTGTTTATGGGTAGCGGAGTAAAGGCCTGTTAATTGTAAATTGTATATCAGTTTTGCAATATGTCGAATATTTACCTAGCCAGTCACAAAATTCATCTTATTATCACAAAATTCCTCTTACTTACCAACCTATTTGGCCTAAGTACACCAAATACATGCATTCAATCTATAATATCTTGCATGACAGAGCTCAGTGAGCTCTGTCGAACAAGATATAATAGGGAAAATGCTCCGGTCAACCCAGAACACAAGAACACAACCAAGTTCCTGATAATTGAAAACTCTTGTTAACTGCCTGTGGGTAAAGGAGTAAACTCCTGTTAATTGTATTTAAACTTAGCAATATGTCGAATCATTATTCAGCCAGTCACAAAATACTCCTCTAATTTATCAACCCACTTGGCTTAAGTACATCAAATATATGCTTTCAATCTATAATATCCTGTTTGATAGAGCTCGGCGAGCTCTGTCAGACAAGATATGATAGGAAAAACGCTCAGTTCAACCTAGACTACAGGAGTACAACCAGATTCCTGATGGTTGAGTATTCCTGTTAACTGCTTATGTTTTAGGGAGTAAACTCCTGTTGATTGTATATAAGTATTGTAATGTGTCGAATATTTACTTAACCAATCACAAAATTCCTCTTATTTATCAATCCACTTGGTAGAAGTACATCAAATACATGCATTCAATATATAGTATCTTGTTCGGCAGAGCTCAGTGAGCTCTGTCAAACAGGATATAATTAGGAAACTGCTCAGTTCAACACAGAACAAGAGAATAACACCAATTCCTGATAATAGAATAATAATTGAGTAAATTCCTGTCAACTGTATATAAATTTTCAAATATGTCGATATGTCGAATAATTAATTAGCCAATCACAAAATTCCTCTTGTTTGCCAACCCATTTGGCTTGGGTGCATCCAATATATGCATTCAATCTACTATATCTTGTTTGGCAGAGCTCGGTGAGCTCTGTCAAACAGGATATAATAGGGAAACTGCTCAGTTCAACACAGAACACAAGAATACAACCAATTCCCGATAATTGAATACTCCAGTCAACTGCTTATGGGTAACGGAGTAAACTCCTGTTAATTGTATATAAATTTTGCAATACGTCGGATAATTACTTAGCAAGTCACAAAATTTCTCTTATTTATCAACCTATTTGGCCTAAGTACATCAAATAAATGCATTCAATCTATAATATCTCGTTTGACAGAGCTCGGCGGGATCTGTCAAACAAGATATAATGGGGAAAATGCCCATTGTGTCTTGTTTGACGGATCTCTTTGTTAGGCTGAGCATTTTCCCCATTATGTCTTCCCCATTTTCCCCATTATGTCTTGTCTGACAGAGCCCAGTGGGCTCTGTCAGACAAGATATGGCGGGGGAGGGGGGGGGGGGGGGGCTCAGCTCAACCAAGAACACAACCAAATTCCTGGTAATTGTATACTCATGTTAACTGCTTATGGGTAACAGAGTAAACTCCTGCTAATTGTATATAAATACTGCAATATGTCGAATAATTACTTAGCCAGTTACAAAATTCCTCTTGTTTATCAATCTAATTTGGCCTAAGTCCATCAAATACATGCATTCAATCTAATATCTTGTTTGATAGAGCTCGCCGAGCTCTGTCAAACAAGATATAATGAGGAAAATGTTCAGTTCAACCCAGAACACAAGAATACAACCAAATTCCTGATAATTGAACATTCCTGCTAATTGCTTGTCCTTCAAACTTGCGACTATATCTGTGCTATGGATCATGATTTTTCATTGTTGCACATGAACGAATGGCCCTTAACACAAATAATTAAATGAAATTAGTCAGCTGACTTCATCTCACCAGACTCATCAGATTTTTGTTTTTCCACACTAACATGTCGATGCAAATTGTGCATCTTGTACAGAATGTTACCTTTTTAATTTTCTTTCCGTTGTTTACCCTTTCCGTTTTCACATCTTGCCCAATCACATTTTCTCCGGAAAACTGTCCCACGTCATCTAAAGCCTGCATGAATACGATGTGCCCTCCATATAAAGTCTTGCGGTTGCTGACCAATGTTGTGACTCTCGACCAAACTTCACGGTTATTTCACCATGAAGCGATAACATAATGTGTTGCACTGAATTATATCGCGCTCGGATCGGGTGTTACAATCTACGAGAGTCAGCACGCGACATCAAACGCAGATTAAGATGTGACCAGTCTCTCTGCATATTAATTTTCCTGCTCATGCGTCTCTGTGGTTTGCGGCTTTATGAATGCTTTATTATAATTACGGCCATATTCTTTTGTATCGACAAGACCTCAAATGATAATTATAACCACTGCTGGAAATATCAACCCGAATCAAACAGTAATACATTCAATTATGTGCATACCCTGATTGGCTATGTGATATGGAAAATAATATTTATTTCTATCATTACGGTTCTTTTCCATTTGATTTTAATTATATTACTGGCTGGTGATATTGAAACAAACCCCGGTCCCAACACATGCCATTTTGTCAATTCTCACAATAACTTAAAAATTTTCCACCTTAATATCCAAAGTTTAAAACCCAAAATTGATATTATCGAATACGAGTCCTCAAATCATGATATTTTAGCATTCACAGAAACATGGCTTAATAGCAATGAGAGTTCCTCTGATATTTTCATCCAAGGATTCCACGAGCCTATGCGATTCGATCGAGCAACGAGTGGTGGTGGGGTTGCAATTTATATTAAAGAGAGTATTCACTTTCAACCGAGACCTGATCTTCAGACACCGAATACTGAGTCCCTGTGGGTCGAAGTATTTACGAATCACAAAAGGCCACTCTTATTAGGGGTATTTTATCGTCCACCTAACAGTCCACCTGATTCATGGGAAGCTTTATCAACCTCTATCGAAAAGGCAAAGGACACATCAGTTTCAGATATAATTCTTACTGGTGATTTTAACGATAATCAGATGGTTCACTCCACAAGCGGTTTATTAGATGTAATTTCTTGTTATAATCTCAGACAGCTCGTTCGTGAACCGACTTGTTTTACAGAAACATCAGCTTCGTTGCTGGATATTTTTGCTGTAAGCGATACTGTCAACGTGAAAGTATGTGAGGTTCTGGAGCCTCTTATTTCGAACATGACCCGCTATCATGCCCCAATCACTCTAGAAGTCGAATTTCCGAAATCACCACCTCAAACTTTTAGACGGCAAATTTGGTTATACTCCCAAGGTAATTTTGAAGCGCTAAACTCTGCCTTTAATAACGAGGACTGGAATTCCGTTTTTGACGACCCGTCTCTCGACAAAATAGTGTCCAATCTTACTGAAACGCTTCTGAGCACTGCATCGAAGTTTATACCCAACAAACATATAACGTCAAGAAAGAACCAGCCAAACTGGTTCCACAACGAACTTCGATTACTCATACGGCACCGAAAACGTCTATACCGAGTAGCCAAACGGACTGGCTTTCATTATGACTGGGAAAAATACAGATCAAAACGAAATGAAGTAGTATCGGCTGTTAGAAAAGCCAAGGCTTCACATCTTTCTAGAGTGCAATCCACTCTTGGCAGCAGCGAAACAAGCTCAGCACAGTGGTGGAAAACCCTTCGAACATACATGGGGGGCAATAGACCAAGAGGGATCCCAACCCTGAACCACTCGAACAAAGTATATAGTGCAGATCTCGAAAAAGCTGAATTGCTTAACGAATATTTTTGTTCCATCTCTTCAGTTAACGACTCGTCCACCACACTTCCGGACCTCTCACCCCTACCACTAAATAAACTGGAAAACATAACTCTACATTGTACTGAAGTACTTGAAGCAATGAAATCAATTAAGGGTCCCAAGGCGTCAGGCCCAGACCTAATCAGTCCCCGTCTTTTAAGTGAATGTAAATCATCCCTCTATGAGCCTCTTACGGTATTATTTAACATATTGCTCAACAATTCATATTTTCCAATGGCGTGGAAAAAATCTAATGTCTCCCCAATTTTGAAAAAACAACCCTCGAATTTGGTTACCAATTACCGCCCCATCTCTTTACTGAGCAGTCTTGGTAAATTACTCGAGAAATGCATTTTCAAACGCCTGTGGGCTTTTTTGGTTGATAATAATGTGCTTAGTCAGTTTCAATCGGGGTTTAGACCCAATGACTCAACTGTTTTACAATTAACTGACATATACGATGAATTCTGCCATGCCCTTGACGAAGGCAAGGAGATCCGAGTGGTCTTCTGCGACGTTAGTAAAGCGTTCGACAAAGTTTGGCATGCTGGTTTGATTCATAAGCTGGAACAAATCGGCATTTCAGGGGACCTGTTGTCATTTATAATATCATACTTATCTGATCGATCACAGAGGGTCGTCCTCGCGTCCGAGGTGTCGTCGTGGCGACCAGTCTCCGCCGGTGTTCCCAATATTGGGCCCCCTACTGTTCCTTATCTATATCAACGATATAAGCGACGACTTGCTTAGCAATATACGCCTTTTTGCGGACGACACTTCATTGTATCTCATAGTCGAAAAGCCCGAGCTGGCGTCCAATATACTAAACAACGACCTTGAGACAATAAACCACTGGTCCAGAAAATGGTTGGTTGAGTTTAACCCCCTTAAAACTGAAAGCATGCTCGTCTCACGAAAGAATGATCCCAATGTACACCCGCCACTTTTTCTAGGAGGAGCACAGATATCTGAAGTCAATACTCACAAACATCTGGGAGTAATTTTGAATAGCACCTGTACATGGAATGACCATATCAACTATATTTGCTCCAAAGCATGGCCTCGTTTGGATTTGTTGCGTAAACACAAATTCAATCTGGATCGTAAAATTCTTGAAAGAATATACTTTGCTTTCATAAGACCGCTTCTTGAATATGGTGATACTGTTTGGGGAAATGGTTCAACAACTAAATTAGCCGAATTGGAGAAAATTCAGATCGCAGCTGCTCGAATTGTCACCGGGGCAACGGTCAGCACTAGTAAGACACTTTTATATGCAGAAACAAAATGGGATCCCTTGCCTGAGAGACGACGAAAATCGAAGCTAATTCAGTTTTTCAAAATGCATCATCACATGGTGCCTCCTTACATCAGCAACAAAGTTCCTCCGCTCATATCGACCACGAACCCGATCCTTCGTTCAGCCCCAAATCATCGAGTGCCAGTTTGCCGAACAGAACACTATAAATCTTCATTTATTCCAAGTACTACAGACGAGTGGAATAAGTTGCCGTTAAGCGTTAGAGAAAACGCATCATTAAGTAATTTCAAAACATTTCTGAATGGTGGGAACCTCCGTCCACCACCTTTCTTCTTTGGAGCCAAATCCCGGGTGGCACAGATACATCACTGTAGACTTCGTTTAGGTTGCAGTAGTCTCAATTCTCATCTGTTCGACAATCACTTATCTCTTCATCCATTATGTCAATGTGGAATGCGCGAGACATCCCGTCACCTTCTGTTAGAGTGTCCAATATTTTCAGATATCCGCAATAACACAATTGGCCTCCTCCCGTTTGAAACAGATGCGTCATCATCCCTACTGTTTGGCTCAGAATCATTGAGCAGCAGCGAAAATCGCCTTATGTTTTATTCTGTTCACGACTTTATTATAATAAGTAAACGTTTTAATCAATGAGCAACACATGAGTTTCCTTACGGGTAGCCCACGTGTAATACGCGCTCCCAATCCAGGTACGACTGGTTGCTGCTGATAGTGCTTCAACATGCATACTTTTTCGAGCTACATGTACACGTGTTCAGGTCGGCTAACCAACCACTTCTTGTCTTCCTGTGTATATACACTTCGTTTCCTACTGTTTCTTACTTTTCTCTATTCTATTTCTTGGACCCCAAAAACATTAAATTAAACTAAGCATAGTTGTCGTCATCTCGGGACCGAGTATTAATTTCCCAACGCCAGTATCCTTCGTGGGCATCTAGCTGGCTACCATGTTGTTTCGAACGACATGGTCAAGGCAGTCGGTCGATGGGATATGGTGGAATTACACATTATAGGCATCGAATACTGGGTTACTAGGTGACGATACACATAGTCAACCATTGCCACACAGAAAACAGCGTAGGTTTCTGAACGTGGGGAGCCGACTCATATAAGCTCAAAGCTTTCTGTCAAATCCCCCTTTATACTGTTGCCAATTTGTGTTCTGTTGTGTTCTGTGCTATTTATTAACTCTGTTCTTTACATATGTGTTTATTTATTGTTAGCATGTAACATAGCATTTCTATTCAAATAAAATATTGTTTAAATTAACAGGTTTTGTAAGACATGACGTTTCTCGACACGCATCCAAAAAACTGTTAGCACTAGATTTAACTTGCTCACCCTATACCACCGTGCTGTTACCTTGGGTAATACGTAGTTCTAGGTCATATGATATTGTTGGATGTGTGTGGTTGTCAGGTATGGTTGTATAGTGTGGACGGTATGTAATCCTGTTGGTTTACTGTTAGCCCCTGGTGCTACTTAGGCCTACTCACCTTTCGCCTTTTACTACCGCCTGGTTGCTGTGGGCAATACGAAATGGTAGGTCATGTCGTGATGTTGGGGTGTGTTAGATCGTCTAGTGTGGCATCATATGTGCTATGTTATTTCTGTGCAGTTCGATTCTTGTGTACAGTGCTCCAGTAGTGTAGAAGAGCCATTACGATTCCTAGCTTATATATTACCCATAGCTTAGCAGCCATAGGCTTCTATAACATAGATTTTAAGGTCCCTAAAGCTCCAAGAGCATAAGGTTCATGGCAATAGTGCTTTGGGGATTTTTGTGTCTGGCAATTGTGTTATGACGATTTGGGGGGCCTTTGGGCACTGTTTCTACACCCCAAATACAATGCGATCTGGTATACCTAACACCAACACATAACCTACCATTTCGTACTGCCGAAAGCAACCGGGCGATTGTAAAAGGTGAAAGGTGAATAAATAGCACCAAGGGCTAACAGTACACCAAGAGGGGTACATACCGTCCATACTATACAACCATACGTGACAACCACTCACACTCAGCAATATCATATGACCGAGAATTGCGCACTTCCCAAGGCGAGAGCACTATGGGCTTCGGTGGATTAGTTGAACTCAGGGGCTAACATGTTTTTGTATGTGAATGGAAAAAAGTAATGTCTTACAAAATCTGTTGATTTCTGTGACAAAAGTGATTTTTTATGACAAAACCTGTCGACTTTTATTACAAAACTGATAACCTTGTTTATGACAAAGCCTGATGAGTGTGGGAGCTTTGACAAAACTCGGCGATTTTTATTACAAAAGTAACCTAATTTATGACAAAGCCTGATGACTGTGGGAGCTTTGACAAAACTCGGCGATTTTTATTACAAAAGTGGGAGCTATGACAAAACTGGTCAGTCATAACAAAAGTAGGCGTGATAAAGTGTCGTCTTCTGTTTACGTCAGGTAAATGGTTAACAGTTGACAAAATGAAGTGGTAAATCATTCATTTCATGAGCGCACTGAATGGTGTGGGATTTGTGACGGGTGGGGGGAGGGGGGGGGGGGTGATACTGAGCAATTCTTCAATTCCCTCTCTCAAATCTTCTATTTTTATTAAAATTTAATTCTACTCATCTATAGAACTAGTGGTTCTTGAAATATGAAAAGCAGAGGAAACTTGCAAAATAAATTCTTGAATAACGATTTTTTTCATTTTTTGTCTCAAAAACATAAGTTATGACCCCCTCGTTGGAACGAGCTCGTCGAGCTCGTTCCAACGAGTGGTCATAACCTATGTTTTTGAGACAAAAAATGAAAAAATAATGAAAAATTAATTGGCGATTTTTGAGAATAGCGCTGGCCGGTTTTTGCTGTTACGTTGGGTGAAGGGTTAACAGTAAGTCCCACTAGTTCTGTTGTGTAGAACTAAAATGTTGATTAGGTTACAATGGTACCAACTTTGGAAAGGACACTCAGCAGAGAGTTGGCTTCGAAATTGGGGAGGGGGTGCAGGCCATTATCCAAGAATCCTGGACTTCTGGGCCAAGCTCAGGCCCTCAGCTTCCGGACCAAGAGGTTACTACCCCTGGCCCCACCCTCTCCCGGGCCCTGAGGCTGTTCAATTCGCATGAAGAGTGGGTTAATTAATATCTTTGACCTACAGCCGCATGGCTGTAGGTAAAAAATATTAATTAACTCGTCTTAATAACTGATATTTCTAAATCAATCCAACTTTCAACAGGGAATGGACAATGTCATACTGCAAAATCGGGAATTGAATGCACACGTTTTGAAAAAAAGTTTAACCCACTCCACGTGAACGCTCCTCTATTAGTATTTCGTATGACTAAACATTGATTTGTAACTTGTCGTCACTATCAAATTTTCGGTAAACTCCGACAGTACTTTTATGGTATCTTTAACGGTGAGTATTTTACGGTGTTTTTACTTTACAATACCAGTTTAAATGTAGTAGTTTAACATCTAACAGTCCCGTAACCCTGTGAACTCTAGTGGTATTGTCCATGTCAGTTCAATGGCAGCAATTAGAAGATTCCATATTCGTTATTTGGGGTATTTTCAACGTGCAGCCTTGGACTGCACGTTGAAAATACTGATTGGTCTACCCCCCCACAATATTTATTGAACGGCCATCCTATATAATGACGTTATGACGTATCATGTTCCTGGCCGGAAAAGTGGCCACTGCGGTTCAAAGGGTTGAATTCAATTCAGTTCAGTTCATCCAGACATTAACCTTATATAGGAACATGTCACTACATAAGGTACATACGTACAAAGCATCTTTGCTGATTTAATTACTCTGAATAACACCATAAAACACGAAAGTAAACATACTAAAAATGTAGGCCCAGTTTAATAACAGATATACGTTTCGAGTTGCACACCACGAATTAGTAGTAATTAGTACTAAATGATCGTCCAATCTTGCCTTTTTGAATAGCCTGGTGGATGACCAAGGAGATGGCGCCATGTAGCGGAGCATTCTGGGTGCCACGTGGTTAGAATCGGTGGCACACGTGATCGGCCATGTTGTGACGTCATTACCGTTGTGCACACGCTGCAAGCATTGTTATAGTGATGACTGTTTCCAACACCCATTTTGTTTAATGGGAGCATTCATCTCGGTTTCTATAGAGACACGTTGACTGTTGAGTTGACATGCCATTCCACTTCGTACTAATATATATATATATATGTTACAGTCTATGTGTCAAATCAGTCATTTGGCCAAATGACTAAAACTTTCAGTCATTTGGTCAAATGTCTGTGACCGTCAGTCATTTGGCCAAATGCCTAATTTTTTTAGTCATTTTGGACAAATGGCTGAAATTCAGTGTCCTGAATTTGGCAGTTTGCCTGATTGGGAATTTGAAGTTCAGTCAATAGGTCAAATAATGCACAATCAGTATTGATTATTTTAGGAGATCACAGACTAGAACTGTCATTGATCAGTTCACACAAAGTGACTACTAATTAATTTGTGTTTTTAAAACAACTGCAAAGATTACATTACTTGCAATTGTTTGTTTCGCATGCGAAAACATTTTCTTTGATTGTTTCTATCCCAGACCTTTTGATTTATCAATAGAACTATCATTGATCAGTTCACACAAAGTGACTACTAATAAATTTGTGTTTTCTAAAACTTACAATTGTTTGTTTCACACGTGCAAACATTTTCTTTGATCCTCCCTATCCCTTGGCCTATAAATATTCAGGCCATCATACCTCAAGTATCAGTTGCCAATATGGAGCTCTCAGTAGAGGAGACATTCAAGTGTGAGTTATATAAGAAATATGATTCTCTGAAAAAGGTGCTTATACCAAAACCAGAGTACTTTTCGTTGATAAATGAACTGAAACAAATAAGTTGCCAATCATCAGCTAAGTCGCACCAGGCATACTATCTTCTGTCCAAGTATGAGATTCTTCAGTGTGGTGATGTTGAGAAGTTAATAAGACGTCGGAAAACCAGCGATGACCGGATAATGTATTTTGTGACCATCGAAGATACATTTGATGTTATCAAACGTGCCCACTTAGCTACTGGCCACGGCGGCCGTGATAGAATGATGAAGGAGTTAGGCAAGAAATATGCCAATGTGACCAGGAATTCTGTTGAGCTGTTTAAGACCATGTGCATTGACTGTCAACGGAAACGTGTACGAACGATGACAAAGGGTGTGGTTGTTAGACCAATATTATCTAAAGAATTCTCCGCTCGTGGCCACGTTGATCTCATTGATATGCAGTCGTTACCACATGGTTCTTTCAAATTGATTATGGTGTATCAGGACCACCTTACAAAATTCTGTGCTAACCGCCCACTGACATCAAAAAAAGCTTCAGAAGTTGCATACCAACTCATGGACATCTTTCTTCTATTCAGTGCACCACAAATCCTACAAAGTGACAATAGTCAAGAGTTTACAGCTCAAATAATTTTGTATTTAAAGGAGATGTGGCCGGAGCTGGTGATAGTGCATGGTAAGCCACGTCACCCACAAAGTCATGGATCTGTTGAACGAGCAAATTCCGACATCAAAGACATGCTTGTTGCATGGATGAGTGAAACGATACCTCAGACTGGACTGTTGGTGTTAAATGTGTGCAATTTCGGAAGAACTCCAGTTGCAACGTTATTTGGCGTCGAAGCCAGGGTTGGCTTAACTTGTTCTTCGTTGCCTCATGATGTCATCCAAAAGTTACAGGCGGAAGATGACTTGTTGTCAGTTCTGTCAAGCAGCTCAACGATACAACAGCCAGAACCACCTC
Organism: Pictodentalium vernedei; assembly: GCA_031216915.1. Taxonomy (NCBI): domain Eukaryota; kingdom Metazoa; phylum Mollusca; class Scaphopoda; order Dentaliida; family Dentaliidae; genus Pictodentalium; species Pictodentalium vernedei. The sequence continues at coordinate 402,490,451 of CM062293.1, forward strand.
TATCAGAACCAACTCTATCAGAACCAATAACTCAACCAGAACCAATAACTCAATCAGAACCAATAACTCAATCAGAAATGACAACTCAACCAGAAATGACAACTCAACCAGAAATGACAACTCTACCACAACCTACAAATCATCCAGAACATAACGTAGCCACCAAAAGAAAACTTGCAATAACTTCACAGCAAAAACAGGCCGAGCAGGTTGTAAAGCGAAGCCGGGTGATTCTCAAGGATGGTACCATTAGTGGTAATGTAGCGGTACCTATTCCATCTGCTGACAGGGGACGTGGAGATCCCAGAAACATTCTAGGCGTCATATTAGCTGTGGAAAATGGACAATAGGTTGCCCTTCTGGTATTCTGAAAGGGAAATATCGTAGAAACCAGTTTGTCCCCAGTGGCTTTTGAGTGAATCGGACATTAACAGTGATAGCAGTGTGTCGCTTCGTCAAGCAAACAAAATTAAGTCTCCACATGGTGGTCAAGGTTTCGTTAAGTGTAATTGTAATGGACCAAAGAGGCGTAAGAGTAAGAGATGTGCTTCTTTCAAAAATAATGTTTTATGTAACAGTAGATGTCACAACAGTGTAAATTGTTCAAACAAATGAATTATGTAAATATTGTGTCTTACATATGTATGCTATTGTATATTATATTATAGAATATGTGTTGAATGTAATTGATTAACTAAGCATTTATTCTATTATATCTTGTTTGACAGAGCTCATGGAGGTCTGTCAAGCACGATATAATAGATTAAATACCTTTAATTGGTTATTGATAGTGAAATCAGCGATTGTCTAAATAATTGTTCAATATGTTTGGAAATTATATTCATTTAACAGGTTTGAGAGATCCAAGTGAGTAGGCTCCACTATATTATGACAATTATTGAATATATGTTGAATGTATTTGAATTATTTGATTAACAAACTTGGATTTTTCATTTCTGTTATAATAAATATAAATAAAGATGACACACGGTGTTGTTATTTTTCAAACCCTCAATGAATACTCACCAGGCATTTGACCAAATGCTTGATGGTCAATTTGAGTCGTTTGGCCAAATGACTGGCTAATTTAGGCATTTGGCCAAATGACTGACCGTCACAGGCATTTGACCAAATGATTGAAAGTTTCAGTCATTTGGCCAAATGACTGATTTGACACATTGACTGTAACATATATATATATATATCAATGTTAAGGTGTTAATGTGCAGTCCTAGCTCATCCCTATGCTGTTTCGCACCAGCAAAGAAAAGACCAAACTCTAAAATGTCCTCCTAATGGGCTAATTGGTGCGTTTTAAGGCGACGGACCGCAATTTTTTGGTAAAAATCATTGATTTATCATACTTTCATGTAATACATGGAAGTATCTTGACATTTGAAAATTCCAGTTTCTTTTAATTTTCGAAGGGTATATTGATATCAAGTTTTACAGGGAGTTACGACTAAATTTAAAATTTGTCTAACAGTATTTTTTTGCCTTTTACTTTCTACTTTTACCATGGTTTCTGTTCTTCTTGGGTTGTATTACACACCCGTTTAGTCACAACTTGGCTCACGAGGACTTTTATCGCCACATTTCATTTCTTTCGTCGTCTGTGAGAATTTTTTCTTGTGTCTATACTATGAAGAAGGTTTTCATCAGACCGAGCGCTAGATGAAAATTGTTTTTCCCTGTGATGTTTGAGCTTTATTTAGACGAATTTCTTTCGCTTTAGGCTCTTGCATCTTCCAGATCCAGCACACTTGAAACAGATTTGTTTTATCAGACTATGGACCTTTATATATATATATATACTTATATATATTGTAAAGTGACCTATAAACTTGCTGTGCCAATTCTATATATATTGTAAAGTGACCTATAAACTTGCTGTGCCAATTCCTGACTAATAGTTTTAATTAAGTCTATTAATTTTCTATCAAAGTTTCTAGCGACTTGAGTAGTATATGATGATCTAATCTTGCTTTTTTGGTTAGCCTGGCAAATGTCCATGTAGTTCACGCCATACGGCAGAGCATTCTGGATGTCACGTGTGTTGATGCGGTGACGCACGTGATCACCCACGTTGTGACCTCATTACCGCGGTGCACATGCAGCACTCATTGTTATAGTGATAACTGTTTCCATCGTCCCTTTAGTTTAAAAGGAGGGCTCATCTCCGCTTCTATAGTGATACGTCGTTGCTATGGGCAAGACTGGGATGAGAAGAGTGGTCTGTGTTCTAGAAACCTTTCCATCCAAATGGAGAACTCCACTGAATTTAGTATGGTCAAATGGGAATTATTTGGGGTGGGAAACTTGTGTTTCGGGCTATTGCGCGGTTTTTCGTTCAGGTATTTTGCTGTATAGGTGTTGCCCGTTACAGATCGGGTAGCACATAGTATTACACGTCTGGTTATGCGTAATGGGGTGTGTTCGTTTTAACAGGAATAATTTGCAGGCTCGTCCTATTCTGACTAGTCTTGGGCTATTTTATGAGATGAGAAGAAGACAGAAGACGAAAGACGGGACGCAAGAAAGGCCGGATTATGCAGAAAGGTGGGTTGCTGGGAAACTCCTGAACCTGCCGTCAGCAGACTGTCACAGATCCCTGGGGAAAGTCTACATAACCGACAATTTCGTCATTGGAAAAGATTTACGGGAAAGTTAGCTCCCCTCAAGTTAAGGGTATGGGAATTGAAATTAAGAAACCTTAGCGAATTTGTATCATTAATGTGCACATCATTTCACAAACTTCAGGCATTTTTTTGTTGAGTACTATAAGAATACAGAAGCTGGCGTTTTACATGTTATTTCCCAATCACTTTGAACGTTTGACTATTTTTCTCAGTCGAAACCCATTAAAAATAAGAAAACAGCGTTTTCACTATCTTTTGATGTTCTGTAACTGTTTTTCTGTTAATTATATCAACAGTGCGCACATCGTTACATAATACAGACACTGTCCTTTCCATTAATATAAAAATCTAGGAGCCGAGATTTGCTAATATTTTTCCTTGGAAGAATAAAAACGTGCAAATTACTGAAAAGATACATTCGCTAAACAAAGAGCCAAAGTGGTCGTAGTGTTGACAGTTGGATTATTTATGCAACTTCATGGTAGCATTTCCACTGGTAAACCATTAAATAAACACATTAGGACCATTACTCGACCAACAGCCGCTTCCTCTTTTCATAAAGTCATTTCGTCTCCTGAGTTCCAATGTGTTCTTTCTGCCAGTAAGCACATATAACACATTAGAACTCACGGGACGATTTGTCTGTGTTAGACGTGTGTGTTCATCAAACTCATAGACCACACAGTATGATTTATAATTATGAAATAGGAAGTGCGGGGGATCAGTAGTTACGGCATTGGATTTCAAACCGAAAGTCCATGGTTCGAAACCCACCGGGAATGACAACGTTGTGTCCTTGAACAAGGCACTTCATCCCGAGTACCCATGTAGGGGCACGGTGGCACTGTGTATTAAGGTGTACTGCACGTCGATGTTGCACTTGTCTTCGGTCAATGCTAATCCTGCTCGCATGGATTAGTACGTTGGAGTGTCTGACATTTGCTCGCCATTTCTCGGTGGTTCTCTCCGGGTACTATGGCTTCCTCCATCCGTAAAACTGACCGACACGAGGTGACTCCGGCTGTTGAAAGTGTCGTTAAACCCCAATTAAATAAATAAATAAATAAATGAATAAATAAATAAATAAATAAAAAAATAATAAATAAATAAAAATAATAAATAAATATGAGAAATTAATAAATAAATTATGAAATGCTTCAACTCACTGACTGTGAAAGCGCACTGAAAGTACTGGGTTTTAGGCTCAATTTACCAAAACCTATAAGCTACCAGTAAAAATCTTACGAATCTGGCGCTGTCATCGCCTGGAACCAGTGGTACATTAAAACGATCCTACTACTGCTTCTTTGGGAAGTTGCTCTTTGTTGACATGCTTCACAGACAATGAAACGCAACAGAAGATTACACCCATTGAATGTGTGCCATGTTTATTTAATTTGTAATTTCAACTTTGGAGTGCATGTACCTTCAAATGTCAAGAAATGGCAGGAAGCAAATGTGGTTCAAAACTCTGCACATCATTGACCGCATATTTGTGATGGGCAAAAAACCCCAATTGAATCGTCAGTAATTTGCACAAGTTTCTCAAATAAGCGATAAAAATATTTGCGGGTGACTTCCTCCTGATGTTTCTCTGTCTAGAAATTCCTTCACCGGATTCATCGGAATGCTCCTTGTGAGCGTTTCAGCGAAATAAATCTTCCTTTAACAATGGTATAATCATAAATACCATTCTAGAACACCTGTGTGCAAAAATTATCCCTCTCAAATTTCCTAGGAGCGAAACCCTTCTAAATGTGACTCTGAGGCAAAACATTTAAAAAAACGTTTTGGTTCTCCGGCAATCCCTAATTGAAATTAAAATCCCTCGTTGAATGTTTTTTTCTTCGGTGTTTTCCAAAATTAGTTTGAAATTGTGGGACTTTAAAATTATACTGTTTTTATTTATTTATTTATTTATTTATTTATTTATTTATTTATTTATTTATTTATTTATTTATTTTGTTTAAAGTCACATATTTCTGCACAATGGCTAATCATGACCGCAACATGGATATGAAGTCACGTCCAGCCAATCGTTTATACCCATGTTTCCCATTTTCGAGGACTTCTACCTCAGGAATTGGTGACCGGGTCCTATTTAGCCAGTAAAAAAGAACTTGCTTACAACAGTGAACAAGCACTGCTTTACTTCCAGGGGTTCCCACTGGAACCGCTTTTGATTGTTGCATATTTATTGTTGTCTTAAAAAAAATCGCGGTGGCTCGGTGGTAGACTTCTGTGCTAGAGGTCCCGAGATCGACCCGCGCCCGGGACAACCCGCGTTGTATCCTTGGGCAAGGCACTTTATTCCGGTTGCCTACATGACGGCAGGATGACGACGTGTAGTAAAGCATGTACTATGGTGCACATGTCTTCAACCGCTGTAACCCTGCTTGAGCAGAACTTGAAAAGAGTTAGAATGTTGATGAGCTGACAGATGCTCGTCGATGCTTGGTGGTTCTCTCCGGGTACTCCGGCTTCCTCCACCTGTAAAACTGTGACGTTCACGATTAGCCATTGTGCATAAGTATGTGACACTAAACACCAGTAAATAAATAAATAAATACTTAAAATAACTCAAATATTTTGTGGACACTATTTATGTTTTGAAAAAGGTGCTTTAATATAAGTGAACACAAAAGCATTAGATATTTCTTTGTTAACTAGTAGAATGCGAAATTGTTTCTAGCTGCTAAAATTTGCCTTTGCCTTGTTACAATTTAGGGGAGAGTGCCTATGGGCACTCTCCCCTAAATTGTATCAAGACAAATCTATACAGATGAAATAGTTCACTTCAAAGATAAAGTGAACCACAGAATACTTACTTACTTAATCCTGTTCGTGCTGTGGAGCACATAAGGTCGACATCAAGGAACCCCATTGCCGTTTGTCTGCTTTCTACCGTTGTACCTGGCCCAAGTCCATCCAAGGTCTTTCATTTCTTTCTCCACCGATCTTAACCACCCTCTTCCTCTTAGTTTAAACAATATTTATTCAGTAATTAACATGTGTGTACATTTCACAATAACATATGGATAACAAAGAATATGAACAACACTAGTTACAAGAGTATACACATGACAAGGAAAGCAGAATACTATGTAAAAGAGGGATTCGACAGAAAGCTAAAGCTTATGTAAGTCGTCTCCCTATCATCAAATACCGTACTCCTGTAGGTGGTTCAGGTCAGCGGAAGAACCCACACGTCATCACATGACAGCCGAGCCCCCCCCCCCCCCTCCTCGATTGTAACTTAGGTTACAATTTACATACTACGATTGGAGATCAAGTGGGATAAGCGTCACATGATAACGGATACAGAGTAGAGGAAGGCGCCTCGACCGCCAGGCAATGGCGTGTGAGATTGTTTAAACTCCAAGGTGAAATGAAAGGAAAGGAAGAAGAGTTGAGAAGAGAACTTATAAACTGAGAGATGAAGAAGTGAGAAAATAACTAATATGACTATATCAGCTTGAATACATGATAGATAGAGATTATCATCGTTAAGCGGATGCAAAAAAGCATGCATCGAAGTCACGCTCAGGCTTCCAATAACAGCTCACGATGAGTCGAGGACATAACATGATAAATTCTAGTTCACTTAGTTGCAAGTCGGGTGTAAGTAGCCGTCGAGGTGTTAGGAGTTGAAAGACATGGGAGGGATTTCCACAACAAACATTGGTCAATGGTCCTATTATGCCAGCTAAACCAAACTTGTTTGATGCTCTGAACAGTCGCGATTTCAGTACTGACTTTTCACAAGGAACAGTGGTCGGGGCGCAGTGTTGAGTTTCGACTTATTCGAAACGCTTGCTTGACAAAATGAAGTCATGTACCACTTCAAAAATTAGACGGTTATCATCGCTATTCAAGAATTCAGAGCCAAACAGAAGCATGGGTGTGTCGGCTACGTACGGGAGTAAATTAATCGTGTAATTACGGGCGTTAGAAAACAAAGAACAAAAGAGGAAGAAGTGATCAGTAGTTTCATGTTCACCACACTGGCAGAACGGACTGGGTGATAAGTGATTGTCGAAAAGGTGGGAATTGAGACAACTACAATGCGTCCGCAGTCTGCAGTGGTATATTTGAGCCCTACGTGATTTAGCATTACTATAGAACTTTGGTGGTCTTTGGTTACCATTACTGAGAAACGTTTTAAAGTTAATCAGTGATGAGTTCTCCCGGACAGGTAACGGTACTTTATTTCATTGGTCAATAACGCTGGGGATAAAAGAAGACTGATACAGTTGCGTTCGGCAGAAAGGTATTCGATGGTTTTGACTGGATCGGAGACTATGTGATGAGTTCATCGATGAAATAAGTGGAGGGACTTTGTTGGAAATACATGTGGTGACATATGATGATACATTTTGAAGAACTGAATTAGTTTATGTTTACGGCGTCTTTCTTGCAGGGATTCCCACCGTGTTTCCGAATATAACAAGGACTTACTGGCATTAACTGTTGCTCCGGTGATGATTCTTGCTGCTGGAATTTGTATTTTTTCGAGTACTGCGACGTTTGTCACAGAACAATTATCCCAGACAGTGTCCGCGTATTCGAGAAGAGACCTAATAAAGGCAAAATATATTTTTTCCAGGACACAGCGATCAAGGTTAAATTTATGCCTTCTCAACATGTCAATGCGAGACCAGGATTTGGCGCAAATATGGTCAATGTGGTTGGTCCATGTACATGTATTATTTAGTATGAGTCCTAGGTGTTTGTGGTCAGAAACTTCAGATACCTGTGTGTCACTTAAATATAAGGTTGGGTGAGGGTTGGGATTGCTTTTACGTGATATACACATACTTTCTGTTTTATTGGGATTGAACTCGACCAACCATGTTTTGGCCTAGTGTTCCATTGAAGCCAAATCGTTATTGATTATATCCGCGGCTTGCTCCGGGTTTTCAATAACTAGATATAAGGACGTATCATCTGCGAAGAGGCGAATACTACTGAGTAAGTCAGTGGTTATATCGTTTATGTATATCAAAAACAGTAGCGGTCCGAGTATAGACCCCTGAGGTACACCGGCATTGATTGGTCTCCATGACGACGTCTCCGAGGCTATCACAACTCGCTGCGACCTATCCACAAGATACGATTTTAAAAATAAAAGAGGTTCACCTGAGATACCAATACTCTCCAACTTGTGGATAAGACCAGCATGCCATACCTTATCAAACTCCTTACTAACATCACAAAATACCACCCTAACTTCTTTGCCTTCATCAAGCGCACGACAGAATTCGTCATAAATGTCAGTTAGTTGAAGGACGGTTGAATCTCTAGGTGTAAAACCTGACTGAAATTGACTGAGAATATTATTTTCACTCAAAAACTCCCACACGCGTTTGAAGACACATTTTTCAAATAATTTACCAACATAGCTGATCAACGATATCGGACGATAATTAGTGACTAAATTTGAGGGTTGTTTTTTTTAAAATTGGAGAGACATTTGCCTTTTTCCACAATGAAGGAAAGTAGGAATTATTCAGTAATATGTTGAATAAAATTGAGAGTGGTTCGCATGGAGAGGATTTACATTCCTTTAGAAGACGGGGGCTTATTTGATCGGGACCTGACGCCTTGGACACCTTTAACGACTTCATTGCGGCATATACTTCGCTGCAGTGTAGGGTGATACCATCAATGCATTGGGAAACATGGGATGGTGGATCTGGTAAGCGAGCATTCGAGTCATCAACTTTCGATATAGAGCAGAAGTATTCGTTGAATACATCAGCTTTCTCAACACTTGAAGAATATATTTTGTTTTGATGAAGAAGGGTGGGAATTGCTGTTGCGTCACAGTTACCGATTACGTTTTTAGGGTCTTCCACCACAGTGAAGCTGGGGTTTCGTTACTTCTCAGTGTGGACTGGATTTTTGCAAGATGGTGGGCTTTAGCATTCCTGATGGCCGATACAACCTCATTCCGTTTAAGTTTATATTTGGCCCAGCCGTAAGGGAGGTTAATACGTTTAGCAATGCGATACAGGCGTTTTCTCTGTCTCATTAATTGTCTTATTTCATTATGCATCCATTTTGGTTGATCCACTCTCGCCGTAATAAATTTGTTAGGTATATGTTTGGATGCAATATCGAGTATTTTATCAGTGAAATTAGTGACTATGGTGTCGAGACATAGGGTGTCAAAAATGGAATTCCATTCTGCGTTTGAGAAAGCCTCGTTCAATTCATCATACTTACCCTGAGAGTAAAGCCATATCCTCCTGCGGAAATAAGGGAGGTTTGGTTTCAAAAATTCGATTTCAATTGAAATTGGGCAATGATAGCGGGTCATGTCTGCAATAATTGGTTCGAGGACTTCACATGTTTCACATGTTTTCACGTTGATTGTATCACTGACAGCAAAGAGATCTAACAATGAAGCGGATGTTTCAGTAAAACAAGTTGGTTCACTCACAAGTTGTCTGAGGTTGAAGTAACTGATTATTTCAGAAAAGCTACTTCTTGAGGATCCCATTTGGTTGTCATTGAAATCACCCGTGATCATTAGGTCACCAACTGACGTATCTCTAGCTTTTTCGATGGAAGCTGATATGGCATCCCATGTATCTGGGGGACTGTTTGGTGGACGGTAAAATACTCCTAATAATAACGACCTAGCCCGTTTTTGGAAATACTTCAGCCCATAGGCACTCCGTATTCGGCATATCAAGATCCGATCTGTGTCGAAACGAGATGCCGTTTTTTATGTAAATGGCAACCCCACCTCCCCTTGACGAACGATCAAATCGCAATGGTTCATGGAACCCATGAAGTTGGACATCGGATGAGGTATCATTGTTTTGAAGCCACTCACTGTCTCACTGAAAACCACAATACCATAGGATGCAAATTCACATTGTACAATATCTAATTTAGGTTTGAGGCTCTGAATGTTAAGATGAACTATTTTTAAAGTTTCTTGATTGTGATCTGAATTAATAGAATTTGGACCAGGGTTGGTTTCAATGTCACCTGATAATAATAAACTTATGACCGATCAGAAAAAAAACCACGTCAATAGAACCAATGCAGTTAGAACGTTTAGTAATGGCCTAGCCTTCGAGACAATCAAACAACTTGAACGATGTGGAGTTGGTTCAGTGGAATCTACACAGAGGGGGGGGGGGGGGGGGGTAATAAACACGTTTGATTGCCCAAAGAACAAGGCAAACATTGCAGTGAAGCTTTTATACATCTCAGCTCCACTGAGACGCAAGAGCAAGTAAATTAAGATGCATGTAGATCTATCTTTCGGCAGACAATGCTTTAAGCTTCTAGAATAAACTGTAAGGTTGTTATTTCCTATTCGGGCACGGTATAGTTCAAGAGAACACATGAAGTGTAGTTGTAGTATCGGAATTAAACGGTATGAAAAGAATTGGCGTAGATCAGAGAAGAGAGTGTTGGAGTTTAAGACCAGAAAGTAAAGGTTACAAAAGGACACTAAAAAGATGAAAGTAATAAAGTATATACAAGGTAACTTGAGTGTTTAAAATGGGGTGGAGTTTTTAGACTCCCTCAACAAAGTCAAAAATTATCTATTTACACATAGTAGAATATCAGTATGAGATGATGAGTTGAATGGCTACACTTTAGGCCTAAATATTGATTTCGACTTCACTCATTTCCGATAAAGGAATGTCAATGGGAAGTGCGAGATGCGCAAGATTCATCGAGAATTATATATACCATTGTTACCAAACAGTGGCACTGACAACAGGAGCGGCAAGCCCTTCCTGCCACGAAAGTGTCGAAAGTTGGCTGGAAGAAAGCGCCGCTACATTTGTATTACATTCTACAATGGCAAGGAGGAGGGTGGACCCACCCCTAATAATAGATCCATCTTGCAACAAATAAGCTAACACGGATACGAGTGAAAGAATTTGCAGGACCAGCATTTGCAAGAAGGAATTAAGGGCGTTCCACCTGTGGTTGGTGGATCTGGTGCAACCCTACGTCAGCACTTAGATGTGGTTCACCTGTTTCCAATTAATTGTACCCAAACAGCAGCCGCAACAATATCTTCGCAAAATACTCTGACGTAACAATATGACGCCATTATGGAAATTTACGGAAGGACGGAGAAAACAAGATTTCGATTGAGTCACGATTGATTCAGCTGCAATTATAGAATGGCTGTGACCCTAAATATTAACGATTGCCTGTGTGTACTTCGCTTATAAAATAGGGGTGTCACAATTACACAGATACAGTTCGATATGTTTGGACTGGTTCACACTGTCGGGGAGGGGGGAAAGACAACTTCGATCGGGTCGCGACACAGTCCCCATCCGATCGAATTTGTCTGACATCACAATCACAGTAATGCATCATGATTGATTCAGCTGCAGTCATGGAATACCTATGACACGAAATACTGACGATTGCATGTGTATCGACACAGTCCCCATCCGATCGAATTTGTGTGACATCACAATCACAGTAATGCATCATGATTGATTCAGCAGCAGTCATGGAATACCTATGAGACGAAATATTAACGATTGCATGTGTATACTACGCGTATACACTAGGAGTGTCACTGATACATGTACTTAGATTTCGATATGTTTGGACTGGCAAACACCGTTAGGAAGGAGGAAAGATAACTTCGATCGGATCGCGACACAGTTCCCATTCGGTCGAATTTTTTTATCCGACATCGTAATCAAATTGATGCATATTGGTGGATGGTAGCGTCGCAGAATTTTTGAGTTAGTGAGACTACGTAACAAATTAGTGAGACCACGTAACAAATGATGAGTTGGAATGTCGCACAATATAACTTTTGGGGAAAGGGATCAGACCAGCGCATATTAAAGGGGATGTACACCAATGTCGCCGGTTTTCCACGTACTATACATTGAAAAATATGTTTGAGTGGGTACACACAATGAAGGAAGAGAAGGGTAACATGGCATACGTGGTTTAGAAGAAGAAAAGACAACTTCGATTGACCCGCGACACCGTCATTATCTGCCAAGTTTTGCAATCAAGCATGCATATGGGTGGACTGTAGCGTCATAGAACTGTTAAATTAATGAAAGCAACAAAAAAACAAAAAAAAAACTGGGGACATGGTATGAGCACGATGTAACTGATTAGGAAGGAGATCAGACCAGCGCGATTTAAGGGTGGTGGGGGTATACCCCAATGTCGCCGGTTTTTCACATACTAGATATGCAGGATATATTTGAGAACCCACACACAATGGAGAAATGGGAGGATAACTTCGATTAGATCACGACATGAATCCCATGTGATCGAGTCTGTCGCAACATGGTCGCCATCCCAACCAATTCGTCTGTCCGAAAGTGCTATCAATCCGATACATAATGGTGGATAAAGGTGTCGCAGAAGATGTTAATTTGTGAGGCAACATTACAAATGAGGTATGTGGATGTCACGCAACTTCTCGTTTAAGGAAAGTGATCGAACTAACTGACTTGGGGTGTGGCGGAATACACCCCAATATTACGTTGGCATGCTGTGCTGTACATGTAGAAATGGAATGACACAAATGGAGTTTAAGCGCAAATGGATATTCGGAATAAGCGCACATATTGCAGAAATGAAACTATATCTTCGATCGGATAGCGACATAGTCCCCATCCGGTTGAATTTATATAGTCGAGAGTGTTATTAAACTAATGCACAGTGGCAGTTGGGCGTGTCGCGGAGTTATTTACTTGTAAACCCGTGCTGCTAGTATACTTAGTAAAGTGAGGAAAAGGTGTGGGGACGGTACTCGAGTGATTTGTCTAGGAATGTGGTCAAAATAGCACACAATTGGGTGTTTGGGAGGGGGCGGGGGGGGGGGCGTGCCAATTTTACTTTTACCAGTTTAAGTGTACAAGTAGAACGGAGGTGTCACATTACAAATGAATATGTCTGTATTAACACTAATTAGTTTATATTTTTAAAACAAATAAGTTAAACTTCATGTTGACGAGTGGTCTCTTCCTCTTGCTGGCCGGCGTCCATCTCACAGCAACTCGCGGTATAGCTGTTGTTTCCATCCTGTGAACGTGGCCAATCCATCGCCATTTCTTTTGTTTGATTATTGTAGAAATTGAGGTTGTACCTGCCCCCTCGTATAGTTCCTCATTTGTGATGGTGTTAGGCCAGAAGATTTTAGGAATGCGTCGAAGGCATGTCGTTTGGAAAACATCCACATCCACAGAATATGAAACCTTTAAGTTATGGTATCTGTATTTTCATTCATCAATAGAGCCAGAGAATGGGCTTTCAAGCACTTAACCAGTAAAAAAAAGATTAAAAAAAATAAAAGCCTCCCTCCCATCCTCATTGTTTTGAAAGAATAACAGCCCGAGAACCAAATGTATTTTTTTATTTGGCCTAATAAGAACATGTTTTTTAATGTTTGATTGCAAGAATTAAAAAATGCAAACAACATGAAAAACCTTAGTACCAAGCATTTGGATTTCCCGCATTACAGAGTTTGACAGTCATAAGAACCACCCAGGCCCTACTTTAATCCCTAAAAAGACCCCCAGCCTGATTCCTTTGGCGGGTATAATGACGAGGGAGGGAGCTTAAAATGGGTAATTTTTAAGATAAACTCTACATGTAACAGGGTTTGTAGCGTGAGAAGCCCAAATACCTGATAAAGGCTATGCTATTTGTGCCTAAACAACAATCTACTTATTGATTTGGAGGAGCAAATTCTGTGTTTATAATTATGACATGACGTCAAGGAATGCAACTGCGGCTTCTGTAAAGAAAGTGGTGGAGGCTGCAGCTGATAATTATGCTCGACTTACAGGCGAGTTGAAATGTGAACAACCACCCCCTCCCGCCTCAACAAAAATAATAAAAATAGCCCGCATTAAGCCTGTAGCCCGTAAGCCTGGAAAATATCAGGCATCTATCATCAGTTGATAAATAGGATGATATTTACCCAAATCATATTTCAATGTGATCATCATCAGACTAAAGTTTTCAATGGCAAGTGACAAGATGTTTTTAAAAACTGTATGAAAATAATTCATATTATTAGAAAATAAAGTTTAGTTGAGTATAGGTAATTTTTATGAAAATCAATGGTGCTTTGAAGGAAAAGTGCACTTCCAGCTTTCGAAAGAGAGCCAGTACATGTACCTGGCAAAGGCAATCATCAGATTTATGACTCTACATTTCAAACACCCGATTCTTAACTCTCGGAAGTCTCATAAATAAAGGTGAATCGATTGAAGATCACACACTGTTCAAGATGTGTAGCCTTGCAGGGATTTCTTGTCTAGTGTCTTAGGCTTTATGTGTTTTTCCGGGCCGACAGTGCCAGAGCACCTGCTGGATGATATCACGGCCGAGAAGACTCGACTTCCAATTTCTAAGTTTTAAACAATCGTAATGTCCCTCTTAAGGACTACCGTAATGTCGCCGTCGACTGGTCGTAATCCACGCGTGGATAGTGATGTCAACGCATGCGTTTACCAGGTAACAAAAATCATCCTGAACATCATTTTAATTAATGAAGCACCGGTTTGTACCCGGTGCCTCATTAATTCAATTTTTGATGATTATTCCTATAATTAGTGTTTGGAATCAAATATTATTGCGTCCGTGGAAATACAGCCCAGGCGTGGAAAGTGACCAGTACACGGCGGCCGTATTGTATAAGGCCTTAATTCTCTGAACGTGTGAATTTAAATTTTCATAAAGAATCATAAACAAATTATTTATTTATTTATTGGAGTTTAACGACACTTTCGGCCGACAGTTTGTACGGATGGTGGAAGCCGAATTATCCAAAGAGAATCACTGAGCAACGGCGAGCAACTGTCAGACTCTCCAACGTACTAACTCCACAAAAGCAGGGTTAGCATTGGTTGAAGACAGGTGCACTATCGACGTGCAAGACGCCTTAGTACACTTCGCCACCGTGCTCCCACGTGGGCAATCGGGATTAAGTGCCTTGAATTTACCCCTAGCGGGGATCGAACCGTGGACCTCTCGGTTTGAAGTTCAATGCCGTAACCACTGAGCCACCGAGATCCCATCATAAACAAATAGGCACAAGTGGAATAAGTATACACCGTGATGGTGATACATCATCATTTGTTATCCTGATTGCTAATCCTGCTAATCCTATTGACAAAATAGAGTGTAATCGCTTGACTGGACTGGTTACGTGAAATAATTCATGAGAGGTGAGGGACGTTGTACAAACACGAGTGCGCGAATGCGCACGAGTGTTTTACAATATAGTCCCTCGCCTCGAAATAATTATTTCACGTAACCAGTTCAGTCAAGCGATTACTCTGTTTATTACTTTTCATTATTAACGATAATTATATTATTTAACCCTTTTCCTAACGTAACGGCCCAAACTGGCCAGCGCTATTCTCAAAAATCGCCAATTAATTTTCATTATTTTTTTATTTTCTGTCTCTAAAACATAGGTTATGACCCCTCATTGGAACGAGCTCGTCGAGCGCGTTCCAATGAGGGGTCATAACCTATGTTTTTGAGACAAAAACTGAAAATAATAGTTATTCAAGATTTTTTTTTGCAAGTGTCGTCTGCTTTTCATGTTAGGTAAAGGGTTAAAAAAAACAATGAAGTCCCCATTACACCCACGGCAAAGCGTCTTCGTTTGCGCGCACGGATACATGACCCAATTGTTGATTGCATAATTCACTTGTGAAGTTATCGTTTATAAGCAATCCCGGAAATCCCAGTAAATCACACTTTGGAAAGTAATAAATATGAATATATGTAGAACAGACAGACAGCAGAGGTCACGATGCAAAAATCATGCTTAAGGCCAAACAAAATTGAATAATTGATTCTCAGGCATTTTCTCAGGCATATTGATTTCAAAACGAATGAGGGTGGGCAGGTTTTATTTTTATATTTTATTCCTGATGCAATGGTCGCCCGTGCCTGAAATCTAGTCGTGAGAGCCTAAAATTAAATACTAGAGCTTCCATGTTGATTTCACTGATAGTTTTTTATGTAACAGAGATCAAACAACACAAAATCAAGATATAACAACTAATGTGGAGATCAAACATAATAAGGAGTTTTTCCAACTCGTTGAGTGCTAGAAGCCACAATCAGGCCTTTAAAAAAAATGTTTCGTATTCAGTCAAACTTAAGTAATAGTTTGTTCATACAAATATGTTCTATTACAAATTACTGGAGATTGTCTGATGGCATATGTCCAAACGGATGTTGATATTTTCGGAAAATGGTATTGGATACGCGTGTTTGGACACATCAATATGTTACCAAGTTTAGTGTGAATCATGAATGTCGCCGGCTCACGAAAAACTTCGTGCAGGTTTTTCGCACGAGCGTCGCCTTAATGCGTGTGGGGTACGTTTTAAAATTTTTATTTGTACTGGACGAGCTTTTTCGGAAATCTCATCGTTCTTTTCTTGGTATAAACTCGTTCATCAATAGTTTCTGGTCGAAACGTAACTTTTGACGTATGCGAAGACTAACACGTGGCGAACGTTAACGTGCCGTTGGAATGTTGAAAGCTGGCAACAGACAGACTACAGTGGCTCAAATTCTCAACGTTACTCAATCGGTGATTAGCAGGTTGTGATCACGCTGCCTTCAGGCAAGCTATGTTGATGACAGACGTCAGTCAGGTCATCCAAGGGCGACAATTACTAACCAGGATCGTTTCGTCCAAACCACAGCATTACGTAACCGCCATCAAAGTGCCTCAGAAATTGGACAGCAGCTGCACCGAGCGACAGATGTGCGAGTCAGTAGTCAGACTATCCGATATCGCCTACACAGCTGGAATTTACATGCTCGACTAACTCCACGTTTGACAAAAGGTCACATCGCAGCAAGACGTAATTGGTGTGGAGCACTACAGCGCTGGGACAGTCGTAGGTGGGGCAACGTCATCTTTTCCGATGAATCGAGGTTCACTCTGGACTTCCTTGACAGGAGAAAAAGAGTGTGGTGGCGGCGGAACGAACGATACCATGACGTAACCGTTAGACAGCACGATCGTTTTGGTGGTGGATCAGTTATAGTGTGAGGAGGCATAACTATGACAAGCAGAACATCATTACAAGTCATCCAAGGGAGTGTCACAGAACAGTACTACCGTGACAGCATGTTAGCAGCTCATGTGGTGCCATTTGCGCGACATCACGACCGCCGATTTATTTTCCAAGATGACAATGAAAGAGCACACAGGGCCCGTGTCGCTGCAGAGTTTCTCCAGGAGCAGAACATCACACCACTAAGTACTAAGTCCAGAACTAAGTCCAGACCTTTCACCAATCGAGCACGTCTGGGATATGCTTGGCGGGCGCCTGCGACAACGCCAACAGCCCACTACCAATGTCCAGAAACTCGCCGCTGCACTGCAGGAAGAATGGAATAACATCAGGAAATTCAGTAAATTCTCTGACTGACCGTCCACATCTTCTGCAGCTCAGTGCGTGGAATGTGTGCTTGTCAGACACCCAACTGTCGTTGAAATCATTCACCAGATGTCACAGTGCAATGCCTCAACGGTTTTTGATGAAAATATAAATATATTTCTTCATATATCTCACTTTTATCAAATATCCTCTACTTTTTTGAATAGTGTACAAAAGAGAATCGTGTCGCATTTCGCGAAGAGAATAACAATACTTTATCAATGTGTACGACATATTGCATCGCAAATCGCAATGCGATACCGCTGAAGTCACACTCTATGATAATTTTGTACATTTTGAATTTGGTCTACGAAATAAATATGACGAACAGGGACCGAAAAGACGAATGCGCCGCTGCCTGAGAACCAAAAGATTAATTTTGTTCAGTCGAATATAAAATACAGTAACGTTTTCGACAGGAATCAAGGAACCACAGAATATCGCGCTTTACTTGTAGCACGCGTTGATGTTTTGTGTATTCGTCTGCGCACAATTTCGACTATTGACCATTTATGGTGTACAAAAAAGCTGTCAGTGTCATTGTAAACAAGCTCTAGGAGTGAAAGAGTCGATCCCAAGTCTCAGTATATAATTCTGCCAATTTAATCAATATCTTCTGTGTTTAATTTGTATCGGTATGTTGAAGCGTTGAGATAGCAAGTCTTTGAAGGCACAATACCAAATGGTTTCTGTATCGCGCGTGCGGATTAATTTCCCATTTTCGCAGTCATCTGTTAAATGTATTTTGTGATTGTCGTTACGGGCTTTTATTCAAACACACAAGCGAAAGTTTAGGAATCAACCGGATATTTTGAACATTACTTTATTATTTTCCAATGCAATCAGACCAGTGTGCTGAATTCCGGAAAGAACCGTATATTACGTGAGGAAATACTGTAATTTTCATAAATTAAATGATGAGTTTTCACGGTTGAGAGTGTGTGAGAAACAGCAGTAATTATTTTAAAGCAGTGACACGCTGTGCGGCTTGGGCAACTTACAATATTCCAAGGATGTGAAAGGTTCTATAGTTACGTTTCAGTGGGTGTGACACCATGTAGAAAGGATTAATTATAAAAATGGAGAGTCCGAGAAAAACTGTGTCACACAACGAGTGGGCAATTCAAGTTCAGAATTAATCTCCGGATGAAAAATGTGATTTTCATTAACAGCAAGAGTCTTTATCAGTTGCTTTTAGGATGAAGAGGCTCGACTCATTATCCATATGCTTCCTATCCACAGCTTTAATATGGATACACTCTTCTAGTAAGTAAATAGAATAAATGCTAAGTACAGTAGTCATGGCTGACAACTTTCGTCATTGGCAGGGGCGGACTGGGTTAAGAGAACGTCGCCTGAGTGCTAGAATGTCCTATGTCCCCTATGGGACATAGGACATACTACAGTTAAATCTAGAAGTCCTGTCACGAACTGTGCGCTTATCTAGGCTTAATTGCGAGTAGGAATTGCGCGCAATTGCCATATCGAATGACACCCAAAGCACGGCAGGTTCTCCTGGTTACTCATAGCAAACACAGGCAATGTTTCTGCCAATGGACCTCCGGGTTACCCGGAGGTCTATTGACTGAAACATTACTTGTGCACATGCCATATGTACAGAATTTGATGGCCTTACTATGGTCATAACGCGTAGCTTAACGCGCAGATCGACGTGCTATTTGCGCGCATTTCATGACAGGACTTCTAGTTTTAACTGTAGTACTCAGGCGACGAGGAGTTACCGGGGAATGCACCAAGGGGAGCCCAGAGAAAAACTTTCTTTTGCGAACTGAGGGAACGCGGCTTCCTTGCATCTCAGCGATCATTGGCAGTCCACGTAGCGGCCATTTCAATGGTCTGTTTGTATCATATTCATCGACCATTCAACAGAAATGGTTCTACCGGGGGACCCAAACGGAAGACCATAATTCGGTCCAATCGGATAAAATTTTTATTTTTGAAACTGAAGGAACACTGTGTCCTTTCATCTGAGCGATCAATGGCAAACTAGACGGCTTGTATATCGCTCATTAAGCAAAAATGTTTGCACCAAAGGGAGACCCGGACTTATCAGGCCGACCATAGATCGGACAATGGTAGTCACATAGAGAACATTTCGATATACCGGCAGTCTATCCAATCAGATCCATTTCGCCTTTTGGCCATTTCACGTAACACAGGTGTTGGGCTGCATCAAATTTGGAGGCCCCTGGGGAAACCCCAACAAGGGCCTACCGGAATTTTCCCGATGGACCATACGGCCAGTCCGCCTCTGGTCGGTGGAAGAGATTTACAGGAAAGTTAGCTTCCCTTAATTTCCGAAAGATGTCACTAAATTTAACACAAGAGTATGGGAATTTTATATAAAAAATGAAATTTCGAAATGTTAGTGAATTATATATCATCGGAGTGCGCATCATTTCACAAAATTATGTTATTTCCCTGTAGAGAGTTGTATAAAAATACATATTATTTATTTATTTATTTATTTATTTATTTATTTATTTATTTATTTATTTATTTATTTATTTATTTATTGGTGTTTAAGGTCACATACTTATGCACAATGGCTAATCATGGCCGTGACAGTTTTACGGGTGGAGGAAGCCGGAGAGGACCATGCACCGAGCAACGACGACCAGCTGCCAGCTCCCCAACATCGTAACTCCGCACTGCAGCACAGGCAGGGTTAGATTGGTTGAAGACATGCGTACCATCAACGTGCAGTACGCCGTAGTACACGGCGTCGTCGTGCCCCCATGTGGACAATCAGGGTTAAGTGCCTTGCCCAAGGACACAACGCGGGAGTCCGAATCGATCGCTCAGACGGTCACCCATCCGAGGATTAACCGGGCTCGACGTTGCTTAACTTCGGTGATCTGACGAGAACCGGTTACCGCGTATAAAAATACAGAAGCTGGCATTTTTTACAATTGTTTTCTCCAATGAGTCTGAACGTTTGACTTTCAATGTTGAAACCCATTTGAAAATAAAAAAAAATGTTCACGATCTTTTGAAGTTCTGTAATTTGTGTCTGTTTATTATATCAACAGTTTGCGCATCGTGACATATAATATAGACACTATCCTTTTCATTAAGGGGACATTCAACCTAACTTTGGTCAAATTTCATGTAATTTTCTCCCAAGTCTAAAAAAGACCCAACATGAATAACCCCAAATACATTATATACTAAAATGCTTGGAATGAAACATAGAACGTGTGGAAACTGGAATTTGCCATGTAACTGCTGCCATGTGTAGATAGCACCGCCTGAAAGTCTGCTATGGCATAAGTAAGAGAACAAATTTTTTACAATAAAATACCTCAAAATAAAATAACAGCTATATTCTATAAACATTGAAGTACATACTCGAAGAAATCTTTTCCTAATTCATGAAAGTAATAAAGATTGAGACCAAATGTTATAAGTGGAGTGCTCACTGATTGAAGGCAGACATTTTCTTTTGTTTATGTTTTGATTTGGGGAGTCCAACAAAGGTCAACTTGAAGGAGTCCACCAGAAGAAGTATGGAAGGACAAAAGAGTGTCTCCCAATAAAAAGATGTATGTGTCACTGTGGTGGTTTGGAAAGAAACTATGATGTTCTCCTATGTAGAATGCACTACAAAGTCATACATTGTAGTTGAATAAATATATTTACAAACCCTTTGCACTGTAACCCCTTTTTCCCATGCATCAATTTGATAGTGATTAAATTGTTAAATTTGTCCGGTTTATCAATACGTAACATAGTTTCGTTTACTCTTGGACACCAATACACTCATATATCTGTTGGAGAAGAAATAAGAGTAACTGTAACCTGTCACTGCAATAAACCATCAAATATACATAAAAGTACATTGTTATTCAAAACACATCAAATCAACCCTACAAAACCATTATTGCATGCACTTTTCCAAAGGAGGCTTATTGGCATATTGAGATCAGGACGGCACATCCAGTAGGTCTTACATTCTTAGGTGTTCACATATTTTTTAAGAACGCAGTACGCAAAGTAATCGCCAAAAGGTGATAAGTGAGCTCCATTTGATAAAAAATTCCCGGGGGGTGGGGTGCTCCCTTCCTTGTATGTCTCTACCTCCGGCACCCATGGCATATGCCTTTTAAATCAATGTTTAACTCTTTTTTTATTTTTGAAGATCCTGGCGACATACGTTCCAAACACTATCAGCCAGGTAACCCTTCAAATAAGTGTATCTGCAAAAATCATATTACCTTGCAAAACATTCTTTTTAGACTCTAAGTTATGGGCCTTTCATGCTTCTTACTTCCAACTATAACACTTAATTTATCGATTAATGGGTGAATAGAAAAACCCTGCCAAAATCAGCATGTTGAGTTCCAGAAGCCTCCATAACAGCTCCGTTAAAAGTGTCAAACATCAGATTGGTGGCTTTACAGAATATTCATTAGCTTGTTAAGTAATAGGAACAAACTATTCACAAAAAATATTTTGTTGCAATTAATTTGAGGGTGTCAGCAGGCACTTTCCAACAAATTGAAACAAATCAACTAGTTATAAACAAAATTTTCTAACTCGAAAGAGTGAAAAAGTACCATAACTCTGGAAAAATTTGTTGAAGAAACATATGCTACAGCAGCTACACGGGCATCGTTTCCCCATGATGCTCGATAACAACACCAAATATCCTTCAAATTGGAGTAGCAGTGGTTGAGATACAAGGGAGAATGTTGGTATGGGTTAGAGGACGGAGGTCTCCACGGCACTAGATGCGCTTTTGACTTTCCAGCTTCCAAGTCCGGGGCATAATAATCACAACACGCCCACCTTATCAATTCATAATTTCAGTAAAATAAACAGAATTATCAATTTTAATTAATTTATAGATGCTGGGGAAAATATTTGGCTTCTTTCGCTTTCTCGTACTATTACCGCAAACATCTGCAGGCAATATGAGTATGATGATGACAAACGAAACTGAACGCATGTGGTCTGGTGTATCAGGTAAAAAAGTACTTCGGCTCGGATAATGAAGAAATTGCGAATATTTCGTGTATTTCATTGTTTGAATGCCAATTGCGCCTAATTTGGACCGTGGATTCGTTAATTCGTTTCGGTTTTGACCATCACGGCCACGCTGACAGCGGTTATGTTTATTATGATATGCAAATTAGGAGATAGTTTCCGGTAAAGGAGATTTGTCACATTTGTCAGTGTAAAACGATGACAAAAGACACTGAACGACGCTTGTGTTGGTATGGTTGATTGCAAGAAAAAACTAAATTCACAGCATCGTCCAATCGCACCTTATTCAAAAGCGCGAATGCATCATTTTCAACCCATATTCAATCGGTCCTTTGCGGACATCAACACAGTCGCGGTAAAGATCCATTGTTACTAGGAAGTAAATAACTTCACAACATCGGGGGAAATCAACACGCTCAATATAGTTACAGGTCACTTGGAATATACTTCGAAAAAAAAGTGATTTCTGACGCATTCAGCTTACTTTTTTATGAATATTACCTTATTTTATGTGTATCAGCCCGATTTTATACACTCGACCATTTTTTTTACAAGTGGTTCATGTTGTCTTTTTAGTCCGCAATAATTCAGATTTTTTGTCAACAAAAAAGTTCAGACGGCCTGTAAACACAGCATGTCACTGGAGGGAATTTCAAACCACATTTTGCAGTTATGCCATTAACAGCTCAAGTATTTGCTGTAATCTGTTTGCAAATCCTCTCAAACATTGTCTCGAACAAATAAAGGGCGTGATCACGTCCTTTCATTCTCACGATCGCCGAAAATGGGTATTCCTGCAAGAACCACATTGTAATCACATGACCGGAATAAACATCATTGAAACATGGCCACATCCGGAACATCCAAAATTTGTGTTGGTGGTATTACATTCCAACATCAAAACACACCAGAGTGTTTGTCATAAAAATACTTTCTCCGAGTCTGTAGTACGTTACCATTACATTGAGGACAAGGCTTTCGAATTACCGATCATTTTGTAGTTTTACGGGTTCGTTACTAATGCCATTGGCAAATTAATGTTCTCCAAAATCATCAAATTCACTTTTTTCCTGAAAAAAATTATATGTACCTTTTCTATGCACTTTACTCATTATTTTGATATATAATTTGCCTTTCCTTGCTTCTCTTATCTGTTTCTGGGGCATTGGGGAAAATGTCAACAAATTGACCACAGTTACGTTGGACGACCCCTTAATATAAAGGTCCAAGAGATGAGATTTGCTGATTTGTTTCCTAGGAAGCAGAAACATTTGCAAATTACTGTAAAATCACACATTCGCTAAACAAAGAATCAAAGTGTACGTTCAACTCTTTTGGCGCGGAATAATCTGAGAAACAGAATTCTTAGCGCCTATTTATTCATCAGGAATTTTACAAAAAGTATAGGTTGTTAGATTTAAAGCGTTATTATTTTAAAAGATGTTCTAATGATCTATCTCACTGACAGTTTGTCAAATGATTTTCTGTATATATTTAAATGGCACCTTTATACTTTCAAGGGACGATATCGTTGTTCATGGATAGGACATAAATGGTGCATGAAACATAGAAATACGTATGTTTGTTCAATCCTTTACCCAACGAATCAGCCGCATCCCCCCGCGTAATAGGCAACTTCAGCAGGTGAAAAAATATTATTTTTCAAAAATTTTCAGCAAAACCATATTATGGGACCCCTCGCTGGAACGAGCTCGACGAGCTCGTTCCAACGAGGGGTCACATGATATGGTTTTGTTGATAGTGTTTTAAAAATTTGAAAAAATGATATTTAAAATAATAAATTTTGATATCGTCTGCGTTGGGTAAGGGTTAAAAGCACTTGGAAATGACACACACAGTTGGCTAAAATGACTACTGCAGTACCTTTCCGCGGTCTGCCGTCTGTCGACTTTAGTCGCCTGTCGCGCCAAATGAGTTAGTGTTGGTAGACGCATAACGACTCATAGATATAATGATGGATTATCTGTGAACTAGTTGCTCCTAATTAGCTTGTCATAAAAGCCACTTTTGTTATTTTTAATAAACGAAACCAACAGACAGATCCGGGAGTTGTTTTCGTTTATTAAAAGTAACAAAAGGAAATTTGTTTATTTTTCTCAATAGTTACTCGCTTCCCAATTGGACTTTCATCGCTCGTTCAATAATTGCAAGGAAAATAATTTTGTCGAAAGTCGATTTTCATGGCGATATAAATAAGGAATGCGAAACTTAGCGGGCCGAAAATATGTTGTTCGTTCTTGGGATTTATATCCTTAAATCAACTTGGGACGTCGGGGGGGGGGGGGGGGGGGCAGTGCTTATTTATTGCAGTAAACAAGTGCCACGTTACTGGTTAACTCTTTTGGCGCGACAGGCGACTAAAGTCGAGAGACGGCAGACCGCGGAGAGGTACCGCAGTAGTCATTTTAGTCAACTGTGTGTGTCCATTTCCATGTGCTTTTAACCTTTTACCCAACGCAGACGATATCAAAATTTATTATTTTAAATATCATTTTTTCAAATTTTTCCAAAAAATTCAAGAAAACCATATCATGTGACCCCATGTTGAATTTTTTTTTTTAAATAATATTTTTTCAACTGCTGAAGTTGCATATTACGCGGGGGGGGGGGGGGGGGATGCGGCCGATTCGTTGGGTAAAGGGTTGAACAAACATACGTATTCCTATGTTTTATGCACCATTTATGTCCTATCCATGAACAGCGATATCGTTCCTTGAAAGTATAACGGTTCCATTTAAATATATACAGAAAATCATTTGAAAAACTGTCAATGAGATCATCAGAACATCGTTTAAAATAATAACGCTTTAAACCTAACAACCTATACTTTTTGTAAAATTCCTGATGAATATTAGGCGCTAAGAATTCTGTTTCTCAGATTATTCCGCGCCAAAAGAGTTAAAGGGAACCCGGAACCAACGGCTGAGATGACAGTCTTCTAAAGTGGGTAGCATCTGCATAAACGATTGGCTAAGCTCGACGTCATCCCTATCTTGCGTTCATAAAACATCCAAAAATAAATTCTATCCTTAAAACGATAACTTGGGTGTCCGAACAGAGTGATCTGGTAAAAGGGGCACTTGTCCTTTCTTGTATTTTGCCAACAGTAATTGGTTTGGAATATATATCAATATCTTACCTCCCACAAGTATCTGGGAATTTCATTGGTTCAAAGACATCACATGCAGACTGCATATAAAACCATATACTGCCTGTCAACATCAATATACGCTGACAGCTATGCGTAATCTCCCCTTTGTTCATTGATTATTCAAAATGGCGGCAGCCGATAAACGCTTCAAGTTGAAAGATTGGGTGTTGGAAGCCCATATTTGGTCCGAAGTGCAGGTTAGGCAACTTAAAAGGCTTCATATTCTGTGGATGTGTGTCATGTTACCTTCAAAATGAAACTGTTTGGTATGTACGAATTTGCCTTGTTACAATTTATGGGAGAGTGCCGACACTCTCCCATAAATTGTAACAAGGCAAAGACACGTGAACACATTGTGTTGTGAGAATTCTCTCATTTAATTTTGATCGCTGTTGTTATTGGTTCTGTGCATCGATGCAGCAGTCGGTAAGATATATTCGTTACACAGATTGTTGGTGGCCTAATATGGTATATATGGTGTCAGTTAATTCCGTATTGGACTCGAGCTTCGCAGTTTGTTCGCTCTCGTCCAATATGAAATTAACTGACACCATATATACCATATTAGGCCACCAACAAACAGTGTAACTAATGTTATCTGCCATATACTAAGCAGTTCTTCACAGTGTTGTCATTACAAAACCGGACAGAAAATTTCGATCGGAACACAACTGGGTGCTGATTTGGTCGAAATTATCTCGCCGCTTTACTGCCTACAAAACTGTTGGGAAAAAAAATACCAAAACATTGCACCCCAGAGTTTGATTTAGCAATAGTTTATTTTTGAAATACCCATCCTCTGTTGTAAATGTGCCTCAACCAGAACGGGATGTAATCGAGAAGAGGTCCACATTTCCCAACACGGGGCTGAACTACCGTAGAATGTTGTTTTAACATGTGATTCATTCCAATGGGACTCGGAGTAAAAAACTACACCTGTCTCTAAAATGCTTTTCTTTGTTTCATTATTATTTGTATTGGTTAAGTCTCATTTGAACTAATATATACTATCAACCACCTAGAATACCCGATAAGAGACGCGATATGAAATGCGCAGAAACCGAATAACTATGACGTTATCTTCGTGTTATCGGTGCATGGAAAGCAGAATTGTATGGAAGCGTATTGCACGTCGATGGCACACCTGTCTTCAATCGCTAATAACCCTGATTATGTCGGAGGCTTATATTCACTGTCAGTGTAGTTGCGAATGTTAATGCAGCACCGCTGACCATTTTCCTCATTGGAAGAGATTTACGGGAAAGTTAGCTCCCCTTAATTTCTTGAAGCTGCCAGTAAATTTAACTCTAAGGGTATAGGAAATTCAGGGAAAAAATTGAAATTTCGACATGTTAGCAATTTAGTATCATCGATATGCGTATATCATCTCACAGACTTCAGGCCTTTCCTGTAGAGTAGTACAAAAAAAACAGAAGCTGGATTTTTACAATTTTTCCCCAATCAGTTCGAACTGCTGAAACCCATTTTGAAATTATGAAAACGGCGTTTTCACCATCTTTTGATATCCTGTTATGCTTTTTTTCCTGTTCGTTATATCAACAGTGTGATCATCGTAACATATTATAAAGACAATAACCTTTGTACTAATATAAAAGTGAAGGAGGTGAGATTTGATATTTTTTTCCTGGAAGAATAAAATCTTACATATTACTGTAATAACACATTCGCTTAACCCTTTACCCAACGAATCGCCCGCATCCGCCCGCGTAATATGCAAATTCAGCAGCTGAAAAAATATTATTTTTCGAACACTTTCAACAAAACCATATCGTGTGACCCCTCTTTGGAACGAGCTCGTCGAGCTCGTTCCAAAGAGGGGTCACATGATATGGTTTTGTTGAAATTTTTTGAAAAAATTTTAAAAAATGATATTTAAAATGATAAATTTTGAAATCGTCTACGTTGGGTAAAGGGTTAACAAAGAGCCAAACTCAGTGTTGGAAGGTGTGATTCTGATAGATATTCTTAATGACAGATTATCTATGAAAACTAGTTGCTTCTAATTATTTGTTATAAAAAGCCAAGTTTCCTTTTGTTACTTTTTAATAAACAAAACTAACAGACAGCTCGCTGCCTGTTGGTTTCGTTCATCAAAAATAACAAAACGAAACTTGGATTTATTTCTACAGATGTCATATGTGTTTTCTCAACAATTACTTGTTTCTTACTTGGCCCTTCCTCGCGCGTCTAAAAATTTCAAGGGAGATAACTGACGGTATAAGTCATGGATGTCTGTAATGAAACAGAATTTGATCGCCAACTTTTACAAACTTCTCCGTTGATCAGAACGGCTAAGTGAAAAACGCTATCTTCCGCCTCGCCTCGAATTTACAGTCCTTAATTTAAGCGGTGATTTGGGGCAGCACCCTCCGTTTTTAAGACAACTCGGGGTGCTTCGTCGCAACACGCTAAATATAAATCTAATCAGCCGCCGCCGCCGCCAGCTTGATTATTTTTTTTAATGAAATCTAAATACAGAAACTGAAAACTCTTTAACAAAATTAGCAATGTCGGCTATACAGACGCGATAATGGCAGAGGGACGAAATCATCAAAGTTGGACGAACTCTCCACGAAAAGGTCCTAAGCCTCATTACGATCACTTAATAGAGCGTTCCCTAGTATGTTAACATAAGTTTAGTGACACGGTAAAACTACGTAACGCCCAACTCGTCATGTGACGAAGGGAAACGAGTTTTCCATTCGCGCCCGCTGCCCGACACGTCACGTGACTCAACAGACTCCTATTATAAATTGTTCAAGATTCTCTTCAAAATTATGTGCCCTGAGAGGAGAAGGTTGGTTGACATTTCACTGTCCGCCGAAGCTGTAACAGTTCTTCCTCCACGAGATCAGCCAGAGGCAGACTATAACTGCCGATGACGATCACATCAACAACACTGCAACATAAGTGGCAGATTATTGCCTGAAGATGCTACGGGACACGACCCCATCACTTTTGGGGAGAGGCAGCACCTTTGTCAAGAGGTCATCCCCTCACACTGGTCGTCGCCCGAGGGAGGATAACAACTACTTGAAGAACATCAACAAGAACACCAAAGCCTGCTCCCCCAACCTTTCCTCTGCTACGACCTTTCATGATGGCGATTTGCGAGAAATTTCGAAAATCTAAAACGTCAAAATAGGGTCGAAAGGGGTTTGCCCCAAACTGTTCCTGCGCGCCTTTGGTGAGAGAAATCATTGACCAGCTTCAGAATTATAAATGGTTATAATAGAAAGTACAGTGTCCATTAATGTATGTAAGACCTCACATCACCTCAGACATACCTGGGCTCGGTGCGAGCCCAGGTAGGCTGAGATGATGAAAAATCTTACAGAGACTAAGGTTTTTGTGAATCTGAGTCTACGGAAATCCTGTTTGAGAACATTAGAAATTATCAGTCCTCTAGCAGCCGGGAGGGCGAACGAACCATCTAGATCGGCCTGCCGAACCTTCCATTCCATGTTCATCGCCGAACTATATGTCACGCTCACCCACCTATCCTCCACCTGATGTAGGACCCACGAGACCCGCGTCAGCTCCCAGAACGGCTCACCCTGTTCACCCACATAATGTTTGCATCTAGTGAATTTTGAAAATTTTCTCGATTTTCCTTCTTTAACACTTAGATATTGCTATGAAAAAACGCGTAACATCACTATTGATTTCTTGCTCAGCTATTCTGGCACAGTGAGGGAGGTGTGCAAGAAGTTTTATATTATGCCTACTCATACATGTAATAGGATAAACTTCAAGCGACGTAAATGATACTATAATTGCAACAAAATCAGACACATTTTATTTTTATCCCCTATGCCCCCCCCCCCCCCACACACACACACCCACACAGGAAGCGCTGTGGCTCAGAGGTTACAGCATTGCAATCCAAACCGGAAAGGTCCACAGTTCGATCAGGGGTATATGCGTTGTGTCCTTGGGTAAGGTACTTCTAAATCCCTATTGCCCACATGGGAGCACGATGGCGCTGTTGGCGTACTGCACGTCGACGGTGCACTTGTCTTCAACCAATGGGTAACCCTGCTTGTGTGGAGTTGGGAAGTCTGGCAGGTGTTTGCTGCTGATCGGTGGTTCTCTTCTGGTACTCCGGCTTCCTCCGCCCCAAAACTGTCCGACACAAGGCGACCCTGGCTGTCGAAAGTGTCGTAAACCCCAATATATAAACAAATGAACCTACCTCCCTCCCTGACGTCACCTCAGAATTCGGCCATAACGGTTGGGATTTTGATTGTACTGTAAATTATAGATAGGTTTTTGCTGCAGATGATATTCCCCTATTTTCGAAAGGATATGCGGAAAATTGAAGTTGAAAAAATAACGTTTTGAACAACGTGATAAATGCCCATCCCTCACATGGATGAAGGAAATTTCAAAAATGTAAAAACGTTTAACACAACTTCAAACAAGTGCAAAGCTAAGTATAAAGTTGCAAAGCTGTATCTTTTATAAGTACGGAGGTACGTTTGTCACCAAATAACGCTTTGTAATGTAAAGGTAAGAAATAGGCCAAACTTCAAGTGACGTAAAAACGTCAAAAATGGCGCTATATCGAAAAACCATGAAAACAGCTATCTCCTACTTTGTTTTAGCTCAACAACATGATAACATTTAAAAAAAAATCCGGCGCATCTGAATTTTGGACCACATGACCCTCATGATGTGCCCTCAGAATTCTGGCATAACGGTTTGGAATTTAGTAGGACAGCAACACATTTTTAGATATGGTTTTGGTGGAGGGGATATTTCATAATATGCGAAAGCATGAACCTAAAAATGGTGTTAAAAATAAAAGTTTTTGAGAAACGTGATAACTTCGTATCACTCACAGGGTTGATCGAACGTTCCAAAAGTAAAAACGCTTTACACAATTTCAAGTAAGTGGAAAACGATGTATGGAATTTCAAAGCTGTATAGTTTATAACTGCAGAGCTATGCCTGTCACCTAATTGTCCTTTTTAATGCAAAAAGGTCCAAAATAGGCTAAACTTGAAATGACAAAAAAACGTAAAAAAAATGGCGTCAAATCGAAAAAAATACCCACAAAAAACAAGCTATCTCCTAATTTCTTTAGCCAAATGGCACACTAAAATTTCAGAAAAAATACAACTCATTTAAATTTTTAACCTTATGACCCCAGTAGTATGTGATGAGGTTTTGAGGCATTGTTTGGTGGATGACTCCGGATGTGACGTCATGTCAACTGACCCAGTGGCGCCCTGTTGTGCTATCCTGGTAACCCGCGTGACGTTATAACCATAGCGATACGTGGTGGTAGTGCGCATGCGTAGTATTTATTTATTTATTGGTGTTTAAGGTCATGCGCATGCGTAGCCCCTGTTGTTAGGATGCCAAGTGTTTCCGTCGTCCATTTTGTATACTGCAGGCCGCCATCTTGGTTTTTATGGCAGCACGTGGTTTCTATGTTGGCCAAAGGCCTTCAATAGGACAGGGTATGTTCTAAAGGTATGTTCGATTGAATAGGAGTAAATCTAATTACCACAAACAACCCGACAATTGTTTTTACTAGTTGTCGGGTTGTACAACTAGTAAAAACAATTGGTGAAATGGATCTCATTGCATAGACTGTCGGTTTATCGAAATGCCCTCTTTGTGGACTGCCATTGGCCGATCGATGGTCTGTCTGAGGAGTCCGGGGTTTCCTTTGGTGCAAACATTTTTGAAAATGAGCGACATGGATGTTACAAAAAGGCCATCGAAAATGTCCTCTATGTAGACAGCCATTGATCGCTCAGATACAAGAAAACTACGTTAAAAGCAAAATTTTGTTCGGGTCCGGACCCCCCTTGGTTCGTTTCCCGGCTACTTTTTTGGCTCAGTCCACCCCTGCAAAATCGTGGTAGGAAAGAAAGGCTGACGATCGCAATAAGTCATTTCAACTTCGTTGAATGACTTAATTATCGTGTTATTTGTTGTTAGGCAGAATCGAACGGCCACTTGTCCAGTTTATAGCGGGACATGTGGTCAAATAGGTGTTGGAGCACGTAGTTTAAAGGGGTCATATGGCTATCTTTATTTTCGTAACAGTACACCCACCTCCTCCCCCATGACAAAAAAGAAAACACGAAATAAAACTTGTTTATAGAGTGTAACAGAGGTTCGAATTACGAGCGAAGCGGAATGCTGAGCGCTGTCGATAGGGTGTCTATCACTTTCCGTGTTGGGCTCTTGTTGAGATGTTAACTTATTAACGACCCAACGCGTCACGTGATTGTTGAGCTTTACGCAGATTCAATGTTCGAGTAAAAACCGTTTATGTATTGGTAATACTCTCTCATCGTGCCGAGAGATCTAACTCCATCTTTATGGAGAATCGCTTTCAAGAACACACCTTATCTTATGTTGGTGGATGAAAATTGTCAAGCAAAACACGTTACAAGCCAGCTTCTGTATCGCCCTTAACCCTTTACCCAACGAATCGCTCGCATCCGCCCGCGTAATATGCAAATTCAGCAGCTGAAAAAATATTATTTTTCGAGAAATTTCAACAAAATCATATCATGTGATCCCTCTTTGGAACGAGCTCGTCGAGCTCGTTCCAAAGAGGGGTCACATGATATGTTTTTGTTGGAAATTTTTTTTAAAAATTTAAAAAATGATATTTAAAGTAATAAATTTTGAAATCGTCTGCGTTGGGTAAAGGGTTAAAATTATTAGACGAGTAAGGAAGGTCCAATTAAGAAACAAGTAGTACTTTAGACACCCCCTATGACATTTGTAGAAAATAAAGTCAAGTTTCCTCTTGTTGCTTTTAAAAAACGAAAATAACAGACAGCGCACAGAGCTGTCTGTTGTTTTCGATTATTAAAAGGAACAAAAGGAAAATTAACTTTTTATGGAAAGCTAATTAGAAGCAACTTGTTCGAAGATAATCCGTCATTAAGAAAATCTGTCAGTATTTCACATACCAAAAATACCGCGACTACTTTGGCGGCTCTTTTTTAGCGAATGTGTTTTTGCAGTAATGTTCAACTTTTTATTCTTGAACAGACAGACCTCAAATGAATATTTGGTTCAGAGTGTTCAGCATAAAGGCATGCGACTTTTACATTGTAAACTTGTCGTTGTTATTTCGCGGACGTCAACTGAGCCTCGTTTGATTTAAGCATGATATGGCGTGATGTGATATAGGCGTGATATGACGTGATATGATATAAGCATGATATGACGTGTTATGATGTAGGCATGATGTGACGTGATATGATATAGGCACGATATGACGTGATGTGACATACGCATGATATGACGTGATGTGATATAGGCATGATATGTCGTGATGTGATATAGACATGATAAGAATTTGGAAAAGTTAAAAGACTCGTGTACTGTTCACTTTCCATGGGTGGGCAATATTTCCACGGACGCAATATTATTCAAGTCCAAGGGCGCGGTGGCGTTGCGGTAACCGGTCCTCGTCAGATCACCGAGGTTAAGCAATGTCGAGCCAGGTTAGTCCTTGGATGGTGACCGTCTGGGCGATCGATTGGGAGTCCCGCGTTGTGTCCTTGGGCAAGGCACTTTACCCCGATTGTGCACTTGGGGGCACGATGATGCCATGTACTAAGGCGTACTGCACGTCAATGGTGCGCATGTCTTCAACCAATCTCTCCCTGCCTGTGCTGCAGTGTGGCGTTACGATGTTGGGGAGCTGGCAGCTGCTCGTCGTTGCTCGGTGGTTCTCTCCGGGTACTCCGGCCTCCTTAACCCGTAAAACTGCCACCGACGCAATATGACCTTGGCTGTTAATGTGTCGTTAAACCATAATAAAAAATTTTTGAAAAAATAAAAATTCGATTCCAAACGCTAATTATAGGAATAATCATCTAAAATGTTATTAATAAAGCATTTCATTAATTAAAATTTTGCTGATGGTGATTTTTTTTACCTGGAAAACGCATGCGTGGACATCACTGCCCACGTGTGGATTACGACCAGTGCACGGCGACTGTACTGTAGTTGCAATATAGTCAAATAATAATCGCTTGTATTGAGGTACTTTTGAAATCAAGATGATCCACGCGTGGAAGATGATGTTGCAAGCATCCATAAAGGAAGACGAATGTTCATTGGTGATACTGCTGTAAGGTAGAACACCGTTCAGAAGTCTATCTGTGGGCGTTTCTTGGGTGGAGCGTTCTGTGGTATCTATTCACGCTATTAATACACATGGTAACTTCTATTTAGTTCCAAAAATGGGGGAATCAGTACCTTTACGTGATCTGTTTTACTTGTATTAAGTAGCGAAGAATAGTGTGGAGTCTTGTTTTAAATGTTCATAAATCGGTCGTAATTTTTTATCATTTCCTCCGCTTAGTTGTACGTTTTGGTCCGCTTTTCTTCAGTATACTGTGATCATACGAGTGGTATTTTTTATATCAGATCTCGGTCGGGTAGGAACATACTTACAGTTAAAACTAGAAGTCCTGTCACGAACTGTGCGCTTATCTAGGCTTAATTGCGAGTAGGAATTGCGCGCAATTGCCATATCGAATGACACCCAAAGCACGGCTGGTTCTCCTGGTTACTCATAGCAAACACAGGCAATGTTTCTGCGAATGGACCTCCGGGTTACCGGAGGTCCATGGACTGAAACATTGCTTGTGCACATGCCATATGTACAGAATTTGATGGCCTTACTATGGTCATGACGCGTAGCTTAACGCGCAGATCGACGTGCTATTTGTGCGCATTTCATGACAGGACTTAGTTTTAACTGTACACACAAGTGGGTCGAGGTTACAGAAATAAACAAATGCAAAAGCAAGATCGAATCACGAAAAACAAACGAAAGGATCATCTCAGTTTCAATGTTCTCGCATTTCTTTTTCGAAACAGTCACCATTCGAACGAAATTTCCTGTCCTCTTTTGAGACGACAGTATTGTATTTTTGGTGTATACACCACCCAGGTTATGTTTTAGAATTCCAATATTTTTTCTATTTTGTAAATCAAATAAATTTGACAGACAAAATATATCGCTATATAATATTTCACACGTGGGCGTCACTGTGGTGACCGATTGGAGGGTGGGGGTGTAAACCCAATTTGTCCCGACGATCATGCCTCAAGTCCCGCTTGAAGAAATATTTCAACTATATCGTCAAGACATTCCTTTTTCGGAGGACGATGTGGTTGGAATATTTGTCAATGGGGATTATAGTTTTAAAAAAAAACTCAAGAAATTTGTTCTCGTTTAAATGCATTTAGTACTCGTGGTGCATGCTCGGGCTTCCCAAATTCGTCTTTAGTTAGCACGTACTGGACGCAAAAGTGGCCATGCTGGGGTCTCCAACATTCCCAACCAGTCGTAGACCTCCATTTGCGACTTAGACAGACTGTGTGTGTGACAGAAGTCCAAGAAGCAACTATTGGAAAATTACAACCCTAGCTCCCCACCCCCCCTCCCTCCTCCAACCATAGAATTGCCCTGATTTCTTATATTTTGGTCTTTGTTATGTGTAAAACTCAATACCAGGTAGTCTCTGGCTAAGTACATGAATGAAACTGACCCGACGTGTGGCCTTTTTTAACCCTTTACTATACGTAACTGCCAAAACCGACCAGAGCTATTCACAAAAATTGCCATTCAATTTTCATTATTTTTCAATTTTTTGCCTCAAAAACACAGCTTATGACCCTCATTGGAACGAGCTCGTTGAGCTCGTTCCAATGAGGGATCATAAGCTATGGTTTGAAATAAAAAGTGAAAAAATAGTTATTCAGTAATTTTGTATGCAAGTGTCGTCTGCTTTTCATGTTAGGTAAAGAGTTAAATATATTTTCCATAAGCATGTCTTCTTGTATTCAAACACAACTTTCATTAATATTTCTATTTTTTCTGTGAACATAAAATTATATCGTTTCTCAAGAACAAATCCACATAATGATTATCTTTTGTTTATTTCAATCGCAATGCTTATCTGATTTGGAAGATTATGATATCCAAAATACTAAATTGTCTGAAATATTCTGGCACTGTCTTTTGTAAACTGTGTTCAGCGAAACGTAAGTATGTCCTTGATCGTCCCCGGATAAATGAGCTTGAACTCATTCCAGTACAAAGGTGTTTCGCTTGTTCATTGGTCGGCAAACAAATTAAACAATGTATGGTGCGGAAATTTAAGTGTAGACAAAGTATTCAGCAATTAAAAAGATCAAACACCAGAAACGAACAAGGCAAATGGGCAACGGTACAACAAGTACTTACGTCAACGGAACTGGGAATGTAAAACTGAAAAGGAACAACAGAGACGCAATTCGTGGCTTTTTAATTAGACTATAATGGTTTTCTAAGAAACCATCATGGGACATTAGTCCATAGAAAAGTTAATCAATAACATTTTAAAGATATATAATACAATGTAGCGGCTTGGATGCTCGCTTTATTTAACCCCTAACACTGACTGACGACCCACATGGTTGACAACTTTTTCATCAGAAACGATTTACCGGAAAGTTACCTCCCCTTAATTTCCGAACGCTCTCAGTTTTAGCAACACTGTGGGAAAAGCAATTTCTGCATTTAAAAATTGAAATTTCGAGATGTTAGCGAATTTGTGTAATGGAAGTGCGAGTCATTTAACAAACATAAAGCATTTTCGTCTAGAATAGTATAAAAAATTAGAAGCTGGCTTTTAACAATTCTTTTCCACAATCAATTTGAACGTTTCACTAGTATTCTCTGTTAAAACACATTTAAGAATAAGAAAACGCCTTTGATGTTTTTGTCTGCTCATTATATAAAGATTGTGCACATCGTGACATATAATACAGACACTGTCCTTTCCATTAATATAAATGTCTAGGAGGTGACATTTGCTAATTAATTTTCTTCTATGGGAAGATTTAAAAACTTGCAAATTTCTGCCAAAACACATTCGCTAAACAAAGAGCCAAAGTCGATTTATTGTTGGTCTATTCTTATTGTAGGATTATCTGTGAACAAGTTACTTCTAAGTAGCTTGCAATGAAAAGTTAAGTTTCCTTTTGTTACTAATAATAAACGAAAACAATAGACAGCTCCATGAGCTGTCTGTTGTTGTCTTTTATTAAAAGTAACAAAAGGAAACGTTACTTTATTGTCTGCAGATGCCATTGGAGTTTTCTAAATATTACTTGCTTCTTAATTGGACCTTCCTAACTCGTCTAATAATTTAACCCTTTACCCAACGAATCGGCCGCATCCGTAATATGCAAATTCAGTAGTTGAAAAAATATTATTTTTCAAAAAAATTCAACAAAACCATATCATGTGACCCCTCGTTGGAACGAGCTCGTTCCAACGAGTGGTCACATGATATGGTTTTATTGACATTTTTTGAAAAATTTGAAAAAATGATATTTAAAATAATAAATTTTTATATCATCTACGTTGGGTAAAGGGTTAAGGGTGATAACGTTATAAAAAACTATTTTCATGAGGATATTTATTTATTTATTGTGTCACAATGTGTGCAAATCACATGCTGCGCATAGACACATGCTGGTATGGGCGGATATGTGCTTGTGTGCTAGTGCACAATGTGCACACAGGCAGTATATAGGCACATACAATTTCGTAACCAGGGGGAAGAGGGGCACTTCGTAACCAGGGGTGGGGGGGGGACTTCATAAGTTAAAACAAAATTAATTTATGAAGTTCAGATGTACCTGTACCGTATTAAGTTAACTATTGTCAGTCGAGTTTATTATGTTATGCCAATGAATTAATGTCACTGATAACGTTACTTAATCCAGCTGGCCCAGAGGGATAAAGTTACGCATACAATTTTGTACACTTGTTGTCGATTGAGTATGCAATTAAGTAAGGTCATTGATAACGAATTTAATCCAGCTGGGGATAAGTTAAACCCATAATGCTTATGTTGTTTTGTTTTTTTTTATATCCGGTATAACAAGTTTTATTGTATGATTGTATTTTGTCTGTTTGTTTTTTTTTATTGTTGTACATATATTCACATTGTTAGCTTTCATATACCCATGTGCGGGAATGAAAGACAGTAAAGTATTATTAGGCTTTCTCAAACCCAGTTTGGGAAAGACTATTGTTATTCTTCTTTTTCAAAATTTTTCTTCTCTATTTTTTTTTCTTTTTTTTTTTTTTTTTTTTTCCTCCCTGAATTTTGTCTGTTGAACTGCTCGAAAACAAGCTGTACGATTTTGACCAAATTTGGCACACTTATGTAATGTCATAAAATCTAGTGAAATGCGGTATCGTCATATCTGTGAAAACGCGTATTTTCAAAATATTCTGCTAAAACCTTCAAAATTTCATCATTTTTCGAATGTCTCAAAATTGTTTACAGTTATTTCGCTCAAATTTTCCACACATTTACAACATAATATGATACACCACAATCACCACTCAAATCTTTCAACATTAACCCCCCACTGACCAAAA
This sequence comes from Pictodentalium vernedei, assembly GCA_031216915.1. NCBI lineage: Eukaryota > Metazoa > Mollusca > Scaphopoda > Dentaliida > Dentaliidae > Pictodentalium > Pictodentalium vernedei. Next base: position 402,528,179 of record CM062293.1, read on the forward strand.
ATGACATGAATATAGATTTCTTCTTCAAAATTGACCAATTTCAAGGGCAAATTTCTCTAATAACAAGGTTGTTGCAACTATTATTTTGGTTTGAATAGATGCAACAATGATTGCAAAAGAAAGTTACTGTTTACTTTTTAATCTCAGATTTAACCCTGAAGCACAATGAGGGTGAGGAAAAGAGTACCGTTTGAAAATGCCAAAATTAGCCAACTTTGGTTGTTTTTTCTAGCAATTTGGAAAGGGTTAATTTCAAACACTTTTCATGTACGTGTTCAAAATTCACTACTGAGCATATTTGCTGTTGTAAGTTTGGTTGTAAAGTTTAACCCTATCCCATTCTGGTTGCATAAAAGTAGGTACCTTCCAAAAAAACTCGAATTTTTCAGAATTTGGAAAGTTGAGGTGGCGATTTACTCCATTTGTAATTGCTTGAGCTCTCAATGTTTTCTGTAGCTGCTTGCAGCAGTCAAAGGATGACAAATTTTGTTCTATGTGTTATTATTAAAAGTTTAAACCTTGGCAGATTTGAGACTTCCCATAAGGGTACTGTCGGAATAATTGTTATTTTCGCCAACTTCAAAGGCAAATTTTTCTAATTGCAAGGTAGTTGTAACAATTATTTTGGTATGGCTAGATGCCACAATGATAGTGGAAAAAAGTTACTGTTTACTTCTTAATCTCAGATTTAACCCTCAAGCACAATGAGGGCGGGAATAAGAGTACCGTTTGAAAATGCCAAAATTAGGCATCTTTGGTTGCTTTTTCTATCATTTTAGAAAGGGTTAATTTCAAAAACTTTCCATGTACGTATTTACAATTAATTACCGAGCATATTTGCTGTTGTAAGTTTGGTTGTAAAGTTTAACCCTATTCCATTCTGGCTGCATAAAAGTAGGTACCGTCCAAAAAAAACTCCAATTTTTCAGAATTTGCTAAGTTTAGGTGGCGATTTACTCCATTTTTAATTGCTTGAGCTCTGAATGTTTTCTATAGCTGCTTGCAGCAGTCAAAGTATGACAAATTTTGTTCGATATGTTATTATTAAAAGTTTAACCCTTGGCAGATTTGAGACTTCCCATAAGGGTACTGTCGGAATAATTGTTATTTTCGCCAACATTTACATGCACTTTCTCAGCACTGGAGCCATATTGTCTCAAAACCTTGTCCATAAAAGGATTGGGCCTTCATCCAAGAACAATTTTGCTGTTATATATTTTATTCAAAGTCTTAAGCTTCACCCAGTTTTCTGGCCTTGAATTTGAGTGGCCTAAAATTCTTCATAAAATTGGCTAATTTGGAGCTCACTTTTCTTCCATTTTCGAAGGAATATCGAAATATGATTTACATGTTCGTATTTACAATTGCCTATCGAGCATATCTGCTGTTGTAGGTATGGTTGTAAAGTTTAACCCTATGTTTGTTCTGTTTGCATAAAGATAGGTGCAGTCCAAAAAATCTATCGTTTTTCAGAATTTGTTAAGTTTAAGTGACGCTTTACTCCATTCCTAATTGATTGAGCGCTGAACGTTTTCTATGGCTGTTTGCAGTAGTCATAGTATGACAACTTTTGTTTTATATGTCATTATTAAAAGTTTAACCGTTGGCAGATTCGAGACTGCCCATATGGGTACAGTCGGAATAACTGATAATTTCATAAAATCACTGAATATTGATAAGCGTGCAGTGGTAGTTTGGAATAGAATATCCGAAAATGCTTTCGAAATTCGAATTCACAGTTCAATTCCAAGAATATTTTTTGTTATAAGGTTGCTGTAAAGTTTAACGCCATCCCTGTCTCAAATGCATAAAGATTGGTGCCGTCGAAAAAAACTCTCATTTTTTCAGAATTCCGTAAGTTTAAGTGACAATTTACTCCATTCCTAATTCATTGAGCGCTGAATGTTTTCTATGCCTGCAGCAAGCATAGCATGACAACTTCTGTTTTATACGTTATTATCAAAAGTTTAACCCTTGGCATATTTAGGAGTTCCCATGTGGATATAGTCGGAATAATTGTTATTTTCGTAAAATCAATCCCTGAATATATTGGTAACCGTGCAGTGGCCTTTCGGTGGGGCTACATGAAGCCGCAAATAGTTAAGGTTGAAAGTTCATCAAATAGACAAATATAATGCCTAACTCAGCCGGTGACAGGTAAATAATGAATGGAAAAGTCGTTGAATTGAGAATAAAGTAGGGACGAATCGTGCCCTCGGTTTCCACCTGATCCACGGTATTTTCACGCGGTCTCGGCACTTGACAAAGATACTAAACTGTCGGGTAGGGACAGTAGAAAACAATCTAAGAATTTCAAGTGGCTGTCTTGCGTGGTCGGGACATAATTGGCGTATATCCGACATTGTATCTGCTCAATTTGAACGTCAAATTAGCCAGATGACGGCTTTTTCTCCACCGGATTAAAACTTTCTGTCCCAAATGAATGTGCGAATATTTAAAGCTGAACATTTGATCAAATAGACAGAAATAATGCCAAACTCGACCGGTGATAGGTAAATAGTGAATGGAAACGGCATTGCATTGGGAATAGAGTAGGGACGAATCGTCCCCACGGTTTCCATGCGATCCACGTTGTTCCCACACGGTCAAGCCACTCGACAAAGATACTGTCCTGTCGAGCAGGGATAATAGAACAACTTCTGAAGATTTCGTATATCTGCCTTCACTGGTCTGGACGCAGTGGGCGTATGAGCGACACTGCTGTCTGTTCAATTTTAATGTCAAATTAGCCAAATTACCGCCTTTTCGCCATTAACCCATGCGCGATTTCTGTCCATTTTTCATTTTTGGCAATTACCTAACTGTTACTTTTCATTTTTGGCAATTATCTAACTGTTATCCAAAAACAATTTTGCTCTTATATGTTTTATTCCAAGTTTTAACCCTCACCCAGTTGTCAGGCCTTGAATTGGAGTATACTCAACTTGAACATGCTCATTCAAATAGCAAGGTTCAAGATTAGTCCATGTCTCTTTTTAGACACTCATTAGTATAATATATGTTGTATTGTATAACAGGCCAACGAGATCAGCAAGAAAATGTTTCAGAACATCTACGAACTGACACGTTTATTCAGTCACTAGACAAATTCAAAGTAGAACTTGAATGGCGATTTTTGCCCAGCATTTTGACTGTAATGAAAGGTGTCGAATCACTTCTGAGGTTTTCATCAGGTGCCTTTTTAGACTATGAAGCGACGATAGCACCATTTGTTGAAATGTATTCGGATAGTTTGAACATTGACACTGTCCTGCTGAAAGCATAGTTAGCTATTTATAGCAGCCAATCTATTCACAAAAATCGCCAATTAATTTTTATTATTTTTTGTCTCAAAAACATAGGTTATGACCCCTCATTGGAACGAGCTCGTTCCAATGAGGGAGTCATAACTTATGTTTTCGAGTAGTTAAAGAAAGATGCATAGTTTGTAGTGGTTATTCTACACCTTATTTCGACTTGTACTGTACGATGACTGACTTAATAAAAATGTTTTAAAGTGTGAAAAATTATTTGTGTTTCTGGTGCAAACCCCCCCTCCCCCCCACCCCCCCACCCCCCCCCCCCCCCCCACCCCCGCTGCACGCTGTCGTTCTTGTAAGTTTTCCAAGAGTGTTGGTACGACCAACACGTATTTTTCCTTCTTGCCCCTTTTTCGCTTGGACACGCTTGTGTGGTGGTTTTTCCTCCATTATTGCATTATGCTGATGTGATGTGATGTTTCTCTATTGGACGCATTGGTATCCAGGGGTTTCTGGTTGGTTTCACATTCTATCCTTGGTACACTTCTGGTAGTTTCATCACTTCCATTGTGTTTATCTTCGGTTCTTCTATTTTGCATGGTTGTGAGTTGCTCTTCTCGTATCTGGTTAGGTACTGTCTTCTTTTAAACATTTTTGCACACTTGAAGCATAGATACCTCATTGGTTCATGGATTGTTCGTTTGTGTAGTAGGAGATATCTTAAACGACGGAAGGGTTTTCGGCACTCGTCGCAGGAGTGGTATTGATCCATCGGTGGTTAAATGTGAAATGACAAAGTTAGAGAGATGAATCCCTTTTTATACCCTCGAGAGTTTATGCCAAAACACGGAATCCCATTTCACGGAGTATGATATGAATCTCACTTATGGAATCCCCGCTTAGGATATGTCTGTGGTTACAGAATCCCTTTTTCGTCCTATGTGCTCATGTGATGCATGTGTTGTGCGCACATTGTGTATCAGCACACAAGCACATATCGGTACATCCAGCTTGTGTGTGTTCAGCATGTGATGTGTACACATTGTGCACTAGCACACCAGCCCATCCCATCACCCACCAGTCCCAAGCTCCGTAGAATCCCTTCTTCAGTCTGTCTTTGCCAACGTCTTAGAAATACTTGTGTCAGACAATTATGTGACAGTGAGGTTTCGATGAATGGGGTGATATGATTGCGCCTGTAAAAGATCGCACCGAGGGAAGAGTCGAGACAAGGTCAGGCATAATGGAGCCCGATGGTAAGACTACCAAGAGCTGTATAGGAGCTTGGAATCCCACTAACGAATCCCAATTCCTTTACGGAATCCCTTTTCCGGGGATACGTATCTGGTTATAGAATCCCCTTTTCCGGGATGAGTCCGAGTAATAATGTCTATTCCGGTCACTACTCGATTTACGCTTGGACTTATTTTTAGAAACTCTTGTGTCAGATAATTATGTGAAAGTGGTTGGAGTTTAGATGAATAGGGTGATATGATTGGTCAAGGCCAAAGGTCGAGACCAAAGTCTTGATCAAACCGAAGGACTAGTGTAAGCAGAATAGACCCTTGGATAGGCAGGATTCCGGAAGAATCCGAACTAGATAAAAAGGTACACAAACGGGATTCTGGGGAATTCGAACCAACAAAAGTACTCCAAATCAATGGAACACAACTGTTGGTGACTTTCGGGGCCTTATAGCACTACGTTCTTCTAGTATAATGATGATTCTCCGGGAAGAAACCGTAGATTTCTTTGGAAATCCGACCCAGTTAAAACCAGTTATCGGGAGTAGTATGTCAGGGGCTTTTCACCTCTAGGTTGCCGGACCCCGGCGCCGGACCCCGGAAGTGACGTCATGTCACGTGACCCAGTGGCGCCATGTCGTGTTGTCATGGTAACCCGCGTGAGTGGCCATGTTATGACGTCATCCCCATAGTGATACGTGGTGTTAGTGCGCATGCGCAGCACGTGTTGTTAGACTGATGTGTTTCCGTCGTCCATTTTGTATACTGGAGGCCGCCATATTGGTTTCTAAGGGAGCACGTGGTTGCTATGTTACCCAAAGGCATACAGCAAGACAGGGGTATGTTCGGAGGGTGTGTTCGATTGTGCAGGAGTAATTTCTCGTTTCGTATAATTACCACAAACAACCCGACAATCCCTCCAAATCACCAAAATCCACCCCAAACTACCGAAATTGACTTTATTTAGTACGGATTTCCCATTTTATCGGCTTAGCACGTAGTGCTATATTGCAGAGGGGGCCCCTGGTGGAAAGGTCGATTGAACTAGAGTAGTTTTGTATGGTTCGGATTTCCCCTAGAATCCTATTTAGGACCACCATACCATGGTATCGAGAGGCCCCCATGAACCGAGAATGCCCCCAGTGGTAAGTTTGATTAAACTAGCGTACTGTTTTGGCTCAGATTTCTCCAGAAGCCATATTTACTTCGTAGAATTGCCACAAACAATCCCCATAATTGTTTACTTGGCTCTGATTTTCCAGTAAATTCTCGGTTTATACCTATGTATCTACAAGCTCTGTTATGATATCTTTGTTCTACTTATTCTGACGCCCCTCAATATGTTTATGTTCTATTGTACACATTACAAGTAGCACATAGGCACATGCTGGATATGCCAATATGTACTTATGTGAAAAGGCACAATGTGACACATTGTGCCCTAGCACATAGGGACATGCTGGATGTGCCAATGTGTGTTTATGAGAAAAAGCACAACGTGACACATTGTGCATTAGCACATAGGCACATGCTGGATGTGCTGATATGTGCTAATGCGAAAAGGCACAATGTGACACATTGTGCACTAGCACATAGGCACATACGACCAAAAAGGGATTCTGTAGCCTCAGACATATCATAAAAAGGGATTCCACAAATGGGATTCCAAAAAGGGATTCCATAAGTGGGATTCTGTCTTACCGCGAGTGACTCGCACATACTGCTCGAACGACTTGAAGCCCATCGAGCAAATGAGCCAACGAGCAATTGCTCGTTCGAGTGACTCGCACATACGACTCTTAGCCTCATTTCAGAAAAAAGGGTGCCGAAGGCCATATGTTTTCGAAAAAGGGATTCCACAAATGGGATTCAAAAAAAGGGATTCCATAAGTGGGATTCCGTTTTAAGTCGAGTAACTCGCACATACTGCTCGAACGACTCGAAGCCCATCGAACAAATGCGCTAACGAACAATTGCTCGTTCGAGTGACTCGCACAAAGGCAGGCAGACAGACGGGCGGATGCCCTTAAAATTGGCCCTAAAGTGGTTTTTCTTTTGTTGCAAAGTCAACCCCCTACCACTTAAGGACAAAGGATTACCACTTAAGGAAACAATACCCGGTACTTGGACAATAAAAATCTTTTGTATTAGGTCACACGCATTAACCCTTTACCCAACGTAACGGTCAAAAATCCGGTCGTTCACAAAAATCGCCATTTACTTTTCATTATTATTTTCATTTTTGTCTCAAAAACATAGGTTATGACCCTTCTTGGGAACGAGCTCGTCGAGTACGTTCCAACGAGGGGTCATAACCTATGTTTTTGAGACAAAAAAAATGGAAAAAAATAGTTATTCAAGAATTTTTTTTATTCAAGTGTCTTCGGCTTTTCATGTTAGGTAATGGGTTAAAACGCGAATTTAATGTAAACATGGTTTTAAATCAGATTCTACACTCGACCCAAGATATTCGGTCAGATAATCTTGCCGAATACCTTGGGTCGCGTACGTTATCTTTTACTTATTGACCAGAAACTCTTAAGGAAATTGTTACACACACACACAGACTGGAGGGTATCTGGCAAGACAATTATTGAGGGCGAAATCCGAGACGCTTATCTGGTCGAATACCACGGACTTAAAACCACCTACTTTACAATACATCATCTTTGATGCGAAACAAATGAAAAGAATTATATCACAAATTAAAATTGAAAATGTTTATTGGTAATTTATTGTTCGGGGTGTAATGAGCTGAAAATAGTACAGTAAATTTAAGGAGAAACTCAAGGTGAAAACTCGATCAGATAATATTCGTTGTTTGTATTGTCTGTTGTTTTGTGTTTGTATTTGACGATTTTTACCTCTGTTTCGTTCCCAGTCATGAGGCAGCGTATAATAAAAGTTCGAAAACAACATATACTGAGTCTAAAAAGAAAGTATAATAGAATCAAATGTGAAAAAATAGCACAACGGATAAAATATAATAGTTTTTATGTTACATGTTTGTGGACAAGAGGTCGTGCAAAGAATGTAATGACATGTTAGTGTTGTCCACCCAACCGTATAAAATTTTGCTGCGGATTTCAAAATAGCACGTGCTACCAGAGAATGTCAAATTGAATGGGTGACCGACGATTTTCTTTGTGTTATGTTGTGCTAGAGAGCCTGGGTTATTGAGAAAACACGCAAGTTTTTGTCTTCCGACATTTTTAAAAAAATGCCAAGGTTAACCGACAATCAGAGGTTGCGTGCCATTGGTATGCATGGGGCTGGGATACCTCCAGATGAGCTCGCTGCTGAGTTCGAAGTTACTGTGGCCACTATTTACCGTCTCATTGAAGGTATAGAACCACTGAATCGACTGCCGACCGAGCGCGTTCAGGTCGAACAAGAGTTATGAACCCTGCACAAGACCGACACATCGGGACGTCTCACTTGTGGGATCGCTTCCTTCCGGCGACGAGGGCAGCAGCAATTACTCCTGGTAGAACTAAAAATAGAATCAGTGCACAAACTGTCCGCAACAGACTCGCTGAACACGGCATCCGAAGTAGGCGTCCATACCACGGACCAATCCTTACCCAACGTCATCATACCGTCAGAATGGAATGGGTACGTCAGCGTGTTTGGCGGACTCAGCAGCGTTGGAGCACAGTCCTTTTTAGTGATGAATCACAATTTTGACTACGGCGCTCTGATAGAGAGTTTATCGCCGACGAGGAGAACGGCCTTCTGATGCTTGCGTGCGGGAATGCGACCGTTTCGGCGGGGTAGTGTAATGGTTTGGGCAAAAATGTCCTTGCACCATTGAACGCAGTTGATCTTCACCGATGGTAATCTGAATCGACAGCGATATAGGGACGAAATTCTGCTGTTGGTCAACTCTAACGTCGGATTGCAGTTATTCCAGCAAGAGAATGCCAGATGTCACGTGGCGCGTATCTGTCGTGACTTTCTTGAGGAGCAGAGCATCGAACCTCTTCCCTGGCCCCCACTTTCGCCAAATTTGTCGCCAATTGAGCATCTTTGGGATCAGTTGGACCGTCGGGTACGACTTCATGATCTTCAGATAGGCGATTTACGTAATGTTCTAAGGCAGGAGTGGAACGCAATACCACTGGGTGACATCCAGAGACTTATCAGGTCCATGCGCCGTCGATGTCTTGCCATCCAATAGGCAAACAGTGGACATACACGCTATTTACTGTATGTGTGAACTTTTCATTTCACACCATGTATGAATTGCAATGTCCTGACGTGACGCTGGCAACAGTTAGACATGAAATTATGCAAATTCATAAGCTAGACTCAAAATATGAATTTACAATAATTTGTTTGGGATTAAAGTTGATAATACTAAACAAATTGCTCCTCAAGGTTTATTATACTTTCTTTTTTGACTCAGTATATTTGTAATAGTTCAACGATTTGGGTAAACAAGGTGGATGGGCTGAGCCATTTTGGGGCGTTGAATAGGAGAAAAGTCAGTAAACTACCTAACTAATCTTTTTATATTTTTTGTTACTTTCTGTTTTTGTTTCCCATTTTTGTGTTGTTTTGGGGTTTTGGTTTTTTTTTTTCCTTTTGTTTTTCTTTTTTCTGGATTGAGGGAGGGGGCACGGTGGTGCTTTTTAATCCGAGAGTTACACTAATCGCCACTTGGAGGTTTAAGATTTAACGTTAGTTTGTAAACATTAAGCCTCATAATGTAATTCCATGTTCCATGTGCATCCTTCGCGTTCTCTACAGTTTATTGAAACAGGCAAGGGCGTCGGAAGTATCTGAGGGTAAGGAGGCAGGGGTATCAAAAGCGGCACTCGACTCAGGGATGAGTTAAGACCGTGAGTTTACAACATATCATAAATTGTAATATGACACTCGATAGTACTGACATTATATCATTATATCTGTAATGGTTTTGCGAGGGGTGACATAAAGCTTTACAGCCCCACCCGCTGTTTCATAGCATTTTTGTTTGATGATTATCGACTAGACTCCTTCATTATCGACTAGCCTTCGTCATTATATCGTATCCCGTGCACCCCCTGCTGCCAGCGCCCTTGAAAACATGGACAAGATGTCGGTGTGAGGCTGGTACTTCCTCACTGGGATAAATCCAGATTTGTCAATACATTATCGAAAGTGCGTAATTTGACGATAAGAAAATTAAACAAGGTATTAAATTAATAATGATACGGAAATAACGCGAATTGTTACTGTAAAAACAATTCCGTGTAACCCAGTTTATATTGACTTTCGTAACAATGGCTGGAGTATACTTCAGAATACAAAGCACGGAATGGATACGATGTTAACCGATCAAAGACAGTATTTGCAAACACAAACTGAAGTAAGAATAAATTAATTGGAAAACAATGTGCAACAACGTTTTTATTTTAAGCTACAGTAAACGACAGGAAAGTTTGCAGAAGACCAGGGGCGTCGCTAATGGAGATTTATGGGGCGTTTGACTCCCAACGCCCCAATATATTTTCCAGTCGAGGCATTTTTTAAGGATAGAATACATGTACTTTTTTAAATGGTTGAGGGCTAGATTATTTTTGGTGGTGTAAATTTTTATTTAAAATTTGTTTTATTACAACTTATTGGAGAGTGCCTACAGGCATGATTTTGTGATAAAACAAATTTATATAAACTAAATATTGTTTGCATTTGACTGAATATGAAGCACGAGTGAGGAAAACGTATTTAGATCTGGAACCCTCGTTTTTTGAAACCACTGATAGTGGCTTCCAGCAATCAACCAGTTAAGAAACTAGATTTGTTACTTGGACTTGTATCACATACGTATTCGGTCATTCTAAAGAAGGTCTGTAGCACCCGATTTGGGCTGTTGGAGACCCAATAAGATCAAGGGTGGACTGAGCCGAAAAAGTTGCCTGGAAACGTACCATGGGGGCGCCGGTTCCGGATAAAATTTCGGGCGTCAATGACAGTCCACATAGAAGGCATTTTCAACGGTATTTTTGTATCATCTTAGACTCTCATTTGGTAAAAATCGTTGACATCAGACCGACCATAGTTTGTCCCAACAGGAACAATAATTAATTTTTGAACCGAAAGAGCGTTGTTTCCTAGCATCTGACCGTCAATGGCAGACTAGACGGTTGGTATATCGAAATGCCCTCTATGTGGACTGCCAATGGCAGTCCACATAGAGGATATTTCGATAAACCGGCAGTCATTGCAATCAGATCCATTTCACCTTTTGGTCATTCTCACGAAATTTCATGCCAACAGCTGTTGGGCAGCATAGATTTTGGGGGGCCCACACAATTTCCAAGTGAACCCTGCGGTCAGTCTGCCTCTGAATAAGACCAGTTTGGAGTACCGGTTTGGTACGTGTTAATTAAAAAAAAGAAGTTTCGTCACTACAACTACACGCATATTTTATTTATTCACAAATACATTTCCAAGAAGTCTTGAGTTCTTTTAATTATAATCCTGCCTGTCTATTATTCCAACTACATCATCAAGGCACCCCCCCACGAGACGACATGCCTTGATGATGTAACTGGAACATTCGTCAGTGGGAAAGTAAGCCATCATAGTCGGGGCATATTAGGTTGACACCTCAATCGTCATCTTCTTGACGCCCCTACACAAGACAGCCCGAGGAAAAACATCTTGAAGATGAAAAAGTATTTGATTCAACTAGTGAGCTGACAGGGTCCGCCTGGCTAGATACCGAAACTTTGAAATATGTTATTCATGGCTACCTGGGGGAGCTCAACTGGCCTGCGGACTGAACAACCTGAATCGTTAATTTCATGGAAATTTCCAATCAGCCGGGTAAACACCTACAAGAATTCTCACTCACCATCTCTGACTCACATCGGCATGAAAATCGACTTTCGATAAAGTTATCTCCCTTAAAACATAAGGGTGAGGTCGATTGCCTTCATCAAATACATTTGTGTGTACTGTGCGGCATTGTCAATAACCACTTCTCAAACACCAGTCAATAAAAATAACTATTTCTCAAAAATCAGTTAATACGTTCTTACAACAACAACAAATGAAAACCACTATTGAGTGTGCACAACAAATTAGGCAGGCTTTTGATTCTCCGACATGATTTTCTTTCCCAGAATTGCCCATTATCACGCTCGGTTGATGTGACTTCAAACTCGACTGATATGGCGCTGATCTCGGTCGATATGAACCAACCTAAAGTTGTCCCACTTGATGCTTTACTAGACGTAACCAATTTGTTTACGTAGAATTGTTCACAGTTATTCGTCGAACGCAATCAGGAAAATTGGCGTTACCACTATCAGGCATGGTGGAGTGGTTAGAAGCAGAGTTTTGTTTGATGAGGAATTGATGATGGTGATAAGTAATGATTAGTATGAAGAGAAATAGGAAGAGAATTGTTCAGAAAATTCATCGCAAACTGGAATTCATAGAGGATATCGAAAATTATCTCATGTGTGACCGAGACATGTTTAATTTTCGCGAGTGCTTGTGCGAGAGAAAGTAACCATTTGTTTCGGTCACAACTGAGATAATTTTCGGTATCCACTCAAAAACACTAGATTTTCTTTTTATTATACGCTTTTTTTATAAGAATTCGATAATCCACTCGTTTCAACCTTGCATTGATGCATGAAACTAAACAGCGTATTGAGTCATTGATACGCGGAAGTGATTTGACCGACACTTGAAACAGATAGTGTCTTGCAATCAAATTCAGCTGGTGGGTTTCAAGTCCAAACATGGCCTGAAATTTCGTGATATAAGTTTTTGGTTTGATACGACCAAAAACTTATGTTACAGACATTCAGGCCATGTTTGGACTAGCGGGTTTCATGCATCAATTCAAGGTGAATACGTATTGAATTATTGCTGGCTGAAAATGATGGTTATCCACTCAAAAAACACTAGATTTTCTTTTCATTATACGTTTTTAGAACAAATTGATCATTTCCAGTGATAATTTGTCTCGTATTTATCTTGAAGTGATGCTTTGAAAGCCGCCATTTTGATTGATTCCGTAAAGTGAAAATTTCCATATCTTCTCAGTGGGGGATACGATTTCTAACTTTCCGCAATTTCTTCGATAATCTATCGTTTAGTGTAATAAAAAGTGGTACGCGGAGATTCGTCGAGTGGGAGAAGAGGTAGTTCAGCTAACGGAACGTTGAGGCCTCTCCAGCGGGGAAGCAGATATGTTCGGATAGCTGAACAAAGAGTTGGACAAGAATAAACTTCGGAGTTTGCGAAAAGAATGAGAGACAATAACACTGTAAGGAAAGTAACAGATCTAAGAATTTTTGTAATTATCCGTTTTGGACTAATTAACCCTTTACCCAACGTAACGGCCAAAACCGGTCAGCGCTATTCTCAAAAATCACCAATTAATTTTTAAAATATTTTCATTTTTTGTCTCAAAAACATAGGTTATGACCCCTCGTTGGAACGAGCTCGTCGAGCTCGTTCCAACGAGGGGTCATAACCTATGTTTTTGAGACAAAAATGAAAAAAATTAGTTATTCGAGAATTTTTTTTGCAAGTGTCGTCTGCTTTTCATGTTAGGTAAAGGGTTAATGAAGGGGTTATTACTTGCTTAATTTCATATCGGCCGAGATATCACCTTCGGTCTCAGGCTAATATGAAGTCATCTCGGGTTGATATCTCAACCGATATGAAACTAAGCAAGTAATAATCTCTAAATCATAAACACAGGAATACGATCGTGATGTGTGAGGGGTCACACACTATATCACGAAATCAAAAATGCTTTCCTAGGGGAACGCGGAGAACACCTTTCCCGTGGCTCTGACCGAGAGGGGACATTGTTCCCCAACAATTTCACGCATGTAATGGCTTGATCTTCACAAATATCTAACACAGCGAGCAATCACTCGTCTTACGAGTTTACATTTAGCTGTGTGTAACTCGCACAGCCCCATCCAACAATGCCCACTTCTTTTAAAGAGCTTTGAAGAGCGAATTTTCAAGATTTTCTGCAGGTGAACCCGAACCCCTTTATATGAGAGGACAACACCCCCCTCTCGGGCTCTTTCACAACGATGTCCCTGTCTGTCATCAGTATCAATGCGCGTTGAGCAACCGTTCGAAACGGGCTCTCAACGCGCACTGGTGGTCAACGCGCGACGTGGGTCGTTCCTCCACGTAATTACGGACGGCGACACTGCATGAAAGATAGGAAAAAGGAAAATTAACAGAGTCGCGGTAGAATCTATATGGATTAGGGGATAACGTTTTGCTTAAAATGGTCTTCGAGTTCTGTCAATTACAAATGGAATGGTGAATTTCGGCTGGATCTTGTGTGGGTTTCAATCGAGTCGAAGTTCTCTCTCCGCTCTCCACCCACAAGACTGCAGGATGTCATTTTTTGAAAAAGAAATGTGAAAGCGTTGTATCTCGGATGCTATTTTTCCATTATCTATCTTGAATCAGGCATGAATGTAGATGAGGTTGAAATTTCTCAGGACCCCTCTGTGACTACGCCACTTACCCACTAGTCTGTGTCGTGACCAAATATAAATCATATCTTGATCCAGTCGATCAAGAACCCGCTTTTGCGACCATTTTGCACAGTTTGAGGCTTTGGACTTCCGACCTCGACCCGGATGTCCGTTGCCTCAAACACTATTTGTGCCCGTCATTCTTTTTACATGTTTTCAGGGATATTTGGTATGTGTCAAATCTTTTCCATGGGCGTTTCAGTAGAAATCTATCCCTATGCCGTTCTTCTTCCTGAATCGAGGGCGGACTGACCCAGAAAAGTTGTTCAATCGGAAAGGCATCGGAACGAGCGTCATGGCTCACAATTTTCGACATTGGAAGAGATTGAGAGTAAAGATAGCTCCCCTTAATTTTCTAAAGCTGTCAGTAAAGTTAATCCCAAGGGTTTGGGGATTTTATATAAAAACTGAAATTTCGAAATGTTAGCGAACCATTTTACAAACTTCAGGTATTTTTCTGTAGAGTAATATAAAAATAAAGAAGTTGGCTTTTGACACAATTTTTTCCCGATCAGTTTAAACGTTTGGCCATTATTCTCTGATGAAATCCATTTAAAATAAGACAACGGAGTTTTCACGACCTTTTCGTGTTTATGTTTTTCCGTTAATTACATCAATTGTGTGCGCATCGTGACATACACTATAGACAATGTCATTTCCATTAACCCTTTACCTAACATGAAAAGCAGACGACACTTGCAAACAAAATTCTTGAATAACTAATTTATTTCATTTTCTGTCTTAAAAACATAGCTCGTTCCAAAGAGGGGTCATAACCCATGTTTTTGAGGCAAAAAATGAAAAAAATAATGAAAATTAATTGGCGATTTTTGTGAATAGCGCTGGCCGGTTTTGACCGTTACGTTGGGAAAAGGGTTAATAGTAATCGTCATAATTGTGTGAGAACAAAAATATCATTTGATTGATGGCCGAAATATATTTTCCACAAACTTCCTGTTTCCCTTTCCATGTTTTTGTCTGTTACCCACAAAGGTTTCAAAATAAGAACATGCCCAAAGAGCTCACTGTGTTGGAGTGCAGCAGTATGTGACAACATTGAATGAGTTGCCAAAGGACCCAACAAGCAAGCGCAACCGCACTAACAATAACTTATACTGATAAGGAATAAAATCACCAGAATACCGGTAATAGGTGATACACAAGTATGCCCGAATATTCCTAGAAATAATAAATTATATTTTACATATGTTATACACATTTATAGTACATTATCTACGGGGACCTCCAACCTATTTTTGGTAAAATTTCAGATATTATCTCCAAGGTTCAAAACAGGCCAGAAACAAATAACCCTAATAAATTATATATCAAGTTTTTTGGAATGAAACGTAGATCATGTGGAAACTAATATTTTGGAACTGTTACCATGTGGTAGAATTATTTGTTTATTTAATGAGGTTTAACCACACTGTCGGCAACCAGTGTCACGTCGTGT
The DNA here is from genome assembly GCA_031216915.1 of Pictodentalium vernedei. Taxonomy (NCBI): domain Eukaryota; kingdom Metazoa; phylum Mollusca; class Scaphopoda; order Dentaliida; family Dentaliidae; genus Pictodentalium; species Pictodentalium vernedei. Next base: position 402,543,657 of record CM062293.1, read on the forward strand.
CGGGCAGTTTTACGGGTGGAAGAAGCCCGAGTACCCAGAGTGAACCACCGAGAAACGGCGAGCAACTGTCAGGCTCCCAAACATACTAACTCACACAAGCAAGGTTAGCATTGGTTGAAGACAAGTGCACCATCGATGTGCAGTACGCCTTAGTGCACAACATCACCATGTCCCTACATGGGCAATGGAAGTGAAGTGTCTTGCCCAAGGACACAATGCGGTTGCCGCAGGTGGGGATCGAACCGAAGACCTCTTGGCTTGCAGCCTGTACCTCTGCCTACTGAGCCACCGCAACCCACCATGTGGTAGAAATCACAGTCTGAAAGTCTGCTATGGCTTAAGTAAGAGACCAGATTTTTTACCATAAAATACTTTAAATTTACTGAATAGTTATATTCTACAATCTTTCTAGGACAGACTCGGGGAAATCTTTTTCTCATTCTGGCAAGGAACGGATAGTGGTGACCAGAAAAAGATGTTTCTGAAACATTGGTCTTCTTATTTAATTAGCAGACTTCACCAAGCTTTCCTGACTTCACAAATATGGTTCAGCATCAAGCAAATTAGTTTTTCGTAAATATCCACTTGTGAGGACTGCAATGTATGTTGATGTGAATATATTTTTGTTTTCAAACATAATATTCCATTTTTATGTTTTGCTCATCGACAAAATCCAAATAATAATAGTTCGAATGGGTGGCGTATTAATCCCTTGCTGAAACTTGAGTAACATTCTACAATTTCCAGATTCAACATTGCTACCAAGGACTGTAGTTCGCAATTATAACATTGTCAGGTGGATATTTTCCCGTGAATGTATCGTATGTTATATATTGCATCACCCATTTTTTATTTTTATTTTATTTTTTTTTTTTGAAAAAGTTGGTAAATTCAAATGCTGTGTACTTTTTCATTATTTTGGTATATAATGTGTCGGTGTTCACCAATTTGGGCATATTGTTGAAATTTTCAAAAAAATGTCAAAAGTTGTGTTGGACCACCCCTCAAATAAATTTACAATGTACACCCCATATAAATTCAAGCTTTAAATTAAATGCCAACAAAGTGTTAACCATTTTACCTCTGTATACATGAAGTAGTCAACCCCATAAAGGTCGAAATCAGACAGAGATGATTCAATCCCTCAGTCCTGTTGAGGTGATGGAATAAATTATCACTGAACCAAAACGCAGTTGCAAGATAGACTGTCTAATAAAGCCATGTAGTAATGCAGAAGGCACAATATAAACGCATCAGTGCTGAAAGGGGGATAAAGCCTGGCTGTTGTATTATATTTATTTATTTATTCGTCTTTAAGGTCATATACTTATGCACAACAGCTAATTGTGACCATGACAGTTTTAAGGTGGAGGAAGCCGGAGTACCCAGAGAGAACCACCGAGCATCGACGAGCAACTGTCAGCTCCTCAACAATTTAACTCTGTTCAAGCTCTGCTCGAGCAGGGTTACAGCAGTTGAAGACATGTGCATCATCGTGGTGCAGTACGCCTTAGTGCATGGTGTCATCGTGCCCCTATGTAGGCAACCGGGATAAAGTGCCTTGCCCAAGGACACGACGTGGGTCGTCCCGGATGGGGATCGAACTCGGGACCTCTAGCATAGAAGTCGAACAGTCTACCACTGAGCCCCCCCCCCCCCCCCCCCCCCCAGCTGTTGTAGGATAATGGCTTAATTTCACTTTGAGCCACACGAATGCTACAAAGTGACAACACAAGAAAGAACTTAACTTCAGCTCTCGAGTCTAATTACCACAAACGAGTCTACCATGGTAGACTAGCACTACACTGAATTCATTAAAAATATGGTGGTTTACTTCTGGGTCTGGTGGACAGTGTGCATGCTGATATAGGAGGTGTGTGTATCAACCCAATCACAACCAGCAATATCAACCTCCCTTGCAGGGTGTTGGATTTGACACTGACTTCTTCTGTGGTAAACCATATAACTATCTTCACTCTGGCCATCAGTATCATCAAATATTTCTGTGGATTGCACTGGACTGGCTGTATCTTGTTCTTTAATTCTCCGTCTACGCCGAGGAGTTGGATGGGTGATTTCTGTTTGACTGAACTGAGTTCGACTCTGCTCTCATCATTTAACAAAGTGATGGGTAATATCAAATTTCTATGAAGAACTCTCGTTCTCTCGTTATCTGTTTTGACTTCATATACAGGGATATCTGAAATTGGCTGATCAACGACCACATAAATACTATCACTCCACTTTTCCACCAGCTTCTGTCGACCGTCAAAATATGTTCATTTTACCAGCACCCCAACTTGAATATTGGTTTCTCTCAATTTGGAATCATAACCTTTCTTTTGCTGTTGTTGTGTTCTGTCAATATGCTGAGTAGCCTTCTCAACAGCGTCTTTGAGCCTCCCTCTCAAATCGCTTATATATTTGGAAAAGGGCTTAGTTCTATTCGAATCCATTTTCAGATAATCTGGGCTTTTTGCTAGCATCAAAAAGTATGGAGAATGGAGTCATGGCAAGCACTTTTGTATGCACGAACCAAGCTTCCAATATGAGAAATCCAACTGTGTTTCTTCTCCATCTCTGATGTCCCAAGCATATCTATAAAAGTCCAATTAAAACGTTCACACATTCTGTTTCCCATAGGTAGTAAGGTGTGGTGCAGGACTTTGAAATGTTAGTAATATTAGTTATCCTTGTGTTTTGAAGGGTGTATGGGAAGTTACACTGGTTTGGGAACTCATAACCCTGAGGCGAAGCCAAAGGGTGTATGAGTTCCCAGACCAGTGTAAACTACAATACACCCCGGAAAACACAAGGATAATGGATTTATTTCCAAGAATTTTGGTGTACTTAACACTTTAACCTACATTGTTGACAAAAACGGACTGAAAATTTGCACTTTGTAAGTTTCTTAACCCTTTACCTAACATGAAAAGCAGACGACACTTCCAAAAAAAATTCTTGAATAACTAATTTTTTTCATTTTTTGTCTCAAAAACATAGGTTATGACCCCTCGTTGGAACGGGCTCGACGAGCTCGTTCCAACGAGGGGTCATAACCTATGTTTTTGAGACAAAAAATGAAAATATTTTGAAAATTAATTGGCGATTTTTGAGAAAATCGCTGGCCGGTTTTGGCCGTTACGTTGGGTAAAGGGTTAATAAAGGCAAAACCAATTGTAGCCTCTACTTTTCATCAACTGAAATCTCTCTGCATATCATTTTCAATCTGCCAAAGGATCTATACATGGCATTATCGTGGGGCGATGATGGCAATTTAGCTAAAATAGGTCGTTTCTTGTTTGTAACAGATGAGCTCTGAATCTTCAAGAAATTATCATTACACTGAATTTTACCAATGTCTCGGATACCCAGTGGGGCTATATCTTGTCCAAGAATTTGGAGATCTCGTAAGACATTCTCTGACATGCACAAGGACTTTATTTATTTATTTATTTATTTATTTATTTATTTATTTATTTATTTATTTATTTATTTATTTATTTTTGAAACTTTTGACAGACAGGGTCACCTCATGTTGGACAGTCTTGTGAGTGGAGGAAGCCAAACAAGGACTCTATCAAACCATCATATTCAATTCCATTACATTCAGCCTGGATAGAATTACAATTAACTTCTCTGATATGTTGAGATCTAGTTTCCTCGATTGACGGAAGTCTGGGTAACACATCAGCATCATTGTTGGATTTTCCAGGATGATATAAAATATTAAAGTCAAAAGCAGATAATACTGCCAACCATATAAGTCCAGTTGCATCTAATTTGGCGTTCATGAGCACTTGTGGGTGAAGTAGTGTCAGTAAGTACAATAAATCTCCTACCACACACATAATCATAAAATCTGTCACACACTGCCCACTTTAAAGCCAAAAATTCAAGTTTATGAGCATGATAATGCTGCTCTGAGTTCTTAAGACCTCAACTGACATAGTCGATTACTCTTTTAAGTTTACCATGAGCCTGGCATAATAGAGCTCCAAGTCTACCTTTACTGGCATCTGTGTGCAGCTTCAAATTCTTTGTAAAATCTGGGTACATCAAACTGGTGATGCGGACAGTATCTGTTTCAACTTAATAAAAGTTTTATTTTGTTCTGCTCCCAGGTCCAAACAGCCGACTCTGTAGATTTCTTCTTAGTTATTTTCCTTCTTGTTAGGTCTTGGCATAAGATTTGTCAGAGGTTTGGTAATGTTTGAAAAATAAATTATAGACACATCTGTAGTAGCCTAACTTCTTTAGCATTCTGTGGTGTCAACCAGAACTTTATTTTTTCAATTTTCTTTGGATCTGTGTTGATCCCATCAAGCAACACTACATGTCCAACCAAATTAACCTTAACCATTTCTTGGATGACAGTTTAGGCCACATTCTCTTAAATGGTTAAAAACCTTCTCTATTCTCTCAAAGTGCTACTGTATATCATGGGAATAGATTATCAAGTTGACCAGGTATATAAAAAAGATTTTAAAGTGCAGCTCTCCAAAGTACTGTTCCATCACCCGTTGATAGGTTCAGGTGCATTCACCAAACCAAACGGGAGTTTTTTGAACTCGTAACAGCCGAGTGGTCCAACTGCGAAAGCTGTGTGTTCCTTATGGTCTTATTCAATATCCACCTGGCAATAACCATACTTCATGTAAGGCACGTATAACACCACTGACAACCAACTGCTGAAGATATTCCCTAACATCGGCATAATTAGAGGGTGGTATATAGAGGATATGCACGTTATTTTAGTGAACATCTGGAATTATCTCATTCTTGTGGGCCTGAAAATATTATTTTTCACTTGTGCAAGTGCTCATGAAAAGTAAAACTTTCAGATCCACACTCATGAGATAATTCCTGATATTCCCTAAAATAGCATAGATTTTCTTTTTATTATATGCTATGTGTCATTTTTCTGTGCAATATTCAGCCCAAGTCAATGGATATTGAGAAATATATTTTAGATAATTTGTGATAATTCACAAGCTAGCATATAATAAAAGCCTGTATCTTTGTTTAAAATAAACACCATCAGTTAATTCAATCTTATGTTTAGTACCAATATAGTGACTGATATCGGTGTCACAAGTAGAAAATATACGTCTTCATAGTGTAGCAATGAGTCTTGAAATTGTGTACACTGTTTGTCAGATAATATTTTCTTTGATTCCAGTAAACCGGAAATCATACCACTAAACCTTTGTATTTTTGCACCATTGTCACATTTTGGTGTACCATTTTCAATAACAACTGGCTGTACCTCAAACAATATGGCATTGTGAGGGATAGCTACTGTTTTTGTAGAACAATTTGAAAAGTAGCATTATCCTTTGCCATCACAAGGAAACGTTGATGTATATAAGTCAAGATCACGCATAAATATAGCATTATTATTTGATTGTAACATTACATGTGTTGGAATATAGTCTAAGATACTTGTAAAACACCCAACAACTGATACAGTAGTATTTGGTAAAACAGACATACCTTTAGATTCATAACTTTGCACTTTCCAAGTGGTTTGTTTTCGAATCTTTTTCTCTCTGCAATAAGCACCTGAAGCTTATTTGCCAGGGGCTGGAAAGTGAAGAGGTTTGAAGCATTTTGTTTCCCAAAGTGTCTATACAATCAAAAAGTAGTATGTTTAAAATATGTGTGCCAATTATCACTGAGTCTCTAGAATTGTATCTACTATCTGGCTCAACAAATGCCAAACAAGATTTCCTATGATATGGAACAACAAAGAATTCAATGTCTATTTCAACATAGCTATCATAAGATAAGTTATGCCCCTCGGCATATTCAATAGATAAAATATCATTGAGTGGATTAATGGTAAGGATTAAATGAATTTGTAAAAGTTGCTTGGAATTGTAGACACAATGGAATCTGCGTCAAATACAGCAGTTGTTCGAGTTCCATTAATACAAGCAGGTATTTTGCTAGTTTCACCAAGTAATTTACTACTCTCTAGGCACTTAGATATAGACAGTTGAGATATTTGAACAAATTCTGTAATGTTCCTCCTACATCAACTCAGCTAATGAAGCTTTTAGTTGAATTCAGTTAGTAACTCCATGCTATTGTAGCCTGGAACCAGTCTTGCCCTTCAATAGTCCATCGCCTGTATTAAAATTCAATCATCTGGAATTTTTCAGTTGGTCGGGAAAGCAAACCCACGGTTCGTTTTTCTGATGAATTGAAATATTCCCTCCCACTGAATTAGAAAAAAACACTGAACATTCATTTTATTCTGTGAATGCAAGAACTTTTTCTCAATTCAGACTCGGTCTGGCCGAATCTTTAATAGCATTATCAGTACTATTAGAGTTGTTTGTTTACTAAATTTATTTTTTCATTTATTTATCTACTGGTGTTTAACGATACTTTCAACAGCCAGGGCCATCTCGTGTCGGAATTTACTAAATAATTAGGAATGAAGACTCACCACAACTGTAGGTTTATGACTACGTTCTGTAGTTCCACCAACTACATTAATATCCAGAAGTTTTGAAGGCCAATTAAATACTGTTGGTTGGAATATCTATAACTGTAGCAAGAAAGAATATCTGTATATTTTGTGAGTAAAGGAACAACACATTAATCAACGGTAGTTTGCATGCAAAGTCCAGAACAAGTAGGCAAACAAATAGCCCATGTTGAGAGAGTGGAGCGATTTTGAAACTAGAGGGGCTGACTGAAGCCAAGGTTCGGTTTTTTTTTTGTATGTGTGTGTCATGGTGGGGGTGGAGGGCGGGCGTGGCTTTGTAGGCATTATTTTTGTTTTTAAAATCGTTCATTTGAATTACTGGTAAAGCTAAAGTATAGGGGACTCTGAACTTTATTTTAAAAATACCTGGTTTCCTGAACGTTTTTTTATTTTCTCCACTCTCCATCATATTTTTAATAAATGCATGTGAAAAAATTGCATTTAATCCTCTTGTGTCAGTTTTATAAGCTCATTATGTGGGTTGTCTGGCAATGGTACATACTTTCCTCCCGTCTGATTTCTGCTTGCATTATAAAGTGCCACCTGCTGCCAGAAAAGAAAATGTAAAATTTGGGAGAAATAATTAGAGTCAGAATAGTAAGGGTAAGTGCCACTGCTAATACATACCCCCGCTATACTGACCCTAAACCATTACGGATGTGTTCTATTTTTTACTATTTTAGTGCACTTCAAGATGGAGATTTTGTCTATCAGCATGTTATACTTACAAAACGAACGGATTAAAATAAATAATAAATATAATATTATTGAACCATAAACAGTTATTATTTGTAACATGATCTGGAATAAAAATAAACACAGAAAAATGGAGGAGACCCGGTATTTATAAAATGAATTGCCTGTTCTTCAGCCGTACGGAATTAACGTATAAGTGAAATGTTTAAATCAGCTATGTACTACAGTTGCTACGTTAGAAGAAAAGGTATAGCACACAGTTGTTTTAACCCTTTTTACCCAACATAACGTCCAAAACCGGACAGCGCTATTCACAAAAATCGCTCATTAATTTTTTCACTTTTTGTCTCAAAAACATAGGTTATGACCCCTTTTTGGAACGAGCTCGTCGAGCTTGTTCTAAAGAGGGGTCATAACCTATGTTTTGAGACCAAAAATGAAAAAATTAGTTATTCAAGAATTTTGTTTGCAAGTGTCGCCTGCTTTTCATATTAGGTATAGGGTTAAACATTCCACTTACAGTCTAATTCAAGTTGTCGATATCAGGGACGCCGGGGGCAGGGGGACGCTGTCCTCTCTGTCATCGGACCATAGGGCGAGAGGTGGGACAGACAGTGCTCTTCCCAGGTTCATCACTCTAGTTTTTCAATGATTTATTCTCGAAGTAAAGCTAAAATACACCTCAAATCCGTTCGGCTGGCATTTAAAAGTCCATGGGAAAGTTAGGAGTTAAACACCCCAATCTCGGACCTTCCGCCGTCGAGACATGCACGCTTCGGCATGTCATGGCGGGGCTCCTAGTTTGAGTAAATGCCCTTTTCCCGGGGTCTGACCCCCCCCCCCTCCCCACACACCGCCCAAAAGTGAATCCGGCGACCCCGGACGATATCACTCAGTGTGATACGAGTCACAAAGTTTATCTCGAGGTAAACGAAACTCCAAAATTAATACATGTACAGGGTTAGACGTTAGTCGTTCTGAACATTTCGCTTTGCTTTCGCTTGTTACTGGCACGAACTGGCATTGCTATGAACGTTCAATACCAGTTCCATTGTATTATATGTCAAAAACGACACCTTCTGAAAAAGTAAGAAGGTTACCATCCCCTGAGCCCCTCCCCCCCCCGGGGGGGGGGGTGGGGGCTCCGCGATGCCTACCATAACAACATCAGATTCTTTAGAGACGTAGACGTTTCATTGGGGTATAACGACACTTTACAAAGAGGGTCACCTCGTGTTGGACCGTTTTACGGGTGGAGAAAACCGGAGCCTCGAAGAGAACCACCGAACAACAGCGAGCAACTGTCAGACTCACTCCGCAACGTACAGGTCAGAATTGGTTGAATACAAGTGCAGTAAGCCTCACTACACAGCGCCACCGTGCCCCCCCCCCCCTCACTCACTTGGGCATTCGGGGTTAAGTGCCTTGCCCTTGAACACAACGCAGTTACCCCTGATGGGGATCGAACCGCAGACCTTTCGGTTTGAAGTCCAATGTCGTAACCACTGCACCACTGCGAGAGACTTAGCCCGGAGGCATGAGAGCTATCAACAGTTACTGTGGTCGACATTCGACAACCTCAATTTGGTATATGAACAACGCGTTCGAAATGGCTGTAAAATATTACATACGGGAGCGTTTTAGTCATATTAATGTTGATTCGGCTTATGTTTGACTCCATTGCACTGAAACCCGATCGCCCTCGTGGGGGCACGGTGGCGGTGTGTACTAAGGTGCACTGTACGTCGACGATGCAGTTGCCTTCAACCAATGCTTACCCTGTTTGTGCGGCGTTGGTACGTTGAGGAGTCTGACATTACTCGCCGCTGCTCAGTAGTTCTCTCCGGGTACACCGGCTTCCTCCGCCCGTAAAAGTGTCCAACACGAGGTGACCCAGGCTGTTGAAAGTGTCATTAAACCCCAATAAATAAATAAATTGAAAAAGGTGAATAAACAAATAAAAAATTAGATAGACTTCTACTAGTTAAATTTTAATTATGTTGTTGTTTTTTCAGATTCAGAATGCCCGAGTGACTTTGTTAGACACACTTATTACAAGAACAGATGTTACTGGGTTGATCCTGCTGTGACCACAAACAGTTACATTGATGCTATGTCGCACTGTTCAACAAGAGGAGCTTCTTTAGCAAATGTTTATAATGGTGTCGTACATGCATTTCTTCAAGACTACTTTACCACGCTATCACTCAGGTATATTTTATTCTTGAAGATCAAACATTTTTGACCCGAGGTCTCTTTTGAAAAGCTCTCTTTTTAGGGCTATGATTTCAATGGAATTTGATTGACAAAGGTAGCTTTCGGGTTGTAGATTGTAGAATTTGATTTTGATTTTTGAGTGGAATCTTTAGTGGGTGGCAGTTCCTAAGCGGGAGTATTCAAAAGAATATTAGTTAAGGCCTAAAAAAGTTAAAAATATATTTCACAGACCCTCTCGCATAGGCCTTTGGCTGCCGTCTGCTCTCTTTTTATAACAAATGCAAACTTAACCCTTTACCTAACGTAACGGCCAAAACCGGCCAGCGCTATTCTCAAAAATCTCCAATTAATTTTCACTATTTTTTTCATTTTTTGTCTCAAAAACATAGGTTATGACCCCTCGTTGGAACGAGCTCGTCGAGCTCGTTCCAACGAGGGGTCATAACCTATGTTTTTGAGACAAAAAAATGAAAAAAATTAGTTATTCAAGAATTATTTTTGCAAGTGTCGTCTGCTTTTCATGTTAGGTAAAGGGTTAATAAAATAAAAACTAAATAGTTTAGGTCTGATTTTTTACCCAAGTTAATAAATTTGATAAATTTGTCCCATGAGTGCAACAAAGCTTTGCAATGCTTTAGCATTGCAAAACCTTCTTTCACTCAATGGACGAAATACACCACCACCCATGCTATTTTGTAGATTCTGAGGCCTAAATCATAAAACAAACCAAGAACATGAATTTTTGATGGCAAAGAAATAATTACAAAACTAAAACATAAAAACGACGTCTGCCCATATACAATTTTACAAAAAATGGCCTGAGAAACAGAGGAGGGAGGCGGAAAATAATTGCGTTAACATAGGTGGGAGTGGGTGGATGGACAAATGACAAAAATGTGCGAAAACTGTTAATGCATCCCCCCTCCCCCCTCCCTTCACTGTTATTGCATCTTTTGTGTCCCAAACTGTAACAAAATGTCACCAGTTGACCATAAAAGCCCATTTAGAAGCATTATTAACAAAAGTTCCCCTCTTAATATGAAAAATATTGTAGGATTTCACCCAAAACTGACTTGATGATGTGGTAAGTGTCCGATATTGAAGAAAAAAATATTTCCTGACACTTTTTCTCCAAAAGTCGACTAAAATATCCATTCCCAACATAATTCATTCATATTCAAGTTTTTTTAATGGAACATTCTTTAAAATGAAGCGTAATATATATAATACTGTCTGATGAGTCATAACAGCTAGAACTAATTTTTCAAAATGAAAAAGTTGACAACAAAAACAAAAAAAAAGTTTAACAAAAACGAAAAAGATTTTTGATAGCTGCCCTGCCATGCACAACAAAAACAAAAACACAAGGTTTGCTCTTCTCGAGCCAGAACAAAAACAAGTTCCTATTTACGCAACAAATATTTGCGACATATACACGGTTACAGTAATGGTAAATCAATTATGGGCATCGTGCTTACACATGCATATCAGATAAAATTAGGAAAAGCTAATTTAAATTTGATTTAAAATCAAAGGTTTCTGGGAAAAAGAATAATTGTGTATCATTTGAAAGGTACACATCAAGAAACTAGATTTGTAAGAATATTAAGCTATACATTTAGTATGTCTGATCTGGTTTGATCGGGGTTTTACGTTACTTTCAACAGCTATGGGTATATAGAGTATATCTAGTGTTTCAGAGTGGATACCGAAAATTATCCCACGAGTGACCGATACAAATGTTTATTTTTCGTGAGCGCTTGCGCGAGCGAAAATAACCATTTTTCTCCATCAGAAGTGAGATAATTTTCGGTATCAACTCAAAAACACTAGATATTTTCTTTTTATTATATGCTTTTTATAAGAATCTGATAATTCCACTCGTTTCGACCATGAATTGATGCATGAAAGTAAACAGCGCATTGAATCATTGATACGCGGAAGTGATTTGATCGATACTCGGAATACATAGCGTCTTGCGATCTGATTCAGTTGGCAGGTTTCTAGTCCAAACATGGCCTGAAAGTCCGTAATATAGGTTTTCTGTTTGGTACGTCCTCTGAAAGGACGTAGCAAACCAAAAACTTATATTCCGGACTTTCAGGTCATGTTTGGACTAGCGGGTTTCATGCATCAATTCAAGGTGAATACGTGTTGAATTATTGCTGGAAATGATCGGTATCCACTCAAAAACCCTAGATTTTCTTTTCATTATACTTTGTCTAGAACAAAATGATCATTTCCAATGATAATTTGACTCGTATTCACCTTGAAGTAATGCTTTGAGAGACGGCATTTTGATTGATACCGTAAAAGTAAAAAATTCTATATCTTCACAGAGGGGGATACGATTTCGTTTAGAGTATAATAAATGATGTGTATCACGACATAGTTAGTTCCCAAGATGAAGGTAGAATTACTCTAACAGATCCATTCCACTGGATGACCTAAGGAGTCCACCAACCAACGGACAAGGAAATTGCGATTTTAAGTCTCAAATTTCGAGGATTTTCCCAGGGCTGGCTTATTTTACATTTTCTAGTCGCGCCACTGAGCAAATACTAGGAACAGTGCATGTCAGTCAGCGTAATTTAGAAGTGAGAATGTTTTCGCATTCACTACATGTACCAGTCACATTATATCGGACTAGTTTGCCGGTATTTGCCGGAATAATCTGCTGAACTCGCAAAAACCTGTGCCCGAACTTGTGCAGAAATTTATTTAACAAAGTTTGTTTTAGAGAGACATAAATTATGACGTAAACACGAAAATCCCCCTGGATTTTCCTTAATTATTATGTGTACTGTGGAGGTGCAAATAAGCTGTCAACTCAGCCAAAGACTGCTTATTCTAATTAAAAAGTAATTTCAGAAAATATTAATTGTTTATAATTATTAACCAAAGACATATCAATTCTGATATCATTATAGGTGCCTAAAACAATGGTCTACTTTAATCTTTTTATTAACACTTCGTCGCCTGAGTGCAAGAATGTTCTATGTCCCATAGAGGACATAGAACATTCTAGAACTCAGGCGACGACTTAACAAAGATATTATCTCCATTTATTTAAAATTATATCGGACGATGTATGGACCGGACCTCAAACTCTCGTTCAGCGCGAAAACAGACTGTACATTCCAACCCCTAACCTAATCCAAATAGCTGACGGCACTTTGAAAGAAATGTGAATGACTAAAAATATTCGTTTTTTTCCTCGAAAACGTAGCTTTTGACCCCTTTTTGGAACGATCTCAGTCAGCTTCTTCTAATGGCGGATCATAAGCTACGTTTTGAAGCAAAAATGAAAAGGTAATAAAATTTGAATGGAATTTTTTGTAAATGGCGCTGGTCGGTTCTGGTTGTTACGTTGGGTAAAAGGTTAAGCCACTGTATGAGAAAATAAAATATCAAAGAAGCAAAACAAAGAATCCCACCTGACACTATTTTTGTACTGCGTATAACCGGAACAAACCCATTTTTCGCCTTAGCAAATTTTGACGATTCCTTTATAAGCACGGCAGATTAGAAGTTGGCAAGCCACTTGATAACTTCGCATTTGAGACTGAGATATGAATTAAAGCTGACACGTTTCCTGAGGAGTGTTTAATTTTTGTTTTCAATTTGAAAATACAAGTTCTCAGAATAACCTATCTCCCTGGAACGTCAATAAAAAACGATGAATAAAGGCATGCCATGTATGTAAATATTTGCGTAACGTTTATAAAAATAGTATACCTGCAGATCTGTGTTGAAAGAGTGAAACGCAACAGATAATCCACGTTATGTTGTGTTTCCTTTGAGTTTTAAATATGTTTCTATTTACATCTGCCCAAGGAATCATTAAAGTTTTCTAAGGAGGGTAGCGATTCTTTCACTTATTAACGAACTTGACAGCTTTGAACACCGAGAGCCTGAAGTATGGGGTGTTCCAAGAAGATGACCAATTTGGGGAGTGAGTGTAAACATGATTTGTACAGGCTATGATTTCTCAAGCCCCGACTGAATAACATTTCAGAGGTGTTGATAAACAAAGCCGGTGTGACAGGAATGATAGTCCGTAGGAAAATTAGTCCCTCTGGACTATTATTCCGCGGAATTATAGTCCTAGGTCTAACATTTCTAGGAATAGTAGTCCGCCGGACTACTATTCCTAGTAATGTTAGACCTAGGACTATAAATCCGCGGAATAATAGTCCAAAGGGACTAACGTTCCTACGGACTATCATTCCTGTCACACCCGAATGAAAGGGCATATCGTTGAAGACATGTCTTGATCATGTAATTGGAATATTGGTTAGTCGGGATTGTAGTTGTCACAGCGAACCGTCCTATGGGATGGGGACGTAAAAGGGCTGTCCTCTGTGCGGATAGAGACACACTCCGTGTAAGCTAAAGATCCCTTCGTAGTATTTGAGAAGAGCGAGGCCACGAAGTTGCAGCTAAGAAGGCCATCCCACACACCGGTGCCATTTGGCCAAGGAGAGGCGTTAATATAAGTTGTACAACTTGCTCGCCAACCCTTGTAAAACAACTAATCCTTACAAAAATATAGTTTAAAAACTCAAGAGTTCTGGGAAATTTATTTGTAGATAATGTACAGTTCCCGTGGACTGGTCGTAACCCACGCGCGGACCGTGATGTCCACGCATGCGTTTGCCAGGTAATAAAAATCCTCATCAGCAAAATTTCAATTAATGAAGCACCGGGTTGTACCCGGTGCTTCATTAATTAAAATTATGATGCTTATTCCTGTAATTAGTGTTTGGAATCTAATATTATTGCGTCCGTGGTAATATTGCCCATCCGTGGAAAGTGACCGGTCCACGGCGGCTTTACTGTAGTAGTTGTGATTCATAGACTTTCTAATTTCTCAATGGACCATTTTAGTATAGCGCCATCTTACATCCGGGACTCGATATGCCCTTTCAATCCGGCTCTATTTATCAACACTGCACACGCGTGTACTGAAGAGCTGATCGGCATTGAAATCTTCGTCTTTCGTCCCTATTTTATCAAACAAAAGTCGACAATTTACCTACATTGCGTTCGTTTTCATCCTCAAAGAGAACAAAGGTTGTGTGTTTGAAATGTTTGTATTTTGCGACGTTATACTTCCATATTTATCATTTTTGTGTTACAATCCTTCATGTTCGTTCCGACGTTCATCAACACTCTCAATTTTAAGTCAACATCATTTTTATCAACAAAGTACAAAATACTCGAGCCATTTTCACTATTGATAAAAAAGGAACAACAGCATTGGAAAAAATATTTATGAAGTGGAAACAAACGATATGCATGCGGCGATCAGTACTGTACAGCACACGTGGGAGCAATTTGTAGTAACATACCTGATTGGCTGGAATAGACGGACATATCAAGTCCCGAATGTAAGATGGCGTTATGCTAAAATGGTCTATTAATACGTGCCGTATTCCAAATAGGTCATGCTCGGTCTCAACAGCCCGAATCAGGTACTATAGGCCGCCATTTGTATGCACGATTTCTGGAAATGCATCCCTGACTTATATCGTCATCAAAATCGACTTTCAATAAAGTTATCTCACTTGAAATCATTAGACGAGCGAGGAAGGTCCATTGAAGAAGCAAATAAAGCCAAGTTTATTTTTGTCACTTTTGATAAACAAAAACAACATACAGCTCTCACAGCTGTCTGGTGTTTTCGTTAATTTAAGAAATAACTGTTGTTTTCCTTCGGTTTATGCGATATAAACCGAAAATTTTCAGCACAAGCTTCATAACTCGCTACGCGTCTTATGAAGCTTGTGCTGAACATTTTCGGTTTATATCGCATAAACCGAAGGAAAACAACAGTTATTTCTTATAATTTAATCCGGCTGTAATATTAAAATATAAAAACTATGTGTACGTGAACGAAAAACTTTTAATTTTCGCAAAAGACAACAGTCAAACTCAGGAAAGTGTGCCACAAACAGGTCACGTCAGTCATTGTCAAATTGTTTATTGTTTTGATTTTCGATCGCAGACGACAGATATTTAGCAAGTCACGTAACAATATCATTAAAAACATTTTTTTTAAGTTCCCCCAAAATCATGTTTGGATGTATGATCTTTTATTCGTCTCCCACTTCGGTATATTTCATTAAATTCAATTGTCCCCGAGAAATTATCATTATGTTCTCGCTGACTGGAGGCGACGAAAAATCTATCATTGATCTTTGTTTACAAGCTTGTTATTCATCTATCAGTCTGCCGTCACGCCCTCACGGTGACAATTGGATTGAGTGGGCGGGGCTTCCAGAATGTAGACATTCCAAATCATTACGTGATTTGGTTTATACGATTTTGACGACTTTCACGCTGTATGCTTTCAACCAATCAAACGCAGAGGAGGGGCAAATGATTAAATTATTAAAACTTATAAAAGGAAATCTGGCTATTCAAGCAAGCTAATTAGAAGCAACCACTTCACAGATAATAACCTTTGTTGAGTGAATGTGCTTTTCAGTGATTTGCAAGTTTTTATGCTTCTCAGGAAAAAATAGCAAATCTCACCTCCTGTCCTTTTATATTAATGGGGAGGATTTTAAAAAGTTTCAGAACATCAAAAGATGCTGAAAAAGCCGTTTTCTTATTTTTAGATGGGTTTCAATAGAGAAAAATAAATAAGTAGTGATTAACCGATAACCGGCAATCGCATCTGACATCGGCTGACTTTAAGCCATCAGTTGACGATCGATAGAGTTGTTTGAACATCGGTCCATGCCGATGGTTACATGGAACACCACTGGATCAAAATTGTTTGTATTTACGCTTGATTAACAATCTCATACTGTACAAGCAGTAACAAACTTAATAAGTTGCCAACAATGATTAGAAGGATTCAAGTTGGCCTAATCTCATTGATTGGTCTGATCTTCCCCTTGATTTCTGCTCACACATCACACGTGTTGTGTGATGACTCAATGAAATGCGACATCAGCAGAAACAGGTTAACAGCGCAACGTCTGAAAGACGTTGCGCTGTTAACTTGTTTCCACTGATGTCTATTTTTTTATTTTAAAACACACACTGAGACACTCTTGAGGTTAACAAACCAATCAACCTGACTGTACTGTAAAATTACCCCTGTTCTATGCATTCTTAAACATACTACTCCTTTCAGTTGTTACTATCTGACATCAGGACTCACAATCGGCAGATTGTGTGCTCAACTAATCGGCAAGGAGATGATGTAGTTGAATATTTTATCAATAGGGACATGCGCCATCACAGTCGGAATAAATAAGGTTTACAATTCCTCTCCCCAAATGGGTAATTTTCAAGATGCCCCTGATTCGATTAGATTTCGAATAACTGACCCGATTCGTTTCTTGATTTGATTCGAATCAAAAATGTTTGATTCGCTGGTCTCTACTATAAAACGATTGTTTAGAAACTGATACTCAGATGATGAGTTGAAGAGCCATCAGAGTATGGCCTGTTCTAGTCACTGCTCAGCTGACTCTTGAAGTCATTCTAAGGAACCATAAGGCTTTTGTATCAGACAATGGCGTGACAGTGGGAGGGGGTAGATAAATAGAGTGACCTGGTTGGCCGGAGCAGAGGTCGGAACTAGAGATAGCTTGTAGTTGAAAGGAAAGTTGAAATCGGTTGGCGACAGGTTATCAACAGGTAGCAGTAGGTATGGCCAATCGGAAACGAGGATTCGTGGAGTTTTAGGGTAAAACAGAGTCCATATAGGTAATTTGAGGTAGTTGCTTCTTGTGATTAGATATTTTGCTTTACAATCGAACATGTCTCTAGAACACGTGACTAGACCACTGCTTCCTTTTGGACCCATACCAACCACCGTCTATCATAGAAACAAAGATGGCGGCTTCCAGTCAACAAAATGGAAGCCCAAAACACATT
This sequence comes from Pictodentalium vernedei, assembly GCA_031216915.1. Taxonomy (NCBI): domain Eukaryota; kingdom Metazoa; phylum Mollusca; class Scaphopoda; order Dentaliida; family Dentaliidae; genus Pictodentalium; species Pictodentalium vernedei. Next base: position 402,560,968 of record CM062293.1, read on the forward strand.
TCACTTTAACAACACATGCAGCGCATGCGCACTAACACCACTATCAGCATGATAGTGAAGTCACAAAATGGCAGCTCCCGCACCGTAACATGTCAACACACGTGACGCCCATACACGCTAAAAACTAAAGTGTTAAAAACTACACTTGAAGTGCTGTGTTTAACACTTACTAAGTGCTGAACTAGCACTTTGTTCAAGTGTAGATATCCCAGAACTTGACAGGTGTTATAATAATACCACTTGACAAGTGTAATGTCGCGACACTTAAAAGGAAACAACGCAGATGACGCGGATCAGGCTCGAACTCTCGAGCCTGATCCGCGTCATCTGCGTTGTGTCCCTTTAATTATGTACCCACCAAGCGCAAATCAAATTATGGACGATTCTGGAAGAACCACCAATGCTAGACACATGGGAAGTGCCATCCATTCAAGTTTCAGATGTCTGACGATTGTAATGTCTAAGTGCTTAAAGCATTGCACTTTGAGTGTTAAAATCAAACCCTAAGAGTTAGAATGGGTTTAACACCTTGAAAGTGTACGTTTTAACACTTTAGTTTTTAGTGTGTAGACCACTGCTTCCTTTTGGACCCATACCAACCACCGTCTATCAGAGAAACAAAGATGGCGGCTTCCAGTCAACAAAATGGAAGCCCAAAACACATTTCACTTTAACAACACATGCAGCGCATGCACACTAACACTACTATTACCATGATAGTGAAGTCACAAAATGACAGCTTCCGCACCGTAACATGTCAACACACTTGACGCTCATGATGCACGTGACTTAATGTCCTTAACCCCCTCCCCACTATTCCCCAAAATGAGGGATAACTCGGCCTTCGCCTACTACTAAGAAGGAAGTTCGTCCACAAATTTGCCCTTGAGAATGTGATGCTCCAAAATGCATTCTAGAAATATTTTGATGCCCTTTTAAGACATAAGTTGCTTTGGAGACTACACAATTGCATTTTCTCCCTAACAACACTGGGTAAACAGATAAACACCCCCATTATCGGTATCAAACTTTCTTGGAAAGTCAGGCGCTTGTGTTATCAATACTGAAACCTCGAACAGGCTGGGAGTATCATAGCCTAGTCCCCAACCCCAAGCCCCTAATTTGAAAACAGATAGAGGATATCTAGTGTTTTTGAGTGGATACCGAAAATTATCTCATGAGTGACCGATACAAATGTTTATTTTTCGCGAGCGCTTGCGCGAGCGAAGATAACCATTTATCTCGATCACAAATGAGACAATTTTCGGTATCCACTCAAAAACACTAGATTTTCTTTTTATTATACGCTTTTTATAAGAATCTGATAATTCCACTCGCTCCAACCATGAACAGATCCATGAAAGTAAACAGCGCATTGAGTTATTGATACACGGAAGTGGTTTGATCGATACTCGGAACAGATAGCGTCTTTCGATCTGATTCGGTTAGCGGGTTTCTTGTCCAAACAAGGCCTGAATGTCCGCAATATAAGTTTTTGGTTTAGTACGTCCGGGTTTCATGCATCAATTCTAGGTAAATACGTGTTGAATTATTGCTGGAAATGACCGGTATCCACTCAAAAACACTAGATTTTCTTTTCATTATATGTTTCTAGAACAAATGGATTATTTCCAGTGATAATTTGACTCATATTCACCTTGAAGTGATGCTTGAAAAGCCGCCATTTTGATTGATACAGTGAAAGTTAAAATTTCTATATCTTCACAGTGGGGGATAAGATTTCTATCTTTCCGCAATTTCTTAGATAATCTATCGTATAGCATATAATAAAAAGGATTATCACCACTGTTTCGCCGCCTCTGAACTCGATTAGGGCTAATTATTCTCCATCGTATTATGTGCTGTATCTTTCCTTTTTCCAGTGGATTTGTGATTTTTGGTCTGAACGAAAGTAGCATCTGGCAGAACGGACTTCTCCTGACTTGGACTGTTTGGAAATCTGGAGAACCAAATACTAGCGGAAACAAATATTGCAACTTTTATGTATCCGATGGCAGCGGAGAGTGGGTTTGGAGAAAACATCAATGCACGCAATCTGGCAATATTGTTTGTGAAAGTGCAGACTCGAGTAAGTCAATATCTATATTTAATATAGAAAATATGGGTCCTGATCTATGAGCGCGATCCACATTCAAAATGTTGGGCTCCGCCCAATTTATCGAACACAAGATTTCGTATTAGCGGATTTATTTATTATTTATTGGTGTTTAAGGCCAATAAATAATAAATAAATCCGCTAATACATTTCTGAACCTCCTTTCTGAATTGTTGTGTGCGGTAAAGTGGGCGGAGCCGATCGATCTCAAAGTGTTATGTTCAGAATTTTAGAAAAATGCGCACTCTGTCCTGAACCGCCGGTGAGTTTCAAGTAAGTAGGTATTGGTCCAAAGTCGATATGTCATACCATGCACGAGATATTAGCAAGACCCTCTTTCAGTATCTTTAACTCTGCTCACTCAGCCTATCCCTTTTAAAGTCGCAACGCCTAGTGTCTTACTGGAGTGATGGCATTTCCATCGATAACTAATACATGAAGAACAAGGTGCTTTCGATGACATTTGTGTAAGATGAACAGTTTTTAAAAGATCTAAACATTGGTCTGAAATTGGTCGTCTGTATTTGTTATTCAAAACCTGTTTTGTTACAAATTACTGGAGAGTGCCCACAGGCACTCTCCAGTAATTTGTAATAAAACAAATTTATATAAACAATATATTATATTTGTGTTTCACTGAATATGAAATATAAGCAAGGGAAGTGCTGGCTTTTTCTCTGGTATCCTCAATTTTTGAAAGCCCTAAAAGTGGCTTCTTGCACTCAACCAGTTAAGAAGGCTTGACAGAACGATTATATTAGTACTTTAAGCTGCGATAACATTTGCCTCAAAGGTTGTCACCGATCACCATTCGGGAGAAAATAGGAATTGAGGTTAAGACTTTAAACAATCGAAAAATAATAACAAAACAAATGACCACAAAGTATCAAGGCGCTGTTTGATTTCGTAATGCATAAGACCACACAAGAAGTATTAAGGCGCTGTTTGGTTTCGTTCGCCATAAGACGTACAAAAGTATAAAGGCACTGTTTGATTTCGTACGTCATAAGACGTACAAAAGTACCAACGCGCTGTTTGATTTCGTACGTCGTAAGACGTACAAAAGTATCAAAGAGTTAAATATATTACGTCAATTACGTCACTTCATTCAAACATTTTTTCAAGCATATGACCCAGTGATTAACCGATAAGGATTTGCGAAACTAGTAACACAACGTCAAATTTCCCAATCACGCCACTTATTTTTGTCACTAATAACTAAAGGGGGATCTCATCGGTGCATGAGACGCCTTAGTTACGTGACCCAGTTACGTCACATAGGATTGTCATGCTAGCCCGCGTGAGAGCCCATGTTGTGATTCCATTACCATAGTGATACATGCCATCAGTACGCATGGGCAGCGTGTGTTCATAAGGTGACACGTGTTCCATTGTCCATTTTGTATACTGAAGGCCGCCATCATGGTTTCTTTAGTGACACGAGGTTACTATGTGACCCCAAACCCTCTCAAAGGACGGAGTGTGTTGGTTGGGAGTGTTCGATTCAAGGCGGGTAAATCTAATTACCACAAACAAACCAATAACTATTTTTACTAGCTCGGATTCCATCTGCTTCTGTCTATGCCATGTATGTTATTCTTTCTGTCCACCGACGCTTTTTCGCTTGTTCCGGGGTATACTCCAGTAGAATTGGCGAGTCTATCAGGTGGAACAGTTCTAGATTATTGTTACTATTTCTAACTTCCTGTGTCTGTTCTGACAATATTTCAGAACATGAGTATGAGTCACGTTTTGTTTATCCAATCAGATCACTCTACTGCAACTAACTAATCCATAGAATCACTCCATTTATCTAAAACCCACCCACTGTCCGCAACGTTATCTGATACATGGGTTCCAAAGAGTTCACGAGTCAGTCGATCAGCAACTGGAACGGGCATCGGCGACTCAAATCTTATCGAGCAAACGAGATATCGAGCAACTGCTCGAACAAGTCAATCCACATACGACTCGTCGACTCATCTCGAAGAAAGAATGCCGAAGACAACCCAGGTATGTGAGGGGTGCAAAAATTGGGGTGCCGAGAAACGTGAATCATGAGTTCATCAAATGAGCTATCGAGAAGCAGTGACTGGAAAAAAGGATTGTCCGAACGAATCGAATCTTATCGAGCAAATGGGCTAGAGAGCAATTGCTCGAACTTGTGATTGCACAGACCTCTACGACTCATCTTGGTATTTGGGAATACTTATGTCATGGTGGTGTACCATTGGAGGATATGTGTTGGAAGATAACCTCTTCATTCGGGTACTTCCGTTGGGTAGTTGACAAACATACAATATATAACTTTCCATTCATTTTTATTCTGTTCTCTGATACATTGTACACAGTATTCAATCACTTTGTTAATTTACAGTTCAATCTTACAAGGCATTTACTTCCTCTAATACATCATTGAATGGTGTGCATTTTTTCCTCCCTCTTTTTCCTGGAGATAGAGATAACCTTCTGATCACAGACTTTTTGTTGATCTGTAATGGAACTTCTTCCAATTTCTTCACTCTAGCTCAGTCTTTATAATTGATAAAAACATGTTTGTTCGTTAAACGTTTGTAGCTTGGCCTTGTTGGTTGCCTTGATTTCTCGTGCTTTAAAGAGGTTGGCGTGGTTGATTTCTTTGCTTGCTGGTGTTCGGTTGGCATCTTTCTTCTTGGTAGCAACAGCATTTTGGGTTGGGTCGAAACTTCCTTCTTGATTTGATCTGTAGGTTGTTGTTTCATCCTTAAATCTTCATTCTCTTGAATTTTGGTCTTCATCGGCGCATTCGTGGTGGGATCTGTCTTTAGAATCTCTTTCGTCCTGTTGTCTTCATACTGCTTCGTAGTTTGATTGGAGACTTCGTTTTTGTTTTGCTCTGTGCCGCTCTGAATTTCAGTTTTCTTCAGTTCCTTATTGGTGGGAGCTACCTTTGACATCTCTTTCGTACTGTTGTTTGTAGTTTGACTGGTAACGTCGTTCTTCTTTTCAATTAGCTTGACTCTTCGTTCTCTATCTCGCCGTTGGTCAACAACTGATACGTGCCAAAAGGCATCTCCATACATCTTGTTTCTTTCTTATAACTACAACTATGTGCTGCTGTAGGTTTCGTTTTTTTACTCCGTACTACAATTATGAACTTGAGCACCGTTGCTGACACAGATATTTTCACTCTTCGGAGTTCATACCACAAATGAGTTAAAAGCTGAGACCAAACCCTTTTATACTTGTTTTCTCTTGCGGGAAGTCCATTTTCTTCTGAGTCCCTAATCGTCATTTTCCCCTCCCACTTGGAATACGAATTTCAACATAAGGTCGTAGAACAGAAATGTTTGCTTTTCCAAGGTGTAGTTCTGGGATTCTTCAGTCATTCTTTTCTCCTTTACGAAGTCGTTTGGCAGTTTCTTGAATTTTCTTGTCTATTGGAGCCTTGCAAAAATTCTTAACCCTTTACCTAACATGAAAAGCAGACGACACTTGCAAAACAATTCTTGAGTAACTAATTGTTTTTATTTTTGATTCAAAAACATAGGTTATGACCCCTCATTGGAACGAGCTCAACCAGCTCGTTCCAACGAGGGATCATAACCTATGTTTTTGATAATAGCGCTGGCGGTTTTTTGTTTTTTTTGCCGTTAAGTTGGGTAAAGGGTTAATGTACACCAGAGTATCACTGTATTTCACCCCGACGGCTTCTCTGACACTCTTTTGAAATGCCGCGTCCGCTGCATCAGCTGCATTTTCTTTTTCCATTCCATCTTCCATATACTTGTTCATGACGTTGTCAAAATCTTTTTGGTATTCGCCGTAGGTACTTCTGACGACATTACCCTTTACAAAAATAGAATCGTCTTCTTCTTCTTCTTATTCCATTTCTTCTTCTTGAGCTTCAGATAGTTGCGATTTCTCGGATTCCGAATCTTCCATTGGCGAACATTTTTTTCTTGAACAAGGGCGACACGGCTGCAGTGCGTCCCCTCCGTTCGAAGGTCAGTTCACAAATGACACATTTGTTACGCGTGTCCCTTTTTATAGGCTGAGGATATCGGGTAATATACTGATGACGGTTTTCAGTAACTTCCATTAAACTCCTCCTGTCTGTATGATCCGTCTTTGTTTCGATTAGATAGTTTATCCTTTGTAAAGTTAGCCTCTGTATTTGATGTCTGCATGGAATCAGCTGAGCTCCGAGTCTTTCGGATTTGGTTATTTGCACATTTAATCCAATAGGTTCCTAGTACCATTACATATGTATTGTATCAAATCATCATTAGCCGTCTTGATCGTGGTTTTCGTTTCATTTCGGTTAGCATGAGATAGAAATCGCACTAGTTTGCTATTTCTGTTCAGTCTTTCTGTGTTCTTCGGTTTGTAGCTTTGAGCAAACCTCTTTGTGCTTCTTCTTCTTATTCTTTAGAGAAAATGTTTTTCCATTGTAGTCGCAATGATGAATTGCCATGTTCTTACTCTTTCGTGGACGTCGATCAAATGAGTATTTGGTAAGCATTCTCTTGTTACCTATTCTCAGAACTTTGGCTAGGACTGGGATGATGAGTAACGAGAGAAAGCAACTCCTTCGTAACATACGCCTTTATATATTTCGTAATACATCTTTGTAGATAAGCAGCTTCAATACACTCTCGTTTTCTAGAAGATCATCAAATTCTTCGAATTCTGTGGTATCCTATCTTCGATGATGGTAGCACATCTACAAAAACAGGTAATCAAATCTTCACCTGCAGCTCGGAGAACGGCATCCATTTCCCCCTTGTCTGGATCTATTCCACAACGGGTTTCCATTTTGGGGCTGTGCTTCTTCTTGTGTCTAACGGCATCATGAGACCCAGAAATAACCCCAGAACAGTGTCTGTTCCGAACCGGCAATATGTCATTCGACGATGGTCAGGACACAAATGATAAGAACTGCTGCAGGTCACCCTTTTTATACCTTTCCCAGCAGAAATACCTATTCGAATGAAGAAGTTATACTCCAACAGTTATCCTCCAAAAAGTATCTCCCAAAAATATACTCTCCCAAAAAAGAAAGTGTGCATGCTAAAAAATAACACTAAAAAAAGATATATATCATTTTCATTCATGGAAATTTTATTCAATCACAGATGAATCAATTTGTGATCAACACGAGAAATTTCATTACGCTACGACGAATACTCTTGATGCCATGGAGAGTCAAAGACACTAAGGGTCAAACACAAAAGTCACACTCTCAATATCTGGTATGACTTCAGTCTGCATCGACTACTGTTGTGCATCTACGCCTCGTGGAAGCGAACAAGTTAGCATGGAAGTGTTGTGGGATGTTGTTCCATATTCTAATAAGCTGTCTTTGGAGATTCACAAGCGTTGACGGTGCATGGGGAAGCCGGCGTAGCTGACGTTTCATTTCGTTCCATACGTGCTCAATGGGTGAGATATCGGGCGAATTTGCGGACCAGGGAAGAACATCCACTTGTTGTTGCTGCAGATACTGTTGAACAACACGAGCTGCGTGGGGTCGGGCGTTGTCCTGCTGTAGAATGACGCCGGGGCCGTGACGTTGCAGAAATGGGACAACAACAGGTGTAAGCACTTCATCACGATATCTGGCTGCATTGAGATTGCCATCAATAATGACCAGCTCAGTTATGTTACGGGCAGTGATGCCACCCCCACACCATGAGAGACCCTCCCCCATAACGGTTTCGCTCCACGACACATGGATCTGCGTAGCGTTCGTTTCGACGTCTGTACACTCTCTGGCGGCCATCTGATGATGAAAGATGGAAACGACATTCATCTGTGAATAAAACACGTCGCCACCAGTGTAAGGGATGCCTGAGATGTTGTCTACACCACTGCAGTCGAGCACGACGATGACGTAACGTCAAAATTGGACGAATTGCAGGTCTTCGAGGACGTAAGCCGTATTCTCTCAGCCGGTTGATTACTGTTTGAGGATGTATCCGTCTCAGGTTAGGGATGTTCCTGGCTGTCGTCGTTGCCTTTTGTTGCCGGTTCCGGAGATGGACGACGCGGATATACCGATCTTGTGCAGGGGTGGTAACTCGGGGTCTCCCGGAGCGGGGTCGGTCTCGAACGTCATCATGTTGTGCATGTCGATGGACTAGCCTGTCTACAGTGTTACGGTGGCAGTTCAAATGCTGGGCAACCTCTCTGTGTGTTCTGCCAGCTCTGATCATACCCAGGGCAAGGGGACGTTGATTCATTGTCCATCTTGGCATGCTAATGTGGAGTCGTTTTAACAGCAGCGCAAGTTTGAATGTGAACGATAGGAAGGCCTTACTTTAGTGTTTAAATACCCAAGGATTCACACTGCTGCATGAATTTTCAGACTCGCCACGTGCAAAACATGCCTTTTCACAAACGTGCAGCTTTGAGCAAACCTCTTTGTGCTTCTTCTTCTTATTCTTTAGAGAAAATGTTTTTCCATTGTAGTCGCAATGATGAATTGCCATGTTCTTACTCTTTCGTGGACGTCGATCAAATGAGTATTTGGTAAGCATTCTCTTGTTACCTATTCTCAGAACTTTGGCTAGGACTGGGATGATGAGTAACGAGAGAAAGCAACTCCTTCGTAACATACGCCTTTATATATTTCGTAATACATCTTTGTAGATAAGCAGCTTCAATACACTCTCGTTTTCTAGAAGATCATCAAATTCTTCGAATTCTGTGGTATCCTATCTTCGATGATGGTAGCACATCTACAAAAACAGGTAATCAAATCTTCACCTGCAGCTCGGAGAACGGCATCCATTTCCCCCTTGTCTGGATCTATTCCACAACGGGTTTCCATTTTGGGGCTGTGCTTCTTCTTGTGTCTAACGGCATCATGAGACCCAGAAATAACCCCAGAACAGTGTCTGTTCCGAACCGGCAATATGTCATTCGACGATGGTCAGGACACAAATGATAAGAACTGCTGCAGGTCACCCTTTTTATACCTTTCCCAGCAGAAATACCTATTCGAATGAAGAAGTTATACTCCAACAGTTATCCTCCAAAAAGTATCTCCCAAAAATATACTCTCCCAAAAAAGAAAGTGTGCATGCTAAAAAATAACACTAAAAAAAGATATATATCATTTTCATTCATGGAAATTTTATTCAATCACAGATGAATCAATTTGTGATCAACACGAGAAATTTCATTACGCTACGACGAATACTCTTGATGCCATGGAGAGTCAAAGACACTAAGGGTCAAACACAAAAGTCACACTCTCAATATCTGGTATGACTTCCGTCTGCATCGACTACTGCTGTGCATCTACGCCTCGTGGAAGCGAACAAGTTAGCATGGAAGTGTTGTGGGATGTTGTTCCATATTCTAATAAGCTGTCTTTGGAGATTCACAAGCGTTGACGGTGCATGGGGAAGCCGGCGTAGCTGACGTTTCATTTCGTTCCATACGTGCTCAATGGGTGAGATATCGGGCGAATTTGCGGACCAGGGAAGAACATCCACTTGTTGTTGCTGCAGATACTGTTGAACAACACGAGCTGCGTGGGGTCGGGCGTTGTCCTGCTGTAGAATGACGCCGGGGCCGTGACGTTGCAGAAATGGGACAACAACAGGTGTAAGCACTTCATCACGATATCTGGCTGCATTGAGATTGCCATCAATAATGACCAGCTCAGTTATGTTACGGGCAGTGATGCCACCCCCACACCCTGAGAGACCCTCCCCCATAACGGTTTCGCTCCACGACACATGGATCTGCGTAGCGTTCGTTTCGACGTCTGTACACTCTCTGGCGGCCATCTGATGATGAAAGATGGAAACGACATTCATCTGTGAATAAAACACGTCGCCACCAGTGTAAGGGATGCCTGAGATGTTGTCTACACCACTGCAGTCGAGCACGACGATGACGTAACGTCAAAATTGGACGAATTGCAGGTCTTCGAGGACGTAAGCCGTATTCTCTCAGCCGGTTGATTACTGTTTGAGGATGTATCCGTCTCAGGTTAGGGATGTTCCTGGCTGTCGTCGTTGCCTTTTGTTGCCGGTTCCGGAGATGGACGACGCGGATATACCGATCTTGTGCAGGGGTGGTAACTCGGGGTCTCCCGGAGCGGGGTCGGTCTCGAACGTCATCATGTTGTGCATGTCGATGGACTAGCCTGTCTACAGTGTTACGGTGGCAGTTCAAATGCTGGGCAACCTCTCTGTGTGTTCTGCCAGCTCTGATCATACCCAGGGCAAGGGGACGTTGATTCATTGTCCATCTTGGCATGCTAATGTGGAGTCGTTTTAACAGCAGCGCAAGTTTGAATGTGAACGATAGGAAGGCCTTACTTTAGTGTTTAAATACCCAAGGATTCACACTGCTGCATGAATTTTCAGACTCGCCACGTGCAAAACATGCCTTTTCACAAACGTGCAGCACGTCATTTAACGTTAATGGAATTTTAACGGGGAAAGCTGTTTTTGTGTTCAATATAACTTATTCATGAACAGGTTAACACTCTTTACACCTACGAAATTATGTTTTTGGAATTTGATCAATTTCTGCAATGCACACTTTCTTTTTTGGGCGAGTATATATATACTATTGCCTTAAGTATTCTGAGAAACTAAGATGAGTCGTAAAGTGGTAACTGGAGTCACTCGTCTAGGCATTTGCTTTTCAGCTTATTTGCTCGATAAGATTCGAGTCGTACGAGGGTTGCGTTTTCGAGGTACTGCTTGATAGCTCATTTGATGAAATCATGATACTCGTTTCTCGGCGACCCACTTTTGGAACTCCATCACATACCTGGGTTGTCGTAAGCGCACCTCCTTCCAAAATGATTCGAAGAGTGGTATGTGGAGTCACTAGCTAGAGCAAGTACTCTCTAGCAAGTGTTCTATAGCTCATTTGTTCGATTAAATTCGAGTCGTCCGAGCGACGCCTGTTTCACTTACTGCTCGACTGACTCTTGGACTTATTCTTTGGAACCCCTGTATCAGATAACGATGTGATAGTGGGTAGGTTTTAGATGAATGTAGTGATTCGATTAGTTAGTTAGTTGCTGTAAAGTGATCTGATTGGATGACCCGGAACCCCCCTCCCCCACCACCACCCTATTAAAGGATTTTGGGCCGCATGGCAAACCAGGTGTCACCATAAAAACCAAGATGGCGGCCTCCAGTATACAAAATGGACGACGGAAACACTTGTCACCCTAACAACACGCATTGTGCTTTCGCACTGACACCAAGTATCGCTATGGCAATGACGTCACAACATGGTCGCTTACTAGGGCTACCATTACAATCCAATATGACGTAACTAGGTTACGTGACTATGACGTCACAAGAGATTCTCCGATGAAATTTCACAAATACACCTGGACACCACATTACATACTATTAATGCGTTGTAAATATTCAATTTTTATTACCGAGAAAAGTGTGCACATCACCATCGCATTACTTGTTCACAGACATCAAAGTATATTCTTTTTTACCCAACGAATCGCCCGCATCCGCCCGCGTAATATGCAAATTCTGCAGTTGAAAAAATATTATTTTTCAAAAAATTTCAACAAAACCATATCATGTGACCCCTCGTTGGAACGAGCTCATCGAGCTCGTTCCAACGAGGGGTCACATGATATGGTTTTGTTGAAATTTTTTGAAAAATTTAAAGAAAATATATTTAAAATAATAAACTTTGATGTCGTCTGTGTTGGGTAAAGGGTTAAAAGTTGTAAAATTGAAAACTTTCGAGAAATGGTTGGTTTGTTGAACATCATTTATTTATAGCAACACTGCCCCAACCACCAAGATAGCGGTCGACGAGACACTTTTCCATATGTGACTTGGGACCTTTTTAGCAATCCAGTTATACAGAGATCAATGATGAAACCTTGCGGAGAAAGTTTATTAGTGTGATTATATAGCAAGCATGTATTCCAGGTTTGACATATTTATCGCAGACGTCAATTTATGAGACTAAAATGTACAACATTATTTTTATTGTAGATTACACAATGCGTGTTGCTCTAGTTGATGGAATCACCCTGTACAGGGGTCGAATTGAGATATATTCCAACGGATTATGGGGGTCAATGTGTTCATTCAATGATGTTAATATTACGGAATTGGGAGCAGTTTGTATTATGCAAGGTGGCATGTGAGTATCTTTTTTATATACTCTTCGAAAAAATACCATAAACTTACGTAATATATTAGTGAGTGCATAATATATCATTATATTCTACCTTGTGAGGTGGCAGAGAAAATGTCTAACAAATGATTACAATTTCTACTGTCGCGATAGATAGAAAAGAAAATCTCCCTCTCTCCGGAAGTGACGTACATTACGAAATAGGTTTGGGTCGATAACAATGCGCGTTTTGTGGTGTTTGGATGGTTTCAGTACAATCAAAACATGTTTCAACAGGCGCATAGCCAGGAGAGGTGCGATGGGTTCGAATTAGGGATTAATCCCGAAAACGGGAATTCCCGTATTCCCGGTTCCAAAAGTAGGTCACGATACCAGGTAAATCTTTATCACAGACCGAGAACCACGTACGTCACTGTTTGTGTGTTGAACTGAAGTTTCGAAATTGAAAAACTGCCCCAACGTAACTTTCTATGATTTCGACAGCCTTTTGCGCCTGAACTTTTTACAATCCTGCTTCCTGAAGAACCGTTTTCAACAAATCACTGTAGCTCTCAAACAGTTCCGGAGGACTCCTCTCTTCAACAGCAAGATGTTCATACTCGTCTTCATTTCCGGAATCTTTAATATCACTCACTATTCACAACCTCCTTCAGCACCAACTCCTTCTTCACTGCTGTCACCAGTCTCCTCTGCTTAAAGCAGGGGAGACTGGTGACAGCAGTGAAGTGGGAGCTGAAGAGATGAAACTGGCAATTCTGAAAATGAAAACGAGTTGGAAGCTGGTTTGAGTTTTCACACTTCTCTTAGGAAAAGAACTTTCCCGTATGGAAATGGCAGATTGTTAATAAAATATGTTCGTTTTCACGAAAATACATGCGCCTTGTCACCCTCGTAAATTTTCTAGATATTATCCGTGATATTTCCCGTTCCCGGTTCCGAGTGTAATTTCATTTCCGTTCCCGTTACTATAGAAAACCTGAAATATATTAAACCCTAGTTCGAATGCACCTCCCCACAAAATTGGAGTTCCACTTAACCCTCTACCCAACGTAACTGCCAAAACCAGCCAGCGCTATTCTCAAAAATCGCCAATTAATTTTCATTATTTTTTCATTTTCCGACTCAAAAACATGGGTTATGACCCCTCATTAAAACGAGCTCGTTCCAGTGAGGAGTCATAACCTATGTTTTTGAGACAATAAATGAAAAAAATTAGTTATTCAATATTTTTTTTTTTTTTTTTTGAAAGTATCGTCTGCTTTTCATGTTAGCTAAAGGGTTAAGGGACTACCTCCTATTTTTTATTTGAAAATTTTGATAAAATGGAGCGACCTCACTTACCCCTATACATCGTACTCTCTGTATAACAATGGCTATAAAAATATCAATGTGCCAAGGTACTTCACAGAAACTAGTTGCATGGTCGTGGTGTTACATACCCTATATGTTACACCGAGCTTATCGCTGTTTAATTTCTGCTAGAATCCCATATTAACAGAATTACATATATAGGTATAATATATATCTGCAAAATAAAATATGTCTACCAACTTTGTCGATTTATTATGTAATTTTTCACATACAATAGTACAAAAGTGCTTCTATTTTAGATCCCAAGCCTCACATAATATTTTCCCAGACGCTACCACAGAACGCCATGTGACTCATTTTTCAAAACTTTTCGATTATCTCGCAGTGCACCTCCCCAACAAAATTTCTGGCAATGCGCCTGTCCAATCGCAATTAAAACATCGTAACACATGCAATAAAAATTATACCTACTGTTTATCATTAGTCTTTCTGAGACTTTGCCTCATCCATACTGTTCAGCCACGAGTGAAAACCACGGTTTCTGGGAGCCACTCAGGAGAAATATTTGGCACCTTCTCAAAAACAGTATAGGTATCGTTTATATATTGAACGCGACCTCTGTTTTTGAGCTCAGTGCAATGTAAGCAGTTTAGGCGTATTTTTGAGTTGTTTTCGATGAGAAATAAATGAAAAGACAGAGCATGACTAGTTCGATATTCGTTCTGGGTGATATCGTGATATATTATCGAAACGGTTAACGCTATCGCTGGATTTAAAAAAAACGGTATCTCGCTAGCGCGGTAAATATCCCCACCGAATGATGTTAGGGGCTTGACGAATAATAGCAAAGGCTCTGTATAACAACACACACAATAATAATAACACATACAGACCTACATGAGGTTCTCGGAGTAGGTAGGCCCCATGGGGCCGGGTCTCACGAAGACGAATAATAATAACGAAATGTATTATGATTGTTCATTAACCCTTTACCTAGCCAGACGATATCAATTTTTTCATTTTAAATATTATTTTTCCACTTTTTCAAAAATATTTCAACAAAACCATATCATGTGACCCCTCATTGGAACGTGCGCGACGAGCTCGTTGCAATGAGGGGTCACATGATATTGTTTTGTTGAAATTTTTGAAACATGATATTTTTTCAACTGCTGAATCTGCATATTACCGAGTGGATGCAGCCGATTCGTTTGGTAAACGGTTCATTTTACTATTTGCAGCAACTGCAATGCCAATTGTGACCGCAAAAACACGAGTCGACTGTGTCTGCAGGTGTGCCTGCGGACACAGTCGACTTGCGTTTTGAAGACAGAACCGACTTGTGGACACAATCGGCTAGGATTTTTTTCCGGACGTTATCGGCCAGGGGCTTGAATGCGGACACACTCGACTCATTTGCGAACACAATCAGCTCGCATTGTTTGCGGACATAATCAACCTTGCGGACTTATTCAACCGAAACCCGGTTAGTCCTCGGATGGGTGACCGTCTGAGTGATCGAATCGGACTCCCGCGTTGTGACCTTAGGTCAGGCACTTAACCCCGATTGTCCACATGGGGCACGATGACACCGTGTAATAAGGCGTACTGCACGTCGATGGTGCGCTTGTCGTCAACCAATCTAACCCTGCCTGTGCTGCAGTGCGGAGTTACGATGTTGGGGAGCTGGCAGTTGCTCGTCGTTGCTTGGTGGTTCTCTCCGGGTACTCCGGCTTCCTCCACCCGTAAAACTGTCACGGTCATGATTAGCCATTGTGTATAAGTATGTGACCTTAAACAACAATAAATAAATAAATAAATAAATTCGACCGAAACGTACGACGGCAGTTCCGCAACATTGTTATTCCAAAGTTAATTCTAAATGACAGCACGAGACAATGACGTCAATGTTGTAGTGATTAATTTTAATTATTTCTGATGCAAGTGAAAATTGGATTATGGGAAATAAGTCTCACGTCTGAAGCATTAGTTTCGGTATCAACAGCAAGATTCTGATGGACATATCGCACCCACCATAGCTGGTTCCATGCTAGACGTCAAGAGAATTTTGATAGACTCGTCCAATAAATGTTTTCCGACAGATTTACTCATTTTGTACAAACATTCCAAAGGAGCGCGGTTACTCAGTTGTTACATCATTGGACTTTAACCCTTTACCCAACGCAGACGATATCAAAATGTATTATTTTAAATATCACTTTTTAAAAATTTTCAAAAAAAGTTCAACAAAACCATATCATGTGACCCCTCGTTGTTCAACTGCTGAGTTTGCATATTACGCGGGCGGATGCGGGCGATTCGTTGGGTAAAGGACTAAACTGAACAGTCGACTGTTAGATCCCGGTCAGAGATTCACAAGTGCGCGGGTGTGGCATAACAGATCATTGGGACTGGGGTAGATGATGTGAACCAGATTTGTCCCGATTGTGACGACACAAGTCCCGACTGACTAACATTCCAACTACATTATCAAGGTCGGCATATTTATCAGTCTGCATTGCAATTACAATACTCACGACTTTTTGAAATAAATAAAATAAAGATGTAGTAGTCGCGATGCAAATTGGTACTTTATTAATACGAGCCCTACCGGTACTCCAAATTAGACATACTGGATCCTCAACAGTCCGGACCGGCCTCCGTTTATAGAACAGACTGTGCCCGTGTATTAAATCTGGTCTTTCAAGAAATTACATGATACCAACAATTCAATATTCAACACAATATAACATTCAGCATAACTTCATTTCAAGTTGCTTTTCTCACATCACAAGCCCTCCCCCCCCACCTCTTCTCCCACCCCTAGTCTACATTAGGCTTCCGATACATCAACCTCTGTATTTTGGCACCTATATTATACTCTGTGTCATTAACCCTTTCGTCATTGCAGTACCTTCCTTACTACATTACACTCGTCATCAACTAAATAATTTAATCTCCAATCTGTAGCCAAGGTTTCCAGACTGGAAACATGAATTGTCCCACACCTTAAAATACACATGACCACCTCCTTTACATACGAAAAATAGACCATAGCACAGATTCACGTGGAACAAAACATCTTCTCCCCAGTGACCCAAGACCTGGATCAAGGGCTGGATAAGGAAGCGAGAAAATCGATATCTTAGATGCCAATCCTGACAGAAAAGTCCCAAATGGAAAAATAATTGAGGTCTCGTTACAGTTATTCGGGTGAAAATGTCGGCTTTTCAAGAAATGTTCAGCTTATGATTAACATGGCCGAGGATATTTCGCATTTAAATTACCTCCCCTATTCACAATACTCACAATGTATATAGTTCCTGGAAGCTCTGAATATGGCCCTTTCTGGAGACAACTGTACACAACAAAAATCTTACAATATCACTCAAATACACTCAGCCGAATGACACAGTTGATGGCTAAAAAATGGTCAAAATTTTCTCATTTTGGGGATAAATCTCCAATTTTCGTGCATCGATAGTGATAAAACTGTGCTATAGGAATTCCTCATTCCTCCACTGAGGATTTTACAACATAACATGATCATTCTGACAAATAAAAAACATATGGGTTTCTTATTCATTTTTTCAGAAGGCTTTCTCAAAGCAAATTTACACAAAAATTGTCCCATTTGTAAACTGCAAATTGTCAGGTCCCAAACAGGTCTGGGTTTGTCATTTAACACTTCCATGTGACCTTGACCCCCAATTGAAATGCACTTGACAATACACAGTTTGAATCAAGACCATCAACAGATTATTTTGGCCATATCACCATTAAAGAGAATTATTTACTAAATCCACACCACCATAAACTAAAACTATAGCTCAAAATAGTCATTTGGCTGAGGATATCCAATAACCTCGGGAATGACCTTTTAATAGGAAACGAGACCTTAAGTGAAAAATAAAAAAATCTTCACACTCTCAGAAACAGTAAATGTGCATCTGTATTTAATTCTGAGAAAAATGATGTATGGCACATATGAAAAAAATGTTAACTTAGTGCCCTTAAGCCCCATGGATAGCGGCAGACCGAGCACTCTGACAGCCAGTTTCTTTACGTTTCTTTACGCAGTAATGTTCAGTGAGAGAAGGCCTGTTGTTTCACATTTCTGACTCTGATAAAAGCTCTGGAGAGTAAATTTTGCATTAGATGAAAGCATGTAACACCAGTGGTTCCCCTATTCTACCAAGGCAGTATGCTTTAACCCGAGAAAAGGAAGTTAGATTTCAATTTAGATGGATGCACAGCTGTAACACCATGGACAATAGCTATCATGGCAGCTGTGTTGGTATATTGGCCAATGATCAGACTAAACCAATGGTGATGGATGATTTATTTTTGATGTGCACAGTCACTTTCAGCACCAAAAGCTACATGAGGATCACACATTAACTGATAAAATAAAAAAAACCCAGAAATTACATTCATTTGTAAACTGCATCCTCCCTCAAAATGCATATTTCAGTACCCACCCACCCACTCGTTTCCACAGCATTCTCAATTCCCTTTCCTCATTTGGCTAAGCATCATTCACTGATTCTATCAATTATAATATAATGTAATCATAAAAGAAAAAATTCTATAAATCTCTTGTAACCACATTTTCCTGCATAGCCTACATTGTGTTTGCTAAAGGGTTAAAAATAGACCCATTTCAGTTCCTGACCTGATCCAAAAGACAGACATTTGAAGTATATGCTATTTGAAAAGAGCTGTGTAAATGTAACGATTAAGAATATTCAGTCCCAAATTATCTCTACTAATCAGACTACACCCTGATAATTCTCTGGAAAGTTCTTAGAAAGAGTTCTCCATATGACTGTACCAGTAAACAGCATTTTCAAATAAAATTGTGTTAAAAAACCTACATAATTCTCTTGATAACACCATTACTGAACTTAAAATACCTCAAGAGAGAGAACTTTCCAGGAAATTATATCTGTACAGGGTACCGCTGAAAAAAGAAAAATATGTTTTAATATTTCTTTTAGTTATCCTACAACATATTCCCACTAATACAGTTGGTTGCTATGGAGATTGGAGGCCAGAAATTGCAATGAAAGCAAACACTGTTTTCTACTTAAGGTCTCGTTACAGTTATTCGGGTGAAAATGTCGGCTTTTCAAGAAATGTTCAATTTATGATTAACATGGCCGAGGATATTTCGCATTTAAATTACCTCCCCTATTCACAATACTCACAATGTATATAGTTCTGGAAGCTCTGAATATGGCTCTTTCTGGAGACAACTGTACACAACAATAATGTTACAATATCACTCAAATACACTCCGCCGAATGACACAGTTGATGGCTAAAAAAATGGCTCAAAATGGTCAAAATTTTCTCATTTTGGAGATAAATCTCCAACTTTCGTGCATCGATAGTGATAAAACTGTGTTATAGGAATTCCTCATTCCTCCACTGAGGATTTTACAACATAACATGATCATTCTGACAAATAAAAAACATATGGGTTTCTTATTCATTTTTTCAGAAGGCTTTCTCAAAGCAAATTTACACAAAAATTGTCCCATTTGTAAACTGCAGATTGTCAGGTCCCAAACAGGTCTGGGTTTGTCATTTAACACTTCCATGTGACCTTGACCCCCAATTGAAATGCACTTGACAATACACAGTTTGAATCAAGACCATCAACAGATTATTTTGGCCATATCACCATTAAAGAGAATTATTTACTAAATCCACACCACCATAAACTAAAACTATAGCTCAAAATAGTCATTTGGCTGAGGATATCCAATAACCTCGGAAATGACCTTTTAATAGGAAACGAGACCTGAGGGGTATGACTTTGTGTTTCGTCCGGAAGAGATGGGCAATAAACTATGAAATATCAACTTGGGCAGACATCCTTGCTTGCCCAATGAAAATATACACAGATTAGAAAGTGCAATAAACTCAGTATATCGATAAAATCCTATACCCAGGGAGAGAGTAACTAATAACAAATGATTTTTATGACCATGACCTGTTGAAAGCACCCAGATGGTCGGGCACCTCTACCTAGCTGATGTGTAATTACTGTATGTTTAAAATACAGTATTTTATCAATGGAAAGTATATTTGTAGCGAATAAGTCTTTGATAAACGCAATTAGGTATGTTTCAAATAGTTGGGCGATACGATCGAACCATCGGGCACCGACATCCTCCACCCTAAAAACGTTCGTTAGTTACGGCCCTGCCTTTAGCGACACTTCCGACGGCAGGGTGGGTAAGGGAAGTCTTTATGATTTCAAAGCATTTCAAAGATATATCTTCTTCAGAAAAACGTACTCAATCGAGGATACTGCACTATGTGTTGCAAACATTTCTTTAGTTTATACAAACGTGTTTAATGAATGGTCTTGTGTACTAAGAGCCTTTTAGTAACGGATTATTTATTTTCAATACAACAAAAATGAAAAGAAAACATTTGAAACATTTAGGTTCATTGTACATTTACTGGACCAAGACGTCACGGGTTATTACAAGTTTAAACAGTTAATCGCATGGTACTGATAATCACGTAAATATTTCCAAGTGGCAACCGTTCCTAAGTACATTTGAGAGCTTACTCATATGACGTACTTTCATTTAACCCTTTACCTAACATGAAAAACAGACGACACTTGCAAACAAAATTCTTGAATAACTAACTTTTTCATTTTTTGTCTTAAAAACATAGGTTATGACCCCTCATTGGAACGAGCTCGACGAGCTCGTTCCAAAGAGGGGTCATAACCTATGTTTTTGAGGCAAAAAATGAAAAAAATAATTAAAAATAATTGGAGATTTTTGTGAATAGCGCTGGCCGGTTTTGACCGTTACGTTGGGTAAAGGGATAACTATATTACTATAGGAGAAACGTTTGAGAGATTTGACCCTCTACATATCAGTATCATAATACCGAAACTCTAAGCCTCAAAGTTTTCCCATAAGGCATCTAAGAAATTAACCATTTCAACCTTGTTTGGCTGCACAAAACTGCAAAATGCCTTATGGAAAAGGTACGTTTTTTATACCAACTTTAATGATTCTAAGAAATCCATTTCCATTAGACAGTTTAGAAGAGAATTACATAACTTTAGCTCGCCAATGACAAATGCCCTATCGCCAGCAGACCTTAATTTAGTTGAGGGTTGACCCAGGTTAAATTTATATGATGACCGAAGAGACCTTTCTGTCTTTTGACTGATAAGCAAATTGGACAAAAAAGGTGGTGCAAATCCTTTGATGTTTTTAAAGAGAAGAAAAATTTGAATGGAATCCTGCGCTGAATCGGAAGAGCCGGTGTAATGTAGTAGTACTTTCTAGATTGTGTGGTCATGATACGTGTCGCACAATTTTGGACGTGCTGCAGCCTTTTAAGAGTGGAGATTTTGGAACCTATTAACCCTTTACCTAACCTGAAAAGCAGACGACACTTGGAAAAATAAATCTTGAATAACTTCTTTTTTTTTATTTTTGTCTCAAAAACATAGGTTATGACCCCTCGTTGGAACGAGCTCGACGAGCTCGTTCCAACGAGGGGTCATAACCTATGTTTTTGAGATAAAAAATGAAAAAAATAATGAAAATTAATTCGCGATTTTTGAGAATAGCGCTGGCCGGTTTTGACCGTTACGTTAGGTAAAGGGTTAAAAGAGAGTTATAATAATCAAGGCGACTAGTTAAAACAGACACGAACAACCTGCTCTGATTTTTTTGTGTCAATGAAAGGTCGATTGTTACTGATATTATTATGCAAATGAAAAATGAACTCCGACCAAACCTGGAAATAAGCAGACTGTCATCTGCAGAATGACGTTCCCAGAGGGTGAATTTGGTTATACAACCCTGCACAGCAGGGTAGCATTGCTAAATTTATCATCTGTGAACCTCAATCGGAATCGGAGAAAGAAAGAGGTACCAAGTGATAAATTGAGGGATTCTAGCCCACTGTATGGGATAGCTTCAGCAAATTCAACCTCTGGAAACCTCATTCTGCAAATGACAGATTGCTTGCTTCCAGGCTTGTCTCCGATAAACATGCTTAACATGTTCATCAACTGTCAGAATTGCATCTGTAAAATAGTCACGATTATGGACACAGCTCTTGGATGCAATCGTTGAATCTTAAATACTGTGGGGCGATTTGGATATTTTCGTCAGTTGATGTGGTAGATCTATGTGTATCACTTCCGTCTTATCAAGGTTCAATTTAACGACGTTTTCTGTCACACATGTCTTGATCTGTGAAATGCAGCTTTCAACTTTATTTTTTAAATAGTATTCTATGTCATGAATGAAACTAATATAGAGCTACGTGTCATCAGCGTAAAGATGAGAGCCAAGGCCACGGCTCCGGGCAATTTCACCAACAGGGAGAACATAGATTGTAGAGTAATGGGCCTAAACCAGATCCTGGAGGATGCCGAACCGAAGAGTCACATATTCTGATGCTGTCAATGACAACGCTTTGTGTGCGACCTGAGAGATACGATGCAAACCAGCCAATCGCATGGCTTTGAGACCTATTCTTTGTTCCAATATTACAATTAGAATTTTATTATACGCCTGTTCTATGTAATCCCCATCCACGACAACACTGAACCATGCGGAAAATGAAAATTTGTTCCGCACATATCTGCGGAACGGAAATCGTTGACGGCCTATTTTTAAATAGAAGCGAAATTTCACTGGAATTTTCTACAAATCGCGCAACGCAATTATAATTTGAATCGCTAGCGATAGATTGCTGAAAATCGTCCCCTGAGTTCCAGTAGGCATATAGAACATATTGGAACTCAGGGGACGAAATAGTCACACGGGTTCCCCTCAAAAATTTGGTTGGCGATAAAATGTGTTCTTTTTGTTGATAGTTGGCAAATGAATTGCTCAGTGTCCTTCTAATATTTTTTATGGACGTGAAGGCCTGTAATAAAAACAGAAAGACACGCGTGTGTGAATGGTGTAATCGATATGGCACTTGTGCCATCGTGGAAGAATAAAACTCGAGGCCTGTGGCCTCTCCTTATATCCTTCCACGCTGGCACTCGTGCCATATTGATTAACCCATTCACACACGCGCGTGTTGTTCTGTGTATTCATGGTCTATGATGTAGAAGGTGGTAAGAAATTTTATGTTTATATATTGATACGCGAATATCATTTTGCACTCTTAGAAGCGCCGTTTCTGTGGTACAATTCGACCTGTATGTAGACTGAAAGACTTCGGTTAAGCGATTGGCGGCCATATGAGAAGTTAGCTGAGACGCAACCACCTACTTTAAAATCTTAAAGAGGAATTGGAAGATTAGAGATCTCTGTGTCTAGCGATGTTGTTTGAGACGGACCTTGACCAGAGCAGGCTTCATGTTCGAAAGAAAGACACCAGACTATAGTGAGACATTTACAAGTTTTAAAATTTGTGTATCCTTGCAGAAAGACATACTTTGATTATTAGCTTATCTTCGAGTGCTGGAAGTTTGAAATGTGCAAGCTGTGCGATCGCATTTATGTGGGTGTGTGTTGTATCGCCAATCTGTGAAAAATCAGAGAATGCCCTTGTATTTATGTCAGCACGGGATCTTGGAAACCACTGAATCCAAAATAGCCATTCTTTAGTTACGACTTGGACCTAAGGTAATCAGTTGTGCATTCAATACGGATCAATAGGTCAAGGTTCAAGGCCATAGATTAAATCATCGTACTGAAACACTATCAGTTATATAGTTATGAGTCGCGTCTCACTCCCAGATGCAAAAATTCCAAGGATTCCTTCTCGGAAATCTAGAATTCCATCAATGTTTTATCTGCATGATGGTCCGCCTGAAAAATAATTCTCTGCTGTTAGTAAATATCACCCAGCTTATGCGTTTTATACATTTATTACATGCCCATGCAGTCTCTGTTATGCAATACGGCGTGCAATACGGCTGTGCAATACGGGATTCCGTATTGCACACCAAACTGTTCCAACCGGGACTTTTTTTATGCAATGCGACTGCATAAAGTGCATGGTGTTTACCACCGTTGATAGAAAAGAAAATTAGGTCAGTAGGTGCTTGGGTCATGTAATAAATACAAAACCACATGTATGTTTCAATGAGTCGTTTTGTATTCAATGAGTCAGATGTGGGTAGGAAGAAAACGTCTCGACCGAAGTCTCGACGTTTTCTTCCTACGTACATCTGACTCATTGAATACAAAACGACTCATTGAAACATACATGTAGTTTTGTCTATGTACTTTTCAACATTTTCTCGTGTAAACCCATAACATAATAGACCTTTGACTGTGAGATCCGGCCAGCGATATTCAAAACATCTCTATTCAAATTTATTATTTGTTTCAACTTTTGATTCCAGATCACATTTTTTAAAACCTGTCATTGGGACAAGCTCGCAGAGAACAAAAATACGATTGTTGTATTGAACAAAGGGTTTTGCAAGTGTGGTCCTGTAGCTCTGTTAGATAAAGGGTTAAAGAAGGGGATTCCTCTTATAGTATGGTAAAGACTTATCTCGTCATAAAAATCTACTTTCGATAAAGTTATCTCCCCTGAAATTGTTAGATGGGCAAGGAAGGGCCAATTAAGAAGCAAGTAATTGTTGAGAAAACACCTATGTCATCAGTATAGAATAAAGTGAAGTTTCCTGTTGTTACTTTTAATAAATGAAAACAAAACTCGTCTGTTGTTTTCGTTCATGAAAAGTTACAAAGGGAAACAAAGCTTCTTTTTTTGGCAAGCCAATTAGAAGCAACTGAGTAACTGTCCACTTTGGGTATTTGTTTAGCGATTGTGTTTTTACAGTAATCTGCAAGTTTTTCTTCTTCCCAGGAAAAAAAATAGCAAATCTTTCCCTCCATCTCGACTACTATATTAATGGAAAGGATAGTGTCTGTATTATATGACACGATGCGCACATTGTTGATATAAATAACTGAGAAAACATTACAGAACATTAAAAGTTGGTATTTTTAAATGGTTTTAAACAGAGAATAATCGTCAATCATTCAAACTGATTGAGAAAAAAATGTAAAATGCCAGCTTCTGTATTTTTTACGACTATACAAGAAAATGCGTATGTTCCAATAAGAGTAAAGTCCTCGCCCTCTGATTGGACGAGGGCTGGCGTAGTTTCTTTTATATTTACGGCACCAGTAGCAAATGTTACCGTCTGACGTCACAACGCGAAATATTTGAAATGACGTCGTCCGTTTTGTAATTGCTTCAGCGGAGTGACTAACAAGCCGCTTCATTTTTCCGGAATTTTCACACGTGTAACAGGCGGTGTTCTGGGTGAAGTATTGTTTACTGAGATGGAATGAGTTTATCTTGCTTATTGATTATTTATGCAGTGCTGTCGTGGGTAAACGAAAGGTTTATTTACTAAACCTGTGATCGTTAAAAGTTGCCTTGAACAAGCCAACTTTTAACGATCACAAGTTTAATAAATAAGCCTCCCGTGTTTCACAATGTAGGTTTGGGGATATGGGAAGTGTCTTACTGGAACATATACGTTATTGAGATGAGTTGACGGTAACATTGTCTGAGGTTTGCGGCTCGAAGCGTATGTTCGCGTCTCGTTTGAACATAAGCCCCGAGCCGCAAACCTCAGACAATGTTACCGTCAACTCATCACAATAACTTATAATGTTTGAGAAATGATGCGCACAACGATGATCCACCTTCGCTAACATTTCAAAGTGTCAGTTTTTATATGAAATTCCCATACCCTTAGTATTAAATGTACTGATAACTTTAGAAAATTAAGGGGAGTTAACTTTCTTGTAAATCTCTTCCTTGTGATGAAAATTGTCAGACATGGCTTGATCTCTTAAAATTTCGTACGGCAGAGGACGATGCTTTGCGTTGCTAGTTGCGATTCGCTCTCACGGACCAGAAAAGAATATATGAACAACTTGCTGTGGGATTAACAACTCGGACGGTCTTTGGTCTAAAAGAGTTGAATTTAAACATATTGTTTTCCTCACTGATCATTACCTTTGCCATTAACCCTTTACCTAACATGAAAAGCAGACGACACTTGCAAAAAAAAATCTTGAATGCCTAATTTTTTTTATTTTTTGTCTCAAAAACATAGGTTATGACCCCTCGTTGGAACGAGCTCGAGAGCTCGTTCCAACGAGGGGTCATAACCTATGTTTTTGAGACAAAAAATGAAAATATTTTGAAAATTAATTGGCGATTTTTGAGAATAGCGCTGGCCGGTTTTGGCCGTTACGTTGGGTAAAGGGTTAATCACATGGTTATAGAATAGTATTGCACGAGTAGTAAGAAAACATACAGAAAAATGTTTAATTTCTCAAGTTTTCTGTATTAACAATTTATTGGTCTGGGGAAGGGCTGCTCACTCAGGTATCTATTTGAACTATTGGCGCAACAGAATAGCAGACGACACCAATAAAAGAAAATTCTTGAAGAACTAAACATTTTTATGTCTCAGACCCTCTCGGGGGCATTGTGTTTTCATCGAGTCCGTCCGTCCGCCTGCCCGGGCCACCGCAGATGGCCTTGCGATGTGACCGCCCATGTACAGTCGTTGCTTGTGAGGGTGGGGGATAAAACCGTCAGTACACCAACCACATGTGAGGTTTTTTTCAACTGTGAGGTGCGAAAAAAAACACTTGTGAGTTGCGCAGTTTTCCCCATACCTAACACTAAAATCACCTCACAAGTACATCTGCGGTAGAACGTCCGTCCGTCCGTCCGTCCGTCCGTCCGTTAACTTTTGGTTTCCGTCCAATAACTAAAGAACCGCGTATTTGATCAAATCATAATTTTAGGGGTTACTTGTGGATGACTATGCAATGCTTCCTTTCGATTTTGGTCCAGCTTTCCGATTCAATTTGGCCGACAGGGCGGCCATATTGAATTGGATTTCCGCCCAATAACTAATAAATGCTGACTCGAATCATTTTAATTTTCTGTTTATGCATCATTGGTGTCTTTTGATCCCTCGTTGTGATCGTTCCAATGAGGGTCAATAAGCTACGTTTTTACGGCACAAAATGGAAAAATAAAAATACAAAAAGATTAATGGTGATTTTTGTAAATACCGATGGCACGTTTTTGTCATTAAGCTGGGTAAAGTGTTAACGTTGGATTTAACAACCTGTCGTTCGATCAATGAAAAAATGAGTCGCTTTTTCAAAACGTTTTTCCTTTCATATCTTTAAAATTGGTAAAAATCTAATCAAATAGTGCATGCGAGCTTTCGGTTATAATATACAGATTGCTCTGATGCTATTAATCAAAACCAATTTGTGTAGAACCCACGTTTTTCCTTAAATACAGTATGGCCACCGTGGACACTAAGTCTTGCTAGGGATGAGCAATATCTCCACGGACGCAATAATATTAGATTCTAGATTGCTGATGATGATTGTTATTGCCTGGTAGGCGCATGCGTTTCATCACTGTCCATGCGTGAATTATGAGCAGTTCACGGTGACTGTACTTTAAGTATTGAAAATTTTCAGATATCTAGATTCTTTGGATTTTTTTTATTTTTGCAGACTGACATACATATCCGCCCTTTCATAGACAACGTGTTAATAGCATTGGTTGACGACAAGTGCACCATCGACGTGCAGTACGCCTTAGTACACTTAGCCACCGCGTCCCCACGTGGGCAATGGGGGTGAAGTGCCTTGGCCAAGGACACAACGCGGTTGCCGCAGGTGGGATTCGAATCTAGGACCTCTCGGCTTGCAGCCTGCATCTCTTCCTACTGAGCAACAGTGCCCACGACAGTGTGTTAATAACATTGAACAAAATAAGGATGCTATAAAAATAAAGTTGTTATTATTATTGAGTAAAAGATTAATGAGACTTAAAATGACATGTCTAGAGATCATGCTGAGATTTCTGATTTAGAACGACATGCTGATGGCCTTTGTCATCAATGGAGCTGTCTGATCAGACGTGTATGCTGCTTTGACATTTGAGAGTTGTACAACCGGTATTGTTCTGCCTGCCATTCAATCTCACAATACAAATAAACAGATTTCGTTACTGACATATGATAAGAATCAATCTAAAGGTTCATCCCGTTAATCAACGACCGGGTACATCCAGCGTTACACAAAATTTTCTCCAGGCCATGACTGACAGTAATTTCAACGGGGCAATGAACGGTAATGAGCTATGTGTCAAGCCCAAAAATTAAATTTTTAGTTAAGGCCCCACAGAGTAGATCTTCTGTTTCTCGGGCCATTTTTTGTAAAATTGCATCTCGGCGGGCGTTTTTTTATTTTATTTTTAGCTCACCTGGCCTAAAAGGCCATGCAAGCTTTTCTCATCACTTGGCGTCGGTCGTCGTCCGTCGTCTGTCGCCTGTCGTCCGTCGTCTGTCGTCCGCCGTCCGTAAACTTTTCACATTTTCATCTTCGTCTCCGTAACCACAGAGTTGGTATGAACCAAACTTGGCAGGAATGGTCTATGGGAGGTCCTCTATAAACCATCCTAATTTTGTTCCCGTCGGATGAAAAATGTGGCTGCCAGAGGCATTCTTTGATTCTTGTTGATGAATTATCAAAACTCTTCTCCTCTGAAACTGCAATTCCAAATGTTTTGACACTTCCAATAAATGATGACTGGGACCCCCTTCACCAACGACCCTCATTTAATGTTGATCGGACTGTAAACGTGGCCACAATTGCGGCTTATAGTTACTATAGAAACCCTATGGGAAATCACATTTTCATTTCTTCTCTGGAATTACTGGGCCGACGTGAACCAAAACTAGCAGGGAGAGTCAATAGGAGGTCCTCTACAAACGATCCTCATTTTGTTTCCGTGGGTTTGAAAACATGGTCGCCAGAGGTATTCTTGTATTCTGATTGGTGGATTTTGAAAAATCTTCTCCTCTGAAACCACAGGGCCAAATGTTTTGAAACTTCGCATGGTTGATGACTGGGACACCCTCTACCAACGATCCTCATGTAATGTTGATCGGGATGCAAACATGGCTTCAATTTCGGCTTATAGTTACTATAGAAACCCTATGGGAAATCACATCTTCCTCTTCTTCTCTGGAACTACTGAGCCGATGTGAACCACAACTTGACAGGAATGGTCTATGAGGGGTACTCTACAAACGATCCCCATTTGGTTTCAGTGGGATGGAAAACATGGCCGCCATAGGCATTCTTTGATTCTGATTGGTGGATATTCACAAATCTTCTCCTCTGAAAACCACAAGGCCAAATGTTTCGAAATGTCACATGCTTGATGAGTGGAACACCCTCTACCAGTGATCCCCATTTATGCTTGATCGGGTTGCAAATATGGCTGTAATTGTG
The DNA here is from genome assembly GCA_031216915.1 of Pictodentalium vernedei. Taxonomy (NCBI): domain Eukaryota; kingdom Metazoa; phylum Mollusca; class Scaphopoda; order Dentaliida; family Dentaliidae; genus Pictodentalium; species Pictodentalium vernedei. The sequence goes on from CM062293.1 coordinate 402,589,854, forward strand.
GCTTATAGTTTCTATAGAAACCCTATGAGAAATCACATTTTCATCTTCTTCTCTGGAACTACTGAGCCAATGTGAACCAACCTTGGTAGGCGTGGTCTTTAGGTGGTTCTGTACAACTGTTACTAAATTTAATCTAGTTGGATGAAAAATGGGGCCGCCAGATGCAATCTTTGATTCTGATTGGTCGATTTTGAAAACTCTTCTCCTCTGAAACTACAAGGTCAAATGTTTTGAAACTTCACATGATTGAGGACTGGGACACCTACCAATGATCCTCATATAATGTTGACGTAATGTTGCAAACATGGCCACAATTGCGGCTCATAGTTACCATGGAAACCATATGGGTAATCACATTTTTATATGTAGTTCTGCCAGGTGAGCGATTACAGGCTCTTTAGGGCCTCTAGTTTATTTTGTATTTATTTCCCTGCCATCAGAAGTTCGTGTTCTTGGTTTGTTTTGTTTTAACCCGTTACCCAACGTAACGGCCAAAACCGGCCAGCGCTATTCTCAAAAATCGCCAATTAATTTTCATTATTTTTTCATTTTTTGTCTCAAAAACATAGGTTATGACCCCTCGTTGGAACGAGCTCGTCGAGCTCGTTCCAACGAGGGGTCATGACCTATGTTTTTGAGACAAAAAATGAAAAAAATTAGTTATTCAAGAATTATTTTTGCAAGTGTCGTCTGCTTTTCATGTTAGGTAAAGGGTTAAAGCCTATTTACACGATACAACTTTTGTTATAAAACTCCTTCCAACATTTGTATGGTGATGTTCAAGGGAAAATGTTTCATGGTGTATATTGGAATTCGAACATCTGCGAACAAGCGCGAACAGGTTGGACGATGCTCGAGCATGCACATTGATTTGAACAATGTTTGACGATGTTTTATGTTTTAATGTTGGATGGAGTTTTTGAACAAAAGTTTTATCGTGTAAATTGGCCTTTAGCCTCATAATCTACTGAATAGCATAGGTGGTGATGTATTTCGTCCCTTGAGTACAAGCAGGCTTTGCAATGCTAAAGCATTGAAAACCCTTGTTGCACTCAAGAGACAAAACTATCATATTATAATATTAGAACGTTTCTTTTCATGTTCTATCGGTCGATAGTACCCGAGGTTGTGTGATTTCTGAAATAAAACCTGAAGCAGCGAAGCTTTTAAAATAGCTTTCATTGTTAAGCGTTAACTGCAGCATGCCATCAATGATATAACAAGGTAGCCGAATCCAGAAACATGCTTTTTCAAACGAAAAACGTCTCTTTAGGAGTTTCCAGATCACCAAATTCGAAAATGACTTGTTACAAGTGTCGTCGCTTTGGGAGTTTCTGTATCACCAAATGTACATCATGCTGTTCATGTCATAATTCATTATTAATGATTGAGTGATAAGTGGTATAATGGAATATAAATTCGTGTTTCTTGAACGACGATAGCCGTTAGAATTAAGCGGAGTGAAAACATTTATTTTGAACTTGAAGTTGAGACTCATTGAGGTCGAGGAGTACTATCCTAAACTTGTGGAAATATAAATTATAATTGACTGAAGTCATATTCATGATTCACTAGAAGTGGTGAACAACACGTGAGTTTTTAATATTACTGATTCTTTTGAATTCATTGTTTGCAGTTAAAATTGAAAACACCCCCACTGAAGATGACATATTTGTAGGTAAGTTTGTGTCTATCGGTGACGAAAAACGTTAAACAGACACGGCGCCAGCGTTTGGTGTTAAGAAATTCCAATCAGCGCGTGTGTAATCGACGCTGATCAATGGAAGTGGAGCTTACATATTCTTTGTTCTCGTGTCTCCAGGGAAGAACGTTCCGGGCCTCCGGCAGTACCCGTGTTTTGTCCCAAAACTCCAACACTAGGACTTTTAGAAGGTGTCAAATTAAACAATCACGGATGATGTCACAGACGTGAGGCATAATAATTTTTTGTTAGTACTGTCCTCTTGTCGTGTTAGGTAAAAGGTGAATTCTTTATCTAAAGAATCGGTTGCATCCGCCCGGGTAATTGATAAGTTGAAAAAAAAATTCAAAACATTTCAACAACACCATATCATATGACGTTGAGCTCATTCCAATGAGGAAATTATATAAAATGGTTTTGTTGAAATGTTTTGAAAATTTGAAGAAAATACAATTGAAATTACAAATTCTGATATCGAGTGCATTGGATAATTTGTTAACGAGCGATACGTAGAGAAGAAAAACGGGTTTAATACTTGCACTGGAAGGTCGTGTTTTGTGTTATCTGCTTCATGATTGTGTGAACACTCCCATATTAAACATAGCAACTCGTTCACTTGGTTCACAGTTACTGTAGAATTCAGAATATTGAAACCTATGAAGATGATCTGCAAAGTGGGCGTTCAAAGCCCGATCAAAATACCTTCACGTGTAGTTTGTGACTCCCACCCCCATCCCCACCCTCCCACCACCCTTTGCAATTCAGAGGACTGGAAAGGGTGCGTATATATATACTGTTCAAAAAAAGTAGGAGATATCCAAACTGATGTTGATATTTTCGGAAAATGAATGGTACTGGATACGCGTGATTGGACACATCAATATGTTACCAAGCTCAGTGTTGATCATGAATGTTACCGACCAACGAAAACTTCGTGCAGGTTTTTCGCACGAGCGCCGCGTTAATGTCTGTGGGGTACGTTTTGAAATTTTCTTTTGTACTGGATGGGCATTTTCGGAGGTCTAATCGTTCTTTTCTTGGTATAAATTCGTTCATCAATAGCTTCTGGTCGAAACGTAACTTTTAAGGTATGTGAAGACTGACACGTGACGAACGTTTACGTGCCATTGGCATGTTGGAAGCTGGCAACAGACAGACTGCAGTAGCTCAAATTCTCAACGTTACTCAATCGGTGATTAGCAGGTTGTGGTCACGCTACCGTCAGACGGGCATTGTTGATGACAGACAGCTAACCAGGATAGTTTCATCCGAACCACAGCATTACGAAACCGCCACCAAAGTGCCTCAGAAATTGGACAGCAGCTACATCGAGGGACAGATGTGCGAGTCAGTGGTCAGACTATCCGAAATCGCCAACACAGCTGGAATTTGTACGCTCGACGACCTCGAATAATTCTACGTTTGACTGAACGTCACATCGCAGCAAGTCGTAATTGGTGTGGAGCACGATAGCGCTGGGACAATCGTCGGTGAAGCAACGCCATGTTTTCCGATGAATCGAGGTTTACTCTCGACTTCCACGACATGCGAAACAGAGTGTGGCGGCGGCGGAACGAACGATACCATGACGTAACAGTTAGGCAGCACGATCGTTTTGGTGGTGGATCGGTTATGGTGTGTGGCGGCATAACCATGACAAGCAGAACAGCGTTACATGTCATACCGTGACAACAAGTTAGCACCTCATGTGGAGCCATTTGCGCGACGTCACGGCCGTCGATTCATTTTTCAAGATTACAATGCAAGAGCACACAGGGCCCGTGTCGCTACAAATTTTCTCCAGGAGCAGAACATCACTACACTACCTTGTCCAGCAGTAAGTCCAGACCTTTCACCAATCGAGCACGACTGGGATATGCTTGACAGGCGCGTATGACAACGCCAACAGCCCCATACCAATGTCCAGGAACTCGCCGCTGCACTACAGGAAGAATGGAATAACATCAGTCAAGCTGGTATTGGATGTTTGGTGAGGAGTAAGCAACGTCGGATCCGCGCTTGACTCGCGAACCGAGGAGAATTTACAAGGTATTGAGGTCTTGGACTGAATGTGGTAAATTAATTCTCTAAATGAACGTCCATGTCTTCTACAGCTCAGTGCGTGGAATGTGTGCTTGTCAGACACCCAACTATCGCTGAAATCATTCACCAGATGCAACAGTGCAGTGCCTCAGCTGTCTTTTTGATGAAAATATAAATATATTTCTTCGTATATCTCACTTTTATCAAATATCCCCTACTTTTTTTAACAGTATATTATATCGTCTTCGATTTCTGCAGTTCTTAGTGGTATATTATTCATAGGTGCTAAAACCAATACTGCGGTATCTTTCCCGACAGGATTGCGATAGGACAGATATCTGGTCGCGACACATTCACACCTGTGGATCGAGATTTCAGAAAACTAAAATAGTAAAAGTTCATACTGTTCAAGAAGACAATCGAAAATATCATCTGACATGCAATGTTTTCGTGTATCTTTTCTCAACAAGTGAGATTCTACGGTGTTGTGGACACAACGAATGTAGCCCCCCCCCCCCCGCCCCCCCCCCCCCCCCCCCCCCCACACACACACTCCTCCTCATCCCCTTTACATTTAAAGTAGGGTATATCCACTCCCGGACAAAAAGCTTCCCCCTCAACTCAAAAAGATTGATCTTTTTCCCGAAGACAGCGGGGAATGCTATTACCATGTTGTTACTAGGGCTGCACGATATTCAAAACTGAATACCGGTATCGGTATTCAAAAAAAATACCGCGGTGTACCGGTATATCGAAAACTATTCAGATATATGAACACAAGTACCACAATCGAGACTCGAGGCATCACAGTCGGAACGAACTACCATACCTTGATGATGCGATTCGAAACACCTTTACTCAACGCAGACGATATCAAAATTTATTATTTTCAAAATTAATTTATCAGATTTTCTCCGAAGATTTCAACAAAACTATATCATGTGACCCCTCATTGGAACGAGCTCGATGAGCTCGTTCCAATGAGGGGTCACATGATATAGTTTTTTTGACATTTTTGAAAATTATTTTTTCAACTGCTGAATTTGTATATTACGAGGGCACAAGCAGACGATTCCTTAGATAAAGGGTTAATATTATTCATTCGGGGCTACATTTAAAAAACTCAAGACATCTTGAAAATTAAATTGTGGGTAAATAAATATTGACGATAAACCGATATATTTTTCAATCGATATTGGTTTGAATAATGCTATATATCAGTTTATCGATATACCGTGCAGCACTAGTTGTTACCATCCATGGATTCGTTGTTGAAAGTGTTAAAGTCAAAGTCTGGGAACTAAGAACTTTACAGTCACAATTAACACGAACTAAGTCTCTACATATGCCGAAGTGCCACCATGTATTGATTTTATGCAGAATGGACAGCTTTCTTTTAAGAGAGATGAAATTTGAACATCTCTGGATGATGGAAAAAATAAAATGCTCTCCACGTTATCACAAGTGACAATGCCAGAGATATGTGTGTTATGTACACAGTGTGCTTGTGCAAAATCTTTTATCGCAACGAGACCAGGCGGGGGGGGGGGGGGGGGGGGGGGGACACAACGTGTGGGTTTGCCCAGGTGTCAAAAACGCGTTTACTCCAGATCATGCAATTTTTTTCTTATTCATTTTTATAGTTTATTTTGTCCCAAAACAGCTTCACCATGCATTGAATCTATTTGCATACCAACCATAAGGCATTCTGAGCAATATATATGCATCCCATGACAAGAAACTTGGGTGATTATCACTGGAACTCATGTGGAGACGGGGTGGGTGTCGTGTGGGCAATAGAAAGAAAATGCATGCATTTTTCCAAACTGTGTCTACTTTGAAAGCAGTACATAGGTTTTCATAATTTATGCAACCAGTTTCCACATTCAAACTCATATAATACACAGAGACTGCAGATATTCATTTTATATGCTGCTGTGAGATTGTAATTGTTACTCTCGTGCGACTGTGGCAGCGTTAAAATGACAGGTGACATTTAGTTCCAACATCAGCCAATCTTTCTTTTCGTAAATATAATAAACTATTATTTCAGCATTTACGCACAAAAATGTTAGATTAATTACAATTATTCACTGCAAACTTAAAGGATGCCGTTGAATGGACCGAAGTAGTCATTTGTCCCAGCATGCATTATATTCTACTGAAAGGTGCTATAAACTGTTAAGATCAAAGCTAATCTCTAAACTCTCTGGCAGATTCGAAAATAAACCCGCTACTCGGCTTTTCACAGCTCCGTTTAATTCCCTGGTTATTACTTGTATGATATTGGTTGCGAAGCTACTTCATCTGTTCTGGCATGCCACGTCAAATGTTCTATTGTCTCATTTCTGTATATATTGCTGTTTTTATATTGTTAATTCACCTTGCGTTGGGAGTCTCCGCGAAAGTCACCATTCTACGTTCCAGTCGAAGACTCGATTGTTCGTAGTTTATTCCAAAATATATCGATCTGCATTTTTGTCATACATTTGAAAATAAACTGCTAATTCTCCAAGACGACCAAGAGGTATTTATTTGAACAGTTAAACCCAGAAACTGCTCTACTACACGTACCCTAACTGTCGAGAGCAAACTTAAGAGTTGTGGCAGCAACCCAAGTTCACCATTATGAATTCCACCACAGTGTCCAGCTTAGGAAATCTTTAATAAAAACAGTAATATGTCTTCAGTCTTTTGTAATAAGGAAATAAATAGAACTTTGATTGTTTATTGATTGGCATGAAAATGAAAGAAAGGGAAACAATAAAATCATCTGAGGTATGTCGTCGCATCAACTTGCTGTTGATAAAATATCACTCAACCTGATTCAACATCAAAACAGAAATATCATTATTCATATATTTGTTACTACTATTGAAATTGCTTTATTAGATCTGGTGTCAACTTTAACTGGTAGAGTGGTAAAACATTTCTTGTCCACACAGGACATAGAGTTTTTTTTATCAAATATTGCTCTGTCACATTTCATTGGATAGTGCCACTGGGGCACAATCCAATCAAATGTGACAGAGCAATGTGTCTTGGCTTCCAGCACTCTACCAGTTAATTGTTTGAGTTATATCTGGTGACAGGTATTGAACATGCATTGATAGTATTGATCATGTACATCACATTACATATTATTATATTTGCTTGCAAAATCATTCAGATCCCGTTTACCTGCAAAACATAAGCTTTTGATGTGGGAAGGAGGGGGTGTCAAAAATTTGTCGGAAAAAAATAAGGATGGGTGGGTAAGAGAAATGGCAATACCAAAAATGAGACGTTGTGTCAGCAGTCCCTACCCTCTGACGAGACTCGTATTTTGGGGACGTACAGCGACGCGTCGTGCTTGCGCGACGCTTAGCTATATCTCCCCAAAAGCGAGTCGAGTTGTGATACAAGGATTGTATACAAGGATAATGAGCACATAACGCTTTTATCTACTCTTCAGTGAACAAAACACATAACCATCGTTGATAGCGATCCGATACAGCGATAACAAAAACCGTTTATGCAAGCACAAGCGCGCGAGAAAAGACCCATGAAGCACTTTTATTTTATGCATATATCATGCAATCTCTTCGTATTAGAAGATAAACAAGAAACATCTTGTGAACAAACTTGAATCTCTCTCACTAAAAGAAAAAGAATACCACATCTCAAAGCATTGTGACTGGTGGTTCACAAGAAATTAATTTTTAAATAATTTCAAGTTTATTGGACAGGGTTCCAAACTATAAGGTTAATATCTCCATCTGAAAACACAGTTCTCGATAATTATTTCAAGCTTATTGGACTGGGGGAGGGGGCCTACACTTTGAAGGTTAAAATCTCCATTCCACAAAAAATTGAAAAAGTATACTCATTACACAAAAAAAAACAAAGCAGAATTCTTTATTACTTTCCAGGGTGTGATTTGCATTGATTTCCGCGTTTGATTATAAACGATAACGTCACAAATGAATTATGCAATTTACAACTGGGTCGTGTTTCCTTGGGCGAAAACGAAGACGCTTTGCAGTGAGTGTAATGGGGACTTCGTTGTTTTGTTTTTTTAATTAATATAATTAACATAACCAGTCCAGTCAAGCGATTACTGTGTTTATTAGTTTTCATTATTAACGATAATTACATTATTTAAACCTTTACCTAACTTAACGGTCAAAACCGGCCAGAGCTATTTTCAAAAATCGCCAGTTAATTTTCATTATTTTTTCATTTTTTGTCTCTAAAACATAGGTTATGATCCCGCATTGGAACGAGCTTGTCGAGCTCGTTCCAATGAGGGGTCATAACCTATGTTTTTGAGACAAAAAAATTAAAAAATTAGTTATTCAAGAATTTTTTTGCAAGTGTCGTCTGCTTTTCATGTCAGTCCGGTCAAGGCGACAGACATATCACGAATTGGAGGAAAATATTCATGCAGGCACATGCCGATTTGAATTTTTGGCGAGCGGACTGAATTATTGCGTCAATTAAATTGCTTTCATCTGTACTTCTGAATCCCGCATTTTTAATGAGAGTACCGTGACTTAATAAAAGGAACCAACCCAAGTGACACCGAGTTGTCTTCTAAAACTGTCGATGGGATTTCTGGACGGAATGTTTTGCATGGTTGCAAAATACTGAAGTACGCCATAAATTCAGAAATATTTACGTCAGTTTATTATGCTTGCGCAATATAGGAACAATTTATATAAAAAGTATAATAGTAAAAATGAAAACGAGAAATAATAGTGAATTCCGAATATTATTGGATCCAGTATACACAGGGTCCATTGTTCGTTTCCTAAGTCAATTGAATCTCCCTGAGAATTGAATGTCGCATTAATTGTGTTAAGGAATGTTACAAGTTCCAAGAGCACGCACGCTAAATAAACATTTTCTCTCTCAGTCTGAAATTCCAACTCAAATTCATATACGGCTACAGGGGTGGGTTTGTTGATTCCGTTGAGGAGACGAAGTCAGATTGCCGGATAGCCACTAAAAGGCGAGTTTGATCTGGTTATCAGACTTTACTAATGAGACAGAGTACGATAAATTAAACAACTTCACTATCACCATGGCCTGTTCATTACAGAGCGTTACACAAATTCATCTTATCAACCCTTTACTAAAGGTACATTTGTAGCTTTCCGGACAGTGTTATTCGCGAAAAATCGCCATTCGTATTATTTTTGGAGGTTTTGCCTCCGAAACATAGCTTATGACTACTCATTAGAACGATCTCTTCAAGCTCGTTCCAATGAGGTATCATAAGCTAAAACCCATTGAGTGAAACAAGTCACCTTGTTTCGCTCAAGGGGCACTATGATTTTGAGGCAACATATGAAAATGCTTGATTATTAAAGAACTTTGTTTCGCTAGTGTCGTCTCTTGTCGAGTTAGGAAAATGGTTAAAGAGAAACGAACCAATGGTAAATGACTTGCAGTCAAACAGGTGCTATTTGTTGGTATCAACGTTGCTTATTTGATTCACCGTTTTAAATGCAGAAAGAACGTAGCGCAAGTCGCAAATGTGTGCTGTTTAGAATGAAATCACGCATCAAATTTGGGATAAGTGAGCAAAGTAATTAAAACTGTTTCGGCAACATTGTTGAAAGTCAAATTGCGAGATATAATTTATTTTCAAAAATGAAGCGTCCTAAAAAAGGATGGAGTAAATTTTGTAGATTCGAATGACGTTACACACCGTCGGCCTCGTTCTGAGAAAGGAATATCTCATACGGAATAGGAAATCCATGCACTGTATGTGCTCTGACCATCAAGATTTGACAGTAGAAAACAAACCACATGAATGGCATAAATATATCGTCAATACATACTATCGCTACAGTGAAGTATTCTGGGTCGTTGTATCACGACCTCCTCAACGAGACGTGATGCGACGACCCAGATCACTTCACTGTAGCGATGAACTGTTTATTGTACGACGTACACTTCAACATCGCATGCCAACGATAGCATTAATAATTTCCCCAAACATATTTTGGTAAATTGGACTGAAGTAAAAAAGAACTATTTTTGTTTCCACTTATTTTTGTAACTGGTGCACACTTCCGGGGATCCCCAGATGCGCATGAATATGATAAAAAGTATCATGAATACGATAAAAAAGGCCGTTCAAACGCACCCATTCCAGCTCGGAGTAAAGTATTCTCTGCGACCACAACAGCTAATTATGTGAATTCGACCGCACCCGTAAATAGTCCGTCATACTGTAGTGATACGGAATCGGATTCCACGCGGTGGATTTTCCGGGGATCAGGAAAAGATCGTCAAACAGTAGTGATGTTTAGCGATTAAATTAGCGAGTCATATAATAAATTCGAATATCGCCCTTCTTACCTTTATTAAAAGATCTGATTGATAATGTAGCCGCTCTTGACACATTTATCTTTACTTGCAGAGTCGGCGATATTATGAAGTGCAATGACACCACGAAACAAGGAACGGGTCCAATCGTAGCGCAAGATTTGACGTGCGATTCAAACGCCACATCACTGGACTCCTGCCTTCTTCAAGAAACAAATATAACTTGTACACATGAAAAAGATGTTTGTATAAGGTGTGATATTTTAGGTGAGTGGTTATCGAGCTCGTAGATGAATATAACTTGAAATGTGAAGGGTGCACGCCCAGTTTACGACTCAACCCGTCATCCGTTAAATCGGTCAAACCATGCACACAACAGAAGCAGAATTTACAAAAGTGGATACAGAGGCGAACTGACCGTATTGTCCACAGGGACCCTCAAAATTGATGCAGCCCAACACCTGTTGAAATTTCGCGAAAACGTCCAACAGGCGAAATGGATATGATTGCATACAATGCTGGGATATTGAAATGTTCTCTATATGGACTGCCAATGGCAGTCCAATTAGAGAACATTTCGATATAACAGCAGTTTCGTCTGCCACTGACGCTCAGGTGCAAGAAAACAGCGTTCTTTTAATAGAAATATCAAAATGTTCTTCCACTGGGGTAAACTATGGTTGGTCCGATGGGTCCGTGCGCCCTCAGCCCCTCCTGATACCATTCTTGCCGAATGAGTTTGAAGATGATACAAAAATTGCCACCAAAATGTTCTCTGTGTGAACTTCCATTGACTACTCAGATGCAAGGAAGCAGCGTTTGTTCGGTTAGAAAAATCAACATTTTCTCGGGATCCGGGGTTCGGAGTCCGCCTCATTTTCCGGTAACTTTTCTTAATCAAGTTCAACCCTGAGTGAACACAGAATGTGTCGCGATCAGGTCAAATTTCCCTGTCCGCCTTCCTGCCACAACATTGTGGAATGTCATCTGTCGAATAAGAAATGCGCAAAAAATGCATCTGAGATCCTATTATCGTTTGTTTTTCTTGATTCAGATTGTATTTGATCTACGCATGAGCGTCACTACGGGAGGGGGTGTGGGAGGCCTCCCTCAATAATTCTTCCAGTCGGTGCCTTTTCATCTGGATTGGAATCTTAGATATTGACTCACTCTTGCTGATAATCGTATTTGCACAGAACGACACGCGTGTGTCGCTCTGTGTTTATTACACGCCTTCACGTCTATAAAAGCAATTATTAGAAGGACACTCGGCAATTCATTTGACAACCCGTTCCCTGAGTTACAATGTGTTCTATGTGCCTACTGGCACATATAACACATTTTAACTCAGGGGACGAACTATCAACATAAAGAACACATTTTATCGGCAACCAAATTTTTGAGGGGAGCCCGTATTACTATTTTTAGCTAACGCTAGCGATTCAGATTTTAATTGCGGTGCGCGATTTGTAGAAAATTCCAGTGAAATTTCGCTTCTATTTAAAAATAGTCCGTCAACGATTTCCGTGGTGCACATATGTGCGGAACGGATTTTCATTTTCCGCATGGTTTACTATTGCTGTAGATGGGAATTTCGCAGAACAGGCGTGTAATAAAATTTCTTTCGGGGCTAGATTAAATACTTGATCTGATGTCACACATACAATCGGTCATGTAAAAGGAGATCTGTAGCAGGGGCAGGGCGGACTAGGCAAAAAGAAAATATTGGGAAATCCACCAGGGTAGCCTCAAACAACGAGGTTTTTTTAACTAAAAGAACGCTGGTTCCATGCATCCTAGCGATCAATGGCATGCCGCAAAGAGGCATTTCGATGTATTTTTGTATCATATTCGTCGCTTCTTCGGCAAAAGTGATTGCACTGGTGGGGGGTGGAGTGGGTGAAGGGGAGGGGGGGGGTGGGGTGGCTGTACCGATGTTAGAAAATGAAATGTTGGCCTTTCGAACTGAAGGAACGCTGTTTTTCCTTGCATGTGAGCGATCAATAGCAACTCACAAAGAGGGCATTTTGATGGCATTTGTGTATCACATATTCATCGCTCATTTGTCAAAAATAGTTGCCGTTGGGCAAGTCTTGGTAGTTGATGGTCACGCAGCTGAGAGGTGTTATACAGGTGGTTCCGTGCACCTTCTTTCTGCCAAACAAATGTACATACAGAGGAAACAAGGTTTATATAAAAAAGACAAGGTAACCCGTCTTGTTATCAAAAGATGAACAGAACAACAAATTTTAACAAAGGAGCGATCAACAGAAATAAAATCGGAAACCGAAAACAAAATGAGATTCCTTTGGTTCAGACCAAACATTTAACAAGCAAAAAGACTTAATTCGCAACACAGGGATTCCTATCCAAAAATGTAAATTTCCCACCTGGTACATGGGATACATAGTTGTTACACGGTAGATAAAGATTGTTACACAATATACTTTTAAGACCAGATATCGGTGCTGCCATGGTGGTGAGTAGTAGGAGATGTGGTAAACGACCCACATTAGGGGGACCCCGCAGGGGACCCCGGAAGTGACGTCATGTCACGTGACCTGGTGACGTCATGTTGTGTTAACCCGCGTGAGCGGCCATCTTGTGACGTAATCTCCATAGTGATATGTGGTCCTAGTGCGCATGCGCAGCGCATGTTGTTAGGGTGATACGTGTTTCCGTCGGCCATTTTGTATACTGGAGGCCGCCATCTTGGTTTCTATGGTAGCACGTGGTTTCTATGTGACCCAAAACCTTCTAACAAGACAGGGGTATGTTCGGAGGGTGTGTTCGATTGAATTGGAGTATTACGAATTACCACAATTAACCCGACAATCCCTCCAAATCACCAAAAACGACTTTATTTCCCCAATTTATCGGTGTAGCACGTAGTGCTATAGTACCAAGGGGATACAAGGGGTGTGTTCCTTTGTAGAAGAGTAATTTTCTGGCTTAGAATTCTCCCAGAATTACCACAAACAACCCGACAATCCCTCCAAATCACCAATTGACTTTATTTTCCCCATTATATCGGTGTAGTGCTATAGTACCAAGGGGTACAAGGGGTGTGTTCCTTTGTAGAAGAGTAACTTTCTGGCTTCTCCCAGAATCCTCGTTTAATTACCCAAATAAACCCGACAAGTTGTACTATTTCGAATTCTTTCAGAATCCTATTTAGGATCGCGAAACTTTGGGTTTTTAATAGTAGCACGTAGTGCTATAGTACCAAGGGGGGTACAAGGGGTGCGTTCGGTTGAAGTGGAGTAATTGTCTGGTTTTGTATTTGCCCCATTTTATCGGTATAACACACAGTGCTATAGTACGAGGGGGGGGGGGAGCTCCGTGGGTACGTTCCGTTGGACTAGAGTAATGTTCCGATTTTCCCATAATCCATTTTTTGGATCCCATGACGTTTTTCTCAATAAGAGTAGTGCTATAGGACAAATTCCTTTGGTCATTACCCAGAATCATTTGCTTCTACCATTTACAAAGATTACAAGTAGGGCTCATATGTGTACATGAAAGCCACGAAGCTAACTTCAAGTTCCACCATATACTCATGTGAGGATCTACCCGTATCTGTTGTGTGAGGTCTAATTTACTATCCCTCTTAGCCTTATTTCAGTATATGAGGATACATTTTGGGTTTGTTAAAAAAAATAACAACACAATTTTTTACATTTGAATTTCTTTTATTCAACAACAAAAACATACAACTTTTTATGGAATCTTTTATGGTATGTAGAATGTCAGATATTCATAAACAGTCTTTCGGCATATTGGACATCTTCTCAGTGGTTTACAACAGTCTTGGAATAGGCACAAATGGTTACATGGTCGCGGAGCGACATTGGCTTCAGCTAATAAACACACACTACATTTCGTCCTCCGTGAATCTTCTTCTCGAAAGGATGTGATTGGCGATCAAACTGCAATCTTGATCCTTAAACTGTAGGATATGGCCCTCTGCATTTTTATACTGACTTGGGACAGATCAAGCTACAAACCTCTGTCCAATGGAGATAAGTCAAATAGCTTGAGTGCATTCCCACCTCCTACAGTTCGTACTTTTTTTTTATTTCAATCCTGTGAGAAGCGTCCCTCTGCATTTTGTACTGAACTTGGGACAGGTCAAGTTTGTCTGATATTTGTCAAGAAGATAAACATCAAATATCTTGAGAGCATTAGCACCCCACAACAGGAATTTTTTTTTTTAATTTTTAATTTTTTTTTTTTTTTTTTTTAAATTTTTTAATTTTTTTTTTGTTTTTTTAATTTTTTTTTTTATAAAAAAAGTAGAAGGAAATTTATTCAACAGAGAATGATGATGATGATGAATTGACAATATGAATTACTCCATTGGTAGGGATAACCTAAAACATTTTTTTTAACTAAATATAATTGGGTATCATCCGGTTCCAATAGGGGTGACCTACAAAAGCTGTCAATCTTGTAAACTTTCCAATAAACTGGGTTCGACCAAAACGTATTTTTTGTCTTCACTTGTTGGATTGTGCTTTGGTTCTGGTTTATTGCCCGTTCCGGTCATTACTGTCCGAGGCATTTCTGTTTGTGACATTGGTATCCACGGCATCCTGGTTGGTTTATGGGTATTCACCAGGTACGGTTTTGACAGTTCCATTGGTTCAACTTGGTTTATTTCTTTGCGTTCTTCTCTTCTGCATATTTGCCGTAGTTCCAGTGGTGAGTGGACCTTCTCGTGTCTGGATAGGTGGTGTCTCCTGTTAAACGTCTTTGCACACTTTAAGCATCGATACCTCTTAGGGCCGTGGATGGTTTGCCTGTGTAGTATGAGACATTTAAAATGACTGAATGATTTCTGGCACTCTTCACAGGTGTGGTGTTGATCCATCGCTGGCTAAACGTGGAATGACAAAATTTGGGAGAGGAATCCCTTTTTATACCCTCGAGATCTTATGTAAAAACACGGAACACCATTTTATTGAGTCGGATAGGAATCCTTTTTTACAGAATCCCTTTTGTGGAATCCCTTTTTCGAAAACGCCTGTGGCTATGGAATCCCTTTTACTGAAATGAGTCGTCGAGTAGTATGTGCGAGTCACTCGAACGAGCAATTACTCTAAAGCTCATTTGCTCGATGGGATTCGAGTCGTTCGAGCAATATGTGCGAGTCGCTCGAGGTAAGACGGAATCCCACTTATGGAATCCCTTTTGTGGAATCCCATTTGTGGAATCCCTTTTTAGGAATCGTCTGTGGCTACAGAATCCCTTTTTCTGAAATGAGTCGACAAGCAGTATGCGAGAGTCACTCGAACGAGCAATTACTCTAAAGCTCATTTGCTCGATGGGATTCGAGTCGTTCGAGCAATATGTGCGAGTCACTCGAGGTAAGACGGAATCACACTTATGGAATCCCTTTTGTGGAATCCCATTTGTGGAATCCCTTTTTAGGAATCGTCTGTGGCTACAGAATCCCTTTTTCTGAAATGAATCGACGAGCAGTATGTGCGAGTCACTCGAACGAGCAATTACTCTAAAGCTCATTTGCTCGATGGGATTCGAGTCGTTCGAGCAATATGTGCGAGTCACTCGAGGTAAGACTGAATCCTACTTATGGAATCCCTTTTGTGGAATCCCATTAGTGGAATCCCTTTTTAGGAATCGTCTGTGGCTACAGAATCCCTTTTTCTGAAATGAGTCGACGAGCAGTATGTGCGAGTCACTCGAACGAGCAATTACTCTAAAGCTCATTTGCTAGATGGGATTCGAGTCATTCGAGCAATGTTTATCAGTAACTGCTCGATTGCTTATTGGGTTTGGGAATGCTTTTAATATACACAAGGGAGATAACTCTGCATACAGATTACGGGAAATCAAGCAATCTGATTGGTTAGTTACATAAATGATCTAGATAAATGAAACAACAAGACTACTTGGAATAGGGTCAGAACTAACAAGAAAAGACCAGAATAGCTAAATATAGTTTTTATAAGCAAAGCTGTTCCAACTGATAGGCTCTTCTACGCTACTGGAATATACTCCGGAACAAAAGAACATGGTCAGGTAGAGGAAAACCATTGCATATATAGACAGAAGCAGAGAATTCTGAAAGAATTCGAAATAGTACAACTTGTCGGGTTTATTTGGGTAATTAAACGAGGATTCTGGGAGAATTCTAAGCCAGAAAATTACTCTTCTACAAAGGAACACACCCCTTGTACCCCTTGGTACTATAGCACTACGTGCAACACCGATAAATTGGGGAATCCGAAATAAATAAAATCAATTTCGGTGATTTGGAGGGATTGTCGGGTTGTTTGTGGTAATTCGTAATACTCCGATTCAATCGAACACACCCTCCGAACATACCCCTGTCTTGTTAGAAGGTTTTGGGTCACATAGCAACCACGTGCTACCATAGAAACCAAGATGGCGGCCTCCAGTATACAAAATGGCCGACGGAAACACGTATCACCCTAGCAACACGCGGCGCGCATGCGCATTAGGACCACGTATTACTATGGAGTTGACGTCACAAGATGGCCGCTCCAGCGGGTTACCATAACAACACAACATGACGTCACCAGGTCACGTAACATGACGTCACTTCCGGGGTCCCCTGCGGGGTCCCCCCAATGTGGGTCGTTTACCACATCTCCTACTACTGTGGTGCTCGACTGATCCGTTGCTAAATTGTGCAATGAAGTTACCGATGGTTTTTTTACAAATCAAAGAGACTGTATGCTACAAAATAATGGGGAAATTATAATAATTACAAAAGATTGTATAGGTAACATGTGACAGTAGGGACATTCTTGTTACATTGCAGACATATTTAGGTATGTTTTACACATAGGCACCAATAATAAGTATATCGGGTAGGAAGAGAAGAGTGGAACAATATATTTATAAAAGATTTAGTCATCGGATGATTGGGACCAAACTACTGTATTGTAGCTAGCAAAAGGCATTGGACAATCGTTTAGAACCGAATAGGGTGAAGTTAGTAGAACTCATAGTTGCGTCTTTTTATTCGAAAGATGGAAATTGAACAAAATATGAATGAAACTAGAGAAACAGAACTTACTGCAGCCAGTAAATTCAAGTCTGTGTGAAAGAGGTTAACGCATCAGAAACAAACAAAAATAGAAAGAGAATTTATGGAGGCTTATTTTTAGAGGTGAAATATTTTTAAAGAAATCAGAAATAGGTTTTCGTTAACAGTATTTAAAGATATTCATACAGAAATCGGATATTTTTTCCAAGAAACCAGAAAAAGCATATATGTGCACAGTATTCAAAGGGTTCGATCAAGGAATCAGAAATGGACATTTTTTTCCTGCCACTTATTTGAATGATGTTTAGAGCAGTATTGTGAGTATTGAAAGGGTTATCATTATTCTTAAAAATCTTTGGAACCAACATTGAAGTCTTGAGAGGGTTAAAAGCATTGAACTGAATAATTTATACTTTATTTCCTTGCAAAGCAAAGGGTTTCTCTAAACTTGGTTTGAAGAACTGACATCTGACTGACATCTGATTAAAATAGCAGATAAAATTTAATGTTTGACAGCTAAGTCCACTAATTGTTTACATTGTCTCAGTGCGAATAAATATAACATGGTATTGCTTCAGGACAATTTACTGTTACAGCAAATTAGAGGCTGTGAAAACCCTGTGACCGACTGGGCCATACTCAAGTTGCTCTCGCGACCTGAAAAACATAGGTGCCGAGAATGTGTAACTGTCTATCCGTATGCCAAAAATCAGCGAGATATGACAATTCGTTTTCGAAATATCGTACTGACAATGAAGTTAAGAAAAGATAGAAGACAGGAGAATAAGAAAAACAAGAATAAAAAAAGAAAAATAAACCATACAAAAACAATAGTCTGTGTGTTTCACACAGACTAATTAATTCTTAGAATGAAGCAATCAGTGTTTTTACAGCTAAATAGAGAGGTTTCTCCTCCAACATTAAGACATTTGGGAACAAACTGTTTTGTTACTGGGGAGACATTAGGAAATGATGTAAACAAACTTCACCAAAAATATATCATAATCAACAGCTTTTTATCAAGCATACGTTTATTTGTAAACATTACCTAGATTAACGGACGACAGTTTTGATGCATCTCGGCTGATCAAACTATAGCTCGGAAGTGAAGTGAATGTACAGTACAGTCATCATGGACAGGCACAAATCCATGGGTGGGCAATATTGTCCACACATGAAACTTAAAGACTACTGACAGTAAATCACAGCAAACAGTGAATTTATGAGGCACCGGGTTACGCCAACTGCTTCATAAATTCAGCGTCCGTTGTTGATTCCGATGTCTTATGTTAGCATTCAGATTTTAATGTATCTATGGAAATTTTGAACACATGGGGCTCACGCTATAAGTCGCCCAGGTATTATCGCACTGAGATGATAAACATGGAGAAAGGACATTAGGGACACGCATTTGTGCGAGATTTCCGCTATTCACGCCATCAAATAGACGTGAGAATGATAATGGATTGCCCGCTCCCTGGCTTCATTGGTAGAACTCATGCGCTGTCAGAGTTAGAACTACGATTAGCCCAATCATATTATATGTATGAAGAGCCTGAGCACGGGAACAGAAATATGGACAAAATTTTATATTGCCTCATATACCAATGAGATGCATACCTCGTGGACTCAAGCACAGGCGCGGACTGACCATTTGTATTACCTAGAAATTTTCCGATGGGCACTCCGGTCTGTCCACTAATCTCTGTAAAGTGTAGTGAAAATCTCTTTCTGTTGTCATTAGAGTTTAATATATTCCCTAGTTTTATAGGGATCGGGAACGGGAATAAAATTACCCTCAGAACCGGAAACCGGGACATTTTACAGGGTAACATCAAGAAACTTTATGAGAGTAACAAGACTAATTTATTTTAATGAAAATAAGCATATTACATTGGCAAACTGCCATCTCCAAACGGAAAAGTTATTTTCCCAAGAGAAGTGTAAAAAACGCAAACCCGCTTCAATCTCGCCTTCATTTTCAGAATCACTAATATTATCACCTCTACCTCCTCCAACAGCAACACCCCCTTCACTGCCGTCACCAGTCTCCTTTGCTTAAAACAGTGGAGACTGGTGACGGCAGTGAAGAGGAGGTTGATGTTGAAGGAGACAGTGAATAGTGATACCAATGATTCTGAAAATGAAGACGAGATTGAACCGGGTGAAGATCTTGTCTTGCTGTTGAAAGGGTAGAGGGGGTGGATCCTTCAGAACTGGTAATATTAATTAATTAAGCTTAATTTTATAAGCCTGAAATCCACACGAAGTGCTCTATGGCTGTACAAATTGAAAGGTAGAGAGCCAAAGTTTATAGCGCCTATGTCATCAAATTTCTAGTCTTTTTGATCTAGGAAAGTTAGTTGGTAGATGTGTGTCTTCAAGCTTTTTTTTAATCTGTCAAGTGTTTGTGGTGTTTTTAAGTGTGGTGGTAGAGCATTCCACAATTTTGGGGCAATGACCGAAAAAGCTCTATCTCCTACTGTAACCAATTTAGACCTCGGTTGGACGAGATTAAGAATATCTTGAGAGCGGAGCGGTCTTCCAGGTTTGTAAGCACTTACAAGTTCAGACAGATAGGATGGTGCCATTGCATTCAGACATTTGAATGTGAGTAGAATGATTTTGAACTGGATTCTCTTTTCAACTGAGAACCAGTGAAGTTTGAATAGAATTGGGGTGACGTGACAGAATCTGCGACTTTTTGTGATCATGCGTGCTGCACAATTTTGCACGTGCTGCATTTTGTCAATCTGTGTTTTAGACCAGCCAATTAACAAGACGTTGGAGTAGTCTAGGCGACAGGTGATGAATGCATGAACTAATTTTCCTATTGTGGACTCATCTAAAAAGGCTCTAATTTTACCGATCCTCCGCAGATGAAAACATGCCGATCGACAGATCCACGATTATGGGCAGTTTTGAAATATCAGATATTTGCTTTGGCATTCCAAAGTAAATTATTTCTGTTTTGTCTCCATTCAGCTTCGGGTAGTTTTCGGTCATCCAAATTTTTATGTCAGCTACACAAGCCTCAAGCTTGCTGCATGCAGCACTCTCTGCAGATGGTCGAAAATGAATATACAAATGGGTGTCGTCAGCATAGAAATGGTATTCCAAATCGTGTTGACGAATTATGTCACCAAGTGGCAAAACATATAGTATATAACAAGGCACCGAGGACCGATCCCTGTGGCACACCAACACACAGCGTGACTTTATTGGATGCAACACCCTTTATTACGACACTCTGCGTACGGTTTTCTAAGTAAGTGGTGAACCATTGCAGGGCGTTTCCGATGATGCCGCATCTCTCTTCAAGCCTACGCAGAAGCAAATTCTGATCTATGGTGTCAAAAGCTGCACTAAGATCTAGCAGGACAAGGCAAGATACCAAATGCTTGTCCATGGACATTAGAATATCGGACTGCACACGTATCGAAGCTGTTTCAGTACTACAGAAGGGTCGATATGCAGACTGATAAGATTCACTGAGCCCCTGTGATGTTAAGTGGGATTTCAACTGGAGAGCAACCACCATTTCAATAACCTTTGATAGAAAAGAAAGGTTAGAAACCGGACGGTAGTTCTTAAATAACTACAGTAATTTTGTTGAAAAAGGTTCGTTAAGATTCAGGACTATTAAAATTCCAGGCGTGGAAGAAGCCTCGACGAAATCATACGTTGGGGCAGTTTTTCAATTCCAAAAACTTCAGTTCAATACACGAACACAGGCCACGATTGTTTCCTGGTTCCGTGCTATAGATTTCCCGGGTATCGGAACCGGGAATCCGGGAATTCCTATTAGGGATTAAACCCTAATTGTCATCATGACTACCCATTAATAAATGCGTAATCAAAATCACTCCATTCATATGTACTTTACTGGGATCACAAAAGTGGAGAGAGAATTTCATTCAGATTGCTACTGTAGTTGAGATAAATTTGCGTTTTTCTTCCCACAGCACTGCAGAATCTCATTCTCATACTTCGGAGAAGTCGAACGAGAACATTGAATCTGATATATTTTCGTTTGTTTCTCGCGATTCAGTCTCAATTCCGCAATATTATATTTATGAAATCTCGATCCTGGATTTTGAAACTGTCGTTATTTATTTATTTATTTATTTATTTATTTATTTATTTATTTATTTATTTATTTATTTATTTATTTATTTATTCATTTATTGGAGTTTAACGACACTTTCGAAGCCAGAGTCACCTCGTGTCGGACAGTTTTACGGGTGGCGGAAGCCGGAGTACCCGGAGAGAAACACAGAGCAACGGCGAACAACTGTCACACTCTCCAACGAACATACCAACACCGCATTGCAGGGTTAGCATTGGATGAAAACAGGTGTACCATCGACGTGCAGTACTCCTTAGTACACAGCGACACCGTGCCCCCACGTGGGAAATCGGGATTAAGTGCCGT
This sequence comes from Pictodentalium vernedei, assembly GCA_031216915.1. Classification (NCBI taxonomy): domain Eukaryota; kingdom Metazoa; phylum Mollusca; class Scaphopoda; order Dentaliida; family Dentaliidae; genus Pictodentalium; species Pictodentalium vernedei. Next base: position 402,611,391 of record CM062293.1, read on the forward strand.
GCCCAAGGACATAACGCAGTTACCCCATGGCGGGGATCGAACCGTGGACCTCTCGGTTTTAGGTTCAATGCCGTATCCACTGGAAGTGTCGTAACACTCCAATCGACAAAAAATATATAGAGGATATCTAGTGTTTTTGAGTGGATACCGAAAATTATTTCATGAGTGACCGAGACAAATGTTTATTTTTCACAAGCGCTTGCGCGAGCGAAAATACCCTTTTGTCTCGGTCACAAGTGAGATAATTTTCGGTATCCACTCAAAAATACTAGATTTTCTTTTTATTATACGCTTTTTTATAAGAATCTGATAATACCAGTCGTTTTAAACTTGAACTGATGCATGAAAGTAAACAGCGCATTGAATCATTGATACGCGAAGTTATTTTATCGATGCTCGGAACAGATAGCGTCTTGCAATCTGATTCAGCTGGCGGGTTTCTAGTTCAAACATAGCCTGAAAGTCCGTAATATAAGTTTTTGGCTTTGAAAGGACGTACCAAACCAAAAACTTATATTACGGACTTTCAGGCCATGTTTGGACTAGCGGTTTCATGCATCAATTTCAGGTGAATACGTGTTGAATTATTGCTGGAAATGATTGGTATCCACACTCAAAACACTAGATTTACTTTTCATTATACGTTTTTAGAACACATTGATCATTTTCAGTGATGGGTTGACTCGTATTCACCTTAAAGTGATGCTTTGAAAGTCGCCATTTCGATTGATATCGTGAAAGTGATGAAAGTGAAAATTTCTACATCTTAACAGTGGGGATATGATTTCTATCTTTCCGCAATTTCTTCGATAATCTATCGTTTAGTGTATAATAAAAAGTGTTATTTGTTCGTCAAAAATTATTCGGTCACTAGAACTTTGAAAATGAACATGCAGCTAAGTGAAAAATCTCCACTCATAAACGTTTTAGCTTTCTAAAGAAGGAACTCCTAAACAGCATCGTTTGTCGGAAGTTGGGTTGAGTGATGTGGTAGATGGCACCACCATGCTATATCACAAGTACAATAACAGAATGAAAACAAACGGTCAGCTGTCAGCAGGTAGCTCACATCCTTCCACTAAACGAATGCACCAGGTTTGTCTGATGTCGAGTGCTTATGGTAATAACGTGTGTTGCTCAACTGAAGATGCATAATCAGATGTATAATTAAAAATACTTCCTCGAAATGGAGTAAAATCAGTAAAGTTCTTCCTCTATAGAAGCGCGAATTTGACTCGTCCCACCGCGTGCAGGCACACGGGGATTCCACACAGCAAAGCATTTAACCCTTTGAACACCAGAGGCCGTTTTTCCGGCCCAGGAACATGATACTTCATTATTCAAGTGGGGTGTCTGTTATATTAAGGTGATGGGTAGACCAATCAATATTTTCAACGTACATCCTCCTGGCCGCACGTTGAAAATATTAATTGGTCTATCCCCAATTTCTGAATATGGACTCTTCCAATTGCTGCCATTGAACTGACTTGGAAGATACCACCAGAGTTCAATGGGGTAATAGAGAGAGATGAGGATTATTTCCATCCTCCTTTTTGAACAGTATTTAACCAAACCAAATAGACTGACTCGCGTAGAACACAATGAAAATTCAGTGTGCGTTTCACAATAGGCCGGACAAGGCAGATTAAAGTTATTACCACAACCTAGTACAAACATGTATTAATCTAAAATCTCACAAGCTATTTTTCAATGAAGTCAAGTATTCAGAGATATAGAAAATATTTCGAACTTAGGGGATGAGGGGATGACCCATGTACCTTGGCGAGAGGTTGGGAATCCAATATATACACATATACACAGAACGACACGCGCGTCTGAATGGTTAATCGATATGGCACGAGTATCCGCACAGAAGGATAAAACGAGAGGCCGCAAGTTTCATATCGATTAACCCATTCACACGCGCGTGTCGTCCTGCATTTATTACACGCCTTCACGTCCATAAAAAACAATTATCAGAAGGACACTCAGTAATTCATTTGACAACACATTTTATCGCCAACCAAATTTGCGTACCTATACTCTTCTTCTTCTTCTTCTTCTTCTTCTTCTTCTTCTTCTTCTTCTTCTTCTGGGTTTTCATTATCCTCTTTATATAACGACTCTATTTCTTCTTCGCTATTTTCGTACACATTAACCCTTTACCTAACATGAAAAGCAGACGACACTTGCAAAAAAAATTCTTGAATAACTAATTTTTTTCATTTTTTGTCTCAAAAACATAGGTTATGACCCCTCGTTGGAACGAGCTCGAAGAGCTCGTTCCAACGAGGGGTCATAACCTATGTTTTTGAGACAAAAAATGAAAATATTTTGAAAATTAATTGGCGATATTTGGGAATAGCGCTGGCCGGTTTTGGCCGTTACGTTGGGTAAAGGGTTAAACTCGCCATATCCTACAATTTTACACAGTTTATTTAGCTATTTCACAATCGGTTCAGTTTCGGGTGATTAATCGTCTGCTCAACGATTTCCGTTCGGCACATGTGTGCGGAACGGATTTTCATTTTCCGCATGGTGTAGGGTTGCTGTCCGTTGGGATGTCAAAGAACAGGCGTGTAATAAACAAAGCTACAATTGGGATTAACGGGCTCCTAACGTCAAGAAAGTTGTGTATTTGTGCTTCATATTGAAAAAACTGGTGGGCCAGGTGAAGACATTTGTTAAATATAGCCTAAATTATGCCATTTTAGAAGTCGTAGAAGGGACAAATCATGCGAGGGAATCCTCGGTCAAATTTTAAGAGTAAGAGTCAGGACACCCCTACCTGCTGTTCTCAATAAGAAGGTATAACGCCGAGGAGCTTTACACGTAAAGTGCTTCTGCCATTTTCACTCGCTGGAAAACCTGCCCATGTACATGTGTTACATAATATGTTAATTATTTCCCATTGTTCTCTTTGTGTTAGATTCCGGGACATCCACAAGCTCTCTCTGGACCGAAGCATCAACTTCTGTCATAACATCGTTTGTTACTGATTCAGATTATTGTGAGCATTTTTGCAGTTCATCAACAATGCCAGAGACATCTAGCGTCGTAATACGATCAACCACTACTGTAACCACTGGTAAGATTTTAATACCATTTTATCAGACTGTGATTCAAACCAGATAGCCTTCAACGAGCCTTCAACATTTTATTTAACGTATCGCCGAATACGTCCAAGCTCTAGACCAAAATCCCCATTCAGTCTTTTCCAGCTGCTGTTATTCCATACAATAGATTATGGCCACTGGTTGGAGCGAGCTCGTCGAGTTTGGTAGAAGGCTAAACAAATATTCAGGAAGACCATGGCTGACAATTTTCGTCATTAAAAGAAATTTATGGAAATGTCAGCTCCCTTTAATTTCCTAAAGCTGTCAATAAATTTAACACTAAGGGTATGATAATTTTATATAAAAACTGAAATTTAGCTAAATTGTATCATCGATGTGCGCATCATTTCACAAACTTAAGTCATTTTCCTGATTATCTGAATTGCCAGACATTTCCGCAATGGACATTATCCCATGTAAACATCTGTCCAGTGGACATTTGCCCAGCGCAGGCGGACTTTTCCCCCGTGTGGATTTACATTATCCCAGACATTTCCTCGTAGATGGGTGGGCATTATGAGATAGTAACAATACTTTTGATGTTAACCCTTTACCTAACTTGAAAAGCAGACGACACTTGCAAAAATAATTCTCGAATAACTAATTTTTTTCATTTTTTGTCTCAAAAACATAGGTTATGACCCCTCGTTGGAACGAGCTCGACGAGCTCGTTCCAACGAGGGGTCATAGCCTACGTTTTTGAGACAAAAAATGAAAAAAATAATGAAAATTAATTGGCGATTTTTGAGAATAGCGCTGGCCGGTTTTGGTCGTTACGTTGGGTAAAGGGTTAAAACAACCAGTAATGGTAAAGAGAAACAATTTCTGAATTGATAAAACAAGGTCTTGGTATCGCTTTAACAACTTGAAACAATTTTGCATTATATTTTTTCTATGTTGATAGATATGAATAGGATAGATATAAAGGGATTCTAACTCTACTCACTTTTGGGGGTCACGGATGAGAGACCAGGGTCAAATGGTTACAAAAATCAGGATATACCCTTCTCGGGGCTTGAGTAAACATCTCAGTTGAGTGCCCTCTTTTTGGTTATGCTTTCTAATCGCACGTAGAGGTGACTGTCAATAAATGACGCGATGTGAGTGTTGGAATTTCGACACCATAAAATCTTGGAATCTGACCCTTTATGTCGAATAAAGGCAAGAAATGAACTCCTTGTTTGCTGCTGGTAGATATTCCTACACTGGACCCAAAATCTGTTACCATCGAAATAAGTATAATTTGGACACAGTGAACCAAATCCCCCCTGTAAATTACATGGACTTTTTGACCAATGACTTCTTGAGATAAATTTAGAAAAACGTTTCCCCAAATCTAGTCATGGTGGCTTCAGAGCAGCCATGGCTAGATTTGGTGAAAATAATTTGAAAATATTCAACGGGTTAAGAGTTGAGTCAATACATGTGAAAGACTCAAAGCAAACCTCATATTTGAGGCGTGACAATTTGGGTCAAAATTGCAAACCAATGGGAAAAAGATGTTAATGGTAGCTTTATCGCATTACACGCATAGCTCAATGATGTATTGGAGTGGTTCCGTTTCGTATACAGGCACCTAGTATTAATAACCACAAAAATGTCCATGCTAAGTACGTAAATGTACTGATACCCACTGGTGTAAGTTTGTTGCGACCAGGGGCCGATATTATAAAACTTTTACAATTGTATTTTCAAGAATTGTATTTTCTAGTTATTACTTTAAATGGGTTGAAATAAATCATTTGCATTTTCAAAGATCTGGCAATATGCCAGTTGGCAAATTGCCATACCTTTTGAAATGCTAATGATTCATTTTAGTCAGTAATATTAATAGGTTGAAAATACATTTCTAGAAAATACAATTGTAGACATTTTATAGTATTGGCCCCAGATCGCGATCTGATCGGGAGAGAGACCACTTTTGCGATTACAGTACTGTAACCACAAATCTCTATACAACTGGACTGATGTACGCCAGCGTAAAACGTAGCCACTCACCCCACCCCACCCCCTTCCCCGTCTCGAAGATGGCGTTAGGTGATCAACGCAGTAACTCCTCCCATATATGATGTTTCCAAACATGAAAGCTGCCACGCTGTGATTAGTCACAGCGTAACAGCTCTCACTTCATCAAACATGGTGTTTATCTAACACAAAACCCAGTTACACGGTATTAAATTTCCAGTCTGGGCACTCGTTTTTTGTCAATAAGAATTGGATTGCTGGAACATCAGCGAAAAATGGCGCATCTCATTCTGCCCATTGGCGGCTCGTGTGATCTGCCGATCTGACCTCTTCAACATGACGAAATACGTCAAACCAGATCAATTTACGGTCATAATATTATCTGTGTCGTGGATTAGATTGAAATCATGAGGGGGCGCGGTGGCTCAGTTGGTAGAGGTGCAGGCTGCAAGCCGAGAGGTCCTCGGTTCGAATCCCACCTGCGGCAACCGCGTTGTGTCCTTGGGCAAGACACTTCACCCCGATTGCCTACATGGGGGCACGATGACGCTGTGTACTGAGGCGTACTACACGTCGATGGTGCGCATGTCTTCAACCAATCTAACCCTGCCTGTGCTGCGGTGCAGAGTTCAGAGTTACGATGTTGGAGAGCTGACAGCTGCTCGTCGTTGCTCGGTGGTTCTCTCCGGGTACTCCGGCTTCCTCCACCCGTAAAACTGTCACAGTCACGATTAGCCATTGTGCATAAGTATGTGACCTTAAACACCAATAAATAAATAAATAAATAAATTGAAATCATGATGATTTGTTGAAAATTAAGAGAGTTATTGCCCTTTGATATTTGGTTTTATTTTATTTTTTTAGGTTTATGTGATATTGATCAGATTACATTAACATTTGACACATTGCTATATATTAACGCTGTATTGAACAAGTTTAAAAAGCATGGTAATTTGTTGAAAGCTGAGACAGCTTTTACCCTTCTTGTGATGTCGGAAATTTGTAATGATTGTACCATAACCTGCTCATGTTTATCGGGGGGCACGGGTGCTTCGTTTTGTTGTTATTATTACTTAGGTTTTAAACTTGCTTTAAGCGTTTTTCATCATGCCATGAACGCAATACAAGTATCAAGTTACGTCAAGCGAATCGTTTATATCGCTGTTGCCCACTTTAGAGAACTTCTACTTAGGGTCCTGCGAATCACATATTTTCGATTCGACAGGCCTAGGTGGATGTGGTACGGTTTCTGCAGTCATGAACGTTACCCAAACTTCGTCAGGGATAACCTGTTTTCTACTACTTGCACTCCTTCCGGACTTAAAAGGTGTCTAACCAGCTTCGAGTTGTGCTGTTGCACTTTGCTCTCTGTCCGCTGACCTGTCCGAGCCGCAGTCAGAATAGAAGAAGATCTGGATGTATGTGAGTGTGTAAGTGTGTGGATCTGCGTGCGTGTGTGAGAGTGATTTCTGTGTGGTTGCACGTGTGGGCCCGTGAGTGTGTGCATGCGCCCCTGAGCCAACCCAACCCATACAAAATTGACCTAGCTTAGTGGAAAGTTTTATATACCAATTATTTAATCAAGGTATCTAAATCAACTAGAGCCCTTTCCCCTTCGCTTTTGCCTTATCTTTCTGCTACGCATTTGTTCGTTAATGCCTTTGTTCTTTTCCTTTTCTCCTTTTAATCTGCAAAAAACATTATTATTTTTGTACATTATCAACTGCTATCATAACATACTGGATTGTTAATGTAATGGAGAGGAGGCTTAGCTAAGTGTTGAGCACTTGTCCTCCAATCCCTTTGCTTTCTTGTTTGCAAATAAAATATGTTTAATCTAATCTAATCGAGTCTTACTCGAAATCGAATCGAACCTGGAATCGGATACAGGCGTCTTGAAGTCCCGACAGGTAAAATTTTCCAACTACATCATCAAGGCATGCCTTCGTCGAAGGCATGCCTTGATGATGTAGTTGGAATATCACCCAGTGAGGATTTTTGTTCAAAAACAGAAACGGGTGTGAGAATTCTGTACGGGTCACTGCTCGGGGCTAGCCACTAGCAACCCTGAGCTCATCGTCAATAGTGCTTGGGAACTTTAAATTTCTTCAGCAGTAGTAGTGCCTAGTAAAACTAGAATTAGCATGGATGGTGGCATGCGTACAAATGTTGTTTTTTATGTTAATATAGCGGAAATTACATTCAGTATTTATTTTCAACATTATTTGTGTACAATTTCTGTCTCATCTATGCGTTTTGTGAGACGACTTAGATGACTGATACCAAGCGAAATTCTAGTGAAAAGTTTTGAAGGAAAACGAATCGGAGAGCCGGTGTCGAATCGAACCGAATACCAACTTACGATTCGAAATCGAATCGAATGTCGAAGCTTCGCCGGGCCTTACTTCCACTCCAGCAGGAGCTTCCACGCAGGTGACAAGTTAGTAAAATGTTTCGAGTGTTTTGAGCATGATGAATAAAGACTTCAACGGCATCTTGTCTCTTGTTTTAAATGTGACGTTTGTTTCGTTTTTTGATTTATTTATTTTTTGTGAAAAGACCAAAATAGGATAACAAGATTTCGAGTTATTGTTCTTTAAGAATTCTACTTGCTTGAAGGACGCGCCTATGATGTTAAACCACTTGGTGGTACTCCTGAGCCAATTCTATTTTATTTAAGAATTGAATGCATTTTTTATAATCTTTATTGGAGTATGAACGTGTGGGAATGGGTACAAATAAGGGATTCAAACAATTTGTACCCATTCCCACACGTTCATACTCCAATAAAGATTATAAAAATTGCATTCAATTCTTATAATTACATTCCGTAACTGTTTAAACTACTTTTTACCAAACAACAGAGCAGAAAGACGAAATAAAACATGTACGAACAAAAGACAAAGCGCACAACTCTGAGTTGAGCGCCGGTTTTCGGCATTGACCCAAATTTGTCAAATTGCCGTCTTTCGCAACGAAACTTGGAATGTTCAAAACAATGTTTTTAACATATCAGTAAACTATAATCACTGATCACTGCGAGAGGCGCTAAAAGTTACAAACCCGCCCATACACCGCCAAAATTACATTCTGTCAACTGCGCTTTGCCGTAAATGTGGGTCGAAGTTCGACCAAATGTATTCATTGGAAAATGAATTACATTTGGTCATGACGTTTTCATCCAGCTGACCAATGGGAATTGAGTATTTGGACCCAAAACGTATAACTACATTAACAATGTAATTATTGCCATGTGAAGCCAATTTTTGAAGATACCGATCTTAAAAATCAATATTATTTCAAGCATTATCCGGAACCCATCATCCGAGACATGTAGCGGCGAATGCTCGCGGGGAGTGGTCCCTTTTCACTGTTTTGCAAACAATTCAAACTAATGAAGATTACCGAAATATGTGGCTGTCGGGGAGTAATCCGAGCTTCCGTGATGATATCTACCGGCGATATTAATAAAACATTCGACATCACCACAGTAAAATATCACACGTCGAATCCATTGAGGGTGGTCTGATTATTTCGAGCCATTTGAGATGCTGTTGCTGGTTATTGTTGTGAAGATTATCCTTCTGACCAGCAACCAAACAGTGATGCTTAGTCGCAGGATTGTCTTCACCACGAAAACATTGCGACAGAAAGTGACGGTCGTGCAAGTGAAAATTTGTGAAGCTTGTAGAAAAGGAACGTTCCTTCTAACGTACGAATCCCTTTGGCCAAGGGCTTGAATGTGTTTATTTTACTTTTCCAGAAACACAAACATCGACAACAACGTATTCCAAAAAGACAAGTGCAATGTTCTCAAAGGCTACAAAGTACGACCCCAGACCTTCTGCGGCAGCTTTAGGGGGATTTGGAGTAGCAATACTTGTAGGAGTTTTAGCTTTGGCGGTGTTGGCTGACTTAACTACCTTCGGAGCACATATTGCAGTCCTCAAGAGGAATCTGTTTGGTTCAAGGAAAGGAAAGGTAGGCTACAGTAAAAACGAGGAAACAGATCTTTGACAACGAGGAAAATTTCATTCACTTTGAAGAGTATAGTTTCTAGTTAGTGTTCAGACCAGTCACGATTTACATGCAGAAAGAGAAGATCTCACGTGAATTCCCTTTTATACGAAAGTTAATAATCCGAGTGCACTAAATTCGAGTTGAACAGAGATTACCTCGGCTCGAATTGAATTTGATTAATTCGGTGTATTAATACCATATGAAATAACACGAATTTAGTATCGTGTAAATATCGTGTGCACATTCTAAAATTAAAACTTGGCGATAAAATCAGTATTTATTGTGATGTTCTCGAACCACACAGAATGCCATGACGTCAGTAACAATATTATATGTGCTGAATATAACATGGACAAACAAGTGGTGAACATGTGATAAAGTGGATTACCGACAAACCCGCTAATTGAAATTTCCACTCGGACAATGTGGTTGAGCGGAAAAAGAAGCAGTATGTTTTAACCGGGAGCGGGATTCATTGCATAAAACTTTACATATTATTGTTACACTTTTTTCAATGATTTGTTGTTAGAAACTACACTTCTCCGGTATTGAAAAGGGTACTATAGAACAAGGTCATTGAATACATCTCTGATTTGAAAATAAAGGACAGTTTATCAGAGGGTTTCAATTTATTTACGAAAATGGAGATTTATAGAAATAGAGTATTATAAGATTACGGGTCTCTCATTTTGTTTCTAATTTTAGTTCTTTCGTTTTGGTATTTTGTATTTGCAGGTGGAAATTGACTAGAGTTGTCGCGATGTTTGAATTTAGGAATCGATTAATGGTCGCAAATAATCGATAATATTCGATTAATCGTGCCTAGATGCCCCCCCCCCCCCCCTCTCCCTCTCTTTGAAGTCGTTAAAAATGAAGTTCAAGTCCATTGACCTACCTCAAGTAAACGAAGACGATCCTTTTTAGGTACATTCAAAGCTTTGATGTTCTGAACTTTTGAACCGTCAGTGTAATAATCAAGACCGGTCGTCAGTTGCGAAGTTCGCAACTGACGACCGGTCTTGATTGTTACACTGACGGTTCAAAAGTTCAGAACATCAAAGCTTTGAATGTACCTGAAAGACAAATGCTGCTAACGGCTTCTTGAAGTTTAACGTCGACATTCTTGATCTTTTACCTTTGGAAACAATAGTTTTTTCATCAATTTTTTTTTTAAAATTATTAAACGTCTAAAACGGTGTAAAATTTACCGATTCTTCGACAACGTAAAATACTAATCGATTTCGGCGAGACCGATCGACAATCGATTAATCGTGACAGTCTAAAAATTGACATCGTAATAAGAGGCCTTCAAATATTAATGTTGGTCGGAATATTATGGAATTCTCACTAATTTGCTTCGGATATTTAAAACCATTTCCATAATCGTATTTTTATCCTGAACTATTCTTAATACTATCAGGTGTGTGTCTTTGGCCCGGATTATGTAATTGTGTACACAGAACAGTCACCCTAGACTAGTCATAATCCACGCATGGGCAGTGATGTCCACGTATGCGTTTATCAGGTAATAAAAATCATCATCAGAAAAATTTTAATTAATGAAGCACCGGGTTGAACATGGTGCTAAATGAATTAAATTTTTGATAATTATTCCTGCAGTTGGTGTTCGTGGAAAGTGACCAGTCCATGGCGGCCGAACTGTACATTGGAAATACTGATTGGTTTAGGTGTTTATTAAGAACAAAATAACATTCCGAAAAATCCACTTACCATTTCACAACAAGCCGACAATAGTAATATAAAAGCAGCATATATAATGTGTTGAAACGTGATGTTTACATAATCACATAAACATTATAAATTCAAGTAACATAGAACAAAACAAAGGGCAATAACTTCCTCGATTTTCAAGAAGTCGGATTTTTTTTAACTCGCCCAAGACATTGTTAACCCTTTACCTAACGAATCGCCCACATCCGCCCCCGTAATTTGCAAATTCAGCGGTTGAAAGAAAGAAATTTTCAAAATATTTACAAAACCATAGCATGTGACCCCTCATTGGAACGAGCTCATCGAGCTCGTTCCTATGACGGGTCACGTGATATGGTTTTGTTGAATTTTTTTTTAACTTTTTAAAAATAGTAATTAAAATAATAAATTTTGATATCGTCTGCGTTGGGTAAAAGGGTTAATACAAACCACTATGGCAAAGAGTATCAAAACGTATTGAAATCAGATTTTTACTGTTCAGGAATTGCATAAACAATGGCGCTAAGAGCAAAATTTGACAAAGTGCAGTCACTCCCTCTGGTTTTAAGAAATCTCCGTGCTTTCTGAACTTGTTTTTTATTGAAATATGCGATGTATTTTATTCAAGTTAATGCATCAACAATGCAATTTCAGGCCCAATTCGACAAACGAAGGACGATAACTCCCTTAACTTTAATCGAATGGTGGTTGTTTTTGAAAATGTACAAGATACAGCGAACGTAATGTAGAACACCAAAATTAATTAAAATTCGATAACAAATGTTCCAGTTATCGCATAGACCAACTTCCGGACGAACGAACGGGCGGCCCGACGGACGAATGGAAAAACAAACGGATGAACATACCTTTTAGTTCTTTCAATAATTCACTTTTTGTCCAACATATAGGTTTTAATTATATTTTAAATTATACACTTTCTCTTGAATAATAGTAATTCATCACTTTTTTCACATATTCACGTTTTCACACCAGGCTAGAAGAGATTGTCAATTTTTCAAAATTATAATAGTCGTTTTTCAATCTATGTCGTGCGAATCACCTCAAAAGATTACATGCTATTAGTCAAAAGGTCAAAATTTCGTAAGGAAAGGTACCATATGTACTCTCTTGAATATGTATTTCTCCTTGTTTTTCATCTCCCCTTGGTGATGAAAATTTCCAAATTTCCACAGACATGCCAATAGTTATGGGTTATGTTGGGGGTGGGGGGCACTCTTGGTCTAAGCATCCATATGGGAATTTCCACAGTAAATATTGCACTCAATTACATAATTTACTTGAGAATTTCCTATTTCCTTGAATTGTTATCTCGGACCCAGAATAAATTTCAGTCTCTACGGTGAATCCCATGCTAAAATATTGTGACACCACGCCCATGACTTTTCAGGTCTGTGTTGGGGGGTTTACAAAAGATGACAGTGGCCGAGATGATGTCCCTTCTTCGAAGTGTATTACCTTATTTTTATGGTCAAACCATTTTGTTTTTTTAAACTTGCACTCTGCTTCGACCGTCAGTGACGAACGTTGGGCTATAATGAGTCGATAGTCGCCAAAGGGAAGCCTATCTCTATAATATAACCAACACTCACAATTTGCATTGAAGGGGGAGGGGTCTATGTCAGCTGCACTGATCTTTATACAACAGGATTGCTGGAACGTCAGCGAAAATCGTTGCAATTCATTCTGCTCATCTCATTTCTTTCCCCTCGCTGATGACGTCTGATTGCGTGAACGCTTTTACGACGTGACTGTAGTCATAGCATAACAGCTTTCACTTCATCTGTCGACATCCCGTTTACCTAGCACGAAAACTAATTACATGGTATTAATAATGTGTTGTAAATATTCTATTTGTATTGCCGAGAAAAAATATGAATTAACTCCAACATATTAAATTTTCACGGAAATTAAAGTATAATCTTGAAAAAGTCATTGAAGATTGCGAGACGTCGGAGAATTGAAAATCTTAGAGAATATTTTTGTTTTTTCAACATGTTTCATTATTGCACATCCGCCCGTAAGATGAAGGCGGCTGGGACACCTTTCTATATGCGACCAGTGCGAGTTCAAGCAACCCAGTTGTACAGAGGTCAGTGGTCAGCTATTCCTACATTTAATATCCGATCATTTCTGCGATATTGTTTTGGCTAATCCTAAATAATTTGAACATGTAGCAACAGGTCCATTTTACTTACTGTGGTAGAATGGCGCAGGGAGCCGATAATGGCAACCAGGTTACCAGTTTATGTTATCGGTATTCACTGATATATATATATATACCAACAAAAACTCATAGATATCAACTAGAGAATTGTAATTTGTTTCCCAACTTTATAATGTGAAACGGCAGAATGTATTGTACACGAAACTATCAATCAGTTCGATTATCTTTACATCCGATAACAAGAACTTTGTTAACGAGGCAGTGCCCTCGGGGCCTGACAGGGGGATTCTTAAGTTAAAGGCGATAGGCGTACAATAGAAACAGAGCTCCAAGAAATAATTAGAGAGAGCAGAGAAGCGAGAGATGGATTGGAAGCAAATTTAAAAAACAACGTGATACTGAATTTATTCTTCTTTAATATATTGAGGTAAACAGGACCCTCCAACCAACGACTGGAGAGGAAGTCGTCTGAAGTATGCAGCTGAGGTGTCAACGAGTAACTAAACTTGAATAAATACCTATGTTATGGTCATGATAAAGCCATAGATGCTGAAAGTGAACTTAAATACCAATAATTAATTTATTCACTACCATTCTGTCTGTTTGTGAATGTGTAGGACATGCCAGCAAAACGGGGTGTGCTTCAAGTGTCAACAAGTAGCTAAACTTGTATAAATACCCATGTTTATGGACATAATATAGCCATAGAAGCTGAAAGTGACCTTAAATTCCCATAATTCATTTATTCATCTAGCCATTTTTCCAAACATTTCTGTTTGAGATAAGATGAAATACATGTAATACAAATTACTGTCACACATAAATTGTTGGAATGTGTTCGGTTGTGCATTTGATGACGTTTGTTATTTCATCTTGATAGCTGGTATACAGAGTGAGAAATACAGTTCAAATCAAAATGAGTTGATTAAAGACATGTCAAAAGCAAAGTATTTGAAATTAACCCTTTCCAATACGATAGACAAAAAACAACCAAAGTTGGCTAATTTTGGTATTTTCAAACGGCACTCTTATTCTCACCCTCGTTGTGCTTGGGGTTAAATCTGAGATTAAAAAGTAAACAGTAACTTTTTTCTGCAATCATTGTTGCATCTATCCATACCAAAAATTGTTACAACAACCTTGCAATTAGAGAAATTTGCCCTTGAAGTTGGTCAATTTTGAAGAAACAATGCTATATTCATGTCGCTTTTGGCCAATAGGGGTTAATTTTGGAACATATGTATGGTTATCTTGATGTTTCATATTATGATCTAAATGTCGGGAAAATTTGAGCTAAACAACTGTAAACAATTTTGAGACTTTTGAAAAATGGTGAAAATTTGATGGTTTTGGCAGATTATTTTGAAAATAAGCGTTTTCACGAATATGGCGATACCTTATTTCACTAGATTTTATGACTTTATATAAGTATTCCAATTTTGGTTGAAATCGTACAGCTTGTTTTTGAGCTATGTTGAAAAATGGTGAAATTTTGGAGGTTTTGGCAGGGGGGGCGTGGTACAAATTTGCAGACACCAATGCCGATTTTTTGTTTTTGACCGCTCGGAGGACCCACCCACCCCATGTAATTTTTTTCCAGTTTTACAATTTTTTTCCGGGGTTATCTGAACCACCCACCCCACTAAATACATGCTTCTGCACCATCCTTCCCCCCGTACTGCACTATAAGCAATTTTATCATACAGTATTGAGTGATTGACCTTGTACAGTAGGACAGGTCTTGAAAGAACATCCGTTTTATCAGACCAAAGTGGTCTCTTAAGGCAAATGGTCTCCCATAACAAATCAAATAAAGAGTAAAGCTGGTATGTCCATATAAACATGGTCTCCAAAGACATCGGTCTCTTAAGGCATGTTCTATTGTAATTCATTAACACTCTTGAATGTCACATCATTAACTTTTTACCTATAGTTATCTCTCCATGTGTTCAGACATGTTGTAGAAACCAACAATATATATGGTATTCGACAGAGTTCAGAGAGCTTTGTAAAATATCATACAAATTGTTGATTTTTTTTTTTGACTACATGCATGAGCCAGCATGGACTGACATGAAGAGAGATAATTGCGGATGAGAAAGTATACTTCAACATCAAAGTGAAGGGTGCAGCAAAAAAAAATCTCTATGTAGCAGCTGATTAGTGATGCATTTTAACTTGCATTATACAATATGTCATACATTGTATCACTATAAGCCGAATCATAGCTCAGCCGCAATAACAGTTTTATAATCGTATATAACCCATGTTAGGTACCCCCTGATAACCTAAGTGTCTTTTTTTATTTGTTCTTGAATGATACTTCACTGATTATGGTATACAATTTTTCCCAAAAGTGTCTGAGGAAAAAATTTGCAAGCATCGGAATTTTTTTTTTTTTTTTGTCCTCCTTGACCACCCACCCACCCCGGCATCAGTGTTTTGCAAATTTTTTCCACCCCCCCCCCCCTGGATTTGGCAGAATATTTTGAAAATAGGCGTCTTCACAGACATGATGATACCTTATTTCACTAGATTTTATGTCATTACATAAGAATGCCAAATTTGGTTGAACTCGTACAGCCCGTTTTGAGCTGTGCAACAGACAAAATTGATGGCGGAAAAAAAATAATGAAGAAAATTTCTTGAAAAACAAGAGTCTTTCCCAAACTAGGTTTGAGAAAGCCCAATTAGCTAACACACGACAAACCCAATGAAACACCGGCCCCGTATATATATTTTGTGCCCTTGGAGTCCAAATATACTCTCATTAACAGCCCGGCACATCACGTGATTTGTGTTTCTTGCTGTCGTTCACTGGGAAATGGAAATGATTTCAACTTGTAAACAATATGATTTTATTTAAATTATTAAATATGTAAAATGTCCAGTAAAGTTAACCCCATAAGAACAAGCAGCTGTATATATGTAAATAAGTCTGTATACATTTTAATCCTTTATTCCTGACTTAAAAGCGGTAAGCATGGGGTCTGTTTTAAGTTTTCTAACTTCGGTACAATTGAAAGCGTACCAGTGCTGATCATGTGATAATCATGTGACACCAGTTTCTTTGACAACAGACGATATTATCATTTCGTCCCCGGAGTTCCAATGTGTTCTATGTGCCAGTAGGCACATAGAACATATTGGAACTCAGGGGACGATCTGTCGAAATTGAAAACTTTAATAAAAATGTCATGTAAGATACGGGGTCAAAACTTTCTCAGAATCCGATTGGTAATAATAGTAATAACATGACTTTGTCGAGTCTTGTGGTTTATTAACGGACCAACAGGTGTGAACAACAGCCCTTCAGCTTATTAACGGCCCTCGTCGAGGGCCGTTTATAAGGTGAAGGGCTGTTATTCACACCTGTTGGGCCGTTAATAAACCACAATGCCCTCCCAAATAATTTTATTGCTATATTAATGGAATGTTATACATGGGGCTTATTAAATTAATGTTCTGTTACAGATGGCTTCAAAACCTACATTAACACATTGTAAGATAAAACCATTATAGCTAGAATGCACATTGTAAGACAAAAACAGTGTAACTTGAATAGACATATCATTTCGGAATATTAAAATTGTGTATATACTTCGAAGTTTTTTTTATGCATTTAGAACAAGAGAGGCGAGAAAACTTACTGATATTTATTTATAATTTGTGTTACAGTTTCTTCCTGATATACGATAGTAGCATGGTGTGTGGAAATCACCTATATCTTGTTAACCATGGAAGTGACATAATCAGTCACGTAAAACAGTGACGTTATGTTGTTTCCTGGAACCCAGCTAGGCCTGCACAGTATATCGATGAACCGATATATACCGCTATTCAAACCAATATCGATTGAATACCGGTGTAATTACAAAAATATCCGTTTGTCGTCATTATTTATTTATCCACAATTTACTTTTCAAGATGTCTTGAGTTTTTAACTGTAGCTCCGAATGAATAATAGTATCGCTTTACCCAACAAATACACCCACGTAATATACAATTTCAGCAGTTCAAAAAATAATTTTCAAAAATGTCAACAAAACTATATCACGTGACCCCTCATTGGAACGAGCTCGTTGAGCTCGTTCCAATGAGGGATCACATGATACTGTTTTGTAGAATTTTTTGGAAAAAGTTGATAAACTAATATTTAAAATAATAAATTTTGATATCGTCTTCGTTGGGTAGAAGTTTTTCGAACCGCATCATCAAGGCATGCTGATTCGTTCCGACTGTGATGCCCCAAGTCTCGAGTGTAGTACTTATGTTCAGATATCTGAATAGTTTTCGATATACCGGTATACCGCGGTATTTTTTTGAATACCAATACCGGTATTCTGTTTTGAATATCGTGCAGCACTAAACCCAGCATGAGAGGCTGTATTATGACGCCATTATTATGGTGACACCCGGTTTTGGTTTTAGTAATGGATTTCTTGCCAGACAGACGAAAAATAGGGACTGACTAAAGTATGTATATCGAATCCGAATCTGAACTGAGAAAATAGGTCTGCGGGGAATAAAATGTGGTTTGAAATCATTCTTTAGGTACGTTCTACATATATATTTTATTTGTGGTGGTATCTTATCTGAAGATTAAAGGCATTCGAACACTGCTTTTGAACATTATACTCATTATGTGTCTTTTAGTTTCAGTTTTATTGGGATGTTCCCTTCAGTAAAATGTGTTTGTCACATTGATCGAGCTATTTTTAATTAATCCTTTGAACGCGAGAGCAGGCCTGAAAATAAGCGGTCTGACATTTGCAAAATGAGGTCCCCAGAGGGTGAATTTGATGATGCTATCCCATAGAGTGGGCCAGTTTATCCTCTGGATACCTCTTTCTGTTTAGTTTTGAGACCCTGATTCAGAATGAGGTTCACAGAGGGTAAATGTAGTGATGATACCCTGCTGTGCAGTGTAGCATCACTAAATTCACCCTCTGGGAACCTCATTTTGCAGACGACAGTCTGCTTATTTTCTGGTTTGCGCGAGAAGCCGCTTTTCCGTCCCCGAACATTTTACGTCATAATTTCATTAGGCGGATGGCTTAAAAGTGAATGTGTGGTATAGACCCATCAATATTTTGAACGTGCAGCCCCAGTATGGTCTTGAAGTGACAGAAGTAACAAGATGGCAGTAAATGAACTCACCAAAGCTGAACAATTCTCAGAGTATCGTTTCAGTGGGTATCACAATGCCTAATCAAAGACAAACGATGTTGTACTTGCTCTGTCCCTCCCCTTATATTTTAGCAGTGTGGTTGAGGTGTAGATAGGGTACACCTGGGGTGTGGGCTACAAATTTGGTTGAGGTGTGACACCCCGCTGGAGGTGTGGATCTATATCTTTTACAGATTGTTCGGGTATGCTTAAGATATGATTGAGGCATGGTTAGGGTTGGGGCCAAAAATTTAAATGACGCCTAGGTGATGACAACATCGTAACTCCGCACTACAGCACAGGCAGTGTTAGATTGGTTGAAGACATGCGCACCATCGACGTGTAGTACGCCTTCGTACACGGCGTCATCGTGTCCCCATGTGGACAATCGGGGTTAAGTGCCTTGCCCAAGGAAACAATGCGGGAGTCCGAATCGATCGCTCAGACGGTCATCCATCCGAGTACTAACCGGGCTCGATGTTGGTAACTTCGGTGATCTGACGAGAACCGGTTACCACAACGCCACCGCGCCCACTACCGGGCAGATCGTTTTTATAGGGCAATACTTTATCGAAAACATATAGGTTGACATATCGATGGAATCAGCTCTTTGAGCTGATTTCAATGATATGTCAACCTATGTGTTCCACAAAATAGGTAAGAATGTTTATTTCGAAGATACAATCCTCTTTTGTCTGGGTACAGCTTAAAGCTATAATATTAATATCTACAGCCACTTAAAATTTAAAGCTGTCTCCAAAATTTGAAGTATTGCCTTGTAAACTGGCTTCTAAAACATTGTGGCTTCGTAGGTCCCTGGTCTAAGGGAATAAGGTCTCTTCCGCTGATTTCGTCATCCACTCATTGCAAAGTATTCTTGTTGTCTTTATTTTACCAGTTGCTGTGCTTGACTGCGCACGGTTCGCCGTGGGAAGTTATGCCTGGCTTGACTCATAACCAAGAAGGAAACTTTTAGATGCGTGAAAATTTACCCACACCTGAAAACTGTACACGATCTCTCTCGATAACTGTACGTGGAACCATTTTGAAGAACGGCGGACATTATTCGAGAAATGGTTTGATCAATTTCATTGAGTTGTCGGCAGAAACTGGTGAACGAATTATGCGGTGTTTGTGTAGCGCGTCGTATTATAACAAGCCTTGATAAATTTTGTCCAATACTCCACGAATCAAGAGCCAGTGCCCATAAGGAAATCATTCAAGTGGTATAATTCAAAGTTAGTGAAATATCCCAAATGACGAGATGGAATGATGTAAAAATCAGTAAAACACTAATGGTTCCGACATGATAAACCCAACGACACCCAGTGTCGTTTCCTTACATTTATATGAGTCATCGGATTCTGAAAGACGGGTGAATTTCCGACTATTTTCAACATTTTTTTCAAACCAACGAGCATACGATGACATTTCGGTCACGTCACTTCCATCTTCACAGTGGGGAAAAAAGAGTTAACTATCCTAGCCCAGACCACAACATTTCAACATACCCATAGAAAAGATCTGGACTGAATAGGGGCACATTGAATTCAGTCCAACATTTCATTTCATACTCGGTGTTTAAAATAATGTTCTATCAGGATGAGCGCGCAACCGTGCTTGAAGGATCAACGATGAAGTCGGAACCGTACAACGCATATATGTCACTTTTCTCGTAACAATGCTCCCATCCAAATATTGGTGCTGCGATTTGTGATCAAGCTGTTCAACCAGTAGTGGCGCCAGAAATTTTTTTGTGGGGGGGGGGGGGCAACTAGGGGGGCAGACTCCCATGAAGGGGGGCAAATACGCAAAGGATCATATCATTACTTTGTTATGAGGTAGTCCAAACTTAGACCCAAAGTCCGTAATATACTTTTTTGGTTTGGTACGTCCTGTGGACGTACCAAACCAAAAAATTATACTACGGACTTTGGGTCCAAGTTTCGATTAAATGTAATGGTAATTAGCGGTCCTCTTTTCAAATCCTGGATCCGCGTCTGGTGGGTCTGTGCGTGTGTGTGAGAGAGAGAGAGAGAGAGAGACTCATAATGCCCGTCTGTCATAATGCGAAATCCATGAATTTTTTTAGACAAGGGGTATGGATAGACATGCCTTTGTTGGCTCATAACTTAATTATAACTTATAAGTATCTGCATCCGAGTCTTTAAATCTCTACTGCCAGGATGTGTTCATCAGCTAGCCTGAGGCTTTGGGCTAAGTGTGTATGGGAAATTATTGGGAATAAAAAAAGAGAGGGGTGTGTGTGTGTGTGTGTGTGAGAGAGAGAGTGACTGAATGTGTTTGTGTGTGAGGGTGGATGGAAATGCATGCGAGATGGTTGGAGGGGGGCAACTGGGGGGCAAAGCCTTCGTTGGGGGGGGGGGGGCAAATTAATGCCCCCCATGCCCCCTCCCCCCCCCCCCCCCCCCCGTAGCGCCGCCACTGTGTTCAACCGTACTAAAAAGTGACTTGAATGTACAAAAAATATGTTTTTAATTTCGATGGAAGTTGTAAGGGATGACACTATGATAACGAACTAATTTAATACTGAAATTCCCATAGGGTTTTGAATTTTTGGAAAAACGTGTGTCGTGTGTCCTTGGGCGAACTGATTTAACACTGACCGTTCACATAAACAGTTTTTTTCGCGAGAGTGCCATCGGCCGACATTTTATTTGTTCGCCGATGGCACTCTGGCGAAAAAAATGTCTATGAGAATTTCAGTGTTAATTAGTTCGCCATGGTGTCGTCTCTTACTACTGATGGAACAGAAAATGGGAATTGTCGCCATTTAGGAATCCTAGGGTTGGGGTTTTTCACCGATATATACTTCGTCGGAATATATGTATCCTGGGATCGGTGTTTTGAACTAAGGAAGACACTGGGGTGTGGAGACCAAGGCTTATTCACAAACATGTCTAAGTTTTTAAGAAAACCAACAATAGCAGCTAATTAAATGAAGCACCCTCGGTTCGAAAATCACGACGTTTTCACTGCTACGCGTCGATACAATGCATGGTAGAGCGACATAAAACAATAATGCCGAAATCCTACATAGCCACCTATGGACATGAACGAATCGTGAAACTATTGTATTGCACTCAAAGACATGTTGTACAACATATTATTAAAATGTGGTGAAGATCGGTCGATAAATTCGACATGTGAGGAGATGCAAATAAAAAGATGCAGACATAAGAGATGACCGCCAGTAATCTAGTTTTGCCATAGATTGCGAAAATATTACAAATGATCTCCTTGTTCTGGGAACCCCAAATTTTTTTCCAGGAACGTATGATGGGGTGGGTGGGGGTCGGAGTGGCCAGAAATCAATTTTTTCTGTGGTCTACTTTTTTTTTCCTTTCATTTTTTTTATTTTTTTGATGATTTTAGGGCAGGTATATTCATAGAAATGCTGATATTGTCATTTTTTATAGATTTGTAGCAATCACTCAATGAGTCATTAGTCTCTTTTTTCAAAACGTTTCAACCTTTTTAGCTTTTTACTAGGGTTTAATCCCGGGAACGGGAATTCACGGGTTCCTGGTTCCGAAAGCCGGTCCCGATACCTGGGAAATCATTAGCACGGAACCGGGAATTAAGTGTGGCACTGTTTGTGTGTTGAACTGAAGTTTTCTGAATTGAAAAACTGCCTCGACGTAACATTGTAAGATTTTGTCAGCCCTTCCACGCCTAAACTTTTTACCGTCCCCATGCGTGCAGAACCTTTCCTACAAACTCACTATAGCTCTCCACCAGTTCTGGAGGACCCTCTCTTCAACAGCAAGATCTTTACCCACTTCAAAGTTCAAACTCATCTTCATTTTCAGAATCACTAGTATCACTATTCGCTATCTCCTTCAATATCAACGCCCTCTTCACTGCCGTCACCAGTCTCCTCTGCTTAAAGCAGAGGAGACTAGTGACAACAGTGAAGAGGGTTTTGATGATGGGGGAGGTAGGGGTGATAATAGTGTAATATATACTTCTGAAAATGAAGACGAGATTGAAGAGGGTTTGGGTTTTCACACTTCTCTTTGGAAAAAACTTTTCCGTTTGGAGATGGCAGATTGCCAATGAAATATGTTCATTTTCATTTATTTATTTATTTATTTATTTATGTTTAAGGTCACATATTTATACACAATGGCTAATCATGACCGTGACAGGACAGTTTTACGGGTGGAGAAAGCCGGAGTACCCGGAGAGAACCACCGAGCAACGATGAGCAGCTGCCAGCTCCCCAACATCGTAACTCCACACTGCAGCACAGGCAGGGTTAGATTAGTTGAAGACATGCGAACCATCGACGTGCAGTACGCCTTAGTACACGGCGTCATCGTGCCCCCACATGGGCAATGGGGGTGAAGTGTCTTGCCCAAGGACACAACGCGTTTGCCGCAGGTGGGATTCGAACCGAGGACCTCTCGGCTTGCAGCCTGCACCGCTACCTACTGAGCCACCGCGCCCCCTTCATTTTCATTAAAATAAATGAGACTTGTTATTCTTGAAAATGTGCTTGATATTACCCGAGAAATCTCCCGGTCCCAGTTCTGAGGGTAATTTCATTTCTGGTCCCTGCAAAACCAGGGAATATGTTAAACCCTATTTTTTACTCAACAATGTTAACCGCAACAGTAGTAGCGACATCTGATATATATCTTCCAACAGAACAACTGAATGAAAACAGAAGAGACTTATTATCAAGACATATCAAGCTTATATAAAAATTCGACTTAAAATGCCGATAAATTCGTCTTTTGATTGGTCAGAATGGCTTGAACAAATAGTCATGGAAAAGGATGCACCCAACATCCAAGATATATAAGAGCGTGCAACATCCACGGTATATGGGCACGCGAAACATCGGGGGTATATGGTTTAAATGAATGCTTTTCGCTCTCGGTCGCCTCAATATAAAAATCGAACCAAAAAACCTGAAAATAATCACAAATATCTTCAGATTTCCAACAATTCGATGATATTTTGCTGTCATAAATTAAATAGACGAGAAATTAAATGAAACAACTTGAGAAAAATAAAATAAGAGCAAATGTCGTCCCGTCCCCCCCCCCCCCCCTCCCCCCAGTTCCAATGTGTTCTATGTGCCAGCAGGCACATAGAACACATTGAAACTCAGGGGACTATATGTCAAAAAATACTGTTTACTCGTTTCCTTAGCGACCCAAGAGATGTAACTCTATCTGTTGGATTCTGCGTTTCCAAAAACAAAACAATTTTTCACGAACAAAAATGCAGACGATCTCTGATATATCATTTTTCTCTAGTATTATTTGTCCATTCTTCACAGGAAGATGATGACCAATGATCATGTTGTATTGAAAAACGTCCGCAAGCTATGGTTTGTTTTCTCCACGTTTGTGGTCTGTATAATCATATCCTCACAGTATTGAGGATTTACAGTTTAGATGATGGGGCGAGGGCAATGAAATAAATAGAGAGTAATCGCTTGACTGGACTGGTTACGTGAAATAATTCATGAGAGGTAAGGGATGTTGTACAAACACGAGTGCGCGAATGCGCACGGGTGTTTTACCATATAGTCCCTCGCCTCGAATGAATTATTTCACGTAACCAGTCCAGTCAAGCGATTACTCTGTTTATTACTTTTCATTATTAACGATAATTATATTATTTAACCCTTTTAACGTAACGGCCAGCGCTATTCTCAAAAATCGCCAATTAATTTTCATTATTTTTTCATTTTTTGTCTCAAAAACATAGGTTATGACCCCTGATTGGAACGAGCTCGACGAGCTCGTTCCAATGAGGGGCCATGACCTATGGTTTTGAGACAAAAAATGAAAATAATAGCTATTGAAGATTTTTTTTTTGCAAGTGTCGTCTACTTTTCATATTAGGTAAAGGGTTAAAAAAAACAAAAAACAATGAAGTTCCCATTACACCCACGGCAAAGCGTCTTCGTTTGCGCGCACGGATACATGACAAAATTGTTGATTGCATAATTCACCAGTGAAGTTATCGTTTATAATCAAACAGTAAATCACACTTTGGAAAGTAATAATGACAGTTAATCAAATGTTGAAAAACATTTTTTTCACAAATCCTAACTTTCAGAATTGAACACAGAGTTGTCTCTGCTTGCATCCATGTAAAACAAACATGGACTATGTAGTTCCAAATTAGACCAATGTATTAATCAGGTTACCCAGGAAGTGTCCTAAATATTTTTGACAGTATGCTACTTAATCAATTAGAGCAT
Organism: Pictodentalium vernedei; assembly: GCA_031216915.1. Lineage (NCBI taxonomy): Eukaryota > Metazoa > Mollusca > Scaphopoda > Dentaliida > Dentaliidae > Pictodentalium > Pictodentalium vernedei. Next base: position 402,635,803 of record CM062293.1, read on the forward strand.
GTGATTATAAAAAAACCATTAATACTACTATTCTCTGGTATTCTGGAGTTGAATGACTTCTATTTTATTTACTGAATTTGATTGAGTATAAAGATTTAGACTTTTTTAATTTTATGTTTTTCAAACTTCTATATATTTTAATTTTTGTTTTTGTTGGAAACAGTTTTTAGAACACATTTTGTCAGTTTACTGCCAATACCTTCCATTAATTTTGATTGCATATCCACCGACCCACCTTCATTTATGTTAGTGCACAGCCATGTCTCAATCATGGGTGTCAGTTAAGAATAATCAGTCTGAAAGTGCACTTATATATATTATAAGTTATCTCCGCCAACATGTATGTTTTTTTGGAGATTTAATACCTGGAGCCGCAGGCTTGGTGTTTAAATGAGACATCCGGGTATGAAATCTCCATATACCATACATGTCAGCGGAGATAACGTTTTTGTCCCGTTTAAAACACCATAGAAACATAGTGGAAATAAATTTGCGGACTCATTTCTCACGCTCCGCAATCATTTGGACCAAATTCTGTAGTGAACAATGAGGACTATGAATTAATCACAGGGGAGTGGGTGTTAGAAACGGGTTGGAAAAGAACTGTCGAAAATAGAAAAAAACGGGGAAAGGTGTGGGTGGGTGGTCTGCCATGCCGAAAGTTAAAAATCATCAAATATTCCTGGTGATTTTTTCGCCTCCCCCCCCCCCCCCAACCTCCCTGTCGTGCTTGGACTTTTGTAGCCGACAGGGATTAGCGTTGGTAATACCACTCATTTAGTCAATAGTAACACGTTATACTCTGTATATGTTGAAGAGTAGTAGAGCACGCAAGAATCAGGCCTTATTACTCGGCGCCGCCAGTGTTAAATTTCTAGAGGAACCAGACGTTTGGTGGAGCCGATATGAGCGTGTTTTCGCTCCATCCAATTAGGTCTGATAAGTAGCGTATCCACTACATATATGTAGCCAACCGAATGATTTGTTTTATCCTATGACTGATATAGGTAGTACGTAATGCTATGCCTGGCAGTATTGTGTGGTGGATGGGGATAATGCATGGTCGTCAAATGCGGTAGTATAGTATGGGCGTTATATACACCTGTAGGTCCATGTTAAATGTTAGCATCTAGTACTATTGATTCACTCAAGGCGTTGTACTGTTTTACAGTTGGAATAGATACTACGTAAAGTTATGCTAAGCGGTAATGTGAGGTGGGTGCTGGTAATGCATGGTTGTCTAGAATGGGAGTACAGGGTGTGTGGTCTGTACCTCTGTTGGTCTACTTTTAGTCTTTTCTACGTACTATTAACCCATCGACTGCATTATGCCATCGGGGGTGTCCTGGGTAGTACGTAATGCTAGACCATGCAGTGTAGTGGGAGTGTGTTTGATTGTTCAGCACAGTAGTATACGATGTGCGATCTGTACCCTTGTTGGTCTTCTGTTAGCCTCCAGTATTGTTAATCCACCTAAGGCGTTATTCTGCCCTAAGCTCGGTATAGGAAGTACATAACACAAGATCATGCAGGGTTCCTTGGTTATCTGGTACGGTACTGTGTGGTGGACTGTCTGTATGCTTTGGTCTACTGTTACCCCTTGGTACTACTATCCACCTGAGACGTTATGCTGTCCTACGGTGGATGTAGGCAGTTCTTGATAATTAGCCATGCAGTGTTGTGCGGGATATGCTTGGTTGTCTAGTACTGTAGGAGAGAGTGAACGATATCTCCTCTATTGATCTACTATTAGCCCTCGTGCTATTAACTTACCTATTGCTTTGAACTAGCCTAGTGATGGTTTGTAATGCTATGGCATTGGTTGCGGGGTGTGCACTTGGTTTCTTGTATCGTTGTATAGTATGAGTTGTCTTATGGACATTGTAAAATCAGCTTTCTGTGTATATATTTATATATTTATTGGTGTTTAAGGTCACATACTTTTGCAAAATGGCTAATCATGACCACAACATGGAGATAAAGTCAGGTCAGTCAATCGTTTATACGTCATGTTGCCTATTTTAGAGGACTCGCACCCCAAGCATTAGTGACTGGGTCCTATTTTACCAGTGAAAAAGAGCTTGTTTACCACAGTAAACAAGCACCGCTTCACTTCCCGGGGTTCCCACGGGGATCAGCTTCTGTGAAGGCTAACAGAAGGCCAACTAAAATCCCTAAAACTGGTTTTATTAGTGATGCTAAATATTGCCCTCTCAGTTTCCCCACACCAATACCCCATTTAGCCTGGATATGGACCTGCCTTTTACTGCATGAAACTATTTTTAGGGATAATTTAGGGTATCTACAGGAGCTGTTTATGGGATCCTTTCCCAGTGACATTTGGGCTTGATTTTTCCCAATTCTTAACTCTGAATTTCCCAATCTCACTCAAACAAAACTTTGTTGCACAACTGGTGCCCTGAACCGGGTAGTCAAAAGGCCTCAGAAAACCATCGGTTTTCTGAGACCTTATGACCACCAAGTTCAGGACACGAACTATGCATTAAATTTTAATTGCTTGCCTAACTAAGTCCCTAAATTCAAACGCAAATGACAAGATCTTTAGTAATATGAAAATAATATAATGGAGACTACAGGGGCTGTGTGAACATGATTGCGTGTGACTGTGTGTTACAAAACTTACTTGTATTATACATGGACTTGCTCAGGTATCGGTCTTAGTGTTCTCTATTCAATTCAATTGTAAAATTTCTTAGTCTTTGTATGTTTTTTGCCCTCCAAAACAAATTACAAACTGGAGCTCCCATGACGCAAATTTTCCCAATGGCATGTGTCCCGGACCCTTTTCCAAAGTGGGCAGAATAATCCTTGATATTTTACAGGTTTTAAAGAAGATAATGCGTAAAGCAGTCAGCTGCATTTGTTCATTACACAATTATGAGAAGAGAAGCGCAGCAGTCATGTTTTGACCACCAAGTGTTGATAACCTTTGGTCAAGTCTTTACTGTTGATTTCCAAATACTCAAGCAGACCCAAATAGAAGTGCAGGGTGGAAAAAAACCTAAAAATGAATAAATGTGCAGACCCAAATAATATAATAATAATAATAATAATAAATAATGTTTAAGTCTATAATCTACATTGTGCTCTATGGCTTTACAATTATTCACACTCACACACGTACACACGATCAATAATTAGTTCGCGAAGGTTTGTTTGTACAAATAGGTTTTAAGACTAGCCTTGAATTTAATGGTTGTTTGTGGAAGTTTTAATTGTGTCGGAATAGAGTTCCAGAGAGCTGGGGCTGCACATTTAAAGGCCCTATCACCTGCTGTGGTAAGTTTAGATCTAGGTATCGCAAGGTCATTGGATGTAGAGGAGCGCAGAGACCTAGTGGGAGTGTAGGGTTTGACCAGATCAGATAAATATTCCGGGGCCACGCCGTTTATACACTTAAAGGTGAGTAACAATATTTTGTATTTTATCCGTTGCCTGACAGGGAGCCAATGTAGATTCTGAAGGACTGGACTTATATGGCAGAACCTGTGAGTTTGGGTGAGGACTCTTGCAGCGCAGTTCTGAATGTGTTGGAGTTTATCAATCACTGATGTTTTGCACCCGTATAGCAAAGAATTGCAGTAATCGAGGCGGCTGGTGACAAAGGCATGAATAAGTTGTTCAGCAGTCTTCATGTCAATAGTTGGCCTTATCTTGCTGATGTTTCTCAGGTGGTAAAATGACGTGCGACAGATGTAATGCACGTGTCTCTCGCATGTCAAGTTCTCATCCAAGAAAAAGCCAAGATTACGAACTTCCTTGCTGGGATTGATTGTATTGCCTTCAATCAACAGAGATTCCTTCGAAGCTTTGGAAAGTTGATGGGGAAGCCCTATGTAAATGACCTCAGTTTTTTCAGCATTCAGCTTTAGGTAGTTACCATGCATCCACTGACTGGTGTCTGCGATGCACCGCTCTAGCTTACAGCGGGACACCTCTTCATCTGTATATTTGAAGTGAATGTATAGTTGTGTGTCGTCCGCGTAAAAGTGATACTCAAGGCCGTTTCTGCGAATTATGCCACCCAAGGGGAGGACATATATGACGTAGAGTAACGGCCCTAAGACCGAGCCCTGGGGGACACCAAACTTTAATGTATGTTCAGAGGAGGATGAGTTGTTAATAGTACAGGTTGCAAAGAGGCAAGTATGAACTCATGGGTATCCAACTCAGTGGTGCAAATTAAATATGTTCCCAAGTGGACGCTGAAAAGGAAAATAGTAAATGGTAACAAAAAGGCGTTTCTATTTAAGATTCTCCATTTAAACTGTAAAAAATTGGAGGCTGAAAAGATGATAAAAAAGTATGGACCTTTGGGTATTAACTCATGGACTCAATGGATGAAACTTTGCTTGTGCTTGCTTTTGCTTTACGACAGATCAGCTATTACTGTTTTAGTGGAATCTTCACTCTGTGAAAGATTTGGTGAAAATACACTGTTCATGTGCAGTATATAACCAAACAAAGTGGAGAATCATTTTTATGTGGTGGTTGGAAATTTTATGAAAAACTTGTTTAACTGACAAGTATTGTATTTGATGTTAACGTGTAATTTTTAAACTGACCTCGGGCTCTTTCCAGCTCTGAAGGACATGCAATGTGACAGGAAATTAGTATGACTTTCCTTGACAACAGGCGAAAAATACTGTGATAACTGACTTTTTGTCATGAAATACACAAATGATACATTAATTAATGGTGAGAAAATTACTCAAATATGCAATTTGATTCGGAGAAGGGCCGTTCATCGGCGAGACTGAATTTCAAACCAACGTGTTTTTCGCTTGATTTGTTTGAAAATCAATCTGGTCCGTGTTCATTTCCGGGAGAGATCATATTGATCCATGGAAACATATTCCCAGATATTGCATACCAACACTCATTTGGTTACGATTCATAAAAGTTCTGAAATTTTGTTTTAATCACACGTTTCAGATTGATATTGAAACGTTTCCAGTGTGAACAATCGTTGAAATTATCTCCCTTGAATTATTTTCCGTCGGTGACGCTAGGCGGCTTTTGTCCATGACCGTTACACGTCGTTAACCTTAAGTGCATTCTCTATTCCTTCTCTACTCTATGGTAGTACTAAGGTCTAACAGAAGACTAATAGGGGTACAGACAATCCTACGGGGGCGCGGTGGCGTTGCGGTAACCGGTTCTCGTCAGATCACCGAAGTTAAGCAACGTCGAGCCCGGTTAATCATTGGATGGGTGACCGTCTGAGCGATCAGTTCGGACTCCCGCGTTGTGTCCTTGGGCAAGGCACTTCACCCCGATTGTGGGGCACGATGACGCTGTGTGCTAAGGCGTACTGCACGTCGATGGTACGCATGTCTTCAACCAATCTAACCCTGCCGTGCTGCAGTGCGGAGTTACGATGTTGGAGAGCTGGCAGCTGCTCGTTGGCTCTCTCCGGGTACTCCGGCTTCCTCCCCCCGTAAAACTGTCACGGTCATGATTAGCCATTATGCATAAGTATATGACCTTAAACACCAATAAATAAATACAGACAATCCGACCTAAACTACAGTACTAGATCACCAAGCATAAACTACAACACCACATGGCAATGCGTTATATACCACCTATACTAACCATAGGACAGAATAAAGCCTTATGTAGATAGATAGGATTGAGAGCTCAACAGGGGTACAGACTGTACCTCGGGTACTACCGTGTTAAACAAGCAAGTATACCTCACAACACTACCCGACCTAGCATTATGTACCAACCCGTGTCCATCCCCAGATGGTATATGCATTTGATATTTTAGTAGTAACAAAGACTAAATTTATATCCAACGGGGATACAGATCGTAATATCGTACTAGACAACCATGCATTACTCAAAAACCCGCCTCATAATACCGCTTGGCCTAGCATTACACATACTACCTAAACCAACTGTAGGACAGTATAACGTCATGGGTGGATCAATAGTACTAGGGCCTAACACTGAACTAGCAGGGGCAAAGACTGCACTTCCTATAATACCGCACTATACAACGATAAATTACCACCATCCACCACACAATACCGCCTGTCCTAGCATTACGCACTACCTATGCCAGTCATACGGTAATATAAAGCATTATTATCAATTCAATGTGCGCTACCTTGATGCTAATACCAATTTGCACAGCCTGTAAGGGAGCATAATAAACTTGAAACAAAGATTGAAAAGCGTAGCCGGTCGCTGATGGATATTTTTAGTCAGTAGCGCCCGCGGACCGGCTAGCACGTGCTGACGTTCTGCGCTTTACGTTATTTCGTCTTCCTGTAAATCTGTTTACATTTCCCTAACGAGTAAATCTGTTTACATTTTCCTAACGACAAAAATAAAGATGTCGCACGTTAAAATTCCCACACCAAACATTAATGCCTGTAATCCATCACAGAACTCCCAACTATTTGAATCTGATTCAGGGAGCGGTGTTCAATAACTGCAAATAAACATTTACAAAGCTTAGAAGTTAGAGTTTACCTTTTGTTGGTGTTGAGGTAAATATTGTGTTCTGCCTTAAATTGCTTAATAAATGATGTTTGTTTCACATTGATTCTTTTCACGAAGTAATATAAATCCAAAGGGTCGAAAATTATTCTTATAATTTCTAAGTATTGATAATAATAATAATAACAACATGATTTTCTCAGGCGTCGTTTGGCTCCATTACTGGACCTCCATCTGTGAAGTCATTTTTGTGTGTCATCGCTAATGACTGCCTGACTGCTAATCACAGATGGAGATCCAGTAATGGAGACAACGCCCTCGAAAACTATGTTATTGTATAATTGGTGGATTAATAGTTCAAAGAATTTAGAAGGTTAGTAATACCAAGGGCGAAACGGAGACCAACGGGGGTGCACACTCCACGTGCTATACTACCATATCAGTCTCACAGAAGACGTCTGACATTCCTTGATCCGAACGACACCATGTTCGATACAACAGTGGCCATCAAAAAACGATCAATATCTCCATGGTGCCATGTGAGAAAAATGACATCACAACGTAACACAATATACTGACGTTCCAAGAATGCAGAAAAGAGAAATGATAATAAAATACGTCAAATAACTGTATCTGGATGTTTTGAGCCGATTAAACTCACGATAAAAATATAAATAACTCGCTTCGGCTACCACTTCTGGTAAATCTGCTTCACGGGAGTATCCACTGTGCGTAGAATTCATTCATCTCTATAACCTGATTGTTGGAACGTCAGCGAAAAACGTTGCAGGTCAACCTTCACCCAGTAAGATGGCGTCATATCAATTAAGACGATAACTCCTCCCAACCGATGAAGTTTGATGATGTGAAAGGTATTACCCTGTGATTGTAATCTAAGAATGGGGGAGGGGCATGTTGACAAATTTTAAAAAAATCAGGAAGACTCGTAACTTTAGAAAAATACTGCCGGATTAAAATCATTTCCAACAATTGTCAATCTTTTACGGGCGGTCGGACAAGTGGCAGGCTTATCAGGACATCCCCAGTTCCTTTGGCCGGGCGATATAAAATACTCCAGTAAACAGGGTGGGGAGGATGGGGTGAGGAAAATGTTTTCGGCCTCCCGGCGCAAAAAGTTTTTTTTCCGAGCCTTGGGCACCCACCCACCCCTTTTATTGAAGGTTTTTTTTTTGGGGGGGGGGGGGGTATTGGGGGTTCAAACTAAGCCATACACTTTGATGGAAAATATGATAGTGAAGATAAAAAGATGATGCATGTGTATCTTGTAAAAACAACTCTATCCATGAAAGTAGTTAGGATTAGTGAGAATTGATCACCAAAGAATTTTATTGTTTTCATAACTAAGCCATACACTTTGATGGATTTTATGACAGTAAAGATAAAAAGATGCTGCATGTGTATCTTGTAAAAACAACTCTACCCATCAACACCCACCCAAACCAATGAAATAAAACAATGAGGGTGTTTTGTCCAAAAGTGCTTTAGTCCAAGGGTGTTTTGTCCAAGGGTGTTTTGTCACGGGGGGTGTTTTGGGCTGAGGGTGTTTTGTTCAAGGGTGTTTTATCTTGAAGGTGTTTTGTCCTACAATCGTATTTGCTGCTATTTCTCTACAACTTCTTTCTATTTCTACCCATTTCTACACTCAGTTTTAGTTTCGTCAGTCTAATATGAATTTATTAAGCAGTATCAAGTGCACAATTCATAGAGGCAGTTAGCTCAATGTTGTATTGAACCTGTCAATATGATGAGGGGTGATTCTTTGATATCGGACATCCATTCCTCGTAAACTGCACTGTTGCACCATGGACGAATTGAGTAGTGCACCATTTCATGGAGCGGTAAGTAAGCTTTGATTGATTCATTTTAGCAAGTCAGATGAGAAAGTGCGAAAGAAATGGTGACCACGTTAAGCTGAAAAGGTCTACAACCCTACAACATATTGGAGGCTGTTCATTCAGGTCAGAAGCTTGAAACCTATTTGCTCAAAATATGCTACAGGACCAGTGACAGGACAGTAACTTTGTAAGTGGTTGTTACAATATTCAGCTTGATCTCACTGAAAACATACATGTAATACACATGCGCATCATTTCTGACACAGATGACCCCAACACACTTTATTCTTTGATTTAAGTTTATTCTTTGCTACAGCAGATTGCTATAATTTATTTTTAAAAGAGGTTAATTTTATTTTTTATTAGAAGATAAACCAGTACAGTACGTGGAGAGTGGATTGTAACTAAATCACCCGCGGAGTGGGGTTATCACCCAAAGTATAATTTTCAAATTCTCTACATATGGACAAAAAAAAAAAAAAAGCAATGTTTCAGCCAATGGACCTCCGGGTTTAACCCGGAGGTCCATTGGCTGGAACATTGCTTGTGCTTATTATGCTTTGCAACCAATTTGCAATTATTGCTTGGGTGGAATCGTAACCCTGCGAGTGAATTAGTGATAATACACTCTCCATGTACTGTATATGTGTTTGCAAAGTTTTCAGTTCTCATATGCCAGGTTTCTCTCCAGACATCCGGTATCTTCCTCAACATGTGCTAAACTATGGTGCAGGGGTAAATGGCTGAAATTCATATTAACTCAACTGATTTCCTATTGGCAAACTGTTTCCACCATTGTATAAACAGTTTGTTAACAGGGAATCAGTTTCCCAGTTGATAAACTCTCTATCAATAAGATATAATGTTCTGACTATTTGATGGTTCAGCCTTTCCTGACAGTATATCACAAATTGAAGGGAATTGGTTTGAAGGCTACCCACTAAGCCCAAGACTTGAATGATCAATAAAAACCCTACAGTTTGCCGATACATGTATATGACTGAAATTCATAATTACATAATGAAAATCCGTCAAATGAGTCAGTTGCATTAGGAAATGGCATTATGCCACTGTATGATGTCTACTAATCATGCTGAGAACAGTC